>JAQSVV010000181.1:0-710435 GCA_036375495.1 Agrotis segetum
TGTTTATGTGCTATGTATTATTACGCTATTTTTCCTGGGAGATAAGCAATTTTGAATTTTGTTGTTTTTAGATGTTTGTTGATAGTTGGAAGCTAAACCACTGGATATTATTTAGTCAATTTTTCCTCAAATATTCCTTAAACTGCTGTTCTATTAATAGGATATGTATAATTACGCTATTCCCCTTGGGGGATTAGCAATTTTATAATATGTTGATTTTCAGTTATTGTTGACATTTGTACAAGAACCGCTATTTGAAAATCACTGTCAACGTACTAGCCAGTCCGGTCGGTAACCTGCTTGACTTTCGTGCAAGAGGTCTCTGGATCAAATCTCGCATTTTTTTTTCTTTTTGAGTTTTTTTTATTTGTCCTGAGAGTTTTAAATAATTTAAAAAAAATGTGCATACTTTTGTTTCAATATTATTCGCGATTTAAAATAATTACTATTTTTTTCAATACTTCTCTAGGATATAAATCTACACCGATTTAAATTGTAGGTAGTAAGTTGGATATTTTTGTTTATTGTAATTGTTTCGAGGTGTGGAATTTTAAAGATTAGAAAAAAAATCAGGGTTTCTATAATTTGTGTTTATTTATGTTTTGAATTGGTGCTCAAACCAGTGCATAGATTCTGTTTTAAACGACGACAAATTGTACTCATCGAGTCAGATAATTAGTTATTTTTTAGGTATCACGCGGTATGCTAAAGGGAGAAGAGCAATGCTATCGTACATACGTTCAATTTGCAGCGATACTGTAAATCGACCCAAAAATTATAGTCTAATGTTTAAATAAACACGGTTCTTTGAAATTAATGTCGCTCAAATAAGGACGTTTCCTATGCAAACTATGTACCTAGATATAACATTATTGATCTAAACTAATAATAAAAATGCAATTATGTTTGTTTTTTACCTTTTCACGCACCTACTGAATCGATCGTCCCAAAATTTAGCATAAACGTTGTCAGGAGTATAGACACGGATATAAGGTATCTTACATCCCGAATAACAGAAGCTGTTTCCGAGAAAACAATTACGTTCATATTCCAGATGGCGCCACACGATCCGTATTGTTTCTCAAATTCTAAAATAACGCAAGCGAAGCCGCGGGCAAACACTAGTGTCTAATAAATATGTTTCTACAAATGCGTTTAATATGTCATCACATTAGGCTTGGAGTCAGCCCTACCTCCAAAAAAGCTAACAAATTCTGTCTGGCCCGGCGCGCCGTCGCCTCGTGCCTGCCCTAAGACAACCTATACATAGACAGCCTAGGGCCCGTCGGGATGTTTATCGATAATGCCAAAAGATTCCCCACTAACGAGTCCTGAGTCTGGCTTGTGTTTATTTACTGTACATGCCCGTACAGCCTTTTGTTTGCGTATGCAATTCGGGCTTTTGGTAAAGTTAACATTGCCAAATTTAACTTACACCTGTAGTACCCAACATCTGGAAAGATCAAACTTGAATAAAGAACATGCATTCCATGCATGCAAGTGAAATTTTATAAAAATAATAATAGGTACTAGATATTGGTGACGATAAAGTATCTGATAAAGAAGTAGATTCTGTAAAATAATTAGGTAATTGGATTTATATGTGTAATTGTCAAAAGTCAGAGTTGGCAACAAAATCCAAGGCTACAGTCTCGTATTGAGCTAGACGATAATATTTGTATATCCTACAGGTACAAATTATTAAATATGTACGAAGGTATACATCTATGCTCACGTTTGTGTTTTTTGTCTGTCTGCATTGCCTTTTGTCTATGACATCATTACAACTACAGCCTCATTTAACTGTTTCTTTTGTTTCACGTTTAACTGATCTAGCTTCAGTTTTTTGTTAATTTGGATTCCTGTGGCGTGTGTTATTTGTTTTTAGGTTCGTTTTGTTCCCATATTTTGTAGATTACACACATCTGTATAGTGTCTTCAGATTTTAAATTGACTTTTATAAATGTAAACTAGGTTTTCTAAATAAAACTCTTGTTCATTTAGAATTTGACATTCAATTCAGGTTGTCTCTGCTTTTAATAAAATAATTCAATCATGGTCAGAAAGGTACGTGGTGTCATCCATTAACATTAAACCGTTAGTATTGTTTTCCTCGAAAACAGTATTTTTTTCGGAATTAAAGGTTCTCTGTGTCCGTGTATACCTTGCAATGAATATTATGAAAACAGAATGATCATGTCAGTGATGTAGCCATGAAAAGGTAACTAAGAAACGTATAACGGGCAATATTAGTCAGGAAGTTAGCATTAGGACCAGTATTGGTTGCAGTTGCAGTATTCTGGGCTTAGTCAGTACCTACAGCAGCGGTTTCACTATTAGTCCGACTTGTTGGCAAAAACATCTTAGACCGGTAAAAAAATCTACAACATCTACAGTTTGATTTAGGTCGATGATTACTAATTCGTTTTGATTTCCTGTTAAGTTTTTTTGAACTAATGTTATCGTGATATATGGTTACGGATGATGATTTAAATAAATCAGATTTGCGTGCTCGAAAATTAAAACGGTATTCATTGGGCGTGTCTAATTGGGATTACCTTGACAACTGTGTACTTTAGACACGTGTATCGACTGAAAATTTTTCTAGGTTAATTTTCAATTACCAGCCCATTTTTTTAGGGATAGTTTAGATCAATTCTATAACATTTACAGTTTTTTTAAATTGATAAACTGTATTCAGATCATTGCCGACCCATACCTAACATTTTGAAATGAATTCTATTAAATTATAGAATCAGGCGTTACTTTACGGAAATCATTAAATGTTGTTAAAAATATTATTTAGTTTTAATTCCGCGACAAAAAAATCCAGACTTGATGCAGGATGCAATCCAACCCTCCCGCCTTACACGTGCAAGAAAAACGGAAACGTATACTATAGTATAGTTTTGATTGCATGGCATAATATGTTTTTCCGTTTTCTTGCACGTGTGCATATGCATGAGGGCGGGAGGGTGTTATTGCATTCTGCCTCAATCAAGCCTGGATTTTAGTGTCGAAATTAAAACTAAATATTTTTCACAACATTTAATGAATGCTATTATTTTATTTTATTGAATTTCGTAATAATTAAAAATCATCTTAAGATTTTAATATTCTGCTTTCTTCAATTCTCCAGTCTATCCCTAATTGCTAGACATTTATTTTGGTTTGACAATCCTATAGGTTTCAATTATAATAACTCCAAAGATCTACAATCCTTATAAACTCCTCACAAATAGCGGTTGTAAAAGAAGCTTTTATGATTGCATACCTGGATGATTGACTTCCTGTAGGTAGGTAGATTATAAAATTTAATGATAATATTGGCTCTCTATTGAATTTGCCAGAACAAACATGATGTCAAGTATTCATTGGTGGATCGGTCTTCGATATTAAAGTTTACAGTACTTATGTCGTACCTACTTCGTAGGTGAGTACTTTAATGCTTAGGTACATTATTATAATTTTTTTGGTGTTTGTTGATAAACATTGGTAGTTATTTTCGTAGAATTAATTCTTAATTTATTGTTATGACCTTGCCTTTTTTAATATTGTCGATATTTATTTGAAAACACATTAGGTATCAGTATTTGAAGGTTCCTAGTACGTTTTCTTTACAATTATTGTCTAGTAATTAAACTCATTTGAATTGAATGTTAGTAATTATCTATTACGCTGCAAAACAAGCGATAAATATTATTTACAATAATCAAAGTAATAAAGTTAACACATCGTTATTCATAAAGAAGTAACTTAGTTGTTGCGTAAGATTACGGAATTATTTAAACGGTAACAACGAAACTCCTGCGCCTTTGTAAAACTGCATGTTTACAACCCACAATTACCAAATTATCTTTGTTTGTTGCCTTTAAAAAGATCTTATAATGTTCGATAACGTTGAAAACATAGCGATTGTGCGTTCGACCAATGACGGTCGCCGTCCCTTGGCAGGGCTTCAGGAAAATTAACGTTCTGCCTTTATTCGTCCGTTTAGTACGTGAAGGGACCAATCTGAAAGGCGGTTAGCACGTGGCGAGTCGTTGGGCGGCGCATGCGTCGATCGTGAACATTGGTGGGGTGTCGAGGCGTGGCCTGCGTGTACGCACAGTGCGTGCGAGTCGCTCAGCGCGCATCAAGCTTTTCCTCCATTGCGCTCCACAAAATTCGTCCCATTTTAATTAAAACGTACATTGTGCGTTGAACTCTAATGTTTGATGTTTGTGCTGTGAAAATTTTAAAGGCATTAAAAATGTGTGCTGTAGAAGATGCTTGGTTGTTCTCCAATATAGCCACTACGTTGGATATGATCGAATCTTCTCACAATGTGAGTACTGAACCCTGCACGAGTTTAGGAGGTGTGTTGTATGGATGAATCATTAGTGTTATTGAGAAAACGCGGGTTTTGGGCGTTAACTTGTTTTCGTTCGTTTGTTCGATAAATCACTATGTAAAGTTTGTGATGTATCAGCAGTTGATTGAACTCAAGTGGCCATATTGGAAGTCCCTGCCTTAAAAGTAGGTGGTAATACCTACCTACTTCCAAGTATTTTTTTTAGCTATAAAATGATTTGTCTTTACGATCCTTCTCAAACCTATCTAAATGTTGGCAAAGCAAGTTCTAGTACCTACTCGAACACAAATGGTAATTCTTAATTTGCTTGATAATGAGAAAGTAGCAAAAATCTACGTTTTCAGTGGTTGATCTTTGACCTATTAATTGGAATAAAACACTGGATGACAAATAAACATAATTACGAATGTCGTAACACGTGACATTTCCCTGATAAGAACAGTTGTTTATACTTGATGCCAACTAGATACAATGTTCGTTAATACAGTATTATACCTAAATAATAGAGCTTCGCTCGGTTTTTAAAAAATTTGGAAAATTCACAACAGGAAAAACCCCTAATCTGTAACTTTATACGAGTATCCTGATGCTTCGTTTAAAGATATAATAATATAACATTGACCGAAAAAAGGCCCTGATTTGCATCGCTAAACTCCGTGGTTAACATTGTCTAACGCCTCAGGTAAATCCAAAATGATGCATGTCTAAAATATGACGTTGAAAACAAAAAACTCAATTTTTCTTAATGTGAATTTAAATAGGTATATGAATGTCCTTAATTGTTTGGATCCTAAGAACAAAATATTCCAAAAATTGCCCAGGCCAACTCAAATTCTGACAGTTTTGACATCCCCAATTTTCGGACCGAAGCATCAAAAAATTCTCAAATCATAACTATTGAACACTTAACACTTAAGTTCGATATGAAGTGGGTTCGGAAGTATGTTATAAGTATCTACAAGTACCTATATAAGTGTTTATATTATACATACATCACGAGATAGACGATAATAAATGAAACTGCATTTTGTTTGCCTTTTCAATGTCATTTGGGCATTGAACTGCATTCAGTACCTACATTTTTACCTACTTGTTGCACTTTTTGTCTAAATATTCCGGTTGTAAGATTATCAAGATAGATACCTAGTTTTGTATTATCTAGGTATACCAGTACGCAGTAGTGTTTTTGTATGTTTGAATTAGATTTGTTTTTGTGTACTTGACTAGCCTTCTAGTTTTTGTTGCTGATGCAGATAAAGGGTTAATAGACTATTTATACAGGAAGTCTAATCTTCATAGCTTTATTAAATCGTTACTTATTAATTCACCTTAATCTCATCATCACATCTCCTCTCCGCTTAGCTTCAGTTGACTTGAGTTGACATCTGATTGGTTATTTAAACACATCTCTCCTCTCCCCTTGGTGGATACCGGGCCTAAGACACAATTAAGTTTAAATTAATTATTGGCTCGGTTATAATTCTCACACTTCAGATAGTAGCTGTTCATTTCTTTCTTGTCTGTAATTTTACTCCTTTCAAAAGTTATTCAACCTATTATTAAATTTGTTATAATACATAGAGCAATCTTTGAATTTTCTACTGCATTTCATTTTGTGCTTCAACGACCTTCAGTTTTGTTTAATTTCGATTTCTAAAAAAATATGTATTTCTTCATTGTCGCCTTTCTATTCCATGCAATTTGCGACATAATATTATGAAATGATGCAGTGATGTCAAGTCTGTGCTACGCAATTACGATAGTGTATTTCTTATATGAACCTCCCAACCCATGGCGAGACGATTTTAAATTTCTTTTATATGTTTCTTTGATATTTTGCAGTTTCCTTCATTTAAAATTTATGGGTCCTAGCTTCCCTTAATTTACGCTGTAGTATCATCAACATGTTTCATAACTACATCAGTATCAATGTAATTATGAGATATCTGTCCCAGAACTCCCAGAAAATGCGATTTATTTTGTTATGTCAAAATACGTTTGGCTCATGGGCTATCGTGCTTTTTTTTTCTGAAATATATGTTTTGTGTTTCTCTTTACAGTCTTTTTAAAACGATTGCAAAGTATTTCGTCACTAAGATATCTGTTTTATGCAGCTTGCGACTTGACAGTATAATTTTTTATCGATGCAGTACCTAGTGTCTATTTCTTATCTTTATTTGGTCATTTTAAATCCGTCGCAGCTATTCTCACTGAAATATTATGTGGTACTGACCTACTCAGTTTGAAACGTAATATTATCAAATGATACCGATCCAATAATTTCAGTGTCTTCTCAGGCAATGACAGTTCATATGACGTCATTATTCATAGCCTAGCTGATGCTTCATCAGTGCAAGTGTCTCTTACATAAATTAATGCACAACTTGAGATAAATGAAGGTCTCAAGCTTAATGTTACAAATGTAACTGAGGATTATAATGTTTTTAACTAGAGAATGAAATATGCCCAGAACGATTTAAGTAATTTGTCAACAGCGATATCGTGAGACCTTTTAGTATCTATAAGGTAAAACAAAATTCTGCAAATTATGAATTCTTGATGTTTACTGAGGATTGTATTACTTGTATGTGTGCCCAAAATGACAAACCCACCTGCTTTGCAGTAAGGTGTCTCTATTTTGTTCTTTTTGGCTGCTTATTAAATGTGGAGGATGATTTGTTTGACTGTGAGTCTTTAATTGGTCGGTTGTTCGAATCTAAAGCATAATTTTGTAAGCAAAACCAATGCATATTATCTATGCTCAACATTTGCGTGTCCTTTAGCACCCTCGTATGTGTCTGGAGTTATTGTGGAAAATTGTCTTAAAACGCATCTAACTCTCATTTCCAATAAAATCTATTTTAAGAGTCTTCCAAAATTTAGTCAGATTGCTGTATTGGTGTATTTGGAACCCAATACAAGATATTTATTCAACGTGAAAAGCCCCAAAAATACCTAAAATCTAAGTAATTAAATAAGAACGGCCCAGAATCCGCTGTCTGGACTGGTTGAGTATTGTTTTCCCAAAAAGTAAAGGGCTCATAAATGCGTTGAAAGCTTTCTTCCAAAATGGACGTACTCGTATCTCGAGAGATCAACAAGAAATATATTGTGTCGTTATGTTGGTATTTGCGTCACACGCTGCATTGTTTACCCCAACCATATTGGTCACAAAATATAATCTTGAAAACGCATTGCGTCGTTTTATGTAACAGTGCGACGAGCTTTGAATTATTTAATAATAGCGGTGTTTGACCGTTCTGTCCAATAACGCAGGATTCCCAAATCGGGGACTAAACTTGCGTCTGCTGAAAAACGTTGTTTGTTGGAGCTGATACGCATTGCGCACACGCTGAGTCGCTTAACATTCTGTTCTAGTGAATTTGTGCAGTCAAAGTAGTGGTGCGGATGAGGCGTCGTTTTTCCGCGGGCTGAGCGGCGCGGGCGGGCGCCGGAGCCGTGCCGTAGGTCGGGCATAGTGTCGACGTCCGCGCAATGTCACCCCGCGCCGAGATATTCGGCCCCCACCCCGCCCGCTCCCACACCCCACCTCGCCTTGTTCACATCATTTCCGATCCGCAATTTTGTGGCCTCTCTGGTTTTGGTTCGCTTTTTGCAAGTTCCTCAAGCTGGATGGAATCTGCTTCGAGTTTGATCTTTTAAACGCTACCATTAGGGGATTTTCTAGAATTGATTTTGGATAAAATTTTGGTCTTTTAATTATTTTGGGCATATTTGTAGGTGATTTTGACCATGTTCAAAAAATGCTAAACGATAGATAGACCCCTGTTGGGGTAGGTCGTGGTTATGTAACGACCACACGGCGTCGGCAGGTGCTGGCAAATCTTGCGATCGTCCGCGTGATATTGGGCGATGTCGGTCGTCGACCCCTCGCTATCTGCGTTGTTTAGCCCGGCTCAATGTCGACGCAATGTCGAAACTCACTCGAGTTCACAGACCGAGGCGCGAGACGCGTTCCTCACCCAACTGTGTTGTTCGACCGAATTTTTATAGACACACATACACTGTAGATAGGTATAGAATCGATTCTAGGTATTTCTGTTCTAATAATATACTTTTATAAGTAAACATCGTAATTACATACACATACTGCGTTAAATTCTATTGGGGCAACCTGTCTAGTTTGTCTATCTGAAAATATTGTCATTATAGTAATTACAAGTCCACCTTCGGTAATGACTGTTTTTAATGGAATAGCATCGTAAAATGGAACATAACGAAAAGTATATGTCTAGTATTCCATCACATTACTTACAGCACGAGTCAAAAGTCCTTTGGCACAGTGGGTGTAGCTGTGTACGTACACCTAGATGACATAAGTCGATGCGTATGCTTCCAGGCTTCGTTCACAGTTAGGCATAGCATGTGCTAAGCGACACCCCATAGCATGGCATAGTATACCGTTGTTCGCACTTGGTCTCTGGGCTGTGGGTCGCGGCGACCTCGGGCGCGCGGAAACCGCGCCGCGGTCAAGGCCGATGTCTAGACGCACCCCCCGCCCGCGCATCCCCGCCCTTCCAACCTCCTCCCCACCCTGCCGATCCTGACTACACCTTCATACTACCTATTTATACCTCCACTCCCGAATTTGCCTGGGCAAAGCTTCACAGCTCACTGAGTCCTGACCTGCCCAAACATAACATACTATCTGATACAATGGTTACACAAATCTCCGCTTGAGATAGGTTATGATTAGATACAGTCATGCAGCATTATAATGACGAATTCCAAATTTGAATATCTAAAAAAACATGTCGTGTTTATGTTTTCAGCTAGTTTTTAGGGTTCCGTAGTCAACAAGGAACCCTTATAGTTTCGCCATGTCCGTCCGTCCGTCCGTCCGTCCGTCCGTCTGTCCGCAGTTTAGCTCAGAGACGCACAGTACTAGACAGCTGTAATTTGCTGTAAATATACGGATTTGTTGTGCCGAAAAAGTGGTAAAATAAAATCTCGTAAAATATTTTTTTTAGGGTACCTCCTGTACTTACACGTAAAGTGAGGATTTTTTTTTTCACGCGTACCCCTTAGTGTGGGGTATCATTAAATAGGCCTTTAAAAAATAATGATACTTTCCATTAACAGTTTTTTGATAAAAAAATTCGTTTGTGAAATATTAAGCTTTAAAGTGCTAAATTTTGCTCGATTCGAGTGTCCCCCCCCTCTACCAGCTAAACGGTTATGTTTGGGGGTGTGAAAAAATTCACAATAGTAGTATATACAACGAAGTTTAAAAGAAAATTATCATGACTAGGTAGGCTTTACAACTTTACGAGTAATAGTCGACCAACTTATAAAATGTACTTGGATAATATGTTTTCTTAAACAAAATGTATCGGAGAATATGCTCTTCAACTGCAAATGTAAGTTTGTCAACTTTATTTTTACAGCTTTAATAGGTATGTTTTTACGGTATGTTTTTTGGGATAGGTAGGTTTTTATCGTCCAACTATTTTTAACTTCAAAAAAAGGAGGAGGTTTTAAATTCGTCGTAATCTTTTTTCTTGTGTATTTTCCCTGATTTCTCAAAGACTCCTGTACGCGTAGCATGGCGATTCTATCTCTATTCTACCAAGAAAAGACAAAGTTATTTCATCGTTATTTCTATACAAATCGACTGTTTTTTGCACAAATATGACACCATTCGTACAATATTGAAGAAAAGAACGTTTATTTTCCATATTTTTTACATTAACATGCTTAAAACGCTAAAAATATTTCTACGTTCTGTCATTTTGTCTATTCTTCCGTCGACAAAACCCCTTTCTACGGCGCCATGCTACGCCTGCTGGACCGATTTTGAAAATTCTTCTTTTTAAAATTAAATTCAGCGAATCAGTTTAGTTAGTTCGCATAAGTATTTTGATGGGCAACTACGGAACCCTACACTGTGCGTGGCCCGACACGCACTTGGCCGGTTTTTTTTTTTACTGGCGTGCCTCCAAACTATTATTGGGCATAGTTTCATTTCTTTTTTGTTTGAATATTTTATGTCTGCGTTAGTGGTCGTTTATTAGAGAATTTTGACTTCACCGGGGAAGTATAATTAACATTCTTAGTCTTTCAGGACTTCAGGTGTAAAGTAGGACATAATGCAACATATAAAACTTGGAAAACCCATAGATATTATGTAGGTAGCAGAAAAGTATAATCAAATCATTTATTTCAAATAAGCCAGTTACAGGCACTTTTGAATTGTCAAGAGACAAAAAATAAAAACAGTTCAAAAATAGTTATGGTGCCGCAGCCCCAGTCAAAAGACATAAGTAATAACTGTGAAAGTACCGTAGATGCCCATTCCAAATTCCAAGTAGTAGATCTCTATGGAGAAGAATGGGCAAGAAGTGTTTTAGACATTAATTCAATAATAAAGCAAGCAGTAAATTGCCTTGAAAGCAGCGATGTGCTTTCAAAGAAATTTCAGAAACGAAATATAAGAGAATATTTACAGAGTTTTAGATCTAAATAAAGTTCCGTTTGGCCTTGGTCTTGAATTTTTTATTAATGCAGCGGAAAAACGCTCGAGTGATGTAATCAGCTCGAGCCAACACTGGCCAGTGTTTATTCTAAAGTTAGACTGCCGAAATAAGTACCTATATTATAACTAGAGAGACAAGCAACTATGCATATTAATTTATTTATGTCTTTTGTATTATACAGAAGTGATCTAACGACTTACATTTGAACCCGGTCTGAACTCTCCGGGTGAAGGGTAAGGAAAGACATGGCCCAGTTTTTTGTGTAGGGCAAATGTAGGGCCACTTTTCGTGCGGGGGCTTTTATCCTTAGATCAATAATGTTCCTTGAAACGAAAATGTATACAAACTTCTGAGGTTTTCCAAATCTAATTTATTATTCTTCAAAAGAAATTGAAAAGATTCACCTGCCAATCATTTTCTTTTCTACATTTAGAGGTTCAATCCAGACTGAACTGATGTAGGTAGAATATTCATGAAGAATGTGTTGCTTTATTTTTTGTGTACATACCCTTGAAGCTTGGTATAGTTTCCAGAGCTACAACAAAGGCATCATTGTGGGCCGAGGATGCATCTGTGCAAACGTGATCATTTACTTACACAACTACATGTATACCGTCAACGATTTCGTGTGTGTTCAGCATTTTATCACAATGACACTGAAGAATGCGTTAGCGCACTTATCAAGTGCTAAAATATGATAAATGATAACGCATGGAAAAGTACTACCACACACAGCGCGTACATTCGCTTCTATGTTGAGGTAGGTCCGGGTCGCCGAAGAGTTGCCGACAAGCTGTCCAAAACGTTTTTGTGTGTCTATGAGCGCGTGACGTAACGTCACAAGATTAGATACAGACTGAAGCTATTTATCGCTAATGTTTTTCTGATTTCAAAATGTATAATCTATCTAGCTTATTGGACTTTAAAAAAAAACGAGATCGACGAGATCACGTTTAAAATAAACTTTAAACGTGATCTCGTTTGGGCATCGAGGTGGTCAAATGCATATAAACTGTTAGATTGGGTTTCAAGGATAACAGCATTTGTATCTTTTCTATCTTTTTTTTTCTTAAATAATTATAATTTTTAGCTAGATGAATTGTTAATGAGTTTTTTGGTCATTATTGGGTCTGTCTGTAACCATCTGACTTTCAGTGCTTAAATATCGGCACTAATTAAGCAAGAAATTTCTTTCAGTTACTCAAGCTGTTGGATAATTCTTTTTATTTATAACTCTTTTGTGTGATACATAATCGTGCATAACAATGGCTGAAACGTACGAGTGTGTTGAGTTTTATCGGGGTCTATAATGTTTCTGTTGAGCCCGGGGCTTTTGGAGTGTGAGGTTGCCGGCGCCCCAAATTGTAAGACGGTATTAGGCCTGCCTCAACGTTGGCGTAGTTACGAAAAACGGTTTGGCGGTCGCGCGCCCGCCTGCTCTATTCGAAATGACGCTTATCTAGAAGGTGAGACCACGGACGCACGGTCGCTGAACTCAACCGCTTATTATGAATACCTACCTATTTTGTGCCAACACATAAATAGTATTGTGGCGCAGTAAGGAATCAGGTGTTGTTCACATAGAACTTTTTTTTCATTTTATTGTTATAAAAATTTTGTCATTATCGCCGCAATGCTGCTGTGATATTATGAAATTTTCGCATGCAATTGTGGATTTTTGAGGTTGCATTTTAAGACTTTCCTGCTTGATTTGTTTAAAGTTTTCCCGGATCTTGGCATTTGAACATACACATCATGCTGCAATGTAAAAGGAAAAGGATTTTCCGTCTACTAGCGTTGGGCGCCATTTCAGGGTTCAAGGAATTTCCACATTACTGATTATTATAGAAGCATGCTCCGCACAGGGGGCCAAAGAAGATATTAATTAATATGAATTGCGATAAAATTCCTAAAATTTTTATAGATAGACAATTCATAACTTTAACCATGTCCGCGGCCTATTAGGGACTTTCAAATTCATATTATGACAATTTATATTATGATGCTGCTAAAGTTGCACACTGATAGGTACGTTTCTTATATAATCTACCGCCTACGCTTTTAGGAATACTATTTAAGGCCCAAATCCTGGAGGCGTATACCTAATATCGATTTGAAATGTTTGCTTTAAGTTTTTGGGCCCGCGTCCCAGTTATTATCGTCAATCATTCCTTGTTAAAGTATGGATGGTCAACTAATCTTATGATAATAAGGAGTTATTGGGTCTGTTTCTAAGGTTAATAATTGTCATCGGTTTTTTGCCCAGAACCGGTTTAAAATAAATTTTCTATGTTGTTCTTAAATAAAACAAAAGCTTTAGATGAAATAAAAATATTGAATAGTGGTCGTTTAAACTTAAAAAAATTAAATTAAAAAAAATAACTCCGCCTTTCATAATGCTCAGATAACAAAACTTTCCTAAAAAAGGTATGAAAATTCTGCTTATTTTCGTAAAAGAACGTTCTAGACGCTTCTTGTCAAACGCGGACTGACAAGGGGTGACCCAGGGCAGAAATATTTTTGTCTTTAGATGGATGGCTCCAGTAATCCGTGATATCAACAAAAGGTTAACTTAGAAGCCGAACGAAACTGAAACACTGATCTCTATTTAAATCTAGATTTCAACCAATCAAATACCTTGAATCTAGTTTTAAGTAATACTTGAGTATTGAGTGACGTTCAGTAATACGGGCCTAACACTTCTACTACAATTCTGACAGTTTGTTTTTCTTGTTCATTGCATCATGTCACTATCTTTTATTTACTTTTTTTTCAATGCATTAAGTCTTTATTGTCTATGCCCAACTTTGAGTTAAGATAAGTTGAGTTCATTGATTGATAGTTAATTAAACAAAAATACAAAACAATGTTTGCTATCTCTTTTCCCTGAGTTTATCAAAAATTGAACCGAAAACAAAATAGATAGGTATCTCATTATAGATTACTTGTGGTTTGCCCCGGCTCCACACGGGTTAAATTTTCGACTTAACTAGTCGATTTTCTGAAAAAAAATTACATCTACACCTTGTCAAGACAATAAGAAACACAAAAATAAAATACAATTTAGTGCAATCGTTCGGAAGTTATGCCCATACAGACAGACTAATCGACTTTGTTTTATTCTATGTAAAAATTTCACAATGTTTGCGCTTTGGTGTGCCTGTCAAACGCTTTTCTAACAACAATGACTTGCTTTTAGACTAGACTGAGTCACGCTTTACTGACCTACCCTAGGCTAAAGTGTGTAGTCACAACAGAGTTTTTGTTTAGCAAGCTGTTCAACTAATGGCAATGTTTATGTATTGTGCTTACGTAAATATAAAATATAAAAATATAATTACTTTACCGTCTGCGACTCAATTTATTGTATGAGTTATTTGAATTTGAATTAGGATAACAGAAATACCTAATCCTTTTAGTTTGTTTAGAAGACCGGTTCGGAGTTTTTAAATCCTGGTTAATCGAAGGCATCTTTGGGTTTTTTCTTGATTTTAGCAGTTTTCCTATTAAATAATAAAGGAAAAAGTCAAAATTTAAGATTATTTTGTTAAAATTTGAATTATACTTTCATTTATTCAAATCCTTCTCTAACACCAACACCATTGCTGTTTTATGCAAATTTTAAAGTGGGCGTTAATTAAAACAAATAAAGTCAGCCATTTTGTTTTTCCACGCCCAACCACGTGGTTTGACACGAGGTCTGGGCTTTTTATGTGGGTTTAAATAGCTACCTGTTTCTAAATTGTTTGAAGTCATTTAGAATTTAACCTATACATTATTATGAGATTCATTCTCATGTACGTATGAGTTGTAGCAACATGCTTGCTTAGTTCTTTTAACTATAGCTTAGTTTGTAATATAATGTAGCCTGTTTGATGGAAGTTCGCGACTTCGCACCCTATTATAAAACTTTAATATGACTGGTGAAATGAGAATCTTCTTTACTGCTTGCTGCCATTAAACAAGAAAGCTATTAACAGTTACATTTTTACTTTTAATACAAAGTGATAGAGTTCAGAATGAGTTCACCTTTCTGTCCAAGAAACTTTTTTACAATATGAATCATTTCAGAGATATAAAAACTTTGCAGGCCATTAAGTAACAGATTTTAAGATGATTCCATCTCCCCAAAGCGTACAGTCGCGTTCATTAACATGTTGGCACGTCTAGGCTTCAAAAATATATGAACATCAAAATATTTCAAAATATTGTGACAACTACAAGCATCATTAAATTGTGATCAAGATTCAGATTCATTAATATGTGACTACTTTTTCTCAATAACATGTATACAGCCAAAGGGACATTTTTATCTGAACAACTTTAAGACCATAATTATCTGAACAGTGTAAGATTCACAATAATTATGTGAGCACACATGAATACAATAATATCTGAACAAGTAAATGTAATTAAAATTCAACCCTATTACTACGTCATAGAGATAACTAGCAATCTTAAAATTTCTTGATCAAGGAGTTTGCAAAATTATTTATGTATCACTGGCCTGTTTTTTTCCTTCAAACGCATTTTTTTTATTAAAAAGTTATAACTGACGCACACGTCATTCATATAAAATTATACAATTTGCGCTCGTTGCAATTTTATTACTTTAGTATACATCTACGAATTTGAAAAAAAAAATGTATAGAATTGACGAGCACACAAAACATAAAATTGTTTACATGTGTGAGGATGGTATTCCGAAATCAGACATTGCACTAGAATTAGGCATATCGGTAAGCAATTTTAGGTATTCGTTTATAATTATGTTTTCATCTAACCTATAATATGGTCATTAAATAAAATCGTTCTTTAACAGAGAAATACTGTAACATTATGGTGGAAAAGGTGGCAAGATGAAGGAAATCTTAGAAACCATGTGTCTTGTGGCCGACCTAGAAAAACAACCCATGATCAAGATGTGCAACTAGTTGAAAGTGTTCGAAATGCACGATTTATAAGAACGTCTTCATTTGCAGCTGAGCTGGCTGTTTCTAGTTTAACTGTACGACGAAGGCTTAATGATGTCGGAATTCGTCATCGGATTCCAGCTAAAAAAATTGTATTAACGGAAAGGCATAAAATGTTACGTTTACAATTTGCCGTCAGATATTTAAATTATGACTTTGAACACGTCGCTTTTATGGATGAGAAAGTTTTTGTTTCTTCAGCGGACGGGCGAGTCTCTTTGTATCGTGCAAACAATACACGATATGAAGAAAACAATGTTTTGCCAAATCGTCGTAGTGGACGCATTTCGATCGGGTTTTGGGGGTGGATGAATTCGGGTGGACCCATAGAGTTGTGCGAAATAGCTGGCCGAATGGGGAGTGATGCCTATTTAGATATTTTGAAAGACGTGTTTTTACCAAGTGCAAGAATTGTTTATCCTGATCATCACAGAATAACATTCATTCAGGACAACAGTTCCGTTCACAACGCCAGACGAGTACAAATTGGATATCTGAGCAAGATGACTTGGAATTAATAAAAATTCCACCGAAAAGCCCGGATCTTAACCCCATAGAGAATCTGTGGGGATTAATGGTCCAGAATTGGGACAGTAACGAAACTCGCACGGAAGAGAATTTAAAGGCTCATGCACATGCAATCTGGAATAGTTATAGAAATAGAGATTATTGCCACAATATGGTACAGTCGATGAGAGCTCGATTACAAGCTGTAATTGATGCGAACGGGTCATACACAAAATATTAACTTAGGCCCGCCAATAGATAATGTTATGGATATTATGGATTAACTAAATGGCGACCAATTTCAAATTATAGTTAATATCTTTTGTATGGTCCTTTGTTGATTTAAGAAGACACGTTTTATACAATTAATAACTAAGATTAGTTTTAGTTCAAGATAAAAATATTGCTTTTATTTTTTATTTTAACGGAAGTTAGTCAATGTTTGTTTGCACATTACTGTACTATTTTCTTAGTTATACTTGTCAAATAAAAAGTATAGTTTGATATTCTTTTCTTTTCCATTCAATTCTCATCTATAATTTCGTTAGTCTTTTAAAGGTCAGCGAGGATCGCCCGTAGGACACGGTGGAGCATACGGTGCAGGACTGCCCCGTTAGGGCAGAGCACTGCCGTGTTCTCACGACGGCGATAGGCGGGGACCTCTCGCGCCCGGCATTGGTCGAGGCCATACTGCGGGGCGAGACGGAATGGGAATCGCAGTCGCCTCCTTCTGCGAAGCATTCATGCTCGCAGAAGGAGGCGCGCTGCGTGAGGGAGAGGACAGCATCCTCCCTCCACCCCAGCCGCAGTGGTACACGCCCACGGCGACAGAGGTCGGCAGGCGATGGCGTTGGTTGTGGCGATCGTCGATGGGTGGCGAGTAATGGGCGACTGCCCATGTACTATGCCCGGGTCGATGGCGCGTTCCACGCGCGCCTCAAAGAGTGTCAGCGTAATGACAGGGCCCCCCATTAGAGGGACAAAGCTTGCAGGGGTCGTGGATCTTTTCGGATTACCGTGACCCTGGGACGCAAAAGGCTATTGAAGGAGACCGAGGATTTAAATCAGTACGAGTCTGACAGTCCCTCATGCTTTACCCTGGGTGCGAGGACTCATTATTTTAATGATTTTAACACGAAAAAAAAAGTCCTTTAAAAGTGGTGCCAAAGTTGTTTAACTTCAGGTCGAATCATATTGCTATACTAGCTTCTGCCCGCGACTTCGTACGCGGATCTTGTTGCTTATGCCAGCGACACCGGACGGCGAGTTGCCCTTTACTCGCCGCCCGCTTGCCCGCGCCTATGGTGGCCGGAGATCGTCTTGTGACGTCCGACACCGTGGGCGTCCACCACCGCGGGGTAGCTGGGCTCTTGGAGTTCCACATTAGGTGTTCTAGATCTTCAATTTTTATACGTCAACAGAGACTGCTCATCACGCTGAACAACTCTTGCTAAGACGTCATTCCTGTATATGTTATAGTGTAACTGGGCTCTTGGAGTTCCACATCAGGTGTTCCAGATCTTCAATTTTTATATGTCCACAGAGAGTGCTCATTAGGCCGAACAACTTTGCTGAGACGTTATTCCTGTATAATGTTATAGTGTAGCCGGGCTCTTGGAGTTTCACATCAGGTGTTCCAGATCTTCAAACTAATTTTCTTAGCAGAAAATGCTCATCACGTGGAACAATTTATGCTATGGCACCATTTTTGTATCTCTTATAGTTTAGCTGGTCTGTTGCGGTTCTGCGCCAGTTGTTCAAGTTTTCAAAATAAATTATAGCCTATGTTTTGACCAGACTTAATACCTATACAACAAAAAAAGAATCATTCAAATCCGTCCAGTACTTTTTGAGTTTATCCCGGACATACATACAGACAAACAGACAAAAATTCTAAAAACTATATTTTTGGCTTCGGTATCGATTGTAGATCACACCCCAAGTATTCTTTTAAATAAATATTCAATGTACAGTTTTGACTTTCCTACTATTTTATTATATGTATAGATAGATAGATAAATGACAGATGGCTTTTTTTTCACCATTCTTAAATGACCGAGCGGCACGAAAAGATGCGGCATTGAAAAACACATTTTAAAATACCTAAAAATGATTCGCGCGGAAAACAATTGAAATACTGACATTTCTGTAACAATGTAAACTGGATCTTATTCATTCGATCAAATGATATACTTTCCTATGCATGTACAGATAATTATGAAGCTTACCCTGCTCAGATATTATTGAAGTTAATACAGTATAGATATATATTTTTTAAAAGGTGATCAGATATTATTGCGTCAAGTAAATTATATATTATTGAACCGTTCACATGAGGACATATTTTTGATCTATAGTTGTGTAGAAGTTATTGTGCTTACCAATGCTCACAATCTTAGATTAAAAAATGTCCAGATGGATAGTACGCCACTGAGAATTGAAGCCAAAAACACGGGGGAAAAATTTCCCGCGTCGTACGATCCATACGTCAGTCGCCTAGTAACGCTCCCCGCGTAAACTACGTCACGAGTCCGTGTTTTAATATTTTAAAATAAAAGTTTTTGCTGTGAAATGGTTTATAATAACATTCCAAAAAAAGGAATATGCCATAATATATCATTTCATTATGTTAGCATTCAATTTCAGTATGCATTTTTTTATTTCCGCATTTTAAATACGTAAACAAAGAAGTGAACAATTTGACACTGTGACGGACGCCACAACTGTTGAGGGTTGCCATGGGCATAAAGTTTTTTACCGATTATTTGTAACTTTAAAGACTTGAAAAAAAAGAAACGAGTTATGAAAAAATGAGTTTTTTTCGAAAGATATTTTTTTATGAGTGTAACCGCGTTAGCTAAATTACTGAATTCAGAACGCTCTGTCCATTGTCTCAAAGTCTAATAAGTTAGACTCAAATAAGAACTCAGATTCAGATTAAGAGTCGAATTAAAAGTCATACTCGGGGTCAAATACAGAGTCAGACTCGGTAAGACTCAGTCAGACTCTTTCAGATTCGGTCAAAATCGGTCAGAATCTGTCAGACTTGGTCAAATTCGGTCAGATTCAGTCAGACTCGGTCGGACTCTGTCAGACTCGGTCAGACACTGTCAGACTCGGTCAGTCTCGGTTAGTCTCTGTCAGACTCGGTCAGACTTTGTTAAATACTGTCAGACTCGGTCAGACACTGTCAGACTCGGTCAGATTCTGCCAGACTCGGTCACTCTCGGTTAGTCTCTGTCAGACTCGGTCAGACTTTGTCAAATACTGTCAGACTCGGTCAGACACTGTCAGACTCGGTCAGACTCGGTCAGTCTCGGTTAGTGTCTGTCAGACTCGGTCAGACTGTCAGACTCGGTCAGACACTGTCAGACTCGGTCAGATTCTGTCAGACTCGGTCAGTCTCGGTTAGTCTCTGTCAGACACGGTCAGACTGTCAGACTCAGTCAGACTCTGCCAGACTATAATGTAGTAGGTACTTACATTATAATATGAAATGAATCGCTAAATGTGTTGCGGTGTTCCTAAGCGGTAAAGTTGCTCATGACAAATTACACAAAATAAAGAAATAATGTTAAAACTCATCAACCGTAATGATAAAAATCATGTCATTACTGTACGTAAAATACTAAAAATCTCCCACATTTTAAGGGTAATCTCCGCCACTGGTATTACACGTACATTGCACACAAACGCAAATCCGATACGTAATACACTCCGGGGCGGGGCGCTCACTCACACATATTTAAAAAAGTCACTTCACCTATAGCGTTTCGTTTTGTTTCGAACACGGAATCTGGACATTCTTTAATCTAAGCTCACAATATTTTGAATCACTGACATTGCCAACATATTATTGAACTCGACTGTACAATCCAGACTTCTTCATTTTGTAGGTCAAGATTATAAAAAAAATACATGTTGATGCGTCCAACAATTTTATTAGGTAACCATTATTAATCATTATTATAAAGCCTTAGAAAACTTAAAAGCCTAAAAAGGCTGTTAAGTTTTCTAAAGGCAGCAGTTATGGTTAACTTCTGCTGATAGATGATACAATAGGCATGAAATGTTAGGTAGAATAAAATTATCCTACGACGCACAACAACTTTAATAGATTTTTTACTTTATAACAAAAGAAGAAGGTTCATGTTCGATTGGGAATATTTGACAGGTTGATGCAGGTATTGCCAGTAAAATAAAACATTAGCCCTACTCTTAGACTAGGTCGTGCGCAAAGGATGTTCACAGAATAATTTGTTGGTATTTGAAGACATTTTGAAGGTGGAGCTGCTAAACCTATTGTCTTTATAGAGTTGTATTCAAGTCACATTTAGTATAAAAGAGGATGTAGTTGATGTTTTAAACTTTACTGAAGTTGAATTTCAAGCATCTACTTATTATTTAACTCCCGGAGCAAATAGAGGAGTGGAGAGGAGTGACTTTTTTGCTCCCAAACGAATAGACTGATTCTAATGCGGTTATTTGTTTGAAAGCTGATCGTCCGGATTCTTCATCGAGTTACTTACTTGATTTTTTAAACTTTATTATGTAATATTATCTTGTTGAATAGCGGTACTCTAGCCATAATCCGGATTTTTTTGCAGTCTGCCCTGTCCCATTACCGGGCAAAGGATTCCCTAGACTTCTTCCAGTTTTTGTAAGCCCTATATTCCGGCTAATTCATTTATTTGAACAGTTCACTTCGTGTAGGTGCTGGTAAAATTTAAATAGGTACTTAAAAAAAAAATACTCGGATCACGGTATCATTTTTTCTTATGGCTAGGTTTCTCTCCGTTTCATACAAAAAAAATTATCAGAGCCCTGATTAGATATACAACGTGTAACGTATAGCGCAAACCGTCTCGTGGGGTAACTCAGCCCATGTTACTGAACAATGTTTGTTCCAAAACTTGGAAATTCGCAACAAAAATATGCTTTTTCACACAAAATGAAATGAAATTTTCTCAGAAATTGATCGGGCCCATCAGCGAATTTCTAAAAGTCTTAGAACAAACATTGTTCATTAACATGGGCTGAGTTAGCCCACGAGAGGTTTTGCGCTATACGTTACACGTTGTATAAAAAGACAAATTTTGTGATTAGTTGAAATATCAACAGCCAATAAATGTACTGTTATTGCTGGCAAAAGATTAAATCTAATCAAGGCTCAATGCTTCTAAAAATAAAATTATTGTTCAAACTCTATAGCAAAATTTTCAGTAAGTGCACTTGTACCAGCGAAACGAGCTATTTACTTGATTTATGACTCCTGAAAGCATCAACAGAACAGTCTCTGGCTTAAATTCTTTTACAATATTTTTCTTCAGTGTTCACTTTTTGAATTCTTCAGGATCTCAATCTCTCAGTTCTGTCCAAATTTTTTTTGATGAATGACACCTTTTTCATATACTAGTGTTTTCCACTGCTGGGCAAAGACCTGCCTTTCTTTCCCTGATTTTTGCCAATTCAGGCCATATTTTTGCCCCATTTAAAGTTGCATTATATGACCTATATTCTGTTCAAGTCTATATCATACATGTTTAATAAAATATTATATCCAGACGCAACAATGCAGGTATTGAAACAGACGTTTAATTAGTAATGCATGAGTAGGTAATAGATATAGGTAGTCACCTACTTACGTTGCGTCACGATCATTATCGCATGCACAGAGCAATGTCAAGAGTACGTTGAACCCAACAACTTGCATCCTTGAATTCTTTTTTGCACTTATCTTTCATAGATAATTTTGTTTTTTCAATACTCTCTGTTTAAATAAAGATAGACGATGTTTTTCACGTGTACGCTCATTCCGCGAACGAATGAGTAACGCCGCCATTTTTTTAAAACATGGGTTGGTACTGAAATAGCCGTTGGTGCATGCCGTTTATTTTTTGGGTTATTGTAAATTTGCCTCAAAATTAATTCCCCAAGAAAAAAGTAAGTATGAATTAGCCAAAGGTTTTTGTTTTTTTTTTATATACAGGATAGCAGGACAATTAAATAATAAAATCCAACATAAAACTACCGAAAATGAGGACACAATGTGGAATCTAAACAGAAAGTAGATACTAGGAGAACTGGAGCAATACTTTTTTTTGTGGGGAATTAACTTTGTGGCAAATTTACAACAACCCGTTTTTTTGTGCATTTTGGTGGCCTGATTTAGCTGTCAAATGTAGACAGAATGATGACGTTTGCTTAGAAATTGACGTAAAATGATATCTATTAACGATTTTATCACATGTCTAAGAAAAGGAAAGTTGTGTAGGTCAGGAATCAAGGCGGCACGCGGCACGTACCCAGCGTATCAAAGATTAGCGTATCACGGTATCAATAAGTAAGATATAAGTTTGATTAAACCTTACTTTATAGAAATCATCAACGTTTCAGTATTTCCCTCCATATTTTAGGATCTGCATAATAGCACACATACCTAACACATCTTAAGCCTGGAATCAAATCATATTAATGTGCCAAGACCCAGTCTCTCTTTTATCCGCCATTTTGAATAATGTGCTATATCGCTTCGTATTACTTAATACTTCCAGACATCTTTGCAATGTCACACGACCCAGTCTAGTCTACATATTGAAGTATTTTATTAGCTAGGTACTAAGGTGTTTATTCTCCCAAATTAATCCATATTGAACAGACTTATCCAACGCATTTGTACTTAGAATATTAAACCGAATTCGAAATTGTCTTATTGTATCATGTCTGTTTTTGGTCATGTTGAGTATAGTTGACTTAGTATAATTCTTATTTAATTGCATTGCAAGTGCATTTTAGAAGTCTAGAGACACACTACCAAATGCGAAAATCGTCGCAAATGGGGACCCAGAAAATATATATAGGTATCCCTCTCAGCAGAAAATCCAGTTGAGCGTCGTAATGTGGCCGAAATTTTTTGGGTCCCCATTTGCGACGATTTTCGCATTTGGTAGTGTGTCAAACATCTTGATGTTTTAATCGTGGTGGAATTTTGGCTTCTTACTGATTGGCCAATGTTTTTTATCTCGGCATAGATTGCAAATAATATTTATCAGTAGCTTACGCCGACTCCTACAATACTTAGAAGTGCAGGAAGATCATAGATCTAAATTCTTTGAGAGCCCAAAACGCGTAATACTGGTGCCTATTCCGAATCACTTCACATACTTAATTCCTATTTTACATCCTTGAATTTCATATTAACAATCTCATAAAAACACGTATGTTTTGGTTACAACACGCTGACCTGCGATACCCAATTTGAAATTGTTCTGGCGTCTGATAAGTTTTATTGCGCCTATTATCTGTATGGGCATATTATTTATGTCTTTCTTATTCATATATCTTCTTTTATTTGTCACGTCGGGTATCTAATGTGGTAACCTGTTTGTATGATTACATATTGTAGTAAGGTCTGTGTGTTTCGTCTGTGTGTTTAGTCAACACATCTCATTATTTTAGCGTTTGGTATTTTTTCCAGTTTGTTGACTTGTGATTCTTGTACTTGTTTATTTTCCTTTTCTTTTTGGTTATAAATAATGATTTTCGCTCTGAAGGTATCGTGCTTTAATGCCTATTAAATTTCTCTCTCTTTCTCAAATTGCTTATCATACATTCTCATTTATTAATGGAGTTTTTGTCCGTTTCTCTCCTTCATACTATCTGAGAACGTCAGATATTCCCAAATCATTAGCATGAATGACTTTATTGACTGTTTCCGTTCTATTCTACCTTGCACCATTGAATTCATTTGATTGGAGGATTTTCTTGAATGACAAGATGCCAACAGCCTGGTTATCTCAATCATATTTTTTGGGTTTGTCCTAGAATTTCTTGAGGTTTCATTATAAAAACTAAACAACCTAGAGGACACGTTGTAAAAATTACACAAAAAATAAAAATAACCTACAGTTTTATTAATCGTATAAATCATATAAAATCATATGCGATCAAAATAAGTTTTTCTAAGGTGCAAATTAGGTACTTTACGATTCACGAATACGTATTTTTGTTCAATGTGATACAGACCTGACCTATCTCAACAAGACCTTGAGACCAACTATAATAGATACACATGACGTAAGCGTTTGGTGGATAGCGTTACAAATATTGCAAAAAAAAAACAGGATGCAAAGAAGTTTTCGCATGCCAAATTACTTTGGGATGTGGTAAAGAATTAAACCGGTATGGTGGAGGATATTGGAACAATGTACTATTTCTGCTAATATTTTTTTTTTATTTTTATAAAATTAATTCGTCTTGAAGATTTTTTTTATTCAGATTCTTTCATCACCCAGGGAGTTTGAGAGTTTTTTTTTTATATTGGCAACTCGCAGGTCTACCTATAAGAGGTTGTGAGCTGCTTAACCAGACTTTACGCTATGAGAGGAACTGATAGACTTGTACTGACTAAAATTCACGGTGATCCCTCGATAGCCACGTTCCAGAGTTTCGGCTACCTGTATGAATACCATGAGTTGCCATTACGAAGACTCGATCATCGATATCGACCGCGTTTGGCGCTCTCATTGGCCCGCTCCAAGGTTGTAGGAACTCTCAACCAATGAGACTGACAAACGCGGTCGATGCGTATGATTTAGTCTTTGTAATGACAACTCATGGAAGAGGCTCTGATTTGGCTGATCGGTTTTGGCGTCCGAATTTTTACGCCCAACGAAACGGGCCACGGCTTAACTAGTAAATTGATATTGAAAGATGACCTATTGAATTGAAATCTGCCTTGTAATCTCAAGATTAATGTTGTACATGAATTTGCAAATAATGTTTTAGTCTCAATCTAAGCCCGAAAGATGTGGTCTAACACGAAATTCTAATAGCTTTAATCCATTACATGGACCCATAGTCCTAATTTCGGTTAGCTTGTCTGAAACTACGTCAACTGTTAATAATGCTATTGTGTTTATCAAACGTAACCTGGGTAGCCTTATTTGTGCTACTGACGATGACGTAGAATTGCTCCTAGTCTCACTTTGCAAACTTATCTCATTTGGCTAAAGTCTAAAAGTAATTACTATTTTAAAGCTTTCGTGTGTTTGCGAAGTTCTGCTTTTTTATGCCTGTTGGACTTAATATTATGATTTTGCCAAAGTAGCCCTTTTAAACCTCTGATAATAGTACCTTTATAAGAATTTAATATAAGTTTTCTGAAGAAAATCCGGACATCTATAGCAAATTCTGGATTTTTCTAAAAAGATTACGATAGTAAATAAAATTTAGCTTACCAGCTTTTGGAGTATAGTTTCCCTATTTACTAAATTATTCTGGTCTGGATCCTAATCTAGGCTAAATAAAAATCCAGTATAAACTCTTCTCTCTTCTCTTCTTTTTACTGGAATCAGGCGGTTTTGCTCCAGTATTTCTTAATCCAATCTCAACTCCCCCAAACATTGTTCCAGGTGCAACTGATGTCTGCGGTGAGCGGCGAGCCGATGTTGCGTCGCGTCAAGCAGGAGACAGATCCGCCGCCGCAGTACTCGCCGCCCGAGCCGCAGCCGCCGCACCCGCAGCCTCTACATCCACGGACCATGCCTATGATGCAGCCAGAGGTACGTGGAAACCTCAAACTTGAATATCTTTATGCTGTGAGTTCTTGTATTTATTACTAGATGTTTTTGCAAAAAATGATGGCAATGAAAGGTATTTTGAGAAGATTTGGGCATGTCCTAGAACGATTGTTTTACAACTTTTTATCCTATGTTCTTCATCACAGTTTTTGTTATTATAACATGCCCGATTGTAAAAAAAGGCTGCCAACCTTGCTAACTAAAATGATGTGTTTCAACCAAATTCCTGCTATTATAAAATGCCTAAAAGTATAAAAACACCACAGTCACAAGCCACATTAAAAATTTCTTACCTTTTTAGAGTGCGTTTATGGTAAACATTATACACTAGTTATTCTTTTTCCTGTATACATTTAAATCTGAAGCACTCAGACCCCATTAAATCACTATACGTCCCCAAAGTTGGCGCGCCATATTTTTTGGGAATTCTTGACCTAGAATGAAAAATTCTAAGAAAACTAAAGAGAACTCATTAGTTAAGAATCCTATGTCATAACAGTTTCCTACGCAGTTATTTTAACTTACTTTATATGTTTTTAAATTAACATTATACCATGACCTACACCACGACCTAATTACTTTACCATCTAGTTGCTAATGCTGTTTGCTCGGTATAAAACTTCAAAGAATATTCCTACTTTAAAACCTCTGACAGACAGTTTCAATTTCAATCTTAACTTACATTTATACTGGGAGATTTTCTGATTTTCGGCTTTAACGCTGTTTACTTACCTCTAAGTTGAAAGGGCAGACGTGGGAGGACTACTTAAGCTCTCATTTTACTTTTTATCGAATTTTGAACGACCTAATTCCCGGGATTGGAATAACTTCATGATATTGATCAATTCTATTTCTGATCCCATTATGAGTTACACAAGCAGTAATTGGATTGCCATAAGTATACATATTTCTTAGAGACGTCTGGGCGTCTGGCGAACGTTTCTTTTGATATAATTTTATTAAGTAATATTTTCTTTTACTAGAAATTATAAGTTAGAGTACTTTACCTATAGCTAAGTATTCACAGGCTGGAAATTCTTGGAAAAATAAATTGAAATCATATCACTATTATTTATGATTCTGCTCTTGTAGTAATTTGTATAATCATTCATTGTAAAGGAGTAATGTTGAGACTTCATAGCATATTGTTCTCACTGCTGGAACAGAGACCTCTCTGCAAAAAGGAGTGGGCTGTGTTTCACCACGTGGGTCTAGTGCGGGATGGTATTATGTCACATTCATTAGAATCTTCGGTTCCAAGACATGCCAGTTCCCTTACGATGTCTTCTTTCAACATTTCGACACTGCGTACTTGTATATTGACCCTCTTACCTTTTTGTTATAACAAGTCAAATTGATTTTCGAATCAGTCTTGTCATTCGGCGAGTACTAATTCACAGCATGAAATAAAAGAAAAACCAATATAATTCCGAATTTAAATAAAAATAGGTGACTGGCTGTAAAACAAATAATGATCATTACGAATCATTTAAAAAAAATGAACGCGCTCTGTTGGCACAAAATGTACCCTTCGTTTTTCTTGCATCGCTCACGTTAATCATTTTGTCCGTAAGTTTTTTTAGTAGCACTTTATTTAAATGATTTAGATATGAATAATAATAATCATTATGCAATTATTACTGTTTAATTAGACTTTATTAAGTGAGACATATTAATGCGTCCATAGACAAAAAAGTTTTGAATTTATAATGATTTGATGACTTTGACAGTTGAAGCAGTGTTGCAATGACTCAAAATTAAAATTAGAACACAAAATGAAACAAACTCCTTTAATTAATCCTTAAAAAAAATCCTTTTAATTTACAACAGTTCTTTCAATATTACCAGTTGGACCTCGAGAGTAAGGAGGACGTCAAATTCTGCGTGTCTCCCGGAGATGGAACAATTGTTGGCAACACAAGTCCTGAACAGCAGCATTGTTCATCGACCACAGCCGCCGCGGCCAGTGGCGCGAGGGATGACGAAGCTCCCAGGAGGGTCTGCCTGGTGTGCGGAGACACCGCCTCAGGGTTCCACTATGGAGTCGCCAGTTGTGAGGCCTGTAAGGCGTTTTTCAAGAGGACTATACAGGTCAGTAGGAAGGTGATAAACATTTTTTGTTATTATTTTCATGAACTAACTAACACTCTCATGGATTTCATGGTACATTATGCTTTTCAAATAGAGATACGACTGCCAATTCATAGATTAAAAGCATCCATTGTTTCTGGCTTTTCATATAACCTCATTTATTCGATTTTCGAATAAGTTAAAGCTGGTCTGAAAGAGTTTTAACTTTGTGGACGACGCGACTCGTCTCGATTCGACACCGCGTTCAATTCAATACATCTATTGTGGTGATACTTGATCGGTTTTAGCCGATTTCTTATATTTAGGCTGAGATTTTTTTAGCTTAAATATTTGCCCACTCTAGCTATTTCACCTGTGCCGTGGTTGCGTTTAAAAACATAGAAACTCACATACACGAACACCCAGACCCGAAAAATCTACATACTTCTAGGTCATATAAATATTTGTTCCGTGCGGGAATCGAAACTGTGATACGCTGCGCAGCAGTCCAGTTGCTCATCTACTGCGTCATTCGTCAATCAATACCCACGCATTGTCTGTAACTGGGTTCTTAAAATAATAATACCTGTGCAAGGACTAGCTATTTTCAAAGAGGGCCTATCCGGAAAAGTATTAGATACGAAAATACTTTCAAGACGTCGTTAGTGTGCTTCTATTTTGGATAGCTGCCAATTTTTTTTTTTGAATTCTTTCTAGTTACTAGTCATTGTTGTCTAAAAGTCTGGGACCTAGGGTAACTAGATTTATGTTAGTACTCTCAATAGTATCCAAGCCAAAAAAATTTGGGGTTTATGTAGGTATTGTCGAATGATTCCTCCCGCCCATTGTGGAGTTAAAGGGACTGTCAAATTCTTAGAGACTAAAAAAAAAACTCTCTATTCCTTCGGTTGCCTTTCCCGTTCCAGTTTTGCGTTATCTGTATAAGACACCCTCCGCGATAAAGCCTAAAAGGTTGCCTTACTGCTTTAGCTAGCGTTTTCTGCTAGCAGTTTTATCCAAGCCTTTTAGTTTTTTTGTGGGGTTTATTATTATCAAATGAATCCTCCCATCCAGTGTGGAGTAATAGGGACTGTCAAACTGTTGTTTTAATTGGATAAACAGTGCATAGATATACGATAGCAGCCATCGCAGTTGATTTGCTGAAAAGTTACCTAGATGTCTCAGGTATCCCAATTATGACGTCGGGTCGCAGGACTAACGAATTACCGTGACCCCGGAACGTAAAGGTCTATTGAAACACCGTGAATTTTATTCAGTACAAGTCTGACAGTCCCTTCCGCTCTCACGCTTAGCCCTGTATGGGAGAACTCATTTGATGATTTTACCACGATTATAAAAAAGTATCCCATTATCAGATTCGTATCTGGTTATTATGGGACCACCTGGCAAGTATATACTTGCCAGGCAACGATGATATAATACTAGACTCCTAATAACAGGCGACCGATATCTGTCAACACATTAGGCAAAAAAGTCTTATATTCGTCTCATTTCGACCAATCCTGTGAGCCGTAAACATACGTTGAGACAGCACAGACCTTGAGTTAGCCAATCACAACGCAGTACCCCGACCCCCTCGCTTACGTAGTACCTCAGCGAGTTGACAGTATAGTTATTGTTCCTTAGATCGTGCATGCGGAGTCTAGTATCATATCGTCGTTGTTGCCAGGCCAGCACACGCCTAGTCCGATTTTGAAATGTTTCAAATGATACCATTTGAAACAAAAAAAGAATTTTCAAAATCGGACTAGGCGTGATTGATAGAAAAAAAAGAAAAAAAAAATCAAACCGAGCATTCCTAGAATCACGTCTGGGGGGCCTGTTTCATGAGAAATTTCAAGTTTGAAATGATTTCAGTCTTGAAGCCGAAGTTTTAGTTTTCAGTAAATAGACAGATCTGTCTTATGCTCAAAGTTGTAGAGTACTCTGTCAATATACAAATCTAAGTAAGCCATTAACGCTTTTTTCTAGGTATTTTATAGCCTTAATTTATGAGGCTTTTTAATGTTTTTGGGTACTGAGTTTTTTTTTAAGTTATCTAGTACTTAGATACTTTTATTTTTTATAATGTTGAAAGAAAGTAAGGTTAAAACTATATTATTTACTAACTACTTTGTAAATAATATAGTTTTTAGTTTAGTTACCAACTGTATTAATAGAAAAAATTGAAATTAATAATTTAAAAAAATTAATAAACAAAATAGAAACATTTAAAAGTACTTAATAAAACGGATATTTTTAGTTTAGAATAATCTTAGGAGTAACATACGTTGAAAATAGTAGCTAAATCCATCAAATCAAATCGTTTATTTCAACTAGGCCAATTACAGTCACTTATGAGTTGTCAAAAGGCATGAAATAAAACAAGTACAAAAATAGTTAACGTTAAAGCCACCGTCTGGACATAATTCATAATATCTGCTGGACCGAGCTTCGCTGGGTTTTTAAAATGTCTATATCTTGGAAACCGAGCTTTTCTCGAACCTGGGACCTTGATAAATCGATTCCTTGAGCCGAAAAACCCCTAATCTGTAAGTTTCATGAACATCCTTGGAGCCGTTTCCGAGATCCCGATTATAAATAAATAAATATACAAGAATTGCTCGTTTAAATATATTAGATAGATAGATAGATACTTAACTAAACATATTTCATGTTATTATTTAAAGTAAGATTCTTGCCAAATAGTGTGTGCCAGCGTCTGAAATCGAATGCTTTTTCACATTTCGCAATATATTTACCCTGATTCACTGACTCACACTTTCCGCCTGCATCTCATTTCATTTTCGGCTACCTGTAACATTGATCAAATCAACATATCACTTCAAATTGAGAATAATAGTAGTAGAATAGAAGTTCTTCAATAAGTATAAGAAAAGTAACTTATTACTGACTATTTTACGAAACTAACTAAATTGATGTCCTAAATATTCCCCGAGATACTTAAGCATTGCACCTTTAAAGTCTTTATTATTACAAAACTTTTTGTAAAAGAATTATAAGCTATTATAGCACATGTCTCATGTGCGAGATACATAAACGACGGCGGAAAGCGTGCCAGTTCTATAGTAGAACTTTATAAGCAAAGGGTCTATTATGATGTCTTAAAGCAAGAATAGTTCCGCTGAGGGAGCGAGATGGCGCTAGACGACTTCTATAGCTCTATCTCTTTCCCTCAGCAGAACAACTCTCACTATACGTCAAGGTAGGCCAACAGTCTTACTGCTATCTACTGTAGTTTAATAGTACTACTACTTATCTACTTTAGAATCAAGCTATAATATGCTTTCATGCAGGAGAAAAAAACTTGAGAGGTGTCAAGGGACACCCGGATGGAACGAAGTTACTGTATACACTCAACAAAAGTAATCGTCGCGACTCCACTCCACTCCGCTCCACTCCACTCCACTCCACTCCACTCCTTGAGCTCTAGCACCCTTTCGCAACGCGCGATAAGGAACTTCGTTCCAAAAAGTGTCGTGATAACTTTTCGTAAGAATTTTTTCCGTCTAGCCCCCTTTCACAACGCGCGATAAGGAACTTTGTTCCAAAACTCACGTCCCACAATTTCATGTACCAGGGCAACATAGAATACACATGTCCCGCCTCAAACGAGTGCGAGATAAACAAGCGACGGCGGAAGGCGTGCCAAGCGTGCCGGTTCCGCAAGTGTCTGCGCACGGGCATGCTGCGGGAGGGGGTGCGGCTGGACCGCGTGCGGGGGGGGAGGCAGAAGTACAGGAGGGCGCCTGATGCGCCGGCGCTCGCGCAGCCCAGACCACAGCTTGATGATATCAAGGTATACAGTCTTATGTAATAAGGAAATTATGTATGTTTTTCTCGATTGATTTCGACTTCTTAGCTTTTTGCCCAATTATGTTGGAGTCTGCTGGTTTTAACTGATGATGAATACCAGATTTTTGCATTAAGAGATTGTCTATGTGAGCTCCACAGCCCAGTTTTTTTTATTTTTTATTTTATTGTTTATTTAATACAATTAAAGTATAGGTTTACATATTATGTATTGTACCATTAAACCAGAATAGGTTTGTATTGGTACTCACATTCGCTAAAAGAACATTCGTTAATCAGTACCAAACAGTTAATAATATTATAAACTGTTTGGTACTGATTATTAATAATATGATAGTAATAGTTTGCACTGGGTAATACGATTAATTGGTAATTTGTGAATATAAACGCAAGAATTACATAGCAGGGCTTATTGGACCCCAATAAATTATTTATTTATAACTTCATGCAACACCAAAGGTACATAGGTGGACTTAATGCCTGAGGCATTCTCTACCAGTCTACCAAGCCTAGTGGAGAAATAAAAAGGCAGGTGCATAAAAAGAATGAGATTAATTATCAAAGCTCTTTAACATCCACAGGATGAAAGTGACAAGTTACAGTGTGATATAGCGCTCGACAATAAAATAAAACAACAAAATGTAACAAAATCATTAGCATTTTTTCCTATCTTCTTTTCAGGTCTTAGAAGCCCTAAACTCATACGAGCCAGAACTATTAACATGTTCAGCGCCCCCGGCCGGCGTCACCGAGCCCGCAGCCAGGACCCTCGCCATGCTAGCTGACCTGTACGACAGGGAACTAGTCGGAGTCATCGGCTGGGCCAAGCAGATCCCAGGCTTCTCTGAACTACAGTTAAATGATCAGGTAAGTGGAACCTAGAACAGGGGGGGGGGGGTATTCGTCATTAGCCTATTACACAGGCCTCCTCTCTGTGAAAGGGAGTGGGCCATAATCCACAACGCGGGCCCAGTGCGGGTTGGTAGATGTCACATGTCTTAAAATTTTTGGTTCTAGGACATGCCGGTTTCCTCCCGATGTTTTCCTTCACCAGAGAGCAGTGGTGATGAAATAAATTACAAAAATCTATATGTTAGCCTTCTTTATCCAGAAAACATTTTCTTTAATTTTTTTCACTTTTCGAATTACAAATTCAAATTAAACCAGGGACAACATAGAAGCCATACCCATATTTTTAATACAAGTATTTTGAACAGTTAAGAACGAACCTTCAATTAAAAAAAAATAGCACAGTTAACACTGGCCTTCGACACGCCAAATAATAGCGAAATCAAATAAAGTACCGTAGACTAGAAAAAAAATAGAACATTCGGATTTTAAATTTAATATCATAGGCAACTGTAATTATGACAAAAAACTACATAGTCTGCAAAAGTCTAGTCTTTAACCTTGATGCAGTAATAAATTATTGAATGCATTAATTCTTAGCACGTGGAAGTTAGTTTTTTCGAAGACCGGGACTTGGTGTGCGTATCCTAGTCTATTGTCAGTCTGTGTATGTGTGTTTCTGTGAATAAATTTCAATGTAAATGTGTGTGTAACTCAGTCAAGGTTTTTAATGTTGGTGTGGGTCAGTCTCGATGCATTTTGTGAAAGATAGGATTTATTTTACAATTATAATTGACGCATTCGTAAAGTGGATAGAGAATCGTCTTTGTTTTGATTTCAACTATACATTATGTTACTTGATGCACATTTGTATTCACATCTCGTGGAGAAGATTGACGAGGTGGGTCGCGGGATAGTCTGTAACCGTGACCCTGGTACGTATAGGGCAATAAAGTTACATCAAACATAATTATGTAACTGATAAAAAACTGACGGACCTGCAAATCGACGTTAATGTTCGAATTTCTGGAGCTTTGACTCGACCAGAACCTCGAAGCCTCTCAATCGAGTTGGTATTTGGTAGACCCGTCTCAGAAGACTCAAACTTTTATCATTTACTAGCGGACCCGGAAAACGTCGCACCGCGCCTGTTTAATTTCTAAACGACTTTTAATTTTAATTGATTTCTGAACGACGCCACGGGACGGACATCAAATATTTGACAGATAGGAATAATGTTTATAAGGGACAACAAAATTGTTGATTTTACTCTATTCCTTATATTTTTATCACATATTTACCATCCTCAAAACTTCTCTAGACTTCCAAAAATAATTCAAAACAAAACTTAACGATATCGGTCGAGCCGTTTTCGAGTTGTAGAGAGACTAATTAACAGCAATTGATATTTATATTATAGACTAGTTAGATTGAACAGATTATACATTAATATCTGGTTGACCGAGCTTCGCTTTTAAAATGTCTATATCTTGGGAACCGAGCTTTTCTCAAACCTGGGACCATGATAAATCGATTCCTTGTGCCGAAAAACCCCTAATTTGTAACTTTCATGAAAATCCTTGGAGTCGTTTCCGAGATCATGATTATATATATGTAGGATCAGGATTGCCGAGCGGAACATCGTCAGGGTTAGGAGTTCCCATTGTCAGGGATAAACAAGACGGTATAAGCAATTACAAAGATTTATAATACAGAGGGTAGTAATAAGCACACAGTACAAAATGTCACACAGTAGAATAGGGTAGGTACACGATAAAAATAAAATCAGATAAAGAATATAGCAAATCACAAATAACAAAGTAACAGTTGTTTAGGCGAACAGACCTTCAAGGTCACAGTTCGTACAGTGGACGTGCCACCCAGGTAAAGTTGCAAAGCGTATCACAGAGTGACACTGCTAATACAATAAGACGAACAGACCGTCAAGGTCACAGTTCGTACAGTGGACAAGCCACCCAAGCGAAGATGCAAAGCGTATCGCGGAGCGTTACTGCTAATGCAAATATACAGCCAAGCTGTACCGGGTAAACCGACAGTTCAGTCGGGAGCGATGCTCTATGAGTCAAGTCCGAAGACTGACCGACGAAGACCGGTGTGTACCGTCTTTTATAGGCACATTTCTTGCCGCGCATTCCCTCCAAAACAGCTCTGTCCAATGGCGTGATACGTCAAAGTGTTTACTCGTTACAGATTGGAAATTAAGATCAAAATCATTAAAGTTTTACAATGTAAACTCATTGAATAATCCAACATGTATTATCATACACTAATCATAGTCATTTAACAATTAAAATCAGATTTACAAAATAAAAACATACGTCCGCCATGTTTAGAACGGAAGCGGCGACAAGTCACAGACTGTCTTTTATCGTAATTAGTAATCGAATCAAAATCAGAAGTACTCAGCAAATAATCATTTGAATTAACAAATTATAATTGATAGAAATAATGATTAAAACTTATGATAAATAAATTCATAACAAAGATAGTCGTCATCATAACATTCTCAACAAAGATCAAAATTTTGTTATTCTACCCACAAACATTTTATAATTCTAAATTAAGATTTTATAAATCTACCTACAGATTAACAACTATCTCCGACACGGCCAGAACTGACGTTCTACACGACCTCGTGTATTCCTGTAAAAGAAAATTTCTTGTGAATATCGATCGGCCTTTCTGACAAACAAAGACCTTAAAATAAGTTGTGGAAAAGAAAAATCCTGAGTTAGTCCATTAAAATTATTATCAAGCGCAGTTGCATAGCAACATTCGCAACCATTCAAAATTACCAAACTGTTGCTGACTGACAACACATAGCTCAATTAAAACTAGAGACATAGTCTCCCAGTCGAAATCACACCATGGGATTCGACAACTAATCTGGTTTTGAAATAGACAACCCGCATAGGCGTCAACATAGAACAACCCGCATAGGCGTCAACATAGACAACTCGCATAGGCGTCAACATAGACAACCCGCATAAGCGTCAAGTTCAACAACCAAATCCAGGAGTCAACATAGACATCCGATTAAGCATCAAGCTTCACAACAATCAAGCTATACTATGTCAGCAGCAGATGAATCATCATCAGTGTCAGAATTGACATCATCACTAACAGTAACTGGACATTCAGGCATTTTTCGTACACGGTCATGGGGAAATTCGTAAACTCTATTGGTACTCAAAACTTTCAAAGAGTGAATCTAGTTTGATTTATTCCCTCATTGGCAATAAGCACAAAGTCACCAACATGAAACTTTTTCAAAATAGCTTTTGTCTTAAATCATAGCGGCAAAGCCCGTTATCATAAGTTTTAGTTATACCCAGGGCTGCTTGTTCCTTTACAACAGACAGATTTACTTCTATCTCTTCACTGTCAATAGTCATGAAACCCAAAGGTCACGATTCATACGAAAATGTAAACGACTCACCGGATGTCTGTAACACTAGTGATAGGTCGTACACCACAGGATTCAACTCGCTTCACGGAAGGCCCATCTTCACTGGAACCTCCCGACCGCCTTTCCGTCGCCTCGGGGCAGCGAGGAGCGACGTGTCCCGTCTCCCCACAGCGGAAGCAGACAGTCTTCTTTGGTGTCGCCTCATGTGACGTGCTGGCTGGCTCAGGATGATTGTTTCTCTCAGCCTTCTTGTGACAGTTAGCAGCTTTATGCCCCTCTTTGTTACAAAAGTGGCAGACTATTGTACCTGGTTTGAACTTTTTAGGTTGAGAAGAATCTTGCTGATCAGAGGAAATCTGAGACGGTCTCTTAAGGTGGGACAAGACACTCAGTTCTTGTTGAAGTTTATGCCTGGTTTGTAATTCGGTGGTGAATGCTAGTCGATGAGCACGGGAATCAAATTTGGAGACATGGGCCAGTACAGTGGGAACAACGATATTTTCGACACTCAGGCTATTCCATTTAGATGTCAGTGAAGTGACCTGTCGACTGGCAAATGCGGCTAAAGATTCGCCTTCTTTTGGCTGACTATTATGAAAGTTAATGAGGGTAGCGGCAACAGTTTCCGAAACGGCATAACGAGAGAGGAAGAGGCTCTTAAAGTCTGTCCAGGTCATACCTGTATACGACACTTGGGAAAGCCATTATTATGTTAGCAGTGCCCTTCAAGGCTTTAGTGAGGGCAATAATAAGAGTACTACCTTGAAGAGGTTTTTCCGATAGACAAATATCGACAGTTGTACTCCAAGATTGAGCATCGGAATCGGGTAGATCTGGGTCAAAAACAGGCAAAGTAATTACGGTAGACGGAGTGGACTGCGTTTTAATCGCTTCAATTAATTGAGTCATATTATGATTATGAAGCTCTAACATAACTCGCCATGGTTCCCCAGCACCTTCCGATTCCTGGGCTAACCCTAATCCCACTTCTGATGTAGGATCAGGATTGCCGAGCGGAACATCGTCAGGGTTAGGAGTTCCCATTGTCAGGGATAAACAAGACGGTATAAGCAATTACAAAGATTTATAATACAGAGGGTAGTAATAAACACACAGTACAAAATGTCACACAGTAGAATAGGGTAGGTACACGATAAAAATAAAATCAGATAAAGAATATAGCAAATCACAAATAACAAAGTAACAGTAGTTTAGGCGAACAGACCTTCAAGGTCACAGTTCGTACAGTGGACGTGCCACCCAGGTAAAGTTGCAAAGCGTATCACAGAGTGACACTGCTAATACAATAAGACGAACAGACCGTCAAGGTCACAGTTCGTACAGTGGACAAGCCACCCAAGCGAAGATGCAAAGCGTATCGCGGAGCGTTACTGCTAATGCAAATATACAGCCAAGCTGTACCGGGTAAACCGACAGTTCAGTCGGGAGCGATGCTCTATGAGTCAAGTCCGAAGACTGACCGACGAAGACCGGTGTGTACCGTCTTTTATAGGCACATTTCTTGCCGCGCATTCCCTCCAAAACAGCTCTGTCCAATGGCGTGATACGTCAAAGTGTTTACTCGTTACAGATTGGAAATTAAGATCAAAATCATTAAAGTTTTACAATGTAAACTCATTGAATAATCCAACATGTATTATCATACACTAATCATAGTCATTTAACAATTAAAATCAGATTTACAAAATAAAAACATACGTCCGCCATGTTTAGAACGGAAGCGGCGACAAGTCACAGACTGTCTTTTATCGTAATTAGTAATCGAATCAAAATCAGAAGTACTCAGCAAATAATCATTTGAATTAACAAATTATAATTGATAGAAATAATGATTAAAACTTATGATAAATAAATTCATAACAAAGATAGTCGTCATCATAACATTCTCAACAAAGATCTTAGAAATTTTGTTATTCTACCCACAAACATTTTATAATTCTAAATTAAGATTTTATAAATCTACCTACAGATTAACAACTATCTCCGACATATAAATACATATACAAGATTTGCTCGTTTAAAGATATTAGATTATGTAACGCTAGACTATATTAATTTATTAACAGACTAATAATTTCCTGTTCATTACGAGTTTTTATCAAAAGTTGTATATAAACAGTGGGTGGTTTTATCGAGACCGGTTTAACAATTTTCGTGTTGCACTAATAGAATGATAAAAATATATTTTAAGTTGCGGAAATGCGTTTGCAAAAAAAATTTCAAAATGAATGTTAATGTAATTAATACGCCTGCCGGGGTCGCGGGACTAACGAATAACCGTGGCCCCTGAACGTAAAGGGCATCGTGGTTTTTAGTCAGTACAAGTCTGATAGACCCTCTCGTCATGTCCCGGGTTCCCACCCGGACTCATTCGATGTAAAAAAATACATTAAAAGCTATAATAATGATTACATAATTATTAAAAATGGAATTTCTTTGAGTATAAAAGGCGTTATGTGAACTCGGGAGCCCACGACGTGATATGACGAGCTTTACAAGTCGACTAGCGATATCTCATCCCTACAGTGGAACTAATCTCGCTTTAAGACGATAGTAGTTCAACTGAGGGAAAGAGACAAAGCTATACAAGTCGTATAGTGCCATCTCGTTCCTATAGTGCAGCTACTCTCGCTTTAAGACGTTAGTAGTTTAGCTGAGGGAAAGAGACAAAGCTATACAAGTCGTATAGTGCCATCTCGTTCCTACAGTGGAGCTACTCTCGCTTTAAGATGTTAGTAGTTCAGCTGAGGGAAAGAGACAGAGCTATACAAGTTGTATAATGCCATCTCTTTCCTACAGTGGAGGTACTCTCGCTTTAAGACGTTAGAAGTTCAGCTGAGGGAAAGAGACAAAGCTATACAAGTCGTATAGTGCCATCTTGTTCCTACAGTGGAACTACTTTCGCTTTAAGTTATGGTAGGTGGCCCTTACTATCACTAAACCAGCGAGGCAGCGACATTTGATTATTGTGTTGTATAAATTTAGGATTGATAAGACATGTGATATGAACCTTATCACTACTCAGGGGAATCCCTTAAGTCTTATACGATAACGTCAAAACGGAATATTGCTCTTATTATGAAATATACTTTATTCTTATCTATGATATTGTGTATTTATTCTGTGCATCATCATCTGCCTAGCCTTTTCCCAACTATATTGGAGTCGGCTTCCAGTCGAACCAGATGCAATGAAGGATTTTCTTTTTATGTTTTCTCTAGTCAATGGATAGATGGCGCTGCGCTTGATATGTTACTGCAATGAACGGAACGTCACGTAATTTTTAGATTTTTTTCACTTGGATGTAATTTTGAGATCGTAAAACAAAAAGTACATGTCATGTCATTGTCAGTCACATTACATCACACAAATGGCATTTTGAAAATAAATAACAACAAGGTAAAAGAAAAAAAAATATTCATTTACCAGTCTTTTTAATTTATGAGTTTTCCACGCCAGAAAGAAAATGTCCCAAAAGAAAAAGAAGAGAAGTCTGTGCCTCGTGGATTTGTGCAAAAATGAAGGCATACATCTTTTTCCTAGAGTAACGCCGTCAGTTCAACGCCATCTATAGAGTTCTTGGAAAAGTTTATTAAACTCCAAAAGAAAACTTCTCATTGGATATCAGTATTTTATATGGAGAGACTGCTTATCGGACCTCCAAAATCCAATAACTGGGCAATACGATACCCCTGTATTATCCATTTAAACTTTATGCACAAAAACTTGTACTGAGGCGGACTTAATGCCTTGGGCATTATCTCCCAGTCATAATTATTATGTATTTATTATGTGCATAAAATAAAATTATATTAACTGATAATAAAAATCATTGTTTTGTGCATAACCACCAAGTCACGAGGCAAAATCGGAACATTTTTCCTGTACTTTAAAATTCTAATAAAATTCTAAAACACGTCTAGAATTTTAAGCTAGCATTTTGTCTTAGATAACTTCTTCTTTGAGGTAAAAACTAATCAAAATTACGTAAATACAATTTATCCGTGCATTATTTTAAATTAAGATACATACACAACACATATAAACTGACGCCTTCTTCCCAAGGCAAAAACTACAGAGCGCCACCGTAGCGTATCCTTACTTTTTTAATAATATATTATCTATATATATAAAAGCAAAAGGTCACTCACTCATAGGACACGAAAGCTCGGAAACTACCAGTGCTAAGGGTTCAAAATTTTGCACAGGGGTTCTTTTTAGGACGTAGGTACCCGCTAAGAACGGATTTTGCGATATTACGCCCCTAAGGGGTTGTTTTTGGGGTTGACAGTTTGTATGAAACTTTTTTGATATAAGTACTAGGAGTTTCAAATTTTACATGCGGGTTCTTTTTAAGACGTAGGTGCTACTTTAGAAAAGGGTTTTTCGAAATTCTACCCCTAAGGGGTTGTTTTTGGTATTGAAAGTTTGTTATAATCTTCGTTATTACACGTGCTAGGAGTCTCAAATTTTTCATGGGGATTGTTTTTAAGACGTAGGCACTACCCTCAACGGGGTTTTTCGAAATTCAACCCCTAAAGGGTTGTTTTACGTGTTGATAGATAGAGGTCTCAAATTTTGCATGGGGCTTCTTTTAAGGACGTAGGTGCTCACTAAGACAGGATTTTGCGAAATTTCACCTCTAAGGGGTTGTTTTTTGGGTTGATAGGTTTTATGAAACTTTGTTATTAAAAGTACTAGAAGTTTAAAATTTTGCATGCAGGTTCTTTTTAGGAAGTAAGTACTACTTACGACAGGGGTTCGATCGAAATTCGATCCCTAAGGGGTTGTTTTTGGTGATGGTAGTTTGTATGAAACTTTCGTTACTACATGTGCTAGGAATCTCAAATTTTGCATGGGGGTTGTTTTTAGGACGTATGCACTACCTAAGACGGGGTTTTTCGAAATTCAACCCCTAAGGGGTTATTTAAGGTATTGAGAGATAGAGGTCTCAAATTTTGCATGGGGATTCTTTGAATGACGTAGGTGCTTACTAGGACAGGATTTTGCGAAATTTCACCCCTAAGGGGTTGTTTTTGGGAAGTAAGGTTATAAGTACTAGAAGTTACAAATTTTGCATAAGGGTTATTTTTAAGTCGTACGCGCTACCTAAGACGGGGTTTTGCGAAATTTGCCCCTAAGGGGTTGTTTTTGGTGTTGATAGTTTGTATTAAACTTTCGTTACTAGAAGTGTTAGAAGTCTCAAATTTTGCATGGTTTTTTTTAGAACTTAGATACTACTATCTATGACGGGTTGAATCGAAATTCGAACCCTAAGGGGTTGTTTCTGGTGTTGATAGTTTGTATGAAACTTTCGTTACCTACTATAAGTGCTAGGAATTTCAAGTTTTGCATTTGGTTTTTTAGAACTTTGGTGCTCACTTAGATGGGGTTGTGCGAAATTCGACACCTAAGGGGTTGTTTTTGGCGTTGATAGATAGGAGTCCCAAATACATAGGGATTTTTTTAAGACGTAGGTACTGCCATTGACGGGATTTTCTGAAATTCTATCCCTAAGGGGATGTTTTTGGGGTTGTTAGTTTGTGTGGGAGTGATAAGATTGTCAAAATAAGATGCATATTATAAGTTTTTAGGGAGTAGATGCTCCCTAAAAACCTATATGCTAAGACGGGACTTTGTTCTTGATAGTTAGATTTTTAAAATTTTGTTCTACCTCAGACGAGTTTTGGATAAATCAAGCCCTACAGGGTTGTTTTAGGTGGTGGTTTCTATGAAACTTCCTTAAGACAAACGCTGGGAGTCTCAAATTTTGCGCAGGAGCTATTTTTAGTATACAGAATATGCTCATTCAGACGGGGTTTTGAAATTGGTGAAATTGGACCCCAAAGGGGATGCTTCTGGGGTTAATAGTTCGTATGAATCTTCATAACTACAAGCAAGAACTGGGAGTCTTAAATGTTTCACAGGAGGGAGCTTTTGGCACGTAGGTGCTTCTTAAGACAGGATTTTGACGGGAAATTCTCTCCCGAATGGGTAGTTTATAGCTTTGGGTACGCCGCAATCGTGGCGGTGAGACCCCTCTTTGAGGAGTGGCTGGAGAGGCGTCACGGCGTCCTCATCTTCCGTCTGACGCAGGTCCTAACCGGGCACGGATGTTTCGGGAGGTTCCTGTGTCGTATGGGGAAGGAAGAAACGCCTAGGTGTCACCACTGCGAGGATCGCCTGGAGATTACGGTGGAGCATAGGTGCAGGATTGTCCCGCTTGGGCAGATCACCGCCGTGTCCTCATGCTGCGGGGCGAGACGGAATGGGAAGCGGTCGCCTCCTTCTGCGAAGCAGCAAGCTTGCAAAGGAAGAGGCTGAACACGTGAGGGAGAGGACAGCGTAAACCTCATGAACCAAGCGCCGCGGGAGACGTCGCAAGACGATCTCCGGCCACCGTAGGCGCGGGCATATTGACGGCGAGTAATGGGTGACTCGCTCGGATCATGGACCATGCCCGGTGGCGAGTTGTGTTCCACGCGCGCCTCGAAGAGCTGTCCTGTCAGCAATCGGACGGGGCCTCCCTAAGAGGGCCAGAGCCTGCTGAGATGGCGGGACTGTCTCACTCGGTAACCGTGACCTTGGTACATAAAGGGCTATTGAAGGAACACCGTGGATTTTAGTCAGTACAAGTCTGACAGTCCCTCCTGTCTCGCCCTGGGCGGGAGGACTCATTTGATGATTTTGCCACGATAAAAAAAGTGGTCGCTTTTACCTTCATAGTTTGCATGAAACATCGATACTACAAGTGCTACGAGTCTCTTATTTTCCCTGGGGTAAGCCTTTAGGACTTAGATGCTTATTAAGATGGGATGTTGCGAAAGCCGACTGATAAAGGATTGTTTGGTGGTCGATAGAATTTTAGTTGCATTTTGATTTTATAAAATATTCCATAAAAAGGGTGGCCGGAGAAGAAATTCACAGAAACAAAGTTCGAAGTAAGCGCGGACGAAGTCGCGGGCGAAGTGCTAGTTATCTATATATATAAAAGCAAAAGGTCACTCACTCATAGGACACGAAAGCTCGGAAACTACCAGTGCTAAGGGTTCAAAATTTTGCACATGGGTTCTTTTTAGGACGTAGGTACCCGCTAAGAACGGATTTTGCGATATTACGCCCCTAAGGGGTTGTTTTTGGGGTTGACAGTTTGTATGAAACTTTTTTGCTACAAGTACTAGGAGTTTCCAATTTTGCATGCGGGTTCTTTTAAAGACGTAGGTGCTAATTTGGAAAAGGGTTTTTTGAAATTCGACCCCTAAGGGGTTGTTTTTGGTGTTGAAAGTTTGTTTGAAACTTCGTTATTACACGTGCTAGGAGTCTCAAATTTTTCATGGGGGTTGTTTTTAGGACTTAGATGCTCACTATGACGGGGTGATTCGAAATTCGAACCCTAAGGGGTTGTTTTTGATATTGATAGATACAGGTTTCAAATTCTGCATGAGGATTCTTTTAAGGACGTAGGTGCTCACTAAGACGGGATTTTGGGTAATTACACCCCTAAGGGGTTGTTTTTGGGGTTGATAGGTAGCATTCAACTTTGTTACTACAAGTGCTAGAGGTCTCAAATTTTGCATGGGGTTTATTTTTAGGACTTAGATGATTACTATGACGGGATGATTCGAAATTCGAACCCTAAGGGGTTTTTGATGTTGACAGATACAGGCTTCAAATTTTGCACGGGGATTCTTTTAAGGACGTAGGGGCTTTCTAAGGCGGGATTTTGCGAAATTTCACCACTATGGGGTTGTTTTTGGGGTTGATAGGTTGTATGAAAATTTGTTACTACAAGAACTAGAAGTTTCAAATTTTGCATTGGGTTTATTTTTAGGACTTAATGCTCACTATGACGGGGTGATTCGAAATTCGGACTCTAAGGGGTTGTTTTTGATGTTGTTAGATACAGGTTTCAAATTCTGCATGGGGATTCTTTTAAGGACGTAGGTGCTCACTAAGACGGGATTTTGGGTAATTATGATATACCTCACGTCTAAAGGGTTGTTTTTCGGATTGATAGTTTGTATGAAACTTTTTACAAGTACTAGGAGTTTCAAATTTTGCATGTGGGTCTTTTTTGGGATGTTTTTGGGATGTACGCGCTACCTGAGATGGGTTTTTGCGAACTTCGATGAAAAAAGGGGTTGTTTTTGGTGTTGCTATTTTGTATGAAACTTTCGTAACTATAAATGCAAGAAGTCTCAAATTTTGCATAAAGTTTATTTCTCAGTATGACGGGGTGATTTGAAATTCGAACCCTTAGGGATCGTTTTAGTGTTGGAAGTTAGGTGTCTCAAATTTTGAATACTTAATGGTTTCTTTTTAGGAAGTAATTACTCACTACGGCGAGATTTGACCCCTATGGGGTTGTTTTTGGTGTTGATAGTTAATATGAAACCTTCGTTACTTAAGTGCTAGAGGTTTAAAATTTTGCATGGTGGTTTTTTAGGACGTTGGTGCTTACATAGATGGGATTGTATGAAATTCGACACCTAAGGGGTTGTTTTTGGGGTTGATAGATAAGAGTCTCAAATTATACACAAGATTTTTTTTTAAGACGTAGCTATTGCCTATGACGGGATTTCCTGTAATTCTATCCCTAAGGGGATGTTTCTGGGGTTGTTAGTTAACATGAAACTTTGTTATTGCAAGTATTGGGAGTGTCAAAATCTGAGCTTTTTGGAGAGAAGATGCTCACCAAGACGGAACTTTGTTCTTGATAGCTAAAAGTTTAAAATTTGGCTTATCTACCTCAGACGAGTTTTGGATAAATCAACTCCCAAAGGTTGTTTTTGTTGTTCGTACTTTATATGAAACTTCGTTACGACAAATACTGGGAGTCTCAAATTTGGGGCGGGAGCTATTTTTTTTTAGAATGTAGAAGCTCATTAAGGCGGGATTTGGAAATTGGTGAAATTAGAACCCAAAGAGGTCGTTTCTGTTTGAAAGATAGAAGTCATTTTTGGAGGGGGGTAATTTTATAGAAGTAGGCACTCACTTAGACGGGATGTTGTGAAATTAACCCCTAATGGGTAGTTTTTGGGGTTGATAGTTTGTATGAAACTTCATTAATACAAGTAGGTAATTTTTTTATTTTTTTTTTTTTTTTTTTTTTTTTGCGTGGTAAAATCATCAAATGAGTCCTCCAACCCCAGGCAGGGCGGGAGGGACTGTCAGACTTCTACTGACTAAAATCCACGGTGTCCTTCATAGCCTGTTAAGTTCCGGGGTTACGGTAAGGGAATAATCCCGCGACCCCGGCAGGCTTTGGCCCTCTGAGAGGGGGTAAGAGTTTTAAATTTTTCACAGGAGGGATCTTTTTGGACATAGGTGTGACTTAAGACGGGATTTTGACGGGAAATTCCCCAACTAAGGGGTAGTTTCTAGCTTCATAGTTTGTATGAAACTTTGTTACTCTGCAAGTGCTAGGATCCTTGGGGTATATTTTTAGGACGTAGATGCTTATTTAGATGAGATGTTGCGAAAACCGGTCGGAGCCGGTTGTTTTGTGGACGATAGAATATTAGTTGCATATTGATTTAGATTTTCTAAAAGTATTCCATAAAGAGGGTGGCTGGAGAAGAAATTCACAGAGGGAAAGTTCGAAATAAGCGCGGACGAAGTCGCGGGCGAAGTGCTAGTAAACTAATAAATAATATAAATGGAATATTAAGTATTTTTGTTTTATGATATTTTTTCCAATAAAATACCCATAAACAATACTGAAATGCTTGTAAAACACAGCCAAAGTTATATTCCAAAAAAAAGTATGTAATCTGTCAACGGCGCTTTGGGCTACATTATTATTAAAGTTATATTATGTTACAATATCACACATTAAGCTAGCTGTAGCTGTTTGTTTTGTTCCTATTTAATAGAATAAAGCAGAGCAGTGGTGCCCCAGTGGTATCTGTCCCGACTTACGGTCGTGGGTTCGAACCCCGACAGGCGCATTACTTTGTGTAATTTATTTCATCACCACTGCTTTCAAAACGGTGAAGGAAAACATCGTGAGGAAACCGGCATGTCCTTAAAACAAAAATTCGAAGACATAACAATGTGACATCTACCAACCCGCACTGGGCCCGGGTAGTGGATTATGGCCCGCTCCTTCTCACAGAGAAGAGGCCTGTCTCCCAGCAGTGGGAACATTATAGGCTGATGATGATGATGAATAGAATAAAATAACCGTCTCTCCTCCATCCACAGATGCGTCTCCTCCAAAGCACATGGGCTGAGATGCTATCCCTCATGTTAGCGTACCGTTCCATGTCGGGCGGCAGTCCGCTGCGTCTGCGCTTCGCCACAGACCTCGCGCTCGACGAGCAACAGGCCAGGGAAATTGGAGCACATGATTTATTTACACAGGTACTGATTGATTTTGGAAATTGGAGTTATGGTTGAGATTTGTAGAGTGAATTCAGATTTAGTTTAGTCGATTTTTGATTTAGGAAATTCGACTTCTGAAGTAAGGAGATATGGATTTGATTTGTAGAGCGAATCTAGATTTAGTTCAGTCTCGATTCATGCAAAAATAAACCTTATAGATGAGCATATTTTTGCAAGCGACTGTAATGAAGCGCAGTAAGCCGGGGAGATTGGGGTACGGTTTTTGATTTAGAAAGTTCAACCTATAGAGTAAGGTAATATGGGTGAGATCGGAAGAGCGAACTTAGGTTTAGCTCAGTTGTGTTAAACAACTGCTGGGTCATACAATAATTTGTCCCTTTCGGGAATCGACCTCGCAACAGACAGCAGTAAATCGCTCAGCCTCTGCGCCCACTTAGCCTCAAGCAAATTTAATTTGAATGTTTGAATATAATTCCGTTTGCAACGTACAAGGTTTACGCTTGTTGAGCTTAAATTTATTTAAATTAAATTGTTTACTATTTCCTGAAAAGATTTTATCAAAAACTTAATTTTCTGGTGACTTGGCAATACCGCCCATATTTCGCAAATTAATGATTTTAAATGCTTCCGCTTTGTTTAAGAACTAAATTAAGTTATTAATTGGAAAATGTAAATTATTTAGCTATATCTTGAGGGACCATGATGGCCCTGAGATAAACCACTTTTTACCATCATTGTCACACTCCAGAGCAAGGTTTTTTAGGCAAGTTGATTATTGGGTACCAAGTCACTGGAAAATTAAGTTCTAGATAAAATCGTGTTGTACGAAAAGCGTACTTGGAAAACATGGGGAAGTCCTTGCGAAGCAATGAGATAGTACTAGAGAAATGAGATTTATTCATGTTTCGAATCGAAAACAATAAAAGAAACAAAAACAGTAAAAAACATTAGTAGTTAATTATCTAATAAAGGATGTAATAGACGTACGAACTGAAAACTGCACGGTTTATAAGTCGACGCCGGTGGCACTTTTGAAGTTGTCTGTCGAAATGCATCATTACGTCGTAGTAGTAAAAAGGATTTTAATTTCTAGTTTGTTGGCGACGCAAATGGCGCCATCTGTAAGGGAGCTTACTAGACTTTTACAGCTATGTGGGATTTGGAACGTACTGGAAGGATATGTCATGAGTGAAAGGGAAAGTAAGAGAATGAGAGAGATGGAATGGATATGAGTCGCCATGGAGACGTTTGACATGGGATTCTGTGAAAAAGACGAAGATGTATTAAATTGTTTTAAAAGTGCAAGAAGACTTGTAATTTCCTTCACCCTCGTATCCTACAGCTATATACTATTATTTATTGATAGAGGTCTTCATCATCATCAGCCTAATGTTCCCACTGCTGAGACACAGGCCTCCTCTCTGTGAGGGGTAGTGGGCCATAATCCACCACGCTGGCCCAGTGCGGGTTGGTGGATGTCACATGTCTTCGAATTTTTGGTTCTAGGACATGCCTATTTCCTCACGATGTTTTCCTTCACCGTTTTGAAATTGTGATGAAATATATTACACAAAGTAATGCGCCTGCCTGGATTCGAACCCACGACCTACAACTCGTAAGTCGGGGCCGATAACACTGGGCCACCACTTGACTGCTCTCGATAGATTGATAGAGGTATATCCTACTAATATTTTAAATGCGAAAGTTTGTGAGGATGTGTGTATGTGTATGTAGGTATGTTTGTTACTCTTTCACGCAAAAACCACTCAACGGATTTAGTATACAGATAGTTTACGACCTGGATTAACACATAGGATAGTTTTTATCCCGATTTTATGTTCCCGTGGGGTAATTTTCGAGTTGTAGCGGGTGAAGCCGCTGGTAACAGCTAGTAATAATTATAATTTATTTTATTTCAATCTTCAGATAGCCGGCGTCGCCAAGCGGTTGGAACGCGCGGCCGCTCTACGCGAGGAGTGCTATCTGATGAAAGCGCTTGCTCTCGCCAACTCAGAAGCAAGGATCGATGAACACGCAGCGCTGCGGCGATTCAGGGATTCTATACTCGCAGCGCTTAATGATGCTGTTTCCGCTTTAAGGTGAGCTTTGCATTCATATAGTATCTAAGTCCTCCTGCTTAGAAGCCTTACATTTAAGGTATCATAGTTTTGCCCGGTTATGCGGCACACAACCTCATCTAGGTCGATCTGTGAGATGCTACGTACAATAATTGGTTGACGCCGGTATCCCACTGGCGTTTTACGAGCGTTTAACGTGTGTTTGGTTACTGAAAGATTGTTTTTCAAGGCGTGTTATAGAAGGTAGAATTGTGGTTTTATGTTATCCAGTCGCTTTTCTGTACAGTTTGCACAACGGGATAAGTCAGAAGGAATGAACGTTAGTGGATGGGCCGCTAATGTCCACTCTCGCTCATTTTCCTTATAGTCCCTGATCGTAATAATGCATCGTTCGAATTTCATAACACCAACGATGGTGTTATTCGATGGTCGAATTTCAAAATAAAATATAAGGTCAAGATCGCCTCTTACCACGACACGTTGCTTTTGGTCGTTCTACGACAATCATATTCTTTCCATTTTATCTTTCAATGAGGGTCAACGTGTTCTAATCCACATTTTCTGGCGGAAACTATAGAAATGTTGTTACCGTCCATTCTTTTCTTTTGGCTAAAATTTAAATGCGCATCAATAATTATTTTTGTATACCAAAATGGATAAATGGTCACCAAATCTAAAACTCGCTTTAACAAGATTTCAGGGACACCCCGAAGTTCGTTTTGGTTATGTTCCTTTAAACCTTGTACACAGAAATAGTCGAATCGTCGACCCTGCTTAGGTAGACTTTTTTTTATTACACGTATAAACGTTATTTGGTGACCATTTATCCATTTTGGTAACGGTTTAGAATTTTTTTGATAGTAAAATAGGTACTTTTTTGGGTGGAGTTTAAACACAAGCGTTTTCTTTTCTTTTCTCTTTCTCGGGAGTTTATAAGGTATAAGGTTGTATATCCAGTATAGTATAACGTAATAATCCATAGCGATGTGGTGTGCAGGCCGTACAACGGCAACGCGGCGCTGCAGCAGCTGCTGCTGGTGCTGCCCGCGCTGCGCCACGCCGACGTGGCCGTGCGACGCTTCTGGGCCGCCGTGCACCGCGAGAGACGCGCGCCCATGAACAAGCTCTTCATAGAGATGCTGGAGGCTTGTCTGCGATAAGGTAACTATTGCTTTCTACCAAAAGAGCACCTTTTTGAGCATTTTTGACAAGCCTGTTCGTCTATTAGTTAGTGACCCTGACTGCTATGCCAAAGGTCGTGGGTTCGATTCCCACCCAGGACAAATGTTTGTGTAATGAGAACGATCATTTGTTCTGTCTGGGTGTAATTTATATTAAAACTCATACAACTGCGTCCACTGATCCGCATCGTACGGACGGCTCATCGGCAATGCCTTAATGCGATGCGTGCCGATGTCGTCATACGAAATGCCAATCACTGACGGCAATCCGATTGCTGATACTCGCGTCAATAATCCGATCGCTGCCGATACAGAATCCGTTTGATGCGATGCGTCCGATATGTACGATGCCGACCTGTGGACGCTTACCTTAAAGAAATACCTTCCGCGGCGGTGCCAGTCACATCTGCCATATATTTTTTTTTATCTCCTTCAGTCATCCTTTCAAAGTGGCCACTTTATTTTGACACTACATCTTATTTTTAACCATTACGTGGTTATTACATCTTTCCCGAATTTAACATTTAAGTTTGTACGACATTTTTAATTCTAACGTCCTGTCTTTTTCAATCCCAGGCCAGTTGGAACACAAAGGAGGTGCATGTATACAGTTTCCTCTCGGGATGTCAATATTTTCGTTTCTTCACCTTCGGCGGGCGACGCGTCCCCGCGCCAAATGTACAAAACGATGGACGGATCTAGTACAAAACTTGTTACTATTTTTGTATAATATTAAAAAATATATCTAGTTTTACTGTGGAAGTTTCGAGATTATTGTATGGTCGAGGAAACTATCCTTGGACTGACGCGGGCTGGTAGCCACTTAGTATTTTTGTGACCTGAAACGTCATTAGTTCTGTTTTGAACAGAGTTGTAGTACTAGCTTTAAAGCCTTTTTTGTTTTTTTCTAAATTTCGTGGCTTGCAACGTGCCCTCACTGTGTTGAAGGTATTTTTTCCCCGACCGTATGAACTCTGTGTGTCTCGGTGAATGCGGGGGCCGTATTCGGCGCATTTATCATTAAAAAATAACATTGTTTTTATTATGTTTATTTAAAATGCTAAGGGGGACGATGAATGTACTGCGACGTGAAACAAAAAAACGCGCTAGTGGACCTAAAATATTTGTAGTTAAATCAATGCATCACTACGATATCAAATGGATTTCATGTAATCTTTTTGAATTTGAATTTCGTAAAGTACAAATATATACTTAGATAAGTTTTACACCTGTTTTCACAACAAACTTGTTTTTACTTAGATTGTTGCTAAATATAATTTTAAAAAATATAAAAAAAATATTCTAAGGAGTATGAATACTTGGGTCGAAAAATTTGAGACAAAAAGAGTTCTTATTTCTAAAGAATCTCGTCGCAGTGCAACAACGCTCCCCTATTCTAAATGTACAACTGTTTTATGAAAAAAATAATGAACTTATAACAAGATAGAATTTATTTAAAAATACAGATTATGTAGCAATATTTACTATATAAAGGTTATAAATGTATTTCTAGAGCTGTTCCACTAACAAAAATACATATTTTAACAGTAAATGTGAAACTATTAATTGTGTAGATTGTAATACCAGTGAATGTCTGATCCCTTTGTCGACAATACCCGAGGCTTGACAACAGGAGGACTCCTATGTTCGGGACTTCGGGTCGGCATCAAACGAAAGAGCCGGCAACCAACTCGATCTTATTTGATTCCGTAAAGAAGACTGCTGATCAACACAAGCTAAATAGTAATTGATTCTGGTCGGCTTTATTACACCGCAACCAAATGCCGAACGGCATGTGCCGACCCGAATTTTGTTAGAAGACTCTTAATCAGTCCGGGTATAGTCGATAACTTAGATTTGTAGTAGCAACCCCGATATTGGATGGATGTATTTTTAAACGCGTTTAAAAGTAGAAATCGTACATATAAATATATCTTTAATCCTAGTTAGAATTAACAAGGAATTAGTGCCCGAACCGCAGTTAAAAATATTTTCAACTAATGCAACGTAATATTACTATAGTGTTACTTCAGAGAATGGAATAGGTACGAAATATTTTTTCCCTAAGTTTTAAGCATGTATTAAATAATATACATTTACAGCAACCTCAAGATCTTTTAACTTAGAAGGATAAACCTTAAACAGAGGAAAAGATGCCCCGCTGCGGGGCTCCATTGACAAAGCTTAATTTTCTTTAAACTGCAATCATCGCACTAAAGAACTTTCGCAACAACGTACGTCGCAATAGTAACACTTTCGCAGTAATAAACTTCGCAATTATGTTTTACATTTCCTTAAATTTTAGAAAAAAAAAAACTGTACCTATTTAAATCTCTGACTTATAATATTGGAGTTTGTTTCTGTGAAAAACTGTTGTCGTGATTGTAACATATCTGTAGGTAGTTAGTATAATGTACAAAGTACAAGGAACAATACTCTTCTGGACTTCAAAAAATACCCTTATTCATGAAATACGTATATGTATGCTCTTAGGATATTTATTTAGCGATGACACTGCGGAGAGATTTACTCTGTTATATTACCTCATATAGAAACTTGTAAGACTAACGTAGGCACTATAGCGGTTGTATGAAAAGACTGCACATCGTTCTTTATGCACACCAGGACGGATCCCTAAAGGGTTTGTTTTTGTGTTTGATAGTTTTTATGAACTGTTACTAGTGCTACGCGTTCCGAATTTTTTCTTTTTAAAACCTCAATGTTCACTAAGACGGTTTTGCGAAAACCCTAAGCGGCTTTTTGGGGGTCGAAAAAGCCGCTTAGGGGTCGAATTTCGCGATCTACAATCTACCCAGATAGCTTGGAGACTCAAATTTTGCATAGAGATTCTTTTTTGGACGTAGTTGCGGGTGTTTTGTGGAAATAGACCTCACGGGGTTGATATTTTGTATGGATTATTTTTAGAACCTAAGTGTTAGGTTTAGGTACCTAAAACGGGTAAAAATTAAGCGGGTTGATAGAATTATTGTTGAATATTGATTTAATTTTTCCAACAGCTTCCCATATAGAGGGTGGCTGGGACTAGAAATTCACAAAGGCAAAGTTCGAAAATCACGCGGACGAAGTCGCGGGCGAAGTGCTAGTTACCTCATATAAATAGACTAACAGGTATAGCGGTTGTAGACTGCACATCGTTCCTTACAGGACGGCTAGTTTCAGCTTCACGAAACCTAAACTAATGACAAACGTCGTCTAGGAAGTGTGATTTTATGTCTATGGTCGATTGAGAAAAGAGTATCGTGTACGCGTCACCACTCATAATCTTTTGACGTGGCGCTAGTGTCGTATGTAATTACATCAAAAAATGGGGAAGGCAAGTCAAAACTTATTAAGATGGCGCCACCATAGACTAGTCCTAATCCGACCAATCAAATGTCGTAGTACTATTTTGAAGTACCTTTAGAACCAATGAGGATGCTTGGAACAAGCTATACTAGCGCCATTAGTTCCCCAGTTGCCATCCCCATTGTCATGAGTGGTGGCGCGGATACTAGAAGGCATCATAATTATGTTTATAACAAGTCAGTGCATTTGCCTTTACTTGCATTCCTGTGTTGTCAAGGTAGAAATTCATCTATTAAATAAATTTTATTATCAAGTCAAGTTCAAGTCTGAGATAGATTCTGGAAACTGTTAGCGTCAACAGTGTGGCTTTAATTTAGTGTCTGGTTGTCACTGAGTGGATTAAGAATGAACGCCGACTTTAGTAGAGGCAAATGCGCTGACGTGAGATGTCCCATATATGTCCCTTATATTATCTGTGGACAACTTTCTACAAGATTTCTAACCTCAAAGAGCTATTTCTCACAAGTTCATTGCTAAATAAATAATAAACCCTACCTTTGTAAATAAACAGAGCTTTTAGTTGTAGGATTTTGATATTTATGAATAAGGGAATAAGATACATAATACAGAAACAACTTCCATATTTAACACTATAGTAAATAAGTGTAACATCACAGAATCGTATTAAGTACCTAAAAATATTGATTTGTAAATATAATTAACCTAGTGGAACAGATAATATCGAATACCTCAATACCTGTTACCATGGACGAATGACTATAAATAACTGTTATAAATGTAAATAAGTACATAATATACAGCGGTGAGATTGATTCTAGCGCCTCTGTTGGTGAAACTTGGAACTAGCAATGGGTATGTTTAGAAAATGCGTGATATTATGCAAGAATTTTTATGAATTTTTTAGATACAATGCGAGATAATGTAATTATATACAAGAATAAACTTTTATGAGTCAGTGTTTCGATTCAGTAGTTATGTAAATTGTAAACTATTATTTATTTCCTGATGATGATGAACTATTTGAAAAAAAAATGAAGAGGTTTTGCAATGAAACAAAACCCTTAGAGACTCAATTTTAAGACATGTTTCCACCATTGCTAGTTCAGTTTCATGAGTTCTAGCATGAACCTAACCGTTGTCAAATACAAAATGTGTGAAAAATCAATGCGAAAACGACTAAAATAAGTTGTATAAAAATGTGCGAAGAAAATCTATTCAAAATTGCACCCTAAATGGTACATAGTTCGATTGATTTTGTAAAATTGTACAAAAGATAATTTTACTAATAACAAAAAGGTTGTTGTGTCTGGTGCATTTTTGTTGCGATTTTGCTCAAAAACTGAGTCGAAAATTATTCGCATTAATACCAGGACTAGTGATTTTATTTACTGACGACACTAGGGTATTTTCATATTCATTGAATTTTCGTGTACAAAGAAAAAGTAGAAAAATCTGTATGTGATATATTTTCCTCATTTTTTGCAGATTTGATAAGCGAAAATACTGAATTATATGGTAACCCTAAGTGGACGCGGGAGTCGAATGCAGTATAGGAATGCGTATGCGCACGATATATGTAAGGAGATGCTAGGACCATTCCAAGTCCAATCTGCATTCGCTCGAATTTGAAACCGCAACGTCAGCAAAAAAAATGGATTCGCAGTTTTATTTAAATATGTTTTTTTGTTTATCGGCTAAGTAGCTTTTACGTTTTAAATGATTTATGTCTGAACAAGCTTAAGGTTGTTTAAACGCAAATTACCGAACAACGGTCGGTATTTTAGTGTCAAAATGTAAGGTATAGTAGGGTCAACTTTCAAAATGATATTTGTCGTAACATAGTTACAAAAATGAATTGTAAAAAATCAATGTGATTGCTCTAGGATTAGGTATAAGCAAATAATTTTGAAAGTTGCCAGGTTTTTGGGCCTCCAAAAATAATATTACTTTGTATATTTTGGCTTAGAAATATTCCTGTCTCTATTACACAACTGTCAAAACACAAGTGCAAGAAAGAGACGGAAACATCTCTTAGCTAAACCATGCTAAGTTTTATCAATCCAGGCCATAGACTCGAGTATCACAGAATAAAAAAAAGAAATCGACAGTGAAAATTTGAAACGTCCTAACAAATGAGACCGTGTCATTTGAATTTCAACTTTCAACGTGAAGCTGTAAGTTGAAAATTGAAGTTAAAATTTTCCCCGTCGGTATTAAATTCCAAGTGAGTTTACACGTTCTGTTGTAGTTATTCTTATGTTAAGAATATTTACTTTATTTAATAAGTGTTTAATGGCGTAATCGGTGGTAGTTCGAAGCGATGCTGTGACGAGTGACTGTGCCAGATTATTTATTAAGTTTTTAATTATTATTGTCGTTATTATATTGATCTGCGATTACTGATGTATACTGTTAGGAATATTGTGACTGTTCGGTTGTAGTCTGTATGTTGGGTGGTTATATCAAAATAAATAGTTTATGAATAGAGCCACCATAGACGCGTTCAAGAGCTATCTGAGGCATTTTGTTAGCGCAAAGATGAGAATATTTTAATTGAATATTGAAAGTGGGTAATGCTCTATTCTAAGTTTCTAAAGTCAAGTGAGCCTACGCAGAAGTAGCCTGTCCACTCTTACTTTAGTTTTACGCGTTCGGAAACATCGGAGCAATCTAAATTAAGTTCGGCCACAAGTTTTTGTCCAATAGTTTCTAAATATCGATTGAATATTGAAACAGACGGCTCCTGAACGCAGTTTAATTTCATCATTTTAACTCTATTTAAAACATTTAAATTGGTGAGTTAGAAAACCTGTTCACGTATTTTCCTGAAATAGCATTTTTCTTTTCAACTATCGGCAGCTTATTTTCCACTTGCATACAGACTGCAACCTCAAGTTTTGTTGATAAATCAAATATCAAAAGATTTTTTAATCGCCTTTTACAAAATTTTACTTTGTATAAACGAACTGATTGGACTTGAAATATAAATTGAATTTCTATATTGTAGAACCTTTTTAGTAGGTGGTGTTAGTGATATGAATGTCTGTTTTCACTAATACTAAGCGATTCTTAAAGACTAAATAGCTTTTGGTAGTTTCCATACGTATTTAGGCAATTTTTTAAGTGTCGCTTAGTTTTAGTGGAAACAGGCAGTAATCTCAGATCAAATTAGAGAGCCCTAGGTAAAACCAATATAATACCCGTGTCTTAAATTTTGTATTTAATGAATTCGTACCTTATTTCTTTACATAATGTTATTAATGTGAACCGGTCCCGGATATAAAAATATATAAAGTGGTGACATTTTATGCTTGTATTTTTATTTGTTTGATCCCTAATATCCTTTGTGTCAAGTCGAAGTAAAATCATACTTTGCCGAAACTAGGCAACTGGTTGGAGCACGGAGACTATCAATTTCGATAATATGATTTTTCTTAAACGATTAGCAACTGCGCTGCGTATCGTGGGTTCGATCCCCGTTAGGTTGAAATAGCGCGTAGTTTGAGAATGCCAGATGAGATGATTTCATTTGATTTCATTAAAGACAGCTGTCATAAGTCAAAATTGACATTGACGTGACGTTGTAATCCACTGTCTACAATGAAATACCCTCAAAACTTGTATTTATGGACAGAACATTAATCTATGGACAGAACTGTTAAAATAAAAATACCAGTTTGAATTTATGTAGTCCTAGTACATTGTTTTGGGTATTCAGTGTTCACCGAGCCAGAGACCGGTCGGTGAGCGGCATGAACATCTTCATTCAATCCTGTTCCCCTAGTACTTTTTGTTCAGATCCCTTATTCAATTTTGGACTCATTTGATGATTTTCCACGATAAAAAAAAAACATCTTCGTGATCCTGTTCTCCTAGTACTTTCTGTTTAGATATTCGAACTCGTTTCGGCATTGCAAGAAATCCTTGTCTACCCTCATTTTGAATGATTTAAATACCATCTTAATTTCATGCAAGCCTAGTATTTTTTTCTTGTATGAAGGGTTAGAAACGTTCAAATTAAAATACCACCTTGAATTTATGCAGTCCTAGTATGTTTTTTTGGGTATTCAGTATTCACCGAGACATTTTCAATAGTGAAGACCGGTGAGCGGCATAAACATCGTGATCCTGTTCTCCTAGTACTTTTTGTTCAGATCCCTCATACAGTTTCGGCACCGACATCTTTATGATCCTGTTATCCTAGTACTTCTTTCTGTTTAGATAATGGTTTAGAATTTAGATTATAGTACTAGGGAAACGGTAGATCCCGTGCTCCGCCAAGTCCCGTGTTATATAATTTCTCCAAGTGGAGAAATATATCGGGGTCGCGGGATTATTCCCTTACCGTGACCCCGGAACATAACAGGCTATGAAGGACACCGTGGATTTTAGTCAGTAGAAGTCTGACAGTCCCTCCCGCCCTGCCCGGGGTTGGAGGACTCATTTGATGATTTTACCACGCTAAAAAAAAAAAAAAGTGGAGAAATATATCAGATGGCCACATTTTTATTTCAATGTGGCCATCTGAAAGGCACTTTTAACAGTTTAAAATGAAATGAAAGGAAATGAGAATGGGATTGATTCTCCATGATTTGTATGCGGAAGAATGAGCAAGAAACTCCACCAACTCAAAATGTTCTTATGTTAGTGCTCAGCAGATATACTTTATGCAAGGCCTAGGAAGACCTACACGGACCTTATTCATGAGTCATTTCAGAAAGGATGTTTGTAGTGCGGAAAATCAAAAACGGGTACATATTTGAATATCGAAGATTAAAATATCTACGCTTAAAATATCGATGTTTAAAATATCGAAAATGAAAATATCGAATGACTATAAAATCGAAAATTAAAATATCGAAAGTTTAAAATATCGAATGATTAAATGATCTACGTCCAATATATCTAAAATCTAAATATCCACAAAAGTTACATCGAAAGATCTAAATATCGAAATACAGATTATCGAATGTCCGAAATATCGAACCTAACAAGGTAAGTCGACGGAGCCCCGCTTCGCGGGGCTCCTATTTCTGTTTGCAAGGTTTAAAGTCACCTAACCTTCGTGTTAGGTGACTTTCCTCTCCTCTTCGAACCTAAACTGTCCGAGTCGGGGTGCCCAAAGTTCCGAGCTCGCTTCGCTCGCTCTTGCATCCGAAGTCCGTCCAGCTACCTTGTTGGGTAGTAATCAGTAATTTGACTAAGGACACCTGGGGCACCCCGACCCGGACAGGTTAGGTTCGAAGAGGGTGGCGGGGTCTGAAAGACCCCGCCATCCTCTTCGTGTTAGGTTACTTTAAACCTTGCAAACAGAAATAGGAGCCCCGCTTCGCGGGGCTCCGTCGACTTACTTTGGTAGGTGGATATTTCAACTAGTAGGTATTTTTAACGTAGATATTATGAAATTAGATATTATCAACTGCGATGTATTAAACGTTGATATTTTGAATTTCGACATAACGTCTTTCGATATTTTGAATCATTCGACATTTAAATCAGTCGACATTTTAATCTTCGACGTTTTAAGCGTAGATGTAACATTTTTCGATATTTTGTTACAATCGAAATTTTAATTTTCGATATTCTGAACATCGATATTTTAAGCGTAGATATTTTAATCTTTGATATTCAAATATGTACCCTCAAAAACACATTTTATTTTGATATTTTATTACGTAAGAAAAGTTAATTATATATTTACAATGTCTTTTCCGTACATTACAATATCATACTATTGCGAATTGCTCGTACAGCAATTCTCTAACTTTGAAATACTCTTCGGACAGGACTCCTTCCAACGCTACGCGACCGTTCTCCAACTGAAATAGAAAAAGAGGATAATTAAAGCGTGAAGAAGAGTCCTCCAACTCCCGCCTAGGGTGGACCGGAAGGGACTGTTTTACTCTTCATCATCATATCTGCTGTAGAACGTCCTGAACATAGGCCTCCCCCATAGATTTCTAATAGGAGACGGTTGTGAAGCGAATTCCAACATCTGACGTCTTACTGTTTAAAAAATCATCCTGTTCTTTCGGTCTCCCTTTGCTTTCCAGGGCGATATCCTGCTTACAGTCCCGCGACCCCAACAAGTTCATTATCTCTGCGAATAGCAAGCGTGCAATTACAGTATTAAAGAGTTAACAGTCATTAATTCCATATTTAGTCCGATCCGCAGTTCGGTCAGTCGCACTAATTTTAGGAATTTAAGTTCGTATGTGGCGTTGTTGAAATCATAGACCGGTCCAAAGAAGACCAACGAATGTGGTCTTGCTCGCCTTCGTTGGTCCTGCATGGACGGCTAAGGGTGCTCCCACATCTATCGACGCGGAATCGGCTTTTTCCGTTTCCCTTTTGCTTTTTGTCTCGGTCTAGCAAATGGCAGTTCTAAGCGACAGAAAGAGAAAGGGCGAATGAAAAAGCCGATTCCGCGTCAGATGTGGGAGCACCCTAACTGAACGCCAACGATGGCTTGTTTTACTTTATCCAAAGTGTAGCGGTAACATCAAAGGAATTGAACCATTCGATCGAACTCTGTGAGGATGGTCAGCGATTGAAGGCTTGCTCATAACGCCATTCAAGTCACACGTATTTGCTAATGGAGCGATGCGATGCAATTAGACAGTGAATTACAATAATCCACTTTTCTACTACGACATAAAGGCGCTGCAAACAAAATAAAGATGTCGCCAGTGATGAGTAGTTGCTATCGAGCAGATCTGTGAGCAACATTGTCAATACGTGCGAGTGCGACTCCATGAGCATACACTAAGGTAAGATTCCCACCAACCGGCCGGTATCGGCGGCATTTTACAATGCGGTAAAGAACATTGAAATCTATCCACAGTAAATACAGTTCATATTTGCAAGCAACATAAGGGTCACGTCGCTACGTGTCGCGGAATGCCGACGGAGATTACTTTGCAAGCAAACACGAATTGTAAGAACATTGGTTCTTTACCGCATTATAAAATGTCGCCGATTCCGGCCGGTTGGTGGGAATCTTACCTAACGGTCCATACATTTTGTTCGGTCGGGCGTTTGTGCGATATCCGACCGATATCGTCAATCGATGCAATTCTGTATAACGTGGCGTCATGAGTAAGGACCCCAAATGTTCATTCCCGAAAAAAAAACAGATAATTGTTGTTATACTAACCCGTCGAATAGCGAGTGTGCCGTTACAACACTCGAGTGCTCCAGCAGTGAACTCAGTACTGAGACCGATCTTGTTGAGTGCGGCGCGCAGCTCCGACAGTCGCACCGAGTTGATGAAGGAGGCCGCGTGTGCGCCGCCCGGGGCTGCCTCCAGACACATGGACACGTCGGACGTGGCTTCTTCTGTGGAGGGAGAGAGGAAATGGGTTATATTTTAAAAGTACATGCGAATAAAAATTTATTAAACTAGATTATAGAACAGGTCTTTTTTTTTTAACGTGGTAAAATCAAATGAGTCCTCCCACCCCGGTCAGGGCGGGAGGGACTGTCAGACTTTTACTGACTAAAATTCACGGTGTCCTTCAATAGCCCTTTATGTTCCGGGGTCACGGTGATGGAATAAGTCCCGCGACCCCGGCAGGCTTTGGCGCTCTGAGAGGGGGCCCTGTCATTATGCTGACGCTCTTTGAGGCGCGCGTGGGACACAACGCGCCGTCGACCCGGGCATGGTCCATGGTCGGGCAGCGAGTTGCCCTTTACTCGCTGCCCGCATGCCCGCGCCTACGGTGGCCGGAGATCGTCGTGCGACGTCCGTCGCCGTGGGCGTTCACCACTGCGGGATAGAACAGGTCTGAGGTAGAATATAATGTAATTGCGTGCCTCATCGTAATGTCTGGAGAGACTGCCAGACTTGTACTGACTAAAATCCACATTGTCCCTCAATAGGCCTTTACGTTGCGGAGCCACGTTTACCTGATAAGTCAGTTCCGCGACCCCGGCAGAAAAGAGCGGTGAGCTTTAAGTGGCATACCAACTGACAATTCTAGGCCAATTCCAAAGGATTGTTTAGAAATGACGTTGGTAAGCTTTTTTGAGGATTAACTCGCCCTGTCTAAATGGCGCTTTATTGCAATCGTTTAGAACGTTTTCAAAGCAACGCTGAGCTGCAGCGCTTCTTTGTAAATACATGTAAATTAACTGATGTACAGTCACGAGCAATAACATGTAAACACTTAACAAAATTCAAATGCAATTTACACGTAAAATACTGGTCCACATTGAAGAAAGACCTATTTCATTATAGTATGGCTTACAAAAAGAAGTCTTTTTTTTTTTTAGCGTGGTAAAATCATCAAATGAGTCCTCCAACCCCGGGCAGGGCGGGAGGGACTGTCAGACTTGTACTGACTAAAATCCACGGTGTCCTTCAGTAGCCTGTTATGTTCCGGGGTCACGGTAAGGAAATAATCCCGCGACCCCGGCAGGCTTTGGCCCTCTGAGAGGGGGCCCCGTCATTATGCTGACGCTCTTTGAGGCGCGCGTGGGACACAACGCGCCGTCGACCCGGGCATGGTCCATGGTCGGGCTGCGAGTTGCCCTTTACTCGCTGCCCGCATGCCCGCGCCTACGGTGGCCGGAGATCGTCTGCTGACGTCCGACGCCGCGGGCGCCTACCACTGCGGTTGGGGCGGAGGGAGGACGCTGTCCTCTCTCTCTCGCGGCCCGCCTCCTCCTTCACGAGCATTACTGCTTCGCAGAAGGAGGCGACCGCTTCCCACTCCGTCTCGCCCCGCAGCATGGCCGCAACCAATGCCGGGCGCGAGAGGTCTCCGCCTATCGCCGCCGTGAGGACACGTCGGTGCACCGCCCAAGCTGGGCAGTCCTGCACCGTATGCTCTACTGTGTCCTCCGGGCGATCTTCGCAGTGGTGGCACCCGGGCGTTTCCTCCTTCCCTATCAGACACAGGAACCTCCCGAAACATCCGTGTCCGGTGAGGACCTGCGTCATCCGATAGGTCAGGACGCCGTGACGTCTCTCCAGCCACTCCTCAAAGAGAGGTCTTACAGCCGCGATTGCGGCGTGCCCGGACCTCGGTTGCGACAGTCGTCCCCTCCATACTGCCCTGAGATCGCGCCGGAGCTCTTCCCGCCGCGCCTCGACTTCTCGAGGCAGCGGGGTCACGCCCCGGCGCTGCGCCTCCACGCGCCACTCATAGACGCGCTGGAGGGCAGTCGCCTCCAGATCCCAGGGCAGCAATCCGGCAAGGAGGTTGGCCGATTCGCCGGCGATCGTGCGGTATCCCCGGATCATCCGGATAGCCATGACCCTCTGGCATGCGACCAACTTCAGTGGTCGCGTCCGGATGCTCAGGGCCCACACAGGGGCCCCGTAGAGGGCCATGGACCGCACGATACCGGCGTACAACCTCCGGCAGGAGGTGTTTGGCCCGCCGATATTGGGCAGGAGTCGCCTGAGGGCGCCTGCTGCCCGGTTCAGCCTTGGGGCCAAACTCAGGAAATGCTCCCTGAAGTTCCATCGGCTGTCGAGGACGAGTCCCAGGTACTTCATCGTCCTCCCGACGCCGATGCGAACCCCTCCCACCGTTATGTGGGACTCTGACCGCGGTGCATTCAGACGGCCATGAAAGCACATGGCCTCTGACTTGTGCAGCGCGACTTCGAGTCCCAACTGCCGGATCCTATCTACGACTGTCGCAACCGCCTCCGTCGCCACGTCGGCCGCCGCCTGGTGCGACTCTCCCTGTGCCAGGACGAGCGTGTCGTCAGCGTAACATGTTACGCTGACGCCATCAGGGAGGTCGCTGCGCAGCACCCAGTCGTATCCGATGTTCCACAGGGGCGGTCCCAAGACCGATCCCTGTGGAACACCGCACGACATCTCTCGCCGGTTCCACTCTCCCCGGTGACCGGGGTAGATGACGGCTCTGTCCGTCAGGTAATCCTCGACTATGCGACGGAGGTAGGTCGGCACCCGGTGATACCGGAGTGCCTCCCTGATGCAACTCCAGGGCAGGGTGTTAAAGGCATTGGAGATGTCCAAAGACACCGCCAAGACGACCCTGCCCCGGGCCACTGCATCCCCCGTCGTGAGGGCTCTAACGCGCATGATGGCGTCCACCGTCGAGCGCCCCCTGCGGAAGCCAAACTGGCTCTCCGACAGGTTCGGACCCACCCGATTTAGGTGCCCGACGAGGCGGTCTGCAATACTCTTTCCAAGAGCTTGCCCACCTCGTCGAGCAGCACGATGGGCCGGAATGCGGACGGAGAGTCCGCAGGGCGCCCGTGCTTCTGGATCAGGACCAGTTTCCCCGTCTTCCAACGAAGAAAACGAAAAAGAAGTCTAATGAAAAAATCAGAAGTTTAATCAATATGGTAGCAGAACATCGCTTTTGAATACTGCTTAGTGTTTACATACTATTGCTCGTGACTGTACTGAAATGTGGCCGCAGCACTGTACTGTGTTTTGAGATACCGCTTTAGCGCTTACTAGGGCAGTGTAGGCGTTCAGTTAATTTGAAGGCACCCAAAGCGTTTCTTAGATAAATCGTAAACCACATACCTGTAGTGGAAGTGTTCTCCCGCTGACTGGCTCGTGGCTGCACGACGGCAGACAACCAAGCTAACTCCGTATCACCAGCAGAGCGCCACGCCAGACCAGACATTAGACTGTCTGTCAATTTTACCTGATAAATACAATCATTTAAGTTTTTAGTACTAAAGGAAAAACTTTCTATGTGACCAGACCTTGAGAAGACCTGCTTAACCTTGGTCACCCATCCACAGACTGATATCTGCAAGAGTTCCTAAACTTCTCTGACATTTTTAAACACAGACCTACACCATCGCTTAACCGTCCAAAAACAGACATGTGTACCAGCGTAATATTTGGTTTTAGGTAATGCGTGGACCACCACTAACCATTGAGGGGAGGCTTTTATCCAGCTGTGGACGCCTTCCGATTGGTGATGATGTTGAATGGGCTAAATAATTTGGATGCGATGCGTAGTTACGTACCTGATAGATGTGCGATTCCGTGGTAGCATCAATGGTGTCGCCGACGTATGGTATGTATACCTTATCTATGCCTTCAGCCTCGCAGTGTTTCCTGTAAGGTGACAACAATACAAATTTGCAACATATTGGGAGGAGGTCCCAGAAGTGGGAACATTATAGGTCGGTTCTAAAACTGTATTCTTGGGCATGCCGACGGCGAGTAATGGGCGACTCGCTGTCCGATCATCGACCATGACCGGGTCGACGGCGCTTCATGTTGTCACTACGTGTCAGAGTGTCAGCACAACGGGTCTCCCCCCTAGAGGGCTAAAGCCTGCCGGAGTCACGGGACTAACGAATACCGTGAACCTGGAAGTAAACCCACTTCCCCTTCTTATCTCACTTCTCATCTCCAGTATTTATGCTCTGCACATAGCAAGCAGCTCCGTTCCTCTAGTAATCGCCTTCTGCGATGTCCCTCTCATCGCTCTAGCCTCCAGAAACATTCCTTTTTCGTTCAGGCGGTCTTTCTCTGGAATGAACTACCTCTGAATATCAGGACGGCAACCAATCGTTTCTCGTTTAAGATTAAGGCTCGAGAATTCCTACTCAAGAAGCTGGCAGATTCGACTCATAGTTAATTTATTTATTTCTATTTATATTTCTTCTCTCTGCACATGAATGTGATAGTATGTATGTATATATGTATGTATGTATATGTACTTATTATTATTATTTATATATGTATTATATATTATTGGTATGTATCTCTAGTCAGTGATTCTTTTACTTTTGCACCTACTATGTTTTATCTCTGCATCACCCTAAGGTAGACTGGCAGAAAATGCCTACGGCATTAAGTCCGCCGTTGTACAGAAGTGTGCATAAAGTTTTATAAATAAATAAATAAATAAATAAAATAAATAAAGGGCTATTGAAGGACACCGTGGAATTTAGTCAGTACAAGTCTGACAATCGACGTTCAAAAGTGCCTCTTTGATGGCCTAATTGGAATAAATTATTTGACTTTGACTTGACCCTCTTGTCTTGCCCTGGGTGGGAGGACTCATTTTGTTAATTATAACAGGGTAAAAAAAATGGTTTAACTTACTTGAGGGTCTGCAGGGCATCATGATTGGCTCTAAGACCAACTATAGCCCGCGGCTTGGCCTGCGACACTACTCGCAGTAGGGACTCGCCATCACATCGCCCTTCCAACTCAATGTATTGTATGTTCGCCTTTATTTGCACCTGACGCATCGATGACACGCACTTGCTTGGTACTTCTAGTATTTCCTCTGAAATGGTGAAAAATAAAGAGATTTAGTATTGGGCATGCGGCAGACGTGGTACCCACAGTCTTTGGAAAATAAATGATTTCTGATTTCAAAGATACGTAAAATGTTGATAAATCCATAAAATAATTTACTGGGTGGCTTTATAAAGTATGTTTTACCTTCTGGCTCTTGCTTTGGTGGCGGGGCTGGTGGTACATCTCTGATCTCTCCTTCTGCATCCACTATCTCAGCCAGTCTATAGTCTTCAGGCTAGAAAAGGAAAGAAAATACAGTTCATAACTTGCAAGAATTCATGAAACATGAATTTCTATGTTCTGTTTTTATTTGTCGTACCATATGGCAAGATAGTTTTTCAATCAAAGCAGATCGAGAGGGATTGTCAGACTTGTTCTAATTAACATCCACGGTGTCCTTCAATAGACTTTTACGTTTCAGGGTTATAGTAGGGGAGCCGAGGATGCTAAATTTGCAGTTACTCGAGCGTCATGGCGACCTATTAGATTTGAAAGATTATGTTCTAAAAAGAAAAAAAAGATTCCGACAAATTTTCTATTTTAGTGAGGGGGAGAGCGTGTAGGTAAACAGTTTTAAAACTGTGAAAAAAAAAAGCAGTTGTACAGAAGTACTCGAGCGCGTCAGATATTTATCAGACAAATCTAGAGATTACCCATTAATATTACCCAAAATGTGAATCAACTGACCTTTATGACCTCTCCATAATCATCAGCGCGGTACCTCTCCTCGTGGAAGGGGTACATGGCGTGGTGTCGCTTGTTGGTCTTGAAGCAGCCCGCCGCGCGCACGTCGTGTCTCACCGGGATGTCGTGCTTGCCGGTCACCACCCACATCTCGAGCTCGCCGTCCGAGTCTGAGTCAGATGATATGCCTGCTGTTTCTTCTCTGAAAATAAATGTATTTTGGTCGAAAACTAGTTGGCTTAAGCGCCATTTAGACGGAGCAAGAACTCGTATGCGAGTTTCACTACATTGCGGCATTTGTTTCATTAACTGAATTTGTTTTACCTATAAATTTATTAAAACTAGTTAGCTATTCGCAACAGACTGTTTTTATTCAAAAATATAGAACACTGTCACACATAGTATATGGCATTCCTAGTTTCTAAGAGGAGGTTCAATATCCCTTTATTTTGATATGGGTAATTACTAACACCCCCACTTATCAAAATAAGCAAACATTACTTAGATACAACACCTAACATATGCATGAACTTATAATGCTTAATATGACACAAACCCTTAGTCAAAATGTCAGCAGGCATTTCTTCAGTAGGAACATATTTAAGTTTAATGATGTTATCATTAATGACATCTCTAATATAATGATAACGCACATCTATATGCTTTGACCTGTTATGACCCTGTTGACTAGAGGCCAATTTCATAGCACTTTGATTATCACAATGTAAATTAATTACATACAAATTCCCAGTAATGTCATGAATTAAATTCCTTAAATAAACAGCTTCTCTGGAAGCTTCTGACATAGCTGCATACTCAGATTCAGTACTGGATAAACTAACTGACTTCTGTTTACGGCTTTGCCAGGAAACTGCTGACCCTGACATCATAAAACAGAATCCTGTATAGGACTTCCTATCTAATGCATCAGATGCCCAATCACTGTCTACAAAACCTTGTAAATCCATGTCATTATTGGTATACTTTAAACAATAATCTTTAGTACATTGTAAGTATCTCAATACTCTTTTTGCATAATTGTAACAACTTATATTATAACAAGTATTAAACTGGCTGAGATAGCTTACAGCATAGGCAATGTCTGGTCTTGTTAGTACTGCCAGATACATTAAACTACCTATAAGTTTTTGATAAGGAACATTAGGTAAACATTCTGAAGATTTTTCTAAATTCAACTTTGGTTCAATAGGAGTACTTTGAGTTTTACAATCAGACATCTGGAATCTTTCAACTAATTGTTCAATGTACTGTGTTTGATCAACAGTTATTACATTTTTATCTTTGTTTACATTTATTCTCATTCCTAGATACTGTCTAACATGACCCAAATCCTTTAACTTGAACTCTTGACCCAACAACTTTTTCAAGTTTTCAGTTTCCTTGTCATTATTTGAAAAAATCAAAAAATCATCAACATATAATCCAATGATTGTTTTAACATTACCCTTGGTTCTTGCAAACAAACACGGTTCATACTGACTGTTATTAAAACCTAATTTACAAAGACAATCTTTTACTTTCTCATACCATGCTAGAGAAGACTGCTTTAAACCATAAATCGCGCGTTTTAATCTTAACACATTTCCCCCACTTTTGTTTGCAAACCCTTCAGGTATTGACATGTAAATCTTTTCTTTTAAAACACCATTTAGAAAAGCAGTAGTTACATCTAAATGTGTAATACTCATTCTCATTTTAACACTAAGAGCAAACAATAATCTAAGAGTAGAATGACGAACTACAGGTGCAAAAGTCTGATTATAATCTATACCTGGCTTCTGCGTAAAGCCTTTAGCCACAAGTCTAGCCCGATACCGCACATTATTGTCTACATCAAACTTTTTAACTAACACCCAACGACACTTCACTACAGTAACATCACCTGGGTTTTTGACGAGCTCCCACGCGTCATTATCCTCGAATGACTGCAGCTCATCAGCCACAGCACGCCTCCACTGCTCCTTCTCAGGCCCTTCCAGAGCCTCTGAGAATGAGATCGGCTCAGATGCTGAAACAGAACTAGATACGCACATATTGCTATAGCCGTACCGCTCTGGCTTTTTCCTTTGCCTCTTTGCATTGACGCAAGTCTCTATATCTGGAACCAATGTTAGCTGGACCTCCTGCACTTTGGTTGGTGGTAGTTCATGAAATGTTTCTTCACCATCAGTGTATACTGAAGAACTGTCACTCAGATCCTCTAATTCTGGAACACATGATGCCCCCACTGAATCGCTGCTCTCTTTCTCCACACTGATCTCAGGCGTTTCCACGCTTTGCTGTGCTGTCTCATTTGGTATCCATATAGCTTCCTCACTGGTTGCTATATCACCTGTCTCGCCTTCTAATACAATGACATCCCTGCTGGTGATAATAGTGTTTTTGATAGGATCAAACAACCTATATCCTTTCACATCTTCTCCATATCCAACTAAGATGTGCTGTGTCGCTTTCTTATCCCATTTTAGTCGTTTCTGCTTGGGGACATGTACCATCACTTTACTTCCGAACAATCTGATGTGACTGAGGTTGGGTTTTGAACCATACCATAGTTCATAAGGGGTCTTCGGTACTCCTGACACAATGGACCTGTTTTTAAGGTAAACAGCAGTATTGGCCGCTTCCGCCCAAAATCTCTTGTCCAACTTTGCATCATACAAAAGACATTTGCCTTTTTCCACCACTGTGCGATTAGCTCTTTCGCAAATACCATTTTGTTCGGGTGTATAACAATTCGTTTTCTGGTGAATAATACCATATTGTTTTAAATAATTTTTAAATTCTTTACTACAGTATTCAAGTCCATTATCTGTGTGAAAAATCTTTATTTTTTCTCCTTTTTGGTTTTCTACCATCGACTTAAACTCTTTAAATCTAGCTAAAGCTTCACTTTTCTGTTTGAGGAAATAGATGAAAGTCATTCTACTATAATCATCTATGAAGAGCATGAAATATCTGCTACCATCTGGGCCCATAACCTATTAAAACTAGTTAGCTATTCGCAACAGACTGTTTTTATTCAAAAATATAGAACACTGTCACACATAGTATATGGCATTCCTAGTTTCTAAGAGGAGGTTCAATATCCCTTTATTTTGATATGGGTAATTACTAACAAAATTCCGCAATGTAACGCAACTCGCGTTCGAGTTCTTGCATCGTCTAAATGAGGCTTTACTTGGCGAGTGATTGCCGTCTGAAAATTCGTGAAAAGTTGACGTTTTGACAGGCTCAGATTCCAAGCTTCGTTCGAGTCGGTAAGGACAAATTGAGGACAACCTGCGGAATGAACTAACAGGGTCGAAAGAGAGAAAAAAGATTTAGAATTCAATGGAGATTTACGGAGATTTGCTTCAGAGATTCTTTATGACAATCACTCAGGATTTACTCTAAGACCAGGGTTTATAACCAGCGCGTAGTAGAAACCCGCAATGACTGAAGAGCCAAACCGTGAACACTCACTCTAAGACTTATCTACAAATTCAAGGTTGCTCAGCGTGCAATGGAGAGAGTAATGCTCGGGGTTCCTCTTGTCATCTAGTGGATAGAATTCGTAAAGAAGGCATTCGCCAGACTAGATTTACCGTATTTGCGCGTAGAATCAGCATGTGAAGTGGAATTCAGCCAGCCATGTCTGCAGACGCACGATGGAGCAGAATGTGTCAAGAGAAGACTTTGTATGGGCAAACTTAGTTTGGGATGCTCTATGGCTCTTAGATTGATGATTTGAAGAAAGTTGAAGGCTGGCAGCTGATGGATATGGACTGGTCAGGACCGGGATGGTGAGTGTTGTTCGGGGTCAGTCATGTCTGTCATTTCAGGTTTACGGCAGTTGGGTCAAGAGGGAAGAGAGACTTACTTGACAGTGTTGTTGACCTTAACCCTCTGCTGCTGCATGTACTCGTCCAGCTCGGCGCCTTCAAGTCGCACGCGCCGGTTCACGGTCAGCTCTATGGTACGGTCGCCACCCTTCTCTATGAGATCACGGGCTAACGTTCCCGGGGATGTCCTGTTTGGTAGAAGAAATAATCTTATTGAAGAAACCATAAGACATTATGGACGGTGGACTTTATCTAATAGCTACATGGGCAACACTAGTAACGAAACATCGTGACGCCGACTGTGCAATAGTTCTTTATGAATACATGTTTCAAGACATTTCTTATTCTATTGCACGAAAAAAAATCTTTATATTTTTCATGTTTCTATTGTTTTTGTCGGTATCTCTAATTTTCTTCTAATTTTGTATGTTTTCATTGTACCATTGTACAGACCAATAACTTGTGTGTGTGGTTTTCTAACTTTGATTACAAGTTGGCAAATGTATATATATAAATAAACAAAATCAAAAGAACGAGAAAATTCCCGTGGGATAAGTATTTTAAAATGAATTAATTGCCGTTACAGTGTCTTGAATATGAAAAAAGCTGAAAAGCTGATTACACAGAAAAGAACTATTTCCGGAAGTTCATTGGTGAATTGCACTATGTATTTCAATACATTACTACCTATCTTACTTAAGGACATGTCAAAAAACTTACCTGGCAGTCAAAACAATAGAATTCTGTGGGTTAGGAGCCCACAACAAGAACAGATCCCTCGCGAACCCTGACTCCAGGTCAGGGAAGGAAGCCAGCACCACCTTGGGTCCCGGCGTGCGGCTCACCTCGCCCACTGAGTGACACAGCTGGAGGTGACGGAGAGCGAACGGGTTGCTGCGGGCGCCTTCGAACGCGCGAGTTAGCTTGTCGCTCATCCATTCTATCTGTGAAATAGAAGTATGTTTTGAAACTGTCTCTGCATTATACCTGATAATGTAGAATAGAATAGAATAATATTTATTTGATATAGGACACGCACACACAGAAATAATAAGAAATAAAATTAAAAATACAATAGGAATTTTGCTGAGCATGTCCACACCAAAAGGGTTACCAACTCAGCATGTAGACAAAAGCCTATTTGTTTATTGCTTATTCCAAAAGATTCTGAATTAAGATTACCCATTATTACATTCATCATCATCATCAGACTATAATGTTATCACTGCTGGGACACAGGCCTCCTGTCTGTGAGGGAATTGGGCCATAATCCACCACGCGGGCCTAGTGCGGGTTGGTAGATGTCACATGTCTTCGAATTTTTGGTTCCAGGACATGCTGGTTTCCTCACGATGTTTTCCTTCACGGTTTTGAGAGCAGTGTTGACGAAATAAATTACACAAAGTAATGCGCCTGGCGGGGTTCGAACCACGACCTACAACTTGGGACCGATATCACTGCGCCACCACTGCTCTCATCATTAAATTAATAAGGCTTAATTGTGATGAAGCCTAAGTCCCCTTACTCATGACGAAATTCGGCTGCTTTGTGTCGCCGAGCAACTAGAAGTGAAAATCATCACGTCACAGCATAAAAATGGAATTAAACTGATTTAAGGCCTTTAAGGCGTCCAGAGATCTCTGTAAATGTTTTCACCCACCAGATACCATCCGAGCACGATATCTGTAAAGGCTGAACGCGATATTAAGAAGAAGTAAGGCAGACTAGTAACTTACTTGTGACTTTGCAAACTCCACAACATTGTAGCTGACATTGGACAGCAGTAGCAACGAGTACGCCACGAGCCCAGAGTCCTTGTTCCGCCACAGCTGGTCCAACATATGAGCCAGTTCTAACACTCGTCCGGCCGTGTCAGTGCACACAAGGACACAGCCTCCACCGCGCAGTGTTGTTAGAATTGTTGCTGGAAGACACAGAAGTGTGTTTGAGGGTGTGTAAAAAAAAAGTGGACCTTGGATTTTCTTTTCTGTTCTGAATGCGTTGAGTGTGTTTAACCTTAAAGAGCTTGAAAGTCTATTTGACAACTGTGCTAATTGTCCCTCAGTAAAGTAGTAACTTGTTTAGCCACTGCATTTACTGTGCAAATAATTGTTGGTTGAAAAGGGAGGATTCAGGGTTTGGAGCTTTACACCCCATATTATGTTTACACAGAATTTGAATATTGTGGTTACTGAACAATGTTTGTTCTAAGACATTTGGAAATTCGCAAACAAAAAATTAGGTTTTTCAACTAATGAGTAATTGATAGCGCCCATCAGTATGAAAAACCAAATTTTTTTTTTGCTAATTTCCAAAGTCTTAGAACAAACATTGTTTAGTAACATGGGCTGAGTTACCCCACGAGAGGTTTTGCGCATTTACCGTTACACGTTGTATATGCTAAGAGTGAACAATACGACATCACGTCGCCTTTATTGCACAAACAAAAGGTCTATTGCACCATCATTGCATTTGTTATGCAAGTTACAAACTGACAAGCTGAACATTTGTAAGCTGCTTAAAAAATTAATAAGGACTTACTCATCAACTTCTCATCCCTCAATCTCCGCCTCTGCTGTACATAATCAGCATTCATTGCACCCAACAGCATCAAAGACGGTCTCATGAGCTTCTCAATTTCACATCCGTTCAAATGCCGTTCCTTCTTGTGGTTGAAGTCAGGGGCATACACTATGTCTTCCTCGCCTGGTGCTGCAATACGCCATACTGTGCCACCGAGAGAGTGCCCGGCAGGGAGAGGGGTGATGCGGAGGCCTAGGCCTTTGCCTGGAAGCACCAATGTTAAGTTTATTAAGTTTAAGAATATTTTAACTGTATTTTTTTGGTTTGTTAATTACCAAATGAGTCTTACTGTTGGGAAAATGAACTGTCAGAATTGACTGACTATGTAAAACCAAAATCTGTTTCTTTAGATACCCTTTGCGTTCAAGGGTAAGATTCAAAATGTGTTTATTATAACTTGAATTAAATACATACATAGCAGATTTCACTCAACAATTAAAAAACTTCTTGATGCCAACTTTAATTGCAACCAGAAAATATTCAAATAGCTAAATTAATGTTGTTATGCTGATTCCTCTGTAGTAGCCAGAGATTCGGTCAAAATAAGTTTCATGTCCAATTTAATTTTTTGTTTATTACGAGTACTCCAGTAAAAAGATACATAATTGTAGCATTGCATTTTATTTTCACTCAAACTTTTTGTTTCTTGTTGTTCCAAAATAATAAAAACTCAAAATAAATAAAAACATAGCAGATGTCCCACTTCAAGTTCTAATTATAAAATAAAAGTTGTTCAATAAACCCAGTAAAACTCACCTTTCATATCAATACTCTGATTATACTTCAACTGCACAATTCTATCAAACGCAGCATCAACGTCGTCCAACGTAAACAGATCAAACTCTGACACATTTCTGTGAGCCTGGTACAAATCATACATGAACATTTGTCCCATCTTGTATACGGGTAGTGTAGCGTATATGGGGCAGTTCAGTCCGAGCTTCCCAACTGCGTAGGGTAGGGCACCGAGGTGGATGGGGTCTGAATGTGATATCAGTACTGCATCTATCGTGTTTATGTGTCTGGAAGTAAAGACAGTTTTATTGGATTTGACAGACTTGAAATATGTAGTAGTTGAACTATTAGTAGGTAAATTTGAATTTGTCATTATCTGATTGAACTTTTACCAGTTCTGAGGGGGTTGCCTTTATATAGAAACATCTGACCTCTGCAACCCAGCAACTGGGTAACAATGTATGTAATGTGATTATTTGGCCTTATTTTTAAATACATTTAAGGAAAAAAATATTTATAAATGTTTTTAAAATACAACAAAAAGTGGCCCACCATAATCGAGAACAGGGTCCAAGCTTAGGCTTTATTATATACATAAATATTAAATAAGGTATTAATTAAAATAAAACTAAAGTAATGTATAGCATCGAAAAATTCATTCTCAACCCTGTCAGCTGGTGGTGCTGCCTCTTTGTATGGTAATACTTAGCCTCTGGCTAAGGTAAAAGCCAGCTCTTAGGTCATGAGAAGCGTCAACAAGTGTTTTGCATTATTATTTCATCGTTACTGGTGAAGTAGTAGTTTATCCTGAGTTTTCAAAAGCATTTAGACTAAAAATTGTTTTAGAAAAGAATTTCATGCCATCAGCCTGGAGTCTGGGCCTGTATAAGAATCTGGTTCATTGCAATAGGAATGTCTCTAAACAAAGGTTATAGACTTAACCAGAGTATGTTATGGGTGCACTTGGTTAAGGGGCAGATTTACGCACTTAGGTCCATCCTACCAGGGGGAAACTTGGCGTGTTATCAGTAAAATTCTAACATTTTTTTAAAACTTGTAATGACAACATAACCTCAAAGTTGTTACCTTTTCAGCTCTTTTATGAAGTCCATATCGAACTTCTCGTCCCATCCACAGTCTAGAAGGAATTTGAACTCGTCTATCTGCAGTACGTAGCATGGTGGTGTCTCATCACCAGCTCCGGAGAGACAATGAAGCTTGATGATCGAAGTCATTGTGGACCGGTAAGGGCACTTAGATGCCCCTAAGTGTTTAACTAACTAATATGTTGACATAGTTGAATTTAACAGCGGAACCTGGGTAGCATGGGTAAATTGTGCGTTATTTGCTAATTTGTGTAATGAGTAAAATCAAGTAAAATAATGTCTTTTCAGTTTACGCGGCGAAACACAGATAAAAAATATCAAACATTCAAAAAGCATTCAAACTACCAACACAACGGAACAAAGTGTTGCCATAACCGGGAGTTTACACTTGATACACTATTTACACATTCGTATTCGCTATTCGCCTCGTCATTCGTCAAATCATTCGTGTACGAATGCCGTCGAAGTTGAGATTTTTGATGATAAAAAGCTGGATTTCTTCTCCTTGGTGCGTGCTGGTGCGTGATATTGCCAGATATTGCGTACGGCCGCAGTATAGACCGCATGCACGTACCACCACGGACCTAAAAAAAAAGGCGGACGGAACTTCACTAAGAAAGAATTGAAGCACCCATAGTAAGTCAGTGCGCTTGTCCACACAAGCCAGCACACACACATTCACACCATAGTAAGTCAGCGATCGGCCATTACGCTTCGAACGACACTCGCGGTTTCATACGGTGTTATTTTGTCTAATAAAAATCAAAGTATGCCGTCATGTGTTGCAAAAAGTTGTTTAAACCATAGTAGTTCAATTAAAAAAGCCAGGGGATCACTTTTCATAGTTAAACATGTCATTTTGAAGCTTATTTCTCGATTTTACGTCAATAATTTTTTTAAACATCTCGAAATCAATCAGTGTTGCAACTATTTCAAGGTTCAAATTATTTTAAAATTGGGAGATTTATATTTTGTTACTATTTATCGTTATTGTATTCTTCTGTATTTTTACAAGTTTCCCCACGGCAAATGATGCATGGAAAAATGATTGTATAAAAATAATAAGGGAGTGTAGACATGGAATAGGAATGTAGACGTGTAGGAATGAAACATAAAATAGCTTTAATTAAATATTTATAGGCGAAAAATACTTAAACATTCGTTTTCACCATTTAAGTAAATTAGAAGAGATTTCTAGATGTGTCAATAGCAAAAGACAAGTCTACAAAAATTTGAATAACCAAAAGGGATTGTAAAACTTTATTAATATTAAACGAGTTGTAAATATTTGATATCCAATGTGCTTAAATTATTTTACCTTTATTTTAAAAATAGGTATCTGTCACAAAAAAATTGTAATTAAACTTAAGTTCAAGGGAGATCTTAATTAAATATTGTTTAAAAATGGGTAATTTTTTCCTTCATCTGGCATCCCTATACAAACTCACACATATAAACACGGCCGCCATTGTGGTGCTTCAATCGTTTCTTAGTGGAGTTCCGTCCGCCTTTTTTTTTAGGTCCATGCGTACCACGAAGAGAAAGAGTTTTTTGTGCAGTGGGAATCAATGATATTATAAAGAAAGATACGCCATGTTCATACTAAATGGCGTTCAGATTTCGTTGCGTTGTTATTATAAGTACTAACATAGATGTATACAGTAATTTAAAACTACGACAGCGATAGATAATGCGGAACGTATAGGATAGAAAGAGATAGCTAGTTTTAGTGTGTTGCGCTTGAAGTACAGTCCACACTACAATAGAGTATCATAGAGTGACATGACGGATGCTATTTGTCTCTGTCACGCAGCAGATTGCCATCCTATTATCTATCCTTTTCGAACCATTACGTCAATAATACGAAATTTATTTGAAAATGAGGAATAACTCGTAAAAAATACAAAATTGATATATTTTTAATAGACTTGCTTATGGTATGTCACTCCACAACTCTTATTTTTCTTGGCACCATAGTTTTTGCACTTTCTGAAGACACAACTTGGCGTTTTTGTTACGCCGCGCACTCACGTTACCTCGCTCGCTGTTGTAATCCGACTAAATCAAGGGTGCAACAATTGTGTTACATTCTCCTCAACATTTTGTGCGTGCTAGTGCGATATCTACCTCTTTTTATTTATAATATCATTGAGTGGGAATCTAGATCTAGATTTAAAAGAAAATCAAATAAATATCGTGTTAGTACCTCAAGAAAAAAACGTGAAGGTAGTCTCATTTGTGTCTGCAGTTTAGTTACACTGTAAATTATAGCTTTTTTATTGTTAAAAACTATGAAAAGAGCCCTGTTCCGCCCTTTATGAAGAGGCAGGGACTGTTAGACGATTAATGTTACTGTTCTTACTAAAAATCAACCCTGTCCCTTTTATTGCGGTTTGCGTTCGAGGGCTAAGGTGACCTGTTCAGATAGTTTTGCGATCCGGTGGCAGGTTTTGGACTTTTTGGGGCCCCATAAGTTTGCCGACAGCTCCTCGAGACGTCCTCGTCCTCCTATGGAAAACTACGAGCCGCCCACAATGCCACGCATACGAGCAGAAATGGCAAATATTGCAACTACCCACTTGCAGCTGAATTAATGTAAATGGGAAATAATAAACCGAGCCACAAAATTACTAACTCAGCCACTTAGCAAGATTTCAGGGACACCCCGAAGTTCGGTTTGGTTAGGTTCCTTTAAACCTTGTACACAGAAATAGAAGCCCTGCGAAGCAGGGCTTCGTCGACCCTGCTTAGGTAGATTTTTTTACACATAATAGGGAAACTTTATTTGGTTCGTGGCTGACTAAGTAATTTTGTGGCCAGTGTAGGATTAAATAGAAGCCGGTTTAAATAGCACCCAATGTAAATTATAAATCTAAAAAAAGGTTAATGTTTGTATGCCTTGTGAGGAAGAATTTGTTTTTTTTTTTAATTCAGAAGATGTCCGTCGGCATACTAGGCCTGCAACTGAACGAACGACTGCTACACAGCGTGTCACCGGTTCGGTCCCCGCACGCAAATATTTGTATGATCTGGAAGTACAGTCAGCATCAAAAGTCGTTGACCACATTCAAAATTTCAAAATCGCTGTACACCGCATTATTACGTGTTATTATGGTGTACAGCGATTTCCAAATCTGAATGTGGTCAGCAACCAGCAACTTTTGATGCTGACTGAACGAGTAGTTGTATTTCGGGTTTGGGTGTGTGTATGTGAGTTTTTATATTTGTAAACGCACCCGCGATACAGAAAAAAATAAAAGAATACCTTGTCATCAGAAAACAACTAAATACCTAAGTTATACAAAATATTTGTTAAAACAGGAATAGTCTAAAACGTAATTTAATTTAAATTTGCAAAATAATAGATACAGAGAACACACTAAACCAAAATTGTACAATAAAATTACAAAAGAAATAATAAATTATGTACTATTTACAAAAACGCACTCACATAATCACTTTTCAGAGTTCGTTCGTAGGTATAAAAAAACACTAACCCCCGGCTGTGCTTCGTTAAATACAAATCTTACACGTACACAAATCTTCCAGGTTATAACTTTATGCGCAAATTCACGCGAGCATTTTTTTTCGGGCGTTAAAAAGCGCTGAGATGAACAAAAACGTATGTATGTAGATAGAACCTAAATAATTATCTATTAACTAAATATCACCGCCCAGTAATTAAAATCAAATATATCTCGAAATAAAGCGCCACGCTTTTAAAGCGCTGACGTGTGAACTGATACAAGGGAACGCATTTCATCAATTTCGGCGCTTTTATAACGCCCGAAAAAAAGCGCACGTGCGGATGGATTATAAAAATAACGCAATCACACAACAAACCGTACAACGTGGACATCAACGGATTTGGATTAACTTGTTATAATGGGGTGTTACGTAGTACGAGATGGGACTTCAGCCACAATGAGTTCGGTAAGATTCTCAAAAGCAATCCAGGCACATTCGTAGGTATTTGGCAAAGTAATGATGCTTCTTGGTGCTTTTGAAGTTTTTTGGACTTCAAGATGTCAGCATCCACTCTAGACACTATTTTATGATAAACTGAGTATCGAGCGGAGTTTTAACTCATATTTTCTTGCATGATCGCAGTTAGGTTTTATCTATCGATTTTCCATTGCAATGAAGCTTTGGCGGAAACGGATTCGCGTTCAACCTTTGTTGTTGGGTACAGGTCCAAAAACAGAATATGCAGAGTTCATTACAAGATTATTTCTTAGGGATAGATATTCTCTTACACGACTTTCAATTGCGGCATCGAGTGAAGTTTCTGTTAGTATAATGTGTCCTGATCTGGTAGGATTAATAAAAACGTTTTCTCCTACATGATCGGAATGAGTTTCACAAAAAGTTGCTTCGCCGACATTGCAACTGGATTCTTTCTTTTCGATGGCACTTTTATTTACATTCCGAATACTTCCAGTATGCGATGAAGATGGTTTATCAACAATCAGATTGTCTAATCTTGGGTTTTCATCCACGTTTCTTAAATTTGTAAGTTTGGACATAATGCTGTCTAAACAACCTTTTTTTTCTGTGTTTTTTTTGTCTCTTATGACTTTTGGGTTTCTCGTGGTGCTCTCTACAATACATATATTAGTGGGAACAATTCGGCCGGAACACATACTTGTAAAGGGGATGTTTTCGTCTACGGAATTGTTTTGCTCATAAGGAATAGTTTCTTCGGTTATATTAAGTCCAGAATCTTTAGCGGCTACTTTCTCAACATTATTATTGCTGCTTCCATATTTAGGAACTGATTCGAGAGTACTGCAATCTTTTAGGGAATGAAGGAAACCGTCTAATGCGGATAATTCGCTGATCTTAGAGTTTTTGGGATTAATTAGATCAGCGGGGTCATTACTATCGATTTTATCCTCAACGAGAACTTTTTCAAAAAAGTTATGCGAAGAAGCAGCTTTAGCAGTAATGGGTTCACATTCCATTATTTTGATGGGAGCGCATTCGCTTATGTTACGGTCGCTTGCTATGTCCATAATTTCTTTTTCCAGTGATTTGTTTATGTCCATAAATGGGTCATCGATTGTCAATGCCGTTATTGGTTTAACCAAGTTATAGACGTCACCTATTCTTCTGTTTTCTTCTTTGTCGAATACAAGAGAAATAGCAGGAGGAGATTGGTGCTGTGGCACTCTGACAGTGTGAGCCCTGGGTTCACCTTCACTTAGAATTGTTATCGTAGGACCATTAACTTTTGTAGTTTGAGTTGCAGAAGCCTTCTCCTGTACTCTGACAAGTCTGTCCCTTATTCTCTTTTCTGGAAAGTTAAAACGGATTTTTCATTATGTATTTATCACTGGAGAAACCAAAATTTCTTCTGATATTGAGACTCACCATTAAGTTTCTTGACAAAGTAGTTAAGAGCTAAACATACCACGAAGAAACTCACGAAAAACAATGCGTACACCCACCATTGTAGATTTAAAATCTGAAAATACAGATAGATAGAAATACATAATAGTATACTATAATGCCATTATCATCTCATATCATATCATTATCAAAGAACTTATAAATAAATAGGGTGACACATTGGACGGTCTTAACGCAAAAAGCAATCATTTCAACACAATCTTTGGATAGCAATGAGGAAGTAGTAAAATACACAATAGGGTAGATAGGTAAAAAGAATCACAAGGAGAGGAGGGATCTGGAATACTTGATACTGATATTATTGGCCTGCTTCACATTCCACAGGTGATTGTAGACCTCTCCCCATAACTTCTAATTCATGCAATCTAGATCTAGGTAATTTAGACGACTTGTTGCCTGTTTTGTCCAAATCGTACCAAATTCCAATAGCTTGGCTTCAAACAAAGCGAGCGGTGCTTAACAAAGGTAAATGCAGTATTTTGGCCGCTGATGCCTTCCTCTAAGCGATTATACTCCACGTACAATCGTAGGCATAAGTTTGGATAAAATTAGAAATGTAATAATTATAACATTACACTAATAATTATTATGAAAATAGGTACATTAATAAATTGGTATATCTCATTTTTTTTAGCATGGTAACATCATTAACTGAGTCTTCCCGCCCTGTGTGGAGCGGAAGGAAATCGCAGACTCGTAATGACTAAAATCCACATTGTTCCTTTATTAGCTCTTTACGTTCCAGGTCACCGGTTACCCATGTAAAGAGTCCCGCAATCCTAATGTTTTATATATCTAAAGATGAATTGACACTACATAGAGTAAAACAAAAATATACAAACGTCCATTTTGTCGTATCAGATCCTTATTTTTAAATTACATTTTGCAGAGGATAGTTTTGCAAATTCTGACAATCTTGCCTGTCATAATATGATTTCTGTCACATTATTGTCTTAAAAAAAACCATTGTTTCTCTTCTATCGTTCGAGGTCTAATCACGTAAAAGTTCCGTTCTTTTTTCAGTAAAAAAATATTTTCATTGATATTCTTTAAAGCCGGGCCACTCTAATGGAATTGATTTTCGCAATAATACTTCATCCAAATGTTCGTTTATAAGTCCACTAACGCGAAAACTATCAGCGTTTCCCGTAAGTGTGGCCCTATATAGTGTTATAGATAGGACATTGTGGCAGAAATATGGCAACACAGAAAACCATAGAAGTTTTTATTTTAAAGCATTTCCCTTCAACAATTTCCTTCGAATCCCTTTACTAACATTTGAAAACAAACACCTCACGCTGTTCCATTTACTAAACACATACCTGACAAAAGCGCCAACAATTTTCTCTCTCAATCTTAAGCACAAACTTCTCTCAAGTATTGATCGATTGAAGGAGCGATCAATCAAGGCGACGTCTCTTACATTGAAAGCCGAAACAAAACAAAGTTCTTTGAAGTCGTGACGGCTTTTAAAACGGCATGTATGTAACCTCTTTGTAACATAATCACCTTGGTATCGCTAAGTTTAACTAAGGAGAAACACACGGGTGATGTGATTTGGGCGTACGCGCTTGGATGGGGATGTTTAAGTGCGAAATAAAAGTAACAAAATTGTTAAGAAAAAAGTAGAATCGACGTGTTTGCGCCGAACGCCTACTAGTTTTGTGATAGCATTTATAGTGCTATCTATGTGTTTTAGCTAGCGGTTTTATTGTTATAGTTTTAAGGTCCTACTACTGTCAGTTCACGTCATTATAAGCAATTTTACTGAAAAAGCATGTCGTTTTTCATTTTAATCTCCCACTAAGAAAACCTGAAGGAATCCACAACAGACGACACCGTGATAGTTGCATGTAACCGATGGATGAAAGTGGTGAATTGTAGGTGGTCTAAAGGGAGGCTTGTGTTCAACAGGAAACGTCCCCCGGCTGATGACGATGAAAGTTGTATGGCAGGCGATACGTCTGCTTCTGCCCGGCCCCCTAAGAGTGTCAGAGCCTGCCGGGGTCGCGGGACTTATCTCATTACCGTGACCCCGGAATATAAAGAGCTAATGAAGGACACTGTGGATTTTAGTCAGTACGAGTCTGACAGTCCCTCCCGCCCTGCCCGGGGTGGGAGGACTCATTTGATGATTTTACCATGCTAAAAAAAGTTATATTTCAAGTTACCTTCTCCTACCTAAATGAAATACTGTTGAAGATATATCTAATATCTCACAACAAAATTAGCAATAACTATTCACAAACTATTCATAATTCAAAGTGAAATAACTGATTCTCAAAGATTGCGAAAACCAGAACCAGAATCGACGCGCCATGAATAAAATTAGATCGAGGTTCGAGTTCTAGGAAACCAGTCTTTCAATACAGCCTAGAATTTAAATTTTTAATATTAAACATTAAATTATTCATTCAATAAGCTTCTTTCATGTTCGACGTTCATAATATTTTAGATCGCGATAAAGAATTTATTAGTAGCTACGTCAAGTGACAAATAATAAGTAGAGATTTGATCCTAGGAGATTTTAAATAGGATAATCGCCGTGGCAACAAGACTGCTCACTTGAAGTGGGATTGGACGGGCCATGTCTACAGAATGCATCAGGATCGATGGGCCACTGTGTAACGACCCAATCGTTACACAGTGGGTGCCGGACGGGCGTCGTTGCCGAGTGAGGCCTAGAAAACGCTGGCATGACGAGCTAGCCTCGTTCATCGGGAGAAAGCCGCACACAGGGAAGAGAGGAAGTTTAGGTATAGGGGAGATCTTCCCCAGCAGTAGCAAAAGAGATAAAAAAAAAATCGTCGTGGCAACATTACGAGGGCACGCCGTAAAAGGACTACACAATACCCATCAAATTCTTAGGGTTTTGGATTTACCAAAATATGTCATAGAAAACGTAAATTGATATGGTGTGGAAAAAACTAAATCTGATATACTGTCAGGTTGATGTGCGTCCGTACTATAAAAGCTAAATTTTAACTTAAATACTTATTTTGGGACCCATTTTTAACCAGTAAAGAATGATTATCATTTTAACTAACGGTTTACTTAACAACTCGCCCTAAATCGGTATTCAGTATAAGCGAAAACACTTCACGAGCATCACCATAAACTCCAGTCAAAGACCATCGTAAATCGCTCGTTCCCGGTACAACTGCGTACAACACTACATTCCATCAACTAGTAAGTACATACGAGAACACACGCCTTTGCTTGTTAACGATTCTTAACACTCTAGCCTAAATACGTTCGTTACTGTACAATCCTGTTAAATTCGAGTAAACTGAAGATTTGCGTAGCGTGTGTGGCTTTAAACGTCTTATTTCAATTTGGAGTATATATTCTGTAGTATAAGCTTACATTGATACGTAAATAATTTAATTATTACAGGTACGTGTGTTGTGGTTGAATATACCACTAAAATAATGTATAGTTGGCATTGATAATAAATATAAGTAGAGATAATATTGAGTAGTCAGGGTCTGTAATTGGCAGAAGATGCGAGAGCTACAGGGTGCACTTTTGTCTTTGACTACCCCCTTTGAGTATTGCAGGTTGATGTCATGTAGAGTCAATATTACTTTCTGTTTCGAAAACAAACAATATATTATTTATTAATTTACATTTCATTATAGAATAGTGGACTTAAGACTAAGGGCTGGCTTTTTAATAGTCGGATAACTCTTATCTGAGGAATAAAAATAGCGGTTTGACATATTTTCTATAGATACGAGTAAGCTGTCAAACCGCCATATTTATTCCTCAGATAAAAGTTATCTGACTATTGAAAAATCAGCCCTTAATGTCACAAGGCATTCCCTACCACTCAATCATTTAAAAAAAATCTATTGTGAATTTTAAAAGCAATGCGTTGTCAAATTTTTAAAAAGAAAAATATAAGAATTGAGATGACGCAGTCAATTTTATAATAACGATTAAGTCTGATATTGGCCAAAAAGCACTTAGTGTAAACGAATTCTGATAAAAGTGCTTCTATTGGAAATCTATTACAGTTATTGGGAATATGTAAAGTTGGTAGGTATGTAAATTTTCTATTATCATATTTTTACTTAAAGCCACCGTGTCCTAACTAGACCGATCGTTACGTTCATTTCTCTTCGACCAATCTAAAAGAATGCTCCGGCAGAAGGCGATTTATACACATGCGAATACTTGATTGTCGTATTTTTGGACAATACATACCTCCCTACTACATAGCTACGAAATGGTTTTCAAATGGAAGGAAGAACACACGCCTCTGTTCTTGGAACATTTTAAAAAGTATACGTGGTAAAAAGTATACGACGGCGTTTCCTCAGCTTATTATATTAAATATGATCACATATCAGCAACTCCTAAACGTACGACCTCATTCGACGCAATGATATAATTCGACGACATCTTTCGAAGAATATATGTGTTGAACGGTTCATTTTCCGGATACCGTGTAAACAGCAACCCTTTCATTTCTGCTCCATTCAACCAAAGTGGTTCAATTTGATTGAACCGTGTATTTTCACCTTATGGAAATAAGTCCCGCGACCCCGACAGGCTTTGGCCCCGTCATGGGGGGGGGCTTATTCCTAGTTTATTATTACGCCAACGCTAACGTCGATCACGACGTCCGAATATTCGTGCTACCAATCACTTTGGTTAGGACGTGGCATAAACAGAAAATTAAAAACAAATATTTAAAGGGTATAGTAGACTGGTACTACTTAGTTGTTTTTAATTTAAACTGATGAAAAATTGTTATCACACCCTGCAGGTTCTTTTATCTATTCGCATCCTGGCTGTACTGTACAAAACGTTAAGTGAAACGGACAAACTAGTGCCGTGATAGAGAAGTACCTAGTTTGACAAACTATTTTACACGTCAAAAAAAAAACATTTTAAAACCGAATGAAGTAGGTGTTTAGTGTACCTGACTCTGAGAAAAACGTAAAAAAAAATCAGAGGTCACAGTATCTTTAAAAGTCCAGATAATTTTGTACTGGTAAAGTTATGAGAACCATGGAGGTGGTCTTTTGAAGAAAGAACCACACAGATTTGAGTCTACCTCACCAGCGAGTGCGAGCATGTATCAGTTATCGTATCGCATCATACTCATGCGGAGCATGTTTTCTTCTTCAATATTTCTCTATCACTGGATTTACACTGCCACACTGTTTTGCTTCACCATCACCATCAGCGGAAAGACGTCCACTGGTGAACACGCCACTTGTATCCATCGGATGCCCGCGACCCTCACGATGTCGTCGGTCCACCTAGTGGGAGGCCTGCCTATGCTGCGTTTTCCGGTCCGTGGTCTTTTCGTGGAACTTTTTTCCCCGTCGGTTGTCAGTTCTACGAGCGATGTGGCCTGCCCATTGCTACTTCAACTTGCAAATTTGATGAGCTATGTCGGTGACTCTGGTTCTTCGCCGAATATCCATGTTCCGGATTTTATCCCGCAAAGAAATTCCGAGCATAGCTCTTTCCATTGCTCGTTGAGTGACTCACTGTTTTGCTTAGGAAAACTTTGGTCCCCGGTATGAAACGATACGACGGACAATCAGTATTTAAAGTTCTAAAAGAAGAAACCCATTCATCTTTTACGTAAAGACGTCAAGGTTGGTTGATGTGTTATGGATGGTCAACGTTATCCATTACTACTAGACTCATCCACAGGACAACCTAGCTAAGCATGGCTTACCCTTGAAGAACGACCTTAGCTTAAGGCTCTAATTATTTTAGCTCCGAGCTACCCACCATCTTTATTTATATCTACTGAAGGCTGTCTTTCTAAGGACACTTTATTTCTGTCCGTGGTCTTAGAACATCAAAGGTTTTTGAAGGTGTGGGTGTAAAACTTACTGAGGTACTTAAAACGTGGGGTGATGAGATGAATGTTTTTGCCTAGAATTATTTAAATACAAACCACTTTGAACCTAGCTAACCCACTTTTAATGGTTATAATAGGCTATTTGCCTAAAAAATGTAATTAGTCCGTCTTTTAGATTATCCAAGAATAAGGGACACGTATTTTTTATTTGTAAATTAGACCAAAAATGACAAAGATATAGCCTATTAAAGTTACGTGTGACGTCACGATGCGTGGCATTTTACGCGCAGAGTGACGTCACAGGTAACTTAAATAAGCTATTATCTTTGTTCTCCTTTGTTTAATCGAAAAAAGAAAAAATACGTGTCCAATATTTTTTTATAATCTAAAATACGGACTAAATAGAATGTAATTATTTTGACCCTGGAAACTACCCTATTGAACAAGAAAATTTAAGATAATCGACCCAGAAATATTTATAATTAAATATATACCACATTGAACATACTATGTTTGCCTAGTACTTTTGCTGATTAGTAATGAATAAGACCATTTCGCGTAACTTTTTTTTTAAGCGTGGTAAAATCATCAAATGAGTGGCCCACCGAGGGCAGAGCGGAAGGAACTGTAAGACTAGTACTGACTAAAATCCACGGTGTCCTTCAATAGTGCTTTACGTTCTGGGGTCACGGTAATTCGTGAGTCCCGCGACCCCGGCAGAATATTTCGCGTAACTTGGGACACCAAACTCTAGAGTTGTTTGCAAGTAAAGTTTTATCGTAGCACTATATCATCGATAATTGTTTACAAAGCCAGTGGGAAACAAATGGGAATAGACGATTCATATGACTTTTAATTTTTGAGGACATCGATTATACTTCTACAATGGACGGCGCCAACGTAATTATAAGATGCAGCGCAAACGGCACATCGATCGAGTCTGCGGCGCACAAAAAGTCTGCATGGCGGATTTTTCACAGACTTCTTCTTTTTCTGTACTTCGTGTACAAAATAATACTTCGCGATCTCTACACGATTTCCATAGCGTCTACGTCCATACAGCTCTGCCGACACGATGATCGAATATGTGCGTTGAGTCTGTGAAAAATTGGCGAACGACTATTTGCGCGTCGTGTGCGTTACTGCATATTACAATGCATAGGTTCTATTTTCACAGACTAAAAATTGCGTCACGGATAGTCTGTCGTCTGCGCTGCACACACGTAAGAAGTAGATTGAAAGATTCGACATTGTTGAGCAAGACTGTGATGGCTTACTTGGTAAGGCTTCTAGAAAGTCGTAGGTTGAAGTCATGCACACAATTTTTTTTTGCTTTCCTTAAAACGCTTCGAGGTAACACAGCCGGGATAATTCAAGCACCGTACATAGAGTAAACTGCAGTGCAGAACTACCTACCTATGAATTAATTAGGCATTCAACCCATGACATGTCAGCATGTTAGGCGGTGCACACACGTCGCTCAGACGCATACTACACGCAACTCATAGACGCATACTGTGCGAGTTTCAACGTGCTAGAATGCCTCGTGTGTCGCATGCCTATCGAGTATGACCTGCATAATCAATTGATAGTATGTTAACAAGTGATGCAGCTGGCGTGTGTGTATGACTAGATGTATGGACGTTGATGAGGCGAGAGGGGTATGTGAGGATCATAGCAGTAAGACCAATTCTATCTCTGTTACTATGCCTACGTTTTCTCACATATCCAATTACCTATTCAAAATTGTAACAATTAGTTTGTAAAACTATACCACATTTTAAAAGAGTAACCATGGAGTTTCTTTCCGGTTCTTCTCCATGCGATCGACCAACCCGTACCGAGCACCTGTTGTCGACGATTTATAAGTGCCCTCATTGGCCTATGTGAAATAAAAATTTTTGATTTTGATTTTGTTTTACAAATAATAGACAGTTTCTTCAGACAAGACAGAGCAAATATTTGTATGATCTACTAATAGTTGTTTCGGGTCTGGGCGTTTGTGTATGTGAGTTTCTATGTTTGTAAACGCACCCACGACATAGGCGTAAATCCTAATGTAAGGCAACAAAAAAAAAAACACTCTTAAAAAATTTAATATACGCAAACAAAAGAAAAAAACTTAAATGTAATACAACAAAAGAGCGTTGATGCCAACCAGCTACTCGGAAGCCGCTCGAATGCGCGGTTGAGCGGTCTCATGTGAGATCCGCCTTGAAATATGGGTAGTTGTACATTTTACAAAAGATTCCAGTAGGTAGAGACAAAAAGAAATTCACATCTCCTCTCCGCTTAGCTTCGGTGGAAATCTGATGGGTTATTCAAACACATCTCCTCTCATCTCCGCTTTGGTGGAGTTTGGACCTTACAGAGAGATCTTGGTTCTCCAGAAAGTGGCTCCATTCCTCCTATCGTTATTGTATGAACGATTTGCATAGTTTATCTTCGATAGTACCTATTCAAAATTGTAACAATAAGTTTGTAAAACCATAATTATATTTTAAAAGACTAACCATGGAGTTTCTTGCCGGCCAAATCGACCAACCCGAACCGAGCACCTGTTGTCGACGTTTTATAAGTGCCTTCATGGGCCTATGTGAAATAAAAATATTTGACTTTGATAGATTTACTATTGATAAAATGGTACCCGACGAATTCATGCCAGAACAATAACAGCTTCAGAGGTCATCCTTCAAAGTTAGCAACAGTTATTGAGATAGGTGACCATACATCTCACGCTGGAACTATGTTGTCCGTTAGAAAGGACGTTTAGCTGTTGATATGGGACTGTCTTTGGATGATACCATGGATCTAAAGAGTACACGGCATTCGAAGGGACAAGGTTTTATTAAGTCAGCAAGAGTCTGAAGGTCCCTTTCACTCAACCTAGAGTGGGAAGACTCATCAAAAAAGCCATTCCAGGTAGACCATTTGACGATCACTTTAATTGGTATTCGACTGCATCCAGTTATCAACAAATGGAAGCCGAACCTAACAACACAATGTTCCCGAGTCCAAAACATTCCACCAAACAAAGTCAAAGCCTAGAATCATTCTCAATCAAGTCTCAATTCCTATAAGAGATATATGCAGGCAATATCACAGGCGGAGCGGGGGCGGGCGCATAGTCTGCGAGCCAAATTAACCAATATTGACGACGCAGCCGCGCTCGAACTCCACGTGCTGCCGATACCGCTACGAGCTACGAATGCGCTACGGAGGTGCTACGAGAGTGCTACGAGAGCGCTACGAGGTTGATTCTACGATAGTATTTTATTTATATTGGGGTTACTTCTACTGAAAAGGGTCTTCTAGTATGTAAAATTGCGAACAATGTATGGTTCTATCTTTCATAGTTTAGGCGGCGTACGCCAAACAAGGAACTTTTTGGATGATTTTTTACATCTTGAGTCCGAAAAACCTAAATATCTTACGGACCCCTATTTTTGTAAAATTTAGCCTATGTTACCCGCAGATAATGTAGCTTTTTAATGGTTAAAGAATTATTAAAATCGGTCCAGTAGTTTTTGTGTTTATAATGACAAACAAACAATAAAAGGAAAAGAAGCGCGGATTCTACTCGTAAATTGAGGGTCGCAAAAAGAAAATGCAAAGAACAAAATAGTTATTTTGCTGTTCCTTTTTCAAAAGCCACTTTAATTGTAAAAAATAACGAAGTTTGCCTCGTCAATTTTTACAAATATAGCATTTTGTGCTTGTAAAATGAGATAAGATTTCTTAACTATTCAACTTATTTTATATCCATATCTAAAACTAAAAATGTACAAAAATTATGAACATTATCAACAAGATACTAAATTAAAAATATTATAAAGAAATTTATTTGGTTTTAGCTACTTCTCCAAACCACTAATACTTTCCTACATCCTCGTGCTTTTCAAACTAAACCGGCTAGAACTCGGGCCGAACTTTGCCGCTGCGTTGTCGGTAACTTATTCCATCGGTTGCATATCACTCTATTAAAATACGACAGCAGCCCCTCTTGTTGGATTTATCTATTTAATTTTGAGGTTAGTTTCGTAAATATTTGACAAATGACAGCTGTCAAAACATGTGGTTGAATTATGTTGTTGTTGACTGTACAAAGTTAAGCTCTAGTTTGCATTTGTTACGGATAAGTTTCATATAAACTATACTGTATTTATTTATCTTCTTTATTTCTTACAAATGCGTAATAAAATGTCAATTTAAATGTATTATTTTTCAACACATTTGCTCGAAAAATGTATTTACGAAGCCTGTATACATTGTTCGAAAATTAAAAATTACGCACCATACAACGGAGCGTGCGGTAAAATAGGTACTCTCACCTAAGTACCTACTTTACCGCACGCTCCGTTTTATAGCACCGTGCGTTTTCTTTACGGTTTTTTTTTTTAATTTCCATAAAAGAAAAAAATAATTCCACCAAAAAGTTTCACATTATGAGAATAAACAGCCTGACGGATCGAACCTCCTTGGAAGCGCTTTTGCTCAATACGTTGTCTCACTTTAATACTTATGAGTAAATGAGACGAAAGATGTAGTTCTAATTTCCACCACGTGCATGTGGCGCCATTTTTCACATTAGGAACTTCAAAAATTGTTGCGACTTTTCTACTGTTATATAAGGTTTTTTTAAATTACATATTGTACTGTTTTCTCGCAAATGTGTTGAAAAACATTGTATGACACACGTGCAGAAATTGGTATTTACAAACTCGTGACTATGGTAAACCCTCGGCTTCGCCTCGGGTTTACATTCGTCTACTCGTTTGTAAATACCAACTTACCGCACTAGTATCATAAATAACTATTACATGAGCAGTGAACGAAGAAAACATAGAAGCATTCCTAGAGCCCAAAAATGACCCAACGCAGATCGTGCCTCGGTAGGCGGGGCTTATCAATAGTGCCTCGGAGGAGTTTAGTTCGGCTGTGACGGCACATGTCGTTGTTCGTATTTTTATTCAGTTTAAAACTATAAATTATGCCTTCTTGCGCAATGAAATGGTGTACTACTACATTATTTTTATATTAATTATAAACATGGATCAATTTTTTTCAATGGGGATGGTGTTATGCCCGATAGGCTAAGTAAATTAATGTTGAATGTTTGAAGTAAATATGTTTGTGTTTTCTTTTTGCTACATTACAAAACACTTTGCTCCTTTGACAGATTTCCACAAGATCCAAATCTCAAAGAACAATGGACGAGATCAGTTCGCTTGGAGAGACAGGAAAACGACTGGTCCCCAAGCAAAACAAAAATAATTTGTTCAGTCAAATGGACTGAACAAATTATTGTCAAGATGACGATTTTTATATGACGAAAAAAGGATACCAGAAGCTATAAACGATCCGGGCACTTTTTAAATTTATATTATCCAACATTTTTGACATTTTGGTAAAGCATGCTATGTTAGCCATTTCTGTTATTCGTTTTTAAACAGAAGACAATAAGACTTTCTAGTTAATCTCTAAGGAGGCCGTAGCTCACAGTAGGTGCCAAATAAATATGTTTTCTTAGCTCACAGTAGGTGCCAAATAAATATGTTTTCTTTCTTTCTTTTTTTTTCTTTCTTTATATAAACATGAGCCATTTTATGTAAATGTAAACGTGAACTTTTTGTTGTTATGCTCAGATCAAAGAAATAGGCAGATATAGAACGCTCAGAACACGCGAGTGTCTCCACCAAAGTTAATACAAAATCAAATAGAATTACATTCCATAATGTTTTCTTTGTTTTTGAGAACTACTTTTAGGATGGTTAAAGACACGAGACGGCATATTTTGGCAAAAAAAAACAACGACGCGCAGCATGGTACGACGCGTAGCTTGGTACTGTCGCGACTTTGTATTCGATTTTGATTTTGTATTAACTTTGGTGGACCCACTCGCGTGTTCTGAGCGCTCTATCTGCCTACTTGTTTGATCTGAGTTGTTATGTATCTACATCAAATGCAAAAGAAATAAAAATACATAATAAAAAATATTCAAATCTTTCATTGTTACTTTTTATATAACTCGTCCACTTTGACAATTCTTGCAGCCCGTCAAATTAATGTCATGTGTTCATTTCTAGCGCCAATGATGACATTGTTACTATGCGTTGCTTAGCCAATTAGAGACGAGCGTTGACAACCTACCCAATCATAACTTCGTGATGTTAATAGAGAACAAACTAGCTGTTCAAAGAAAACAAACGTCGTGGGCCGTCTATCAAAAAGATTTTGTTTGAAGTTACTCTTCCATGTTTTCTTCGTTCACTGTACATGAGCCTTTACGGGCACTTATAAAATGTCAAAGAAAACAGGTGTTCGGTTAAGGTTGGTCGTTACCGTGAGATAGTTCATATCGGAAAAATATGATAGTCTGTCTAATATATAATTATGTCTAGTACACTAGTCATCATCTGCCTAGCCTTTTCCCAACTATATTGGGGTCGGCTTCCAATCGAACCAGATGCAACTGGATATCAGTATTTTACATGGAACGACTCCTGTCATACCTCCACAACACCCAGTAACTGGGCATTATGATACCCCATGGGAAGACTAGTTGTCGGACTTTCCAGCTTCTGACTAACAGTAACGACAGTCAAAGATCTACAAATGAAAACCGGGACCACCGGCTTTACGTGCTTTCCGAAGCATGGAGGAAACTCGCTATGACCGAGCGACGGTCACCCGTTCACAGATCAACCTTGGCAAGCACGGTTTAAACCGGAAGATCGGCCTGTGCGGCTGTAATTATTTAGCCACGAGCTCCTCCTATACAGAACTCTGAAATATTTGTTTTCCTATTATTTTTAAAGTAGTCAGTGGCAAATACAAAAATCGCGTACCAACACTACTGAAACTAGATGAACAGAAAGTTACGTAAGCAAGCATACTTAACCAAAATGAAAAGTGCTATTTCTAAAATCGTTAACTTTTACGCAGGCGAAGTGGCCGGCCATCTTATCTTACTAACTCCATAAATACGCCACACAAACTGTAAAATACGCCAACATTACCGTTGAAACAATGCTCACACAACAAACTAAATCTCCAAACTCTAAGAGAACATCAAAAGTATATAAAAGGTTGGAGGAGAACTTGGAAATTAATTCCATTTAAAACTTATAACAAGTATACACATACATTCATAACTTGAATATTATTCGAATGGAGTGCCTTTTCTAGGAAGCGGAGCGTAAAACATACCAGTCTAATTCCAGGACTTTCCGACTCATTACTGTAAAACAAAGAGGCATGCATAAAGAACGTAAAGCAAGAAAGTTTGGTGACGAATGGCTGTAACACTAGCCATTGTGTAAAGAGCTTTCGCGCCACTATCAGCACCCCCGCGATGGCCCTAAATTCTACAAAGAGAGAGGGGGTGTGGAGTTGGCAGTATAGTAGAAAATGTTGCCTGCCAGCACGTGGTAGGAACGCAAATGCAGCGCGCCGCGTTCGCAATCAAGGTAAATGTTGCCAGGTGCGTTCGCGGCGGCGGCCCGCGAATTTATAACGGCAACACTGACAACTTGATTTATACGCGGCAAACATTTTCGCGGTATACCAATTGTGAGATATTCCGTTACACGCTCGGCTGCGTTCTAGATGGGCAACTATTTTTCACGTTTTATTGGTTTTCGTTCCGTTCGTGATGTATTTTATTGATGTGTAGTTTTTTTTTGGGTTTCGTGTGACTGTTTGGATTGTAGATGTGTGTTTTTGACATCTTGATACGCAATGAATCCTCCTTACAGGCCTCGAAGGGACTGGGACTGTAATCAACCACGTGGGCCGAGTACGGGTTTAGTAGATTTTACACATGTTTTCGAATCTAGGAAATGCCGATTTCCTAACGAAATTTCCTTTATCGTTTTGAGAGCAGTGTGCTGATGAAATAAATGAAACAAGGATGCTTTAGGTATGGTTCAAACTTGAATTAAGACTTGTAAATCGGGGCCATTTCGTTGATTGAATTATAAATGAAAATATGTAAAAATATAGTTACATAAGATCTACTTAATCTATTCTTAACAATCACTTAAGCATACAAAACGTATATAATAAAGAAACAAACAAAGACTAACAACTTACAATGCATAGTTTCTTTTTCACAATAGTTTTGACACAATAATGGATTGATCTAGAAAACTGAGAGGAATCGATATTTAAACGATCATTCGTTTTAATTTGTCTCTGTTCGTAAAGATTGATAGTTTGCTGGTCGGTATCCGATACAATCGTGAGTTGTAAATGGGTATTTGTGGAGAACTGAAGTAATTGCTGTATTATCTGGAGTTTCAAACTGTATTCAGAATATGCAGTTTCGATTGCAGTTGGAACAACAATATTACTGCAAATCTTTTTGTTGTCAAAGTTTTAGATGTTCAAAGGCTGTGGACGTTTTTCCTTTCGCCTCATCTGTCTAGCCTTTTCCCAACTATATTCAAATCGGCTTTCTGTTACACCAGGTGCAGCTGTATAATATCAGTATTTTAAGTGGAGTGTCTGCCTAGTGCCTATGTATCATCTGCTATTCAATAACTGGGTAATAACGATACCCTTTGTAAGTTTGATTGTAAGATTTACAAGGTTCTGACTTAACAGTACACTGTAATACATCTAAAAAGCGAGGTCAACGTGCTTTTTACTTTTCTTTGCACGGAAGAAACAGGCCATGAAAGATGGTCACCCATTCACAGAACATTCACAGCAAACTATACGATAACCTTGAAGACCTGTGCTGCTGAACTCTCAAACAGTTTTTTTTTTAAGTTTTGCTTGTAAATGTAAAATAAACTGTAGGTAATAATTTATTTTGGCTGACGATATTTTTGAAGAATGATATACAAACGCAGCAATTCAGAGGATGACGAGACATAGGTACATTCGAGAAAAGAAGTCCAATAAACGTATTAAAGAGGCCTCTCTTTAATACGTTACATTTAGTACTCTAAAGAGCCTAAATATATATATATATATAATAGCCGTACTAAATTAACGATACGATACTTCGTATAGGTAAGAAGTTGTGTACACTAAAAGGTATCGTGTGTTAATTAATTTGTATTTCATACGCAAACGATTGATGAATCGTCAGGAAGTTGGGGAACAAGTGTGATGAATAGTGCCGCAGACTTGCAAACGATACGTTGTAAAGCTGTTTATTTGTAATTATGAGGAGGCTGTGTGCTAAAATTTTGATAGGCTATGCTTATCAGACAGAAAAATGTCTAAATATATGTATATTTTACGAGAAGACTATCAGCTAGATCCATCGTTATTTATGAAACCGACGAAAACATCAGATGGGGTTCCTAATGTCATCACTATCCGCTTAGTTTTTTCCCAACTACATATTATGTTGGGATCACATTCAGTCTAGCTAGATACAGTTAATAAGCAGTATTTTACATAGAGAGACTGCATAATCTAACCTGTGACTCGGTAATACGATATTCCTTGGTAAGATTGGGTGTGTGATTGATTGGATGCGTGACACGGAGGAAAACCAAGCAAAAGACGAGAATCTTAAACGCAACTAAGCCTTTAACATCGACATTTGGCGGCTGATATTATTTCGTCGAGCAAATTCTAGATAGATTTTACTTAGGGCTGATTTTTCAATACTCAGATAACTTTTACCTGAGGAATACAAACGGTTTGACAGCTTACTCGTATCTATAGAAAATATATGTCAAACCGCTATTTTTATTGCTCAGATAAATGTTATATGACTATTAAAAAATCAGCCCTGAAGCAGTATTTTTTTAGCGACTAAGTTTAGGGCTCTCTATTACATACTATGGAAACTGAACATATTTATGATGTTCTATGTAATTGCAATTAAACCGATAAAAAAATACTTCGCACACACACTCATTATATTTTACCCATAATACTCTTAAAAAACTTCCAAACAATGGCTGATATTCGTATACAATACGCTTATAAAAACAATATTACCCTACGTAATGTGGTAACACGGAGCCACTCCATAAAATTGGTTCGTTACTGAGCGCCGTGAGACGTGCTGCAATCTCAAAAATATATGTTAATATTGTGCTCTAAGGAAGGGTTTACACTGTTTTTTTAGGTAGTTATTCATTTTACGTCACTATTAGCGCAGTAGCTGAGTAATTGGACTGATGTCGCGGGTTCGATTTCCGCATGGAGTAAAGGTTTGTACGATCTAATAATAATAAAATGGGTGCAGCGGGCAGGGCGGGACTGTCAGACTTGTACGGACTAAAATCCATGATATCTTTCAATAACCCTTTACGGTCACTGTAGCTCGTTAGTCCCGGGACCCCGGCAGGCTTTGGCCCTCTAAGGGGGTCTCTTCATATGACAGCTCTTTGAGGTGCGCGTGGAACTCGACGTTCCGTTGACCTACAGATGGCCCATGCACGGGCAGCGAGTCGCCCATTACTCGCCGCCCGCATCCGCGCTAGCTGACACGATGATAAATAATCAGTTACAGATTACATCGATTTTCAATCAACCTTCCTACTCAATAAAAAAGCACATTAAAGGAAAATTAATAACAAAATGCCCTCAGAGACTACAAACTATCTTCCTGAACAAAATCTCAACTGATAATAAATTATGAAACTCCTTAATACCTGTACCAAGTACGTAGAGGTACATTAAGCGGACGCTGCGGCGCAAACGCTCAACTTTTGTTTACCACCCCGTCGACTTAATCTTGTGGAAGATTGCTAAGCGAGTTTGACTTGGAATTGTCATAGATTAAGAAATCTTTAGAGGACAGAATTGCTTGCAGAATGAGACACAGTATTTTTTTTTCTAATAAATTGTAACTGCGCAACTTGATACACAAACAGTCAGAGCCGGTAAAAAGTTATACCGGGTCTGGCTGTCAAGTGGTTCTACTTGTAGATTTATAGAAAAAATAGTTCCGTGCGGGAGTAGAACTCATGATACGCACCCAGCAGTGGGATGTTCAAGCACTACGCTAATAGTGTCGAGTGAAAAAATCAAATGTTAAAACACACGATTTTTTTCCAAAAGTCGTTGTTGTACTGTCCCACTGCTGGGCAAAGGCGTCCCCCGATCCATTCTAGAAGCTCTCGTCTTATGCCTCCTTGCTTTCGGTACGCGTTCAGGTCCGACGCAATTCGACCGATTCCAACTAAAAGTGAAAATCAACCTTACCGCTATGGCATAAAACACGTTTTTATCTATGAATAAATAAAAAACAAAACACTATGGCCATGACAATGTCAAAGTCAATCGAACCGCATCTTTATTTTTTAGTGGCTAGGTAGATTTTCACTTGTAGTTGGAATTCATTCGAATCGCATCACATTGCGTCGCATCGCACTATGAGTAAAGTCTCTTGCCATAACGACATTTATGACATAATACGTGCGGTTGTCTACGGTAAGATGGAAAACAAAACACGCTCGCCACGACGCACGAAGCGCGTCATTGGGGGAATGCCCTGCGTTACAAACGCAGGAGCCGTTAAGGCTGCGCTACAAGCGAAATCTTCAATTTTGGATTGGATTTTTAGAGTACTAAATCGTGTTTAATTCGGAACAAAAGTATATGTTGGGAAACTTCATTATATTTGCGAGGGCAGAGTCAATCAGAAAACATAAAAAGACAATTTTTTCTCGATAGAAAGTGATCACAAAGTTGCCTCTAATTTTCAGGTTTTTTTGATTTCATTCTATTTTGGTTCGTCCTACAGAAATATAAATTAGAGTAATATGAACACAATTACGTAGCCGAGGGCAGTGTCTGGCACTTTTTTGAAACATTGTTTATAATAAAAGTTATCATTGTTCTTAGCATTCGGCGCTTACGACGTTTTTAAACCGTGTAGAATGCTATTTTCCATTTCGCGTCACACTAGAATCTGCGTCACGAGTGAAGGTCTGCGGAAAATTCGTGGAACTACATTTTTTTGATACAATTTGATGTAATGACATAGACACTACCGCCGCGTCAAAACGACTTTTGTCGCGGCGCGGGTTCTAGCTTCAGGCCTCATTTTGTTTCACCTGCCAGTCGGCGCCGCTCTATTGAGACGGGAGGACTATGACAGTTTGCACCGCGCCCGGCGGCTATTAAAATAATAATATTTTTGTTGATATAATCAGAGAAACAACACATAATACAACAAAAATACGAGAGCTAAAATATTTTAAGACTGAAATAATTTCAAATAGCCGAAGACCATTTTTTTGAAATTTCTTTTGCCACATGCGCGCTAAATACGAGTAAACAGTATGTCAATTGTTCTGCTGGTCAAGTATTTTTTATTACTGTTTAATGAGGTCGGCTTAAAATAAATGATGATGTGTTTTTGTATAGATTTAATCATGTTACATACTTATAAATACAAACACATTTATTTCATACATCGCCATGCTAAGTCTAGTGCGACACAAATATTTTAACGTTATAATATTATTATGGTTTAGGAGCAGAATGCTCATCATCAGTCGGAAGACGTCCACTGCTGAACATAGGCCTCCCCCTTAGACCGCCAGGCCGAACGACAATTCGCCACTTGCATTCATCGGCTGCCCGCGACCCTCACGATGTCGTTGCCTACGCTGCGTCTTCCAGTCCGTGGTCGCTACTCGAGACCTTTTCTTCCCCATCGGTTATCAGTTCTACGAGCAATGTGGCCTGCCCATTGTCACTTCAATTTGCAAATTTTATGAGCTACGTCGGTGACTCTGGTTCTTCGCCGAATGTCCATGTTTCGAATTTTATCCCGAAACTCCAAGCAAAGCTCTTTCCATTGCTCGTTGAGTGACTCTTAGTCTCTCTTAAAGGCCAGCAGTCAAAGACCAGAATGTATTTGTCCCATAAAATGGCAACAAGGCCGCGCAAATATAGTGGCAAGATGGCAAGTTCTTATGTTGGTAGATTCTCGTATAAGCCTAATTCTCAAAATAGCAAATTCTCTCAAAATAGCGATACAACTAAAAGCGGGGTATAGTGGGGAGGCTTTTGTTCAGCTATGGATACGTCTTTCTGATGTAATTCTAAACGATCATAAACAATCTAAGCCCAATGTTCCATGAACGTGATACATTGAATGGAATGTTTATTATACATATTTATTGAACACTTCTACACCATTCGCAACTTGAAATTGAAAATAATGTAATACATATTTACAATACAAAAACAACCACAAAAAAGGGTAAAATAACCTACAAAACTTTTCTTTCGGAAGTTGGTGACTTTTTTTTATTAATTTTATAGTCTTTTTTGCCAACGACTTCCGAAAGAAAAGTTTTGTAGGATATTTTACCTTTTTATGTGATTGTTTTTTAAGGCGGTTAAAGTTTTTATTTTACATTTTTTTGTTTAAAATATTCAACTACAATTCTTGTAAAATATGTATATCATTTTTGTGCACTAGAATTTTGTAATCCGTAACACCGGTAATAACATCGTTAACATCTCTTTCATTCATTCCCTATCTCGAAAACTACTGAACCGATTTTGATGAAACTTGGAGAATTCCCTAAGTTGAACGATACCAAGTAAAACTAAAAAAAGATTACTTAAATCGGACTTGTAATTCCGGAGATATGCGGACACAAACATAATTTACTAAATCAGTCGATGCCAAGTCCTTACTAGAGGAGTTGTACCTTCCATCATCAGCTCAGCTACATGAGATGATGATTCATCATCTCAGCCATAGGACGTCCACTCTAGCACTTTTCGACCCCATCGGCCATCTGCTCTGCGAGCAATATGGCTTGCCCATTGCAACTTCAGCTTGCTAATCCGGTGGGCTATATCGGTGACTTTAGTTCGACTACGGATCTCCTCATTTCGGATTCGATCACGTAGAGAAACACCTAGCATAGCCCTCTCCATAGCTCGTTGAGCGTCTTTGAGCTTTGAGATGAGGCCGATAGTGAAAGACCACGTTTTGGTGCCGTAACTCATCACTGGTAACACACATTGGTTGAAGACTTTCGTTTTGAGGCACTGAGGTATATCGGACGAAAAGACATTGCGTAGTTTCCCGAACGCTGCCCAACCGAGTTGGATTCGGCGGTTGACCTCTTTCTCGAAGTTGGACCTGCCTAACTGGACTACTTGTCCTAAGTATATATACATATATGAGTATATATGAGTCAACAACTTCGAGTACCGAGTTTCCAGCAGAGACTGGGGTGGGCACAACATTGGCATTTGACATAATTTTCGTCCTGTCCATGTTCATTTTCAAGTCCACCCGTTGTGAAACTCGGTCGAGGCCATCGAGCATCATGCTGAGTTCCTTCATCGACTTCGCCATGACTACGATGTCGTCGTCAAACCGAAGGTTTGACGACGACATCGAACCGTCGTCACACCACCTCACCTCACCTCTACTCCATGCTTCAGGCGTTTTGCCCTCGAAGAGGACGGAATTAAAAAGCTTCTGGAGGACTTTAAGTACCGGTGTTCCACCCGCTCTTAGAAGCTTTGAAGTGATTCAGTCCTCGCCCAGCGCCTTGTTGTTCTTAAGCTGCTTCAGGGCCATCCTAATCTCGTACAGACTGATGTCCGGGATATCTTCGGTATAATGTCGGGACAGCTTGGCTCTTGGATCTCCTACCAAGCTGTCAACGGGCTTTGCGACCGAAGTGTATAACTGTCCATAGAACCTCTCGATCTCGCCTAAAACCTCTGCTTTGGTTGACGCTATGCTGCCATCCTCCCGTTTCAGCTTTGTCATCTGGCTTTGCCCAATAGACTTGTCCTTTGCGAACACTTTAGAGCCTTGGTTTCGCTGTATGGTCTCTTTAACACGATTCGTATTAAAGAGACGCAGATCGTGTCGCAAGGACTTAGATATACGTCAATAGACGTATATCTAAGTAGCAGTAGTAGAGCTGCCTATATGACTTCGCATCATTGGAAGACTGCAACTGTAGCAAACGTCGTTCAGCCATGAGGTTTAAGGTTTGCTCGGTCAATTTCCGAGTTCTATCTTTACGGCAGGGCCTAAAAAACTTAGACCCTACCGTGCGGACAGTTTCCACTAGCCTGTCGTTGATCTCGTCCACTGACACTAAGTTCTCAAGGCAAGCAAAGCGATTAGAGAGCTCGAGTTGAAAACTTTCGGGGTTTTGAATATGGGGGCGAGTAGGTCGGAGCGTAGACTTCATCAGGCTGGACCTTTCAAGTTTAACATTGATATTCAGCGAGCCTCTTACGTTTCGGTGATCGCTACCGGTTTTTACCCTGTTGATCACAGAGACATCACAGAATATCCGTTTCTTGTCGGTCATGAAGAAGTCTATCTCGTTTCTCGTGAAACCATCTTTCTCCAGAAAGTCGGCCAGCCTCTGTCCCCTAGGGTTCCGTTGCCCATATCCAAATTGCCCCACTCTCAACTCATCACCGCTTTTCTTGCCCAACTTTGCGTTAAAGACCACCATAACAACAGTGAAGTGGGTTTTGGAGCTATGTATGGCCCTACTTACGTCCTCATACATAGTCTCCACTTCATCATCGGAGTGTGACGAGGTCGGTGCGTATACCTGAATGAACTTCAGCGAATATCTTTTGGATATTCTGAGTATTAGGTATACCACCCTGCTCGACATACTGTCGATGGTTATTATTTTGTTTACGAGGGACCTGTGAACGAGAAACCCGACACCACCTTGGGACTGTTGGTCGCCCTCCCGGTAGTAGAGCAAGTTACCAGACTTCAGGGTTACGGTGTCCTCCCCCTCTCTACGGACTTCGCATAACCCCATAATGTCCCAGTGTAACTTGCTCAGCTCCTCTTCCAGCTCGCAGATCTTTTCGTCAGTCTTCAATGTGCGTATGTTGTGTGTTACCAGGGCCAGTCGTCGTGGGGGTGGGTAGCCGGATCTCTTCCGGAGATTCTTAGCACCCCCTGCTCCGCCGTTACCTTGACCGCTACCCGCGCCAGGGATAGCGGAGCTGCCGGGGACTGGGGGCCTGGTTTCTGTGGTTTTCATAAAGGGGGTTTTTTGCCTTAATCGCCACGCTTGGCAGGCGGGTTGGCGATCGCAGTGAGGATGTGCAGTACACGGAGGACGCTGCTGCCCGAACTCCGGTTTGTCCCTTAGTCGCCTCTTACGACACCCACGGGATGATTTTGGGGAGCGCAATTCTAAGCCGGCGCCCCACGGCTTCATGATTCACGGCTAGATGATGATTACCATACGCAAATACCTAAATTACTTTCGCACAGATGGCAGTCTTTTCAATTTGTCGAGACTAAAGGCAAGCACTAAAGTCTGTCTTGCACATATTCAAGAAATTATGTACGCAGACGACTTATGTTTTGTGGCAGAATCTCCGGAAGGTCTTCAACAGCTGGTTTCGAACCTTCACGAGCAGTGCTCTAAATTTGGCCTGAAGATCAGCGTCAAGAAGACAGAAGTTATGTCTCTGGACGTTCACGGTCATGAGATGTTGAACATTAAGCTTGGTGAAGATGGATTGAAACAGGTTGATAAATTTCGATATCTGGGGAGCACATTAACATCGAAGTGTGACCTTGACGCCGAAATCAACAGCAGAATCAGTGCTGCTGCTGCAGCCTTCGGTAGATTGAATGACAAGGTCTTCTGCTCTCACGACTTAAAGCTTGCCACAAAAATATCCATTTATATGGCTGTTGTACTACCTAATATCTTATACTCTGCCGAGACATGGACACCTTACCGACGTCACATTAAACAATTGGACCGATTTCATCTCAAATGCCTTCGTACAATTCTTAACATACATTGGTCTGATCGAGTACGCAATACTGAAGTATTGAGACGAGCAAATGTAGGAGGCATTGAGGCGTACCTCATGAGAAGACAATTACGGTGGTGCGGCCATGTGGCGCGTATGTCGGAGCAGAGAGTGGCGAAGCGCATCCTTTATTCAGAACTTCAGGAGGGCAAGCGAAAGCATGGCGGACAGCTCTTGAGATTTAAGGATGTGCTTAAAAGACACATGAAGGGATGTGACGTAGATCCATCTCAGTGGGAAAACCTTGCGTCTAACCGCAGAGAGTGGAGGTCACTGGTACATCAAAAAGTTTCTGACTTTGAGACTCGTCGGCTTTCAAAATTAGATAGTAAGCGTGACGAACTAAAAGCCCGACCACCAGCGGCAATCAATTACAATTATGTTAATGGTGCTCTCACGTGTCCAATATGTGCAAGAATGTTTGCAAGCAAAGGCGGTTTTTCTAGTCATATGAGAGCCCATGATAGACGCCAGTAGGATAGAGATGAAACGGTCGCCGTAGCCGAAAACGGCATGGAAGGATATATAAGTACCTAAATTACTTCATAAAATTTGCGGAAAACGATGTGTAGGCCTACAAAATTTGAGGGTTGCCCTCGATTTCTCCAGTATCCAATCATCATATCCTGACATGGTGACTATAGGACCACTTCAGAAGTATCTCCTTTCGAACAAAAAAGAATTTTGAAAATCGGTCCACAATTGGCGGAGTAATCGCGTAATAAGCACACAAAAATAAACATACCGTCGGATTGATAACCTACTTCTTTTTGAAGTCAGTTAAAAACTAGTTTAAAAACAGTCAGTTAAAAAACTAGATTAAAAACCACTAAATTAAAATACTGTAAGCAGGCAGCCCTACCGCGTGCGTGTGTACCCCGCCTTTGAAGCCGAGTTGTGCCTACTGTCATAATGTTAGACTGTGGCACTGTAGTTGTTTTGTTTTTTCAAAGAAGTTTTGCAGAGCGCGTCTTCACAGCGCCCGTGGTTGTTATTGGTACTAGAGCAGAGGCATGTGAGACGCGAGGGTGAAATCTGAATTTTTCCTGGCATAATACCCACTCTTAACCTCCTAGTTTCTATTCTACAGCTTCTTATTCTATGGCGACTCTATACTCTCGTACTTCTTATTCTAACTTTATAGCGTACTGTTATGTTATTGTGTTCGGCATTAATTGAAACTTACATGAAATTAGGCTTGTTCTAACTGAAGGAAGTAGTGCAGTGGTGGCCCAGTGGCTACAGCCTAAGAGAAACTAGCTACAAAACTAAGAGTTGTAAAGTCATGGGTTCGATCTCAGCGAAGGCTCGGTCATGTTTTTTTTTCATAAGCCTGTACTGCCCCACTACTGGGCAAAAATCTTACCAAATTCCTTCCAAGAATTCATTTACTGGATCACTTGAACCAGCCATCGTTGTATGCATGTAGGGCATCTCGTTGCCTTTCGTGGACCGACCTCAGAAAAAATGCTCAACCATAACTTTGTATACATTATATCATTACAACTGGTGGCCTACCATTAACTCTTAACGCGATCCAGTTTAGGCTGTGAGAAAGAGATGGCGCTAGACGACTTGTATAGCTCTGTCTCTTTCCCACAGCCCAAACTGGATCGCATTAATTATCAGCTCGTGGTAAGGCGCCTGCTCTTAAAACTGTGAAGGAAAACATCGTGAGGAAACGCCATATACAATCGACGAAGAATTATGACCCACCATGCTTATTTTCTGACAGACATTCAAATACAGTTAGGTCCACATTCGCATAAACATACATATCCATGGTAAAGACTTTGATCTTTGTCAATTTGACGGATTCAAACGATTTTTTGTCATAATGTGTCCATGATTCAACTTTGTCAATTGTACAACCAAAAACTAGAAGACAATCATGTGCCATCTACCAACTCGCACTGGGCCTGCGTGGTGCAGAACTGCCCACTTACTTTCTCAGAGAGGAGCTCTGTGTCCCAGCGGTGGGGACTATAAGCTGATATAAACGAGGGGAGTACCTAACTGTAAGGACAGTGGGTCTATATTGCAAGTGCCAGTATTTCATACTGAGTGACTGCGCATGTCGACTGAGCAAGAGCCAAGTGATTTGTCTTTGGTACGAGTCGTGTTTATGATTCTGCTAGGAACTAATATTTGCATGATGTGCAGATAGTTGTTCCAAGTGTACGTGTAAGATTTGTGATTGTAGTGCATGTATTTAACATGCGCTATGTACTCGTATATCGTTATTCTATAGTTCTAGACAAGTCATAGTCTCTTACTTTTAAGATTATTAATATACATTTTTGTCGCCATAGTCAATTTTGGCATTTTTAAAGGTCTTCGAAAAAAGGAGAATGTCCTCAATTCGTCGGAATGTTATTTTTCATCTTCTGAGATTAGAATTTTGAATGATAAAATAGAAATGGAATACAAAGAATTTGGACACTTAATACTATTTTTTTTTTCTTTTTTATATAAAAATTGTCCTACACTAGGAATTTCTACTGCATCATGAGTGCGTTTACAAACATGTAAACTCACAAACACTAACGTCCAGACCAGCAACACGTACTTGTAGATCGTACAAATATTTGCTCCGTGCGGGAATCTGAGCCACGTTATGCAGCTTGCGGGAATCGAACCCACGATAAGCAGTGCTGTGCAGCAGTCCAATCGCTCATAGACCATACTGGTGATCCTTTTCTAGAATTATCTAGAAGCGCCATACTTACAACAAACGTGCGTGAATGACCGGATATTATAATGTAAACGTATGAGGAGGTGAAAGAAGTATGTAAGGATCATAGCAGTTGTCGTTCCAGTGTCTGCCAACCCCCTTTGACAAACAGGTGTCAGTTTATGCATGTAATAAGGACCATTAAAACACTGCTTCTGCTTGCTCTCCTCATTCGAAGAACAGAAACGTGATGTTACGTTACGTAAATTAGTACGTTTCATTTTAATTTTCCTTTTTTTTACCGGCATAATAAAAAGGAGTTTCTCAGTTCGACCCGTATGTGTGTATGTATGTTTGTCCGCGGATATCTAGCGTTTGGCTGAATCGATTTTAATGTGGTTTTCAGAAAAGTGTCCTTTCATTTTCCAGAAGGTGTTGATGTAAAACAATGCATGGATGCGTTCTTTTTTACTCCAGTGGCGAATTTTCAAAGACGATATTTATACAGCGCAGTGCCGATTTCTATTCAACAAATTTTGTCTTCTTTTTACGTTGTGAAGTCATCAAGTGAGTCCTCCCACCCAGCGCAGGCTGGGAGGGACTGTCAGACTTTACTGACTAAAATCCACGGTTTCCTTCAATAGCCGTTTACGTTCCGGAGCCACGGGCCCCTGACAAGACAGTCCCGCGACCCTGGGAACATCTGAAATAAATTAGGAACTAAGGAACAGAATTTAAAAACAAATGTATCACATCCTTTTTATCTCTTGAGAAGTTTTTTATTCTTTCCGCACGTGTAAACACATCTTTATAATATCAGTGTTATATTCGTGTACACTTCGATTAATTGAAAATTGGATATAACTTGGTTTTATTTTATTTTGTTTAGCTTTTATTTTTGTGCGTTTACCTAACGTTTATTGCACGTTTATATGAAGAAAAAAGCTTTAGTGTATCTGAAAAACTTTGTAAGTAAAGTGTTTAATGTTTGGAGAGAGCAAAGTGTTTCTTCTCAATTGTTATTTTTTTCGGTTTCGAATTAGCTGGTGTTCACTTGATGATAGTGTCAGATTCGGTTTGTTCCATTTTGTTCACCTGGTTGATCCACTACTCAACCTTGTGAAGAGTAGCTTAACCTTTGATCCGCCTGATATTATTATTGTTAAGTCAGTAACAAGTTGCTTTGACGGAAGATAGAGGAAGAGATATTAAATATTAACCGTCGTACCACAAAAAAATTAAACGTCTGTTTAACACTTGTCAAATAAAAAAATGACAGATTATGACGTTGAAATGAGGTCCGTTTTTATTTAAAGTTTGTATATCGTTTATTGTATTATATTAGTAGTACTTCAGCTGAAGATTTAATTATTATTGTTCGACATTATTATGTAATGTAATCATAATGAAATCGTTCACAATAATGATTTCATTAAAAGAGAATTCTACAAAATAATTAAAACGCTGTTTCTTTCGAATTCTTGGAATATGTGATGATAATAATATTGTTACTAAGTGAACTGGTAACTGTTATTTACTTTATTTCCCTATTATTTTCCACTCATTTTTTTTTTTTTTTTTTTTTTTAGCGTGGTAAAATCATCAAATGAGTCCTCCAACCCCGGGCAGGGCGGGAGGGACTGTCAGACTTCTACTGACTAAAATCCACGGTGTCCTTCATAGCCTGTTACGTTCCGGGGTTACGGTTAGGGAATAATCCCGCGACCCCGGCAGGCTTTGGCCCTCTCTGAGAGGGGGGCCCCGTCATTATGCTGACGCTCTTTGAGGCGCGCGTGGGACACAACGCGCCGTCGACCCGGGCATGGTCCTTGGTCGGGCAGCGAGTTGCCCTTTACTCGCTGCCCGCATGCCCGCGCCTACGGTGGCCGGAGATCGTCGCGCGACGTCCGTCGCCGTGGGCGTCCTACACCGCGGTTGGGGCGGAGGGAGGACTCTGTCCTCTCTCGCTCGCGGCGCGCCTCCTCCTTCGCGAGCATTACTGCTTCGCAGAAGGAGGCGACCGCTTCCCACTCCGTCTCGCCCCGCAGCATGGCCGAAACCAATGCCGGGCGCGAGAGGTCTCCGCCTATCGCAGCCGTGAGGACACGTCGGTGCGCCGCCCAAGCTGGGCAGTCCTGCACCGTATGCTCCACCGTGTCCGCCGGGCGATCTTCGCAGTGATGACACCCAGACGTATCCTCCTTCCGCATTAGACACAGGTACCTCCCGAAGCACCCGTGCCCGGTGAGGACCTGCGTCAGGCGGAAGGTAAGGACGCCATGACTTCTCTCCAACCACTCCTCAAAGAGGGGTCTTATCGCCGCAATTGCGGCGTGCCCGGCCGTCGGTCGCGACAGTCGTTCCTTCCATACTGCCCTGAGATCGCGCCGGAGGTCTTCGCGCCGCGCCTCGACTTCGCGAGGCAGCGGGCTCACGCCCCGGCGCTGCGCCTCCACGCGCCACTCATAGACGCGCTGGAGGGCAGTCGCCTCCAGATCCCAAGGCAGCAATCCGGCAAGCAGGTTGGCCGATTCGCCGGCAATCGTGCGGTATCCCCGGATCATTCGGATAGCCATGACCCTCTGGCATGCGACCAGCTTCTGTGGTCGCGTCCGGATGCTCAGGGCCCACACAGGGGCCCCGTAGAGGGCCATGGACCGCACGACACCAGCGTACAGCCTACGGCAGGAAGCGTTTGGCCCGCTGAGATTGGGCAGCAGTCGCCTGAGGGCGGCCGCTGCACGGTTCAGCCTTGGGGCCAAACTCAGGAAATGCTCCCTGAAGTTCCACCGGCTGTCGAGGACGAGTCCCAGGTACTTCATCGCCGATTGGAACTCCTTCCACCGTAATGCTGTAACTCGACGGTGGCGCGTTACGGCGGCCATGAAAACACATGGCCTCCGTCTTGTGCAGCGCCACCTCGAGTCCCAACCGCCGGATCCTCTCGACAACTGTCGCGACCGCTTCCGTCGCCACGTCGGCCGCCGCCTGGTGCGACTCTCCCTGTGCAAGGACGAGCGTGTCGTCAGCGTAACAAATTACGCTGACGCCGTCAGGGAGGTCGCTGCGCAGCACCCAGTCGTATCCGATGTTCCACAAGGGCGGTCCCAGGACCGAACCCTGTGGAACACCGCACGACATCTCTCGCCGGTTCCACTCTCCCCGGTGACCGGGGTAGATGACGGCTCTGTCCGTCAGGTAGTCCTCGACTATTCGGCGGAGGTAGGTCGGCACCCGGTGATACCGGAGTGCCTCCCTGATGCAACTCCAGGGCAGGGTGTTGAAGGCATTGGTGATGTCCAAAGACACCGCCAAGACGACCCTGCCCCGGGCCACTGCATCCCCCGTCGTGAGGGCTCTCAGGCGCATAATTGCGTCCACCGTCGAGCGCCCCCTGCGGAAGCCGAACTGGCTCTCCGACAGGTTCGGACCCACTCGATTCAGGTGCCCGGCGAGGCGGTCTGCAATAACTCTCTCAAAGAGCTTGCCCACCTCGTCGAGCAGCACGATGGGCCGGAATGCGGACGGAGAGTCCGCAGGGCGCCCAGACTTCTGGATCAGGACCAGTTTCCCCGTCTTCCAACGAAGCGGGAACCGGCCCCTCTCCAGGCACGCGCTTAAGAGCCCCCCCAGTCGAGGCCCGAGAGTCCCGAAGGCCAGGACCCAGGCTTTTCCTGGCAGGCCGTCGGGTCCTGGGGCGGTATTTTTGGCTTTGAGCCGTTGTACCGCCACTCTCAGGTCTACCTCGGTCACCTCTGGAGCGTCGTAGACGTCGTCGTCGCTGTGATCCGCGTTTGCGTCAGCTTCCTCCTCAGATTCCGTCGGAGACGGAGCCATGGGCGGGGGAGCATACTCCTCCCCTCTCGAAGGGAACAGGGCGCTCACCACGTCCTCCACGAACTGAGGCCGGAGACTCTGCGTCAACGGGGGAGCCCAGGGGCGGAGCTTTTCTCGCACCCACATGTAGGGGCGGCCCCATGGGTCCCCGTCCAGAGTCCCCAGCATCTCCTCGCGGGCCAATTCCTTGGCCCGCCAGATCGCGTCGCGGAGGGCGGTCTTCGCTGCCCTGTAGCCCTCGTGCAGCTCCGCCTCTACAGTCGCCGCATCCGGAGGTCGGGTGCGGCGCCTGCGGAATCTGGAGTACCGGCGGCGCGCAGCAACGCACGCTTCGCGCAGCGCTGCCAACTCGCTTGACCACCAGTACAGCTGACGCCGGGCGCGTCCTTGCCGGACCCGGGGCATGGCCACGTCACAGATCTCCGACATGGCCTCCCGGAACCACTCAGCCTCGTCGTCTACGTCGGCAGGCCTGTCCGGTGGTGACACCCAGGCCTGCACGATCGAGGCTTCCAGGAATAGCTCCCGGTCCAGCTGCTTCAGCGCCCATCGCGGACCACTTAGGTTCCGTCCACTTGGGACCGGCGCGTCTGAGGTCTGGGTGGAGACGTCGAACCGGATATACCGGTGGTCGGAATAGGTCTCCACCTCCTCCACAACACGCCAGTCGGAGACGCGCGGCGACAGGGCGGCGCTGGCAAACGTTACGTCTACCACCGACTCGCCCGTCCACCGCACGCACGTGGGGACGGAACCCCGGTTCTCGATCACTAGGCCATGCGCACTGACCCAGCGCTCGAGCCTCCTGCCCCGATAGCAGTCCGTGCTCCGGGAACCCCAAGCCGGACTTTTGGCGTTGAAGTCCCCCAGGACGAGCGCGGGGAGGGAACCGAGGGCGACGACGACGTCTCCCAGCTCCTCTAGGGAGTCTTGGAACTCGGCGATAGATCGGTTCGGGGGAAGTAAACGCCTACCACGGCGATCTCCCCGAACCGGGCTGCGACAATCCCGTGCCCTCTCTCGACACGATCGAGGGGCGGGGTACCGGCGGCGGCCGACGAAATTAGGGTCACCGAGCCGTCCAGGTCCGCTACCCAGTCATTCCTGGGCAGGACAAAATACGGCTCGGCGACCACGGCGACGTTGATCAACCACTGCGCCATGCTCTGGAGCAAAAGATCCTGAGCAGCGGCGCAGTGGTTGACGTTCGCCTGGAGGAAGCGCAATGGAGACATTAATCTGAATCCATTGCGTCCTCCTCCAGGGCCCTCCTCGAGGGCGTGGCCACGGCGGCGGCGGCGGCGGCGGCGGGAGCGGCGGCAGCGGCAGCGGGAGTGGCGGTGACGGCGGCGGCAGAGGGCTTACCTCTGCCCCTGGCCTTGGTGGGTGGGGCGCAGGCCTTGCCCCCAGCCCGGTGATCGGCCGGCTTGCCAACCGCCGCACATGCGAAGCAGTGCGGCGGGGCAGAGCACGAGCCGGCCTTGTGACCGGGCTGGCCGCAGCGGAAGCACCTGTCGCTGCGGTCTACCTCCGAGGTGCACACGCACGCCGCGTGGTTGCCCACTTGGCAGCGGAAGCACCTCATCGGTCTGGGCTCCAGGACCTTTACCTGGGCAGCCACCCAACCAACCAGGAGCCTTCGGCCCTCCTGCAATTTTTTGGCCGCCGACACGGGGCAGCTTACCGTAACGGTATGCAACCCCGCGAAGCCAGGACGGAGGGCGCCCGCCCTCACCTGATCAGGAGGGCACCCCCCAGTCCTGGCCACAGCAGCCACTACGTCCTCCGCCGTCACAGAGTCGTCCAGACCCAATATGCGCACGTCTGCGCGCTTGGTGGGCCTGGACACTCGGACCTCCTCCGCGTTTAAGGACGCTCTGAGCCTTTCGGCTAGAGCGTCAGCGGCAGGGCCACTGGCTGCGCCCGGGAGCTCAAGCATCCGAGCTCCCGTTGCGGTGACCCGTAGTCGGAGGCCCCCGGCGATGCCGAGCTCCGCGAGGTTCACCGCCTCCCGCGCCTTGGTGAGCACGTCGCGGTAGGACACGCCCCTCTTGACCGCGTCCGGCTGCAGTGTTATTACCACAGCCGCGGTCTTTGGGGCGCGCAACCGCGCCGCTGCGTCGCGCTCTTTTTTGCGCCGCCGTCTCTCTCTCCGCCTCGAGGACCTGGCCGTGTTGGCAGCCTTCCTCTTCTCCCCGGCCACTTGCCATTCGGCGCTGGCCGGGGGAGTCTTAGGAGGAGGCTGCTGGGACGGCTTGTTCTCGGCCTGGGCCTTCTTTGCCTTGGCCTGCTTCGGCCCCGCAGGTGTCGGGGTCGGAGGCGTCTTAGACGGGCCCGCCTGGCCAGGCTTGGCCGGGGCCGTCTTCGCCTTCGCCCTCGCAGGCGCCGCCGCCACCGGGGCCGCTTTCGCCTGAGGCAGCTTCGTCGTCGGAGGAGGCTTCGACGCAGCCGCAGCCGCGTACGAGGCCGCCAGCGGGGGTCGAAGCACGCGGCTCTCCAATACGGAGAACCGCTGCTGGAAGGCGGCCAGCTCCTGTCGCACCAGAGTCAGCACTGCGTTCTCCTCTGGTGCGGGCCGGCCTTTCTCCTTACCAGTCCCCGCCTTCGCACTCCCTGTCGGTGCCTCCCGACGGCTAGCCGCCCGTAGGCCAGCCAGGTCTGACCTGAGAGCGGCGTTCTCCTTCTGGAGCTCCCTCATGGCGGCAGTCAAGCGGGTGACCTCCGACCGCAGTTCGGACATATCGTCCCTTGCAGCCGGAGCCCCGCCGTGAATCCGCGTGGCCGCCATGATCAAGGCCGTGGCTTCGCCAATCGCACCCTCCTTGCTGCTCTTTTTCCTCTTAAGAGCGACTGTGCGGATGGCGGCTTCCACGGCCTCTGCCAGTTTGGCCTCGTTCGAGGCCAAACCGGTGTTGGGCTCTCCAGAGGAGGGTCCCCTTCCTGAGGACTTGCCTCGGCCTTTACCCCGCACGCTCGTGGGGATCTTACGGGCCGAGACAAACCCTTCCTCAGACGACGAGATGTCTTCCCGGGGGCGCTTCAGGAACTCCGACCTCCTGTTTGCGCCCCCCTCGTCGCTCTTTGGTGCGCTTCCGGAGACTATGCTCCGGAAGCTCACGGCGTCTGATGCCGAGTCGGACTCCGACTCAAGCACCATCGCCCCCTTCCTCCTCGGAGCGGCACTCTGTGCCCGCTCGATGTTCGGTGCCGGTGAGTCGGACGTACTGGACAAGTCCAGTAACTCCTCCTCACGGGCACGTGAGCCTCCCTGGCTCAATGCGGCGACTGCCGGAGCGAAATCAGGGTAAAAGTCCTTTTTGTCCCCCCCAGAGTACGGTGGGACTGACCGGACGGATCCGGTGCGGGATTCTCCAGCTGCGGAGCAGCTGGTACCCGCCTGGGGTAATTCATTTTTAAAAAACTTTTCCATGGTTATAATTACTTTTTTTGAGAGGTGAGTTCCTCTATCCTATCCCCGAATTTCCCTCCCCGGCTCACTTCACGGTTACGTCTATAGACTAGACGCATACCGGAAGTGAGCATTTCCCCCCCTGACCCAGTCTCAGACGACTGGGCCCGCGCCGCCTGAAAGCTCGAGCTAACTGCTCGATCCTCCAGGCGGCGCGCCTTTCCCCGGTGTATCCCTCTTAGTTTATAAGCCCCACCACGATTATTTTCCACTCATAGGCAAATTATAGTAGATTATGCACCGAGGGGCTAAAGTTGTGTCTTATGTCACGGGCGTCATATTGAATCTCGAGCGCAATGAAGGATTCGGGATTTAACTCCCGAGCGTAGCGAGGGAGTTAAGAGTTTAACTCACGAGCGAAGCGAGGGAGTTAATACAAGAATCCTGAATGCAGCGAGGGATTCAAGCTAGCCCAAGGCAAAGACACCTTTAGCCCAGAGGAGGATACTCTACTTTTTACACCTACTGTGAGAAAATAATAGCCATAGTACGAAAAACAAAGTATCTTCTATGGTTTTGTCGTGTTTGTCCTAATGATATCACTCTCATGGATGTGGCGTTTGTGTAAACTAAGTTTTATACAGGGCTGGTAGAATGGTTTTGGATGATTGGCTGTATGCATTTTGAATTTAGAACGTCATTGGAGACGCTCGTGAAAATAGAGTATTTTTGATAAAATGTGATAAATCGACTATATTATAGATAGGTTTTATTATTTATTTACAAAATCCACAGCAATCTTAGTGAAGTTTATTTAAATTAAATTAACTAATGTTACAGCCTATTACTATTACCTACGGTATTACGGCGCGGTACGGTATTTGTTATTATTAATGCCAGTTTTAATGTTATTTCATTCCTTTTAAAAAATGGTTCGTAGGTAATTATCTAATTATTCTTACAATATTATGTCTTCGAAAACATGGCAACGATATGAAGAAGCAATCGTTATGATTTTTTAGGAAATCGAGAATATCATCCACGCGTAGTAAGGGTTTCGAGAATAGCTTTCCTCTTTCTGGCACACTAAATCAGACTTGGCTGTATGGGCTCAGCTCCCTTTGCCTGCCCCAAAGAGGGACGAAAAGAACCAAAAAAAAAAATCTAGGCTGCATGGGCTAGATAGATCCCTTTGTCTTCCCAAAAGGGAAAAGAAAATTAAAAAAAAAAATCTTTCTGGCACCAAAGGGTGTTTGTTGTTTATAAACATATTCCAAATTCAAATCACATTATTGACCAGCGGGTAATAATGAAATCCAGTACAACATTATTGACCGGCTGTGCCCTCGGCCACTAATGACTCACTTTAGGTTAAGGTTGCTTGACATATAATTAGACATTTTCGAGCAGGTGGTGTGAAAAAATTATTTATTAATTGAATTATATGTAAGTACGTCGCTGCGCAGTCTCTAACTGGATTTAACCAACGGTTATTCGCCCCAAAACCAAGAATCAAAACAAAATCATTTGTCAAAGTGTAATCCGGCCAAAGCAAACCGGTTTAAAAAAACAAAAAAAAAGGTAGAAGGTGTTGTCGTAAAATCGTGGTTTTCATTTAAGGTTTTTAATTAGAGAGAGGTTCAAAAGAAAGTCGTCGTTAATCTACTGTTCCCGGGGAAATTAAAGGGGTCCCACACAGATGTCGATTTGATAGATATGGCAACACTGGTGGAACATGTTTTTTGTGGCGGAATAATCGCAAGACCGTCTTAAAAGGACACTATTTGGCCTTCGTCATTAAGACGTTGACATTCCATTCCGCTGCATCCCTTCTGAGAGACTTCTTCGTCGGTCTGGTTATTTCTGTATGTGAGTCATTGTATGTGAGTTTCAATGTTTGTTAACACATCCATGATATAGATGAAATTCTAAGTGCGGTCAAAGATTTAAATTAAAAGTTTATGTAGCCCAATGAAGGTCGCGGGACTCACGAATTACCGTGACGCCGGAACGTATAGAGCTATTGAAGGACACCGTGGATCTTAGTCAGTACGTGTCTGACAGTCCCTCTCGCTCTGCACTGGGTGGGAGGACATTTTGATGATTTTACCAAGCTAACAAAAAGTGTAGCCCAATGAAACGAATGATAATTCTTATGAAGAACAAATCAGTTTACGTAAAACAATACTTTATAAAAATATTTATTCAATGTTATCATTTTAACAAGACGCACGTATTTCATTTGATGAAAACCTACTTCACACGAAAGATCAAAGGTAACAACTCAAAAATTCTCCTTTTCCAAATTTCTTATTTATTAACATATTCTAGTCACATTCAGCAAGTCTAAATCAGTGTCTCAACTGACAAAAGTACAAATTAATAAGAATCACCCAGAGATGTTCTTTTTCTCGGCAAATAACGTTTTTTTAAACATTTTGACAAAGAAGGTTGTACTAACTCATGATTTTACTTGTAGTAATTAAGTTTTACTGTTGAATTACCTGTGAGTTATGTCAGTCAAGTTTTCTTTGTATTTGTTTGTGGAGGATTTGTTAAAACGTTTTTATTAATTGTTTAATTATTGTGATTGGTTACCTACATTTATAAAGCCCTCTTTAGTTGGTTGAAGTTATAAAATATCGCCTCTGCTTTTAAGAACGGGTGGAAATTCATCGTATGGAAACCGGCATGACCTCGAAGAAACAATTACAATGAAAGTATACGTGATGTGAGAAAAAGGTGTAAAGTTTCTCTTCTCAATACTCTGTGTAATTTAAAAGAGAAGGTATATGCCACAAGCTTGGTGGTGTATCTGGAGAGCTTTCTGCCGGACAAGTAGGTAATGTAGAATGTGAAGTGACAAATTCTTTAAGCGCGCTGACCAAAGTGCTCAGCGCGCTATGTTAGCAATAAAGGGTGTTTAACAAAATAAAAATAAAAATGGAAATTAAGAGCGCTTATTCTGAAAGTTGGCAACGTCGCAAATAGTTGTCAAATATTAACAAGTTTTGATTTATTTTAAACATTTTCTGTATGAAAATAAGAAATTTGGCTTTGTTGTGCACTAAAAAAATTATTAGGGAATGCAATAATTATTATCGTTATAGACGTAAAAAAGCAATTGAAAACTTTCCAAATGCCTTATAAACACCTGAAACGGTTATAACATCAAATTCAGTATTTGAATTGCATTCCTATATCATTTTTCTAGTGCACTACAGGGCCATATTTCTTATTTCCATACAGTAACATTGCCAAATTAATTAAAACTTGTAAATATTTGACAGCTATTAGCGACGTTGCCAACTTTCTGGTTATGCGCCCTTAAAACACACAAAAATAATAAAGAGCAGTGTGAAAGTTACAATAAGTTACAAATTACACTGATCAAAGTAGCAACCAGCCAGTCAAACAAAACCCGTACACTCCTACAACCTTTCATCTAATAATCGAACATCTTCCAATAATATAAGACATATTAAGGCTTGCCACACTCATTCTATACCGATTCCCTATACAAATAGGCTTCAGGGCTGAGAATCGTGTCCGTCGGCCGATATCGTGCGAATTGTTGGAATCACGCGCGGAATATAAAGAGAAACATTCGGACGGAGTGGAATACTAATGCCTGAACATAATAGACTGTTAGGAGCGGCGGGTACAGAGTCGTCTTGGTCAAAATGGACGGCGATATTCGATAGATGAAAGTTGTTTTTTTTGCTATTTTATATGGCATGTTAGTAACAAAACAGTTCAAGCTGATGTCTTATCCATCTATCTATCTAATCTAATATTTTAAACGAGCAATTCTTGTATATTTATATATATAATCAGGATCTCGGAAACAGCTCCAAGGATTTTCATGAAAGTTACAAATTAGGGGTTTTTCGGCTCAAGGAATCGATTGATCAAGGTCCCAGGTTCGAGAAAAGCTCGATTCCCAAGATATAGATATTTTAAAAAAGGAGCGAAGCTCGGACAACCAGATATTTTACTTTAAACTCTTACTACAAAAAATAAAATAAAATCTGTTAAACGCTTATCTAAAAAAAAGTAAATAGCTTAAAGTTGAGAATGACATCTTAAAGAGAGAGTAATTCCACTGTGTGAAAGGGACAGAGCTATGCAATTCGTCTAGAGCCAACTCGTTCGAACACTGGGATGGTAGGCCACCAAGGCGTTTAGTCAGTACGAGTCTGTCACTCTCTAACTACTAACTACTGACTAATTTAGTCTGGCTATGTTTTCATGGGTAAAGATTTTTTTTAATTAACATTTTGCATTTATTGATTGTCTACTTATCTCCTTTAGTTAATTATTAACGACTACTACTATATTAATTAAACACTGCATTAAATATGCTGTTTAATGTAATTATAGGCAATTTGCACTAATAACTAATTAATTCAAATTAACAGTAGGTACGCCCACCGATTTCTACATGTCTAATTTCACTTGGATTTTTGTCATTAACAACGGTTTTTTTTCATATCCATAATTTTTATATTTTATTCTATTCTATTCAACCTGTAGTCCTAATACGCGGTCCGCCCAAAATCGCTTAGTGAATGCAATTTTGCTGGGCTAACATAATATGGGCATATTATGTAGGTACTTAGCCCTAGTTACCTCTGCCTCCAAGATTGCCTATAGTCTGCTTTAAGCGAATAAGGTAAATAGAATTTGTTATTACGTGATCTTTGTACTACGCACTGGTTAAATGTAATAGGAAAGAAATTTTGTTAGCTACTTTTTCAGATAGTTTTGTTTGGAGTTATTCTGGATTTTATAATTGGAATAAAATATTTGTAACGAACAACCACAAAAGGTAGTAGGTAGATTGGTGAACAAAATTAATATTTATAATTAACTGTGCCCGCGACTTCGTTCGCGTGGATTGCGGAACGTAACAATGTATTTTTTATAAAATTGACAAAGTCTCATACAAACTTTCATCCCCTTGGGATAGATTTGATCTAAATCCTTGCTTAGCGGGTGCCTCCGTCATAACATCTACCTGCATGCCAAACAGCCCGATCCGTTCAGTGGTTTGGGCTTACTGAGCGTTGATAGATCACTATGTCAGTCAGTCATCTTCGAGTTATATATTTAGAGCAGTGTTTCCCAACCTGTGGTCCGCGGACCCCTGGGGGTCCGCCAGTATATGTATGGGGGTCCGCGGTGTCATTTCTGGACCATAATTATATAAATGCTAATGTCTAGTAATCGCTACGCTTATTTAGCATGGCGGTGAGATTACAATTAAGGGGGTCCGTGAAAACTGTGCTTGATTTCCTAGGGGTCCGTGGCCGAAATAGGTTGGGAAACGCTGATTTAGAGGCTCATACGATTGTCAACGTATCTTAAGTTTATTATAAGTTAAAAATGTTCTCAAATACTTAAGTGAAATAAGTATAATGTAATTTCTTATCGATAAATAAATATTTTAAACCATGATTTGGAATATGATTACTTTGGATAACGTAATTTTTACTAAATTATAAAGAGCTCGAGGCTAAATAATTACAGCCACACAGGCCGATCTTCCGGGTTAAGCCGCGTTTGCTTAGGTTGGTCTGTAGATGGCTGACCATCTGTCTTAGCGAGTTTCCTACGTGCGTCGGAAAGCACGTTGGTCCCGGCTGTCATTTGTAGATCTTTGACAGTCGTTTATCACAGTCAGAAGCTGGAAAGTCTGACAACCAGTCTTACCATGGGGTATCGTATTGCCCAGGTACTGGGTTGTGGAGGTCCGATGGGCAGTGGCTCCAGGTTAAATACTGATATTTAGCTGCATCTGGTTCGACTCGAAGCCGGCTCCAATATAGTAGGCTATGTAGATGATGCGTAATAAACAGTCTTTTTTATGTGTGAAATTATCAAATGAGTCCTTTTAGCATTGGGGTATTGGGAGAGGCTGTCAAACTTGAAGAGCCGAAGTTCCCTTGGAAGGCTTTATAAAAAAAAAAAATTTTTTGTTGCTATTTCAGTTATCTTCTTGGAGATTTCCGACTTCCACGCAAGCAAAACCGCAGGCTAAACTTGTTTGACCATAAATTCATTTAATAAACAATATTATTCCCAAACAATTATCTTCAAAACCGAACCGTACAGTTATCAAAATGATTTTCATTCACAATGCGATGCGGGCGTTGTTACATCACTAATGGGAAATCCATTGAAATCCGTTTTTATCACGCGTACGGAACCCCAAAAATGTTCTCTATCATTAACAATGGTGGACAAATGGATGGCATAACGGATAAATGGTCACGCGTGCCGTAAGTATCGACTTTGTGTGGCTTATGTTATGACCAAATATTTCGTTTGGAGAAGGATAGTTTGTTTTAGAAGAGACTGATGTAAATGTCTTGTCTTTTTATCGTGGAAAAATCATCAAATATTGTGTCCTCCCACCTACGGACGGGACCAGAGGGACTGTCAGACTAATCCACGGTGCCCTTTTTTAGTATTAGCCCTTTATGTTCCAGGGTCACGGTTAACTGATGAGACAGTCCCGCGACCCCGGCACTCTTTGAAAATCTTAAGATAGATCAAAGCCAAGAATTGAATACTCTTAGGCCCGTATTACAGAACCTCACTACAAATACTCAAGTATTACTTAGAACTAGATTTAAGGCATTTGATTGGTTGAAATCGAGATCAGTATTCTTAGCACGAATTTTCAGTATTTGAGACGTAAAGTAAACTGGAACTTTGACAATCTCAAATTGACAATTTTCAAATAAAAAAAAATAGTTCCGTCTTCGCACACCAGAGGCGCTGTTCCATTTATTCATACAAGAAACGCTGTAAATACTGTATAGTAAAAGAGTGAAAATTCGTGATAAGGGTACAGTGCTTGAGTTTCGTTCTGTAATACGGGCCGTAGTGTTCTTTTCATAGCTCGTAGCACTAATAAAGTAGTACACATTTCGTACTCACTGATCTCATAGCGTAGCACTTATTTCGTAACTTACTCATGGCAACACTGATTTCATAGCAAAATTTTTAATTTAAATTTAATTTAAAATAAAAAAAAGAAGTAAGTATCTCAATTTGACCCGTATGTTTGTTTGTATGATCCGCCCACGATTTTCTCGCATTAGGCTTTGATTTTTGTCGCATAGTAGATTCATTGCCCAACTTGTATTTTTGTTAGACAAACAATTGAATGTCACAGATGCCTTTATTTCCCCGAGGCATTGCCAGAGTTGGACCGTAGCGAGCTGAAAGTATTGGCACGAATATATTGATGTCAGAGGTCAATATCCTTTAGTTTAAAAGGGTTTACTGTATTAATCGTAGGTGCGTTTAGTGAAAGAGGAGAGTGTGAGAGAGAGGCAATCCCCCACGAGAGACCGCGAGAGGCATCGCCAGGCGATTTCTGGCCAATGTTGTAGGTGCGGGGCGATGTTGAGTAATGAGTAACTTGCCGTGTGATCAGGCCCGGATCTACAGCGTGTCGTGTTTCGCGCTCTCGTAGAGTTGTCAGATAACTTACCTTGACACCTTGACAGGCGTCCGGCGAAAAACGGTACCGCGGCCTTGGAATGTAATAGGCAGTGCAAGGGATGCGGTAGTTTTTGGTCAGTACGCGTCTGTTAATCCCTTCCGCATTGGTTATTAATTTTAATTAAGCATAACAAAAACTTTATAACTGCCTATTTACCTCATACTCTGAGGTTGCGTAAAAAATGGATTAATAAAATAAATATTATGTACTTTGACTGACTTTACTTTTGAAACTGGTTACTTTTGAAAAAAAGAAAACCTATAAACCTAGTTTTTTACTGTGTCAGAATCTTGATACTCAGCTTCAAACCTAACAAAAAAGCTTGAACTTCGTTAGACAAGTTAGTTAGTTTTTTTTTCAATGTAAGTGTTACCTAAAATACAAGAAAGGGATAAAACAAAGAAATCTAATATGTTAGAAAAAGACAGTCTATCTCTTCCAGTCCGTGTGGTCTCAACTGGGCCAACTCAATGAGGCGGAAACTATAATGACCCGTATTGCACAAACGAATGGTGTTTTTATACAGTTACAATAACTCTCGTGTTACTAATGTCAATACACTTATAACGTAATAAATAGATAGATTAATTAATGTATCGTCAGGTTTTGGATTTGTTTCTTTGTGATCAGCACCCTTAGCACAATTTTCAGTATTTGAGACGTAAAGTAAACTGGAAGCTGGAAGTTTGACAATTTCAAATTGACAATTTTCATAGAAAAAAATAGTTCCTTCTTCGCACACCAGAGGCGCTGTTCCATTTTCCCGTCTCAAATACTGAAAATTCGTGCTAAGGGTACTACTAACTAGTGCATAAGGTGAGTCCAAATTATGAAAGGAGAATAAAACACAGTTTACATGTTTATTATTGTGAAACGACAAAGATGAAAATAAATAGAAAATACTTAATTTACGCTTTTTATTTGGGCAGAGCTTTCCCTTACAATTATCGTTATAAACAGACACACCAAAATCACTGCTCCTCGCTTTTATATAGCTCGCCGGCTGGCGGCTATTTCACCCGCTCCGCTCAGAATTTGGCGGGGATGGCTCACGTGGTAGGGCAGTGACGTGGCGAGCTGGACTGGCTGGCTGGCTGGCTGGCGCTGGCAGGCTTGCCAGGCTTTGGCTGGCATCGCTGGCGACATCTGGCGTTACAATCGGCCATCCTGGAACAATTGCTCCCGCAATGGGAACAACAAAACAGTGATTACAAGTCAGCTCAGAGCAAATGGCATATCGATAACATGGACTATAATTTAGCTGTCTAGGAGATCTACGAGATCTTCGTTTTCCTACTGTTGGTTCACACTACTGGCGCTATCGGGTATAAAAGCAATGCTAAGATATGGTCGTAATAAATCAGCGCATATTGGGCCTGTGAACTTCTTGTATCCTCTAAGACATTTATATATTACAGCTATTATATATTACCTAAATCCTTAGGCAATAACACATGGGCCAGAATATAGATCATCTAACTTAGAATTAACCACGGACTGGAATTAACCTTATTGCAGCAAGGAGTTTGAGCCTGGCAACAAAGTACGTACTTACTAACTGTACCTAATCGCTTTTTTTGTAAATTGTACTATTTTTACGCCTTTTATCGCAGTTACGTTTCATTTTCTTGCTAGCTGTTCAAATTCGATTATAATATAGCCCTATTGCGTCTAGATCGCACTGTCTCATAAACCAACCAGGGATGGAAACATCACATTCAGATCTACCTACACGAGCAAACATTAACTCGTATAAATTATAGCCTGCTAAATCATTAACAGTATTATTAATACTCCATATGACTTTGGTAAACTATTGTCCCAATTAAGAGAGGCCTCGCTAGGTTCCGTGGCTCTCAACGCATCGAGAATTGTGCAATTAGAGCGTTCTACCTGCCCATTACACCTAGGCCACGCAATAGCTGTTAACATGTATTTAACTACACACAACAATAGACAAACCTGTAATTTATCTAGTAAATTGTAAAAAAAAGCAAAATTTGTGAACCTCACCAGGTAAAACATGTACGGACAAACTAAATTATAAGAACTTGCATGCTTAATTTGTGTGTAAACGCATGTTTTGAACAAATAAAATATCTTTATCTTTAACTGTTTTTCTGTTGCGAACTTCTTAAAGTATCTACTGGTAAAGGCCTTACCATGGACAGAAACTACGTGATCTGGGAAACTAAGTAAACTAGAAATGCGTTTAAACTCTAATAATCACAAAAACTGAATAAACCTTAGTTTAAACCTGGACTACCAAGTTCAGGCTTATCTGCGGAACCGCGGTTTAAATTTCTCCGTATACAAAACATAGATTAAACCTTGACCTGACCTAGTGCCGTTTTTTTTGAACCATTGTCTAAACAATTAAATCTACAATTTTTAAATACATTTTGGCTGAAATTAACATAAAAACCACAACACAATGAAAAAGTTACTATCAGAAACTTTCACACACATTTGACAGCTACTACTGTTAGACCATGGTTTATCACAAAACCACGACATGTAATAACGTTTGTGCAAACCGTTTTACGAGATTCAATCCTGGGTTTTTAGTTAAACCCTTTTTTTTACGCGCTTTTATTTTGTAATAAGACGGTAATTGTCTTTACAGAATTGACAATACGTGTAGGCTCAGAAACAACGAATTTAGAGAAAGAATTTGTCAAAACTAACACTTATTGGCACCCCTTTTTAATTTTGCTCAAAAGGGCTCAAATTATCGATGTCTACCATTTTCATTGGTTTAATAGGTTTAGGGATTCGATGTAATTTGCCTTCTTTTCAACCGTGTTCTCTTTTATCGTACGCACAATGTAAACACGACGTCACATATTTCCTATATGTAATGGCCATCGTTTTGATGCATTTGAAATATTTTCTACGCGCGAAATTTGGCACAACTGATCGGTTATCGTAAAGCGTTTTACGAGACAGCCCATAATTATTTACAGTATCACTATCTGTGCACCCACTTTACAATAGATCAATATACGTTGCACTCTTCGAAACCAACAGTTTACTTTTAAAAGGAACACATTAACGGCATCTATCGGATTCCTGCTCAAGGCGTTGATATGCTCTAAGCGCTTACCTGGTCTATAAAATAGTCAACGGCAATTTTAAAGTCTCGAATTGAAAGTCACCAGTAGGCAATGCGTGCAATAAGATCACGTTAGTCTTTGTATCGCGAACTGCACTACAATCCGTAATTACACGGACATTTTTACACAACACAGATTCTAAAACTTCGTAATAACGCTGTGAAAAACACTTTTTTTCGACTTGTAACGCAACTAAAATACAAGACAGAGCTCAAACTACCGCCTATCCGTATTAGTAAAAGAATACTTGCTATGGGTAACTTGCATGCATCCGTGTGAATTTCTATTGGCAAAACTAAGATTTTATACCATACCCACATCTCATTTTTTTTTTTTTGATAGTTCCGTTAGTGGACGAGCCATTATTGCAAAATTATGGATGAACTTCCTAAAGTAGCTACATAGTCCAATGATCTGACGCACTTTGTGTATGTTACTCAGAACGAGAAATTGAGACACAGCTGCAAACTTAAATTCACCCGGTTCAATGCCATGAACATAATAATTCATCACTAAATAACACAGCTAAATAAGAAATCCTGTTTTGTAAACATTAACATTTACCCACATGTACATAATTAAATAAAAATTCTGCGTTTGACCCCGACCATTTGACGACATTATTGGAGTTACTTTTATTTGATAATTTACTTTGTAATTACTAAACTATCTACGAACTTGTTAATTCAGCGCATAAAACTGAGGGAGCGCTAAATGTATCTTTAGGATGGATGCTGAGTTTATGGGTACCCTTGGACTACATTCAGACTGGTGAAGTAGGTACTTCTTACCAGATAATTTAGTTTGCTTATCGATATTATATTAAAATGGTTATCTATCGCGAACAATTAATGCATTTAAGGCTCTGTTATCGGCACATAGGCAACTATCTCCGTTCTTTCTCATAACTAAACAATAGGAGAGGCATACATCAATTCGGGTTCTTTTTATAATACCTGCTGGCTCAATGGCTCATTTATTTTGACTCTAACAATCTCCTGTGCCAATGCTTATCTATTCCTAAGGCCTACGTGTACTTAATGCGCATTTGGACTAAATCTGTATATTCCAACTTCCCAGCTCCCTAGTATAGCTAGCAAAGCAGTTTTATACCGAGATAATCTATACTTATATTATATCTATACTATATACCATATTACTATTTACTATAGTAGGTACATTATAAAGCTGAAGAGTTTGTTTGTTTGAACGCACTAATCTCAGGACCTACTGGTCCGATTTGAAAAATTCTTTCAGTGTTAGATAGCTCATTTATCGAGGGAGGCTATAGGCTATACGGTAACGGGAATAAAACGGGATATGCGCGTGCAATTTCGCGGGCAACAGCTAGTAAACTAATAAATTGATTACAATCAGATTTGCTTATCAGGCTTACCCTAGTTTTGTCAAGGTCACCAATGGCATTTTATGGTTATTTATCGACACACGAGGCACTCAAATATAAAACACATTTGGCTAATGGCATTTTGCAAACATTGGCATGGCATGACTGACCTGGTTGTTTAAGCATGATTCCTGGCAGCTCTCGGCGCGAAGTATGACGAATCCGTCCTGCCTGCGATGTCCTTGAATCCGCTATTGACGACTTTGGGGTAGCTTTCATTTCCACAGAGAAGCGTTGCAGCAGGGCTAGCATGCGCAATTCGACAAAATTTTGTCGACACATTATCTCGTGCTGAGACGACTTATGTCTGTTTGTCGATGGGAGGGGCTAACATGCGCAACATTATCTCGTCCTGAGACGACATAATGTCTGTTTGTCGATGGGAGCTAACATGGTGACACTTATATGTCGTGTCGTTCTGACGTAGAGCTCATGTCGTTCTGTCAAACCTGTTTTTGTCGTCATGCGCGCTATATTTAGTCGAATTTTGACATTTTCCTATGACATGTTTCTCGTCGATGGTTTTTGAAGACGAGAAATCGCGACAACAGTGACTAAAAACAGTGTTCTGTGAACTTTTAAGTATAGTGGCGGCGCCGTACTACAATTATGATTTAGCTGTGTATGAGGAGAGGGAAGCAAGAAAAATACAGAGGAAGGTGATTCGCGACGTCTGCAACCCATTTGACCTAAGGGATAACGAGTTCCAGTCCCTTTGGCGAATTACAAAGCTTATGGCTATTTATGTTATAGATAAGCTCCAAGACATTTACAGTTATTTATAGTTCAATTTGTGACTATCAATCTATCTCTTTCAATTGATAAGGGCACTATTATTGTACAGTGCACACACGACAAGTAAACTTTCGTTCGTATTACGAATAATGTTTCGCAGCAATTTCAGAACTTTGTACTTACTGAATAGTCAACATTCAATTTTGATTTATGGTTGGCATAGTGTTTATTTTGTACATTACATTTAGGACATTTCGTCGAGATAATTAATGTTACATAGTATTATGATTACATAACTTTTTTTTTTAGCGTGGTAAAATCATCAAATGAGTCCTCCAACCCCGGGCAGGGCGGGAGGGACTGTCAGACTTCTACTGACTAAAATCCACGGTGTCCTTCATAGCCTGTTATGTTCCGGGGTTACGGTAAGGGAATAATCCCGCGACCCCGGCAGGCTTTGGCCCTCTGAGAGGGGGGCCCCGTCATTAACATAACTTAGAACTTTGAAAAATCCATTATTTACACGGATTGTTTTGTAAATCAATTACAACATTCATCATCATCATCATTATCATCAGCCTATATTGTTCCCACTGCTGGGACACGAGCCTTCACTCTGTGAGAGGGAGTGGGCCATAGATATATTATAGAAGGAGATATGGCGTGGAGTTCAAAATGTATAGAAAACCGGTGAAGCCACAACTGCCCCACCATAAAGATAATAATATTACGCATGTAGTATATCAAAACAATACTACGAACAAGTGCACACACGCGCCGTCGAAAACTCTGTCATTTAAATATAAACCTTATTCTTTAAACCACAGCGTACTTTTTCCGTGTAATTTACTCACACTAAAACAATTATCATTGTGTGTCGTCGGGACACGGGGGCGGACTCGACAGTGTTTGACTAAATCGAAGAGTTCACGATAAATATATCGATAAATTATAAAGGTTTGGAAATAAAATTAATAAAAAACGATATGAAACCGTTTTTATTATCTTTATTGTATAGATTACTATTAATTTAGTCCATAGATTACTAAACTAAACATTAATTAATTTACTTAACCATCTTCGGTTTCGCATTTATATAATACTCTGTAAAATAATAAAAAATTGTAAAAATCCATGAACCACATCGGCCTTCCAGCCTTATTACAAGATAAAACATTAAAAAAAAACTGAAATATTAAAATAGCAATTAGCAGTCGACTTTCTTGTCGATAGACTTTGTCGGATTTCCAAGAGCACGTCACTAGCCAGCGGCCGTACCATGCGACATTACGGCTGATTGAGGTATCGTTATCAGCGTTGCCAGTGTGATTTCCCAAAAATGTACGGTTGGCTTTCTGAAAAGGTACGGTTTTTAACTTCAAGGTACGGTTGGGTGAGGATATGTCCTACTTCTGCAAGAAGTCTACTTTTGAAAAATGCTATAGTCTACTCATATTCTACAGAAAAAAACAAGGTGTTTGTCAAAAAAAAAATGAAATATAGTGTTAGAGGAACTAAGAAAATTCCATTTATGTAATTTGTGTCCATATTTTAGTATCAAATGTGTCAGAAAGTTGCAAAAAGTAGTAGTTTTAGTTATATTAGTTGTTTTTTACCTTTATAGTGAAAAATAAATCACAAGTATAGAAAAGGTACGAAAAAGGTACGGTCTAGCCAAGGTACGGTTGTGGTACGATTGTATGACGAATAGTACGGAAAACCGTACTTTTTGGTACGGTCTGGCAACGCTGATTCGTTATGTCAGTTTTACATTGCTTGTTTGTCACTCTGTGATGCAATGATGTGGTTGTAAAAGAGCAATGTATTTATTGCAAAAATAATACCGTCGGAGTAATGTAGGAAAACAAAAGTACAGTAGTACAAGTCAGATATATTTTACTGCTTGCTGTTTTTCGTGATTTTTAAGACAAATATTGTAAAATACTTGTAATTACATGTGAAACCCGATGCCATGACTTCTAAAATATTTGTTTTGGTTTCTATTTTTGCACAAAAGCACCGAACAAGACGGCATAATCGTTTTTTTCACGAATGCGGTTGACAACAGACTAACTCGCGGTGATGGCCATTTTTTCACTTTCTGAGCGTAGCGCTCAGAACCACATGGTAGCGGACACATCACCTTGCCACTTCTCCTGTTTTTAATATTTCTGTGGAGTGGGCCATAATCCACCATGCGGGCCCAGTGCGGATTGGTGGATCTCACATGTCTTCGAATTTTTGGTTCTAGGACATGCCGGTTTCCTCACGATGTTTTCCTTCACCGTTTTGAGAGCAGTGGTGATGAAATAAATTACACAAAGTAATGCGCCTGGCGGGGTTCGAACCCACGACCTACAACTCGTAAGTCGGGACCGATACCACTGGGCCACCACTGCTCTGGGCCATCTTTGAATAGGTGATCAATAAACTAAATTATGCATTTCCGCCATCTGTAACGGGATTTTGATCTATTACTTACAATTTCTTTGATGCCAAAGCCACCTAACAATTATTTCAAATTCAAAAATATTTAGCACGAGCGAACCACAGGGGGTGCGTTTAAATCTTCCGTCGATGTTTCGCCGGAAAAAAATTAAACTAGCGAGGATTCGCTGAACGGAGTCATAAGTTTATGTCAATGTTAGTTGTGAAATTCAATTGACAGCTCAGTTTATTGAACAAATAATCATTTTGCCGGTTTAATATAAATCCATAATCCACAAATAATATTCACTCTAAAATAAAAATAATATTCTTTTTTACGGCGCGAATCGAGCAAAACAACAAAACTTAATGTCAATCTGACAGCAGGATAAAATTTTGCGAGGTAACTTAACTAAAAGGGTTTGTTTTCATGAAATGGTAACATCGGTTATCTCGCGTCGTGAAGGCGAAGTCACGACGAGATATCTTCTCGAGCGTGGCGTGGTGCGCATGTTATGAAAAGTGACAAACGAATCGAGAACGACAAAATAAGAGATAATGTCGCCTTGCGCATGCTAGCCCTGCTGGTAGCGAGAAGAATGCTTCTTGAAACTCGATCATTAACGGAATAAACGATGCGGCATGGTGTTCTTTCCGACGTGAGGGTAGACACTTCGTGATCCAGATCATTGTTGATGATTTTTCAACTTCTTGTGCAAGGAGACTTCAATATTTTCTTTGCGGGTGGTTTGCATCGCCTTTCTTCGTTTTTATTTTCAGAAGTCTGGCTTACCAAAGCAGAATCTTCGTCCTCCAGATAAGACGACCGTCGAGATTAATGTGTAGCAGAGCGTCGTTTTAACGTAGGTTTTTTATCACACTTCTGAGTTGAAACGACAAAGATGAAAATAAATAGAAAATACTTAATTTACGCTTTTTATTTGGGCAGAGCTTTCCCTTACAATTATCGTTATAAACAGACACACCAAAATCACTGCTCCTCGCTTTTATATAGCTCGCCGGCTGGCGGCTATTTCACCCGCTCCGCTCAGAATTTGGCGGGGATGGCTCACGTGGTAGGGCAGTGACGTGGCGAGCTGGACTGGCTGGCTGGCTGGCTGGCGCTGGCAGGCTTGCCAGGCTTTGGCTGGCATCGCTGGCGACATCTGGCGTTACAATTGTATATCTTTGTCTATAAAATCATGCTAACCATGTTTTATTACATTTTATGTTATTAGTGTGAACGCACCCTAAAAGTCGGGCCAGATTATCGGGATTTCCCGTTGATTTTTGAACTTATAATTTTTTAATGTTTTTATAAACGTCCTTAAACGGCATTTCCCGTAAGTGTGGCCTTAGTGTTAGAGAAATAAGTCTAGAACTCTAGAAGTATGTATATAATGTACGTTAAAGAACTAAAGAAAAGAGAGAAATAAAACAAATAGATTATCGCAATCAGAAAATCACAACTCAAAAAAACATGACTGAAATTCTAGAGAACATTTAGAGCTTGAACATAAAACTTAATCGCATAAAAATAATAGTTCCACATAAAACAACTCTACCTCATTACGAAACTCCTTTTAAAATATAAATAAAAACAAAAATCTGGCAACACCAAAGTAAACATCCTCAGCTACTCCGCCATAAAAAAGTTTAAAGAGTGTGAAACATAAATTTTAAATTACCGTAATGTATTCCACCACCCGCCATTTTTGCGGAGGGGCCACGCTCCGCAATTAGGCACGCCTCGTTTAACGCGAGATCAAGACCTAATGAGCCACGTGTATGCTTTAGTGCACTCCCAGGATCAAAAATTATAATCCTGCAACACCAACATAACCTGAACTCCAATAACGCGACAGGTAAAACAATTCACAGGCCAGACTAAACTGGTCGTTTCAACCGCGATGACAGTCGGTTGACGTTTGACGCTCTGTGAATGACACGATAAATTCACAACCGTTCCATATTCGAAAATGATAGCTATTCACCCTAAATAAGGTGCAATTTTGATCAAACGATAAACAAGCAGAAACTGTAGGGAAACGTGGATGATATTTTAAAAGTGTTATTCGACATTTCTGGTTGAAATAACGCTGCTATGTCGAAGCGTGTGGAACGTAACGTCGATTTACGTCGTTAAAGTTCGGAATAGGTATTGAATCGACCTTAACCTTTAGAGAGTGCTGGTAATGGCTGGAAATACAAAGGAAAGGACTTTTCATTGTGAGGTAGGTAACTCAGACGGACTACACTTTACAAAAGGTACTCAATGGATCTGGTAAGTACCTGCCCGGACCTAATACAATGTACTCCTTTGGAATCACTTTTTAGTCTATTGAATAGTAAATTGGATAAACACAAACCTAATTTGATTCCAAAAGGAAAATGAAAATAATGTATTCGAAAATAAATCAATATGAAAAAAGAATTTTACTTTTAAAACCGATTCGAGGAACCTCCGCGTAAACCTACCGAACAACACATGCCAGTACCAAGTTCGAAATTTAAATAAGCGTTCCATTCCTGTTTCCCTCGCGTTCAAATTAAACAGGGCCGTCATTTTTTTTAGACGCCATATTTTTATGGCGGCTATATTAAATTCGTAGATTACAAAGAATAAAAAAGGAAATAAACGTCAAGTGCGAGCCTTTAAAAGTGTGTACGGCGCGAAATGTGTCTGAGGATTGGGCTTTAAAGCCTTCGATAACAGAGTATGAGAATAAGCTGAAGCGGTGAAGCGGATTTTTGGTATAATTTTATTGACAGAAATTCAAATGCTGCGAACTTAAACTGTGGTAGTCTGTGCACTAATCCTAAAATAACTACCGGATTTTAAAGTTAAAATTAAATATTTTAGAACTTTGTGCTTACAATACAAATTCAAATTGAATTGGAAATTCGGATTTCTATTATATTCTAGGATACAAACAGTTTTTTTACCATTTATTTGGGCTGGGACAAAACCTGATAGCGGTGCCCCCTTTCTTCGAATACTTTAACCAATAATAATAGTATTTTGAAACATACATTTTATGATGTTGGCGCCCCTGCACGCGTAGTATGGCGAGACCATGGACCTAAAAAAAAAGGCGGACGGAACTTCACTAAGAAAGAATTGAAGCACCCATAGTAAGTCAGTGCGCTTGTCCACACAAGCCGGCACACACACATTCACACCATAGTAAGTCAGCCGTCGGCCATTACGCTTCGAACGACACTCGCGGTTTCATACGGTGTTATTTTGTCTAATAAAAATCAAAGTATGCCGTCATGTGTTGCAAAAAGTTGTCTAAACCATAGTAGTTCAATTAAAAAAGCCAGGGGATCACTTTTCATAGTTAAACATGTCATTTTGAAGCTTATTTCTCGATTTTACGTCAATAAATTTTATAAACATCTCGAAATCAATCAGTGTTGCAACTATTTCAAGGTTCAAATTATTTTAAAATTGGGAGATTTATATTTTGTTACTATTTATCGTTATTGTATTCTTCTGTATTTTTACCCGACTGCGCGACGCAAAGGAGGGTAATGTGTTTATCAGTCTATGTATGTATGTATGTATGTATGTTTGTTTCTATGTGGCGTTCTAGAGACCAAATGCGTTGGCCGATTTTGATAATTTTTACGTTAATCGATTCGTCTTAACCTTGCGAGTGTCACTAAAGACATGACAGTAATCAAAATTCACCACAGCGACAACCAGACGCCATATTGTCAAAATGAAAAAAAAAATGTCGATGAACTATGTCATGTGGGGTATCGTTGAATAGGTATTTTAAAATCATCTTTAGGTTCCCTTTATCATTTTTCATTTTAAATAATAGTTTAGGAAATATAACGATTTAAAGTTGTTTAGCAAAACAATAATTTCTGAATAGTAACTAAAAAGTATGAAATAAAAAAAATATTTAACGAAAAACAAAAAACCCGACTGCTTTAAAAAAAACTAAAAAGAAAGAAACAAGCCCAGTAGTTAAGAATTCACTCATTCACACTCACAGTCGGGGCCCGTTGGGAAGATTTGATTGGTATAATTTGAATGGGCCCCGACTGTGAGTGTGAATGAGTGAATTCTTAACTACTGGGCTTGTTTCTTTCTTTTTAGTTTTTTTAAAGCAGTCGGGTTTTTTGTTTTTCGTTAAATATTTTTTTTTTACAAGTTTCCCCACGGCAAATGATGCATGGAAAAATGATTATATAAAAATAATAAGGGAGTGTAGACATGGAATAGGAATGTAGACGTGTAGGAATGAAACATAAAATAGCTTTAATTAAATATTTATAGGCGAAAAATACTTAAACATTCGTTTTCACCATTTAAGTAAATTAGAAGGGATTTCTAGATGTGTCAATAGCAAAAGACAAGTCTACAAAAATTTGAATAACCAAAAAGGATTGTAAAACTTTATTAATTTTAAACGAGTTGTAAATATTTTATATCCAATGTGCTTAAATTATTACCTTTATTTTAAAAATAGGTATCTGTCACAAAAAAATTGTAATTAAACTTAAGTTCAAGGGAGCAGTGGCGGGCCTAGGGTTTCAAAACCAGGCAAGCCCAATAAAATTTTAACCGATTTCAAAAAAAGAAAGTTCAGTTTTCGACTGAAAGGTAGGTATATCATCGCAATTTTCTCATAAACTACTGGTTAGGTACCTAGTACAATAAATTAAAAGATAATTCATCCATCTTCTTCTTTCCTCTTCTTTCTTCAATTTCACTCTTGCTTGTCGTGCGGTGAATGAGGTAACCAAAGCAGAAAGCTCACTGAAGGCATGCTAGTGCTAGATTGAATATAATAAACATATCAGCAATTGCATACCTCCGGTGGCTTTGAAAAAAGCCGTTTGGTTTGCTTCATTGCTTGAGGGAACAAAGTTATGGTAAGTACATAGTTGCTTGCTTCGTAACAGAACTAACAGGCTACAGACAAAAAACAAAACAAAAAGTTACAAAACGAAAGTTAAAAAATAGCTAGATAGAATTTAATAAGGAATTTAAATACTGAAATTATTTATATTCTAATTGCAGTCGTCTATCTTTCTTAAGAAACGATTTAATTACATCAGAGTAAAATGTTGGTGATCGTTTTAATTCTACCAACAACTGTTTTTCAATAGCTATCATTGATAATTCGGAAAGACGCTCTTGACCTTGTGTATTTCTCAGATAGGTATGGATACGTTTAAGAGAGGAGAAAGCACGTTCCGCGGAAGAACTTGTAGCCGGAATAGTTACAACAAGATACGCTAACTTTAACAGCTCGGGAAAGGCATCCTCGAGGTTATTCTCATGAATAAAATCAATTAATTCGAAAACATTACGATCTTTCAGATCAGGACTAGAATACAGGCAAATCAATTGGCTTTTTAATGTTTGTTTGTCGAAATAGTTTGCATAAATATCAAATAATGAATCTAATTCCTCTGTAGGAAAATGTGAGTGATAATTGTCAAATTTTTTGTTGTTGAGCAGTTGGAAAAACTTTAATTTATAAATTTCAGAATCATCATCTGCCTAGCCTTTTCCCAACTATATTGGGGTCGGCTTCCAGTCGAACCAGATTCAGCTGGATATCAGTATTTTACATGGAGCGACTGCCTGTCGGACCTCCACAACCCAGTAACTGGGTAATACGATACCCCATGGTAAGACTGGTTGTCAGACTTTTAGAGCTTCTGACTAACAGTAACGACTGTCAGAGATCTACAAATGACAGCCGGGACCAACGGCTTTACGTGCTTTCCGAGGCACGGTTTCAGAATATCGGTCAGTAATTCACAATAAATCACAATTTCATCAATAAATCACAATTTCAGAATATCGGTCAGTAATTTCGGTATTAATGTTATCAATTACTTCTACAAAAAGTCGTCTGTATTCTGTTTTTGCACAGCGTACGTTGCGTCTCAAACGAGGAGCCGAGTTATTTTGCAACGTATTCTCATAAATTTGATCAAATTCGGATTGAAATTCAGCACGTAACCATGCCTGAAATTCCTTTATTTTATTAATACAATAACCAACATCAACTTGTGATTTTTGTAGAATATTGTACAAGCAGTCAGTTTTTTCAAATATCCGATGAAAAATGAAAAGAAAAAAATTGAAATTAAAAGATCGCAAAGTGTTTTCAAAATTCTCAGCAGCTAAAATCGTATCCACATCCCAGTTCTGTGGATTGTCGCACAGATCAGAAAACAACTCAATAAGTTTACTTTTTTGTTCAAAAACCGTGTTTACAACTCGCGACATGTATGTCCAACGAGTTGCGGGAGCATTAGGCAATTTTTTGCTGCAATGAGTATCGTAAAAAGCAGCTCGTTTTGTACTATTACTAAAAAAATTACACAAAGACTGAAGGCCTGAAAAAAATAAACTAACCTCCTGAATTCTATTGCATGATTTAGACAAAACTAAGGCCAAAATATGTGCATTACACCAAATGTAAATTGCTTGTGGACAAACATCTTTAACTTTTTGTTGCACTCCATTTCTTACACCGGACATTACACTAGCACCGTCATAGCTTTGCGCTATTAATTTTGCGATGCAATCATGCCTATTCAATAATTCTAAAATAATATTAGAGAGTGAGTCTGCTGTGCGACTTTCCGACACATTAAGAAAGCCCAAAAAACGGTCATGAATTTCATTTTTATAATAATATCTGAGAATCAAGCATAGTTGTTCTCTATGACTAACATCGGGGGTTTCGTCAATAATAATTGAAACAAATTTTGTTTGCCTAACTTCGTAATCGATACGAGTTTGCATCACATCGGCTACGGAATGAATAATGTCGTTTTGAATTTTGTTAGATAAATAACTCGGCCCCGGTTTGTCACTTTCCTGATGCTGCATATGCTTTTCTAAAATGACATCGTATTTTGAAATTAACGAGACCAGTTCTAAAAAATTGCCTTTATTTAATGAAGTTTTGGATTCATCATGTCCTCTTAGAGGAAGTTCCTGTTGTGCTAAATGACAAACAATATCGACTAATCTTTGAAATACGCTACGGTTGTTATCAACGCGCGAGTTATATTTTGAAATTTCCTCAGATAACTGGCGTGATATAGATGTCTCAATACGTTGTTTACCAAAATTACCGAAAGAAACCATTGCACACAAGTGTTTATGGGAATTTGCGTGCCTTTTAATGGCGCCAGATATGTTATTTAAATCATTATAACCAGTTGTATTCCAAACGGAATCTTCATTCGAAAAAAATATGCAGCACCAGCAATACAACTTATTAGTGTGCGAACAGCCAACAATCCAACTAGTTTTATACACTGATCTATTAAATTTTCGTTTATGCGATTTACTGGTCTGAGAAATACACAGATTAGGCGTCGGTTTTAATGAAGAAATTAACTGTTTTTTCTGAGCAAAGTTTAAAGATTTTACCTTATCTTCGCCAATCAAAACTTGAACGCATTTTAAATCCTCACAAGGTACTATTACTTCCATGGTTCTACTATGTAAGTCACTAAAACAATTGTATCACTGAGAAAATCGAAGAAAACACACAAAAAACTTTAACAACAAAACCTTTTCCCACTCAAGCAAACGAAACTGAAGTGAGTTGCACTCGGGTGTCGGGAATTAGGTTTACGCAGTATTGCAGTGTTGTCATTTAGGCAAAAAAAAAGTCCCCAGTTATATGAAATCTAGCTAGAAGTCGCAATTTTGTATATTTAGGATATTGCTTGAATATTTAATTTCGTTATTTAAGTTATTTAAGTCGCTAGTTTTTATTGTTGCTAAATCTTAGTCTCTAAACTTTTTAAAAACCTCCAAGATCTCACAACAGTCGCTAAAACGGCAACACTGCAGAGTTTGCAAAGTGACAATACGCGTACAACTTCATACGCATGCATGGCTTATATTTCCATACAGATCGATTTGTAGACGCACAAGGTTCTAACTCGTGACACGGCACACCGCTATAAGTGCGAAAGTGACGAGAGATAGTATTTGAAAAGCCTGGTAAAAGCCCGATAGGTGTAAGCGTGATAGCTATATTTATGTAGATGCTGCAAATGCGAAACTCTGCGCGCGACCATTCGACCAATCGCGATGCGTAGTAGTGTTGCATAGGTAGATGCTTTGTGTTATTTTGATAAGAATTAAGCGCGCGAACTTTTAAATAGTTCGGGTTTGATATTGATTCTCTATCGAGTATTTTAGCAAGGCATGCCGGGCTTCTGGGCTTGTATGAAGATAACGCCACTGCAAGGGAGATCTTAATTAAATATTGTTTAAAAATGGGTAATTTTTTCCTTCATCTGGCATCCCTATACAAACTCACACATATAAACACGGCCGCCATTTTGGTGCTTCAATCGTTTCTTAGTGAAGTTCCGTCCGCCTTTTTTTTTAGGTCCATGGGCGAGACAAAGTTATTTCATCATTATTTCTCCCAAATCGACTGTTTTTTTGCACAAATATGACACCATTCTCACACTATTAAAGAAAAGTACGTCTATTTTCCAATTTTTTTACATAAACATGCTTAAAACGCTAAAATTATTTCAACGTTCTACTGTCATTTTGTCTATTTTTGCGTCGACAAAACCCCTTTCTACGGCGCCATGCTACGCCTGCTGGAAGTTTACGCTCTGGGAGGTGCCCGGTTACCCATCCTAAATCCGGTTCTGTCTTTATACAATAGTCATTTAAAAAAACAGAAAATGGCCAGCTAAGGTGAAGTCACTCAGTTAAGACCGTAATGTGAGTAAGATTGTAAGACCTATCTTTAAGTTGCCGTTCTAACTCATGCAATGAATAGACATCTATTCTCAACAGTGTACAATATTTCTTCGAAAAGCCACACATTGAACAGTAAATCTAAAAGCATTACAGTTGTAAATGCAAGTAATAGCTCAAGACGATAGCAAAGCGCAGTTTATCAACTTGCATCGTATGCAAGTGTGACTTTGAATTACGTAAACTGTATCTAGCATACCGAAACTGTATAAATCTAAGGTGGTTGTATCTGAAAGTGGAATGGTTATTGTTGGAGGTATATTATAATACTAGCACTTCGCCCGCGACTTCGTCCGCGCTTACTTCGAACTTTGCATCTGTGAATGCAACTAAAATTCTATCGACCACCAAACAACCCTTTAACAGTCGGTTTTCGCAACATCCCATCTTAATAAGCATCTACGTCCTGAAGACATACCCCAGGGAAAATAAGAGACTCGTAGCACTTGTAGTACCGAAGTTTCATACAAACTATGAAGGTATAAACGACCACTTTTTTATCGTGGCAAAATCATCAAATGAGTCCTCCCGCCCAGGGCGAGACAGGAGGGACTGTCAGACTTGTGCTGACTAAAATCCACGGTGTCCTTAAATGGCCCTTTATGTACCAGGGTCAGGGTTACCGAGTGAGACAGTTCCGCGATCTCGGCAGGCTCTGGCCCTCTTAGGGAGGCCCCGTCCGATTGCTGACAGGACAGCTCCTTGATCAGGAACAAAGTCCCGTCTTAGCATATAGGTTCCTGCACCATGGATTACATCGCAAATTAAAGAACTAATGGCTCGCAGGGATAAGGCTAACAGTAGATATAAGCGCAGACCATCAGAGCTGAATCTCTGTTATTATAAATCGCTGCGTAACCGCTGCAATCATCTGTGTAAAGATGCTAAGAGACGCTATTTCCACGACCAACTCGACAACCGCAGTTCTTCCGATGTTTGGAAATTCCTGAAGTCGGTAGGCATTGGCAAAACTTCTACCAATCAGTGCAAGGATGTGGAACTCAACGACCTCAATAAACATTTTTCTTCCCTTCCCTTTTCTCTTGATCCTCGTGTTAAAGCTATGACTCTGGATAGTTTATCTAATCTGTCGCTCCCACCATGTTCTCCTTTCACTCTAAGCAATGTTTCTGAAGTTGACGTCAAGAAATCTGTTCTTGCTATCACTTCGTCAGCAGTCGGTAACGATAAGTTGAGTTCTAGAATGATTACTCTCATCCTTCCCTGCTTACTTCCTATTCTCACTTACTTATTTAATCATTCCTTCTCTTGTAGTTCTTTTCCTTCAGCTTGGAAGCAGGCACACGTTATACCTTTACCCAAAACCAATAATCCATCCTCTCTATCTGATTTTAGACCCATCTCGATTCTCCCATTTCTTTCTAAAGTTTTTGAGCACTTAGTCCATAAACAATTAACATTTTTCTTGACGTCAAACTCCTTAATTTCCCCGTTTCAATCTGGTTTCCGTTCAGGTCACAGCACAGTAACTGCACTTTTAAAGGTAACTGACGATATCCGCTGGGCAATGGAGAATAGGTCACTTACTGTTCTCGTGTTGCTTGACTTTAGTAGTGCCTTCAACTCGGTGGATTTCGATATTTTGCTTGGTATCCTTAAATCTATAAATTTCTCTTCTTCCGCTTTAGCTTGGTTTGATTCTTATCTTCGGGGACGTTCTCAGTGTGTTCGCCTAGAAGAGAATTTCTCTGATTGGTGTAGCCTTACTGAGGGCGTTCCTCAGGGTGGCGTTCTCTCTCCTCATCTTTTCTCAATTTTTGTAATTATGGTTACGAAAGTAATCTCTTCTAGTTTCCATCTTTATGCGGATGATCTGCAGCTTTATCGTCATTTTACTACAGCAGATGCGGTGTCTGCCATTGGTGCCATGAATCTAGACCTGGCCAACATCAATGACTGGGCTAAGTCATTTGGCCTGCGAATTAACCCATCTAAATCGCAGGCCATGATCATAGGCAGCCGTTTTGTCCGTGGTGCGGGACTTGTTGCATCTTTGCCGCCTTTATACCTCGACGGTGTGTGTATCGACTACACAGACACTGCCAAAGATTTGGGTGTAATCATTGACTCCAATCTCTCATGGCGGGCTCAGGTCAACGGAGTCAGTCGTAAGGTACACTTTTCTTTGCATTCGCTGAAACGTCTCCAGAGTGTCTTGCCTTTGAAGACTAAAATTTGTTTAGCTCAAACTCTTATTCAGCCGATCATAGACTATGCCGATGCCTGCTATTTGGATGCTACTGAGGAGCTGTTAAATAAACTTGAGCGCTTGCAAAATTTATGCATTCGATTTGTTTTCGGTCTCCGTAAATATGATCACGTCTCCCACTTTCGCAAGGAACTCAAGTGGCTCCCAATCCGCCTTCGCAGGAACACTCGTATCCTTTGTCTCCTTTTCAACATCCTTCACAACCCTTCCTATCCCTCTTATCTGCGAGAAAGATTTAGTTACGCTCGTCCTAGCGACGCACCTTGCAGGTCGCACCTCAGATCCCTACTTAAATCCCCTCCTCATAAATCCAGTTATTATTCATATTCCTTCTCCGCCCATGCTGTAAAGTTATGGAAATCACTTCCGCCTAGCATCCGTGACATAACTAATATTTCACTTTTTAAAACCAGATTAAAAGAGCATTATTTATCATCACAATTGTAATTTATTGATATGTAATATATGTATATATAATTATATATATTGCATTAGGTATTTATTTATACAACTGTACGTTTATGTATTAATATTTATTTATTATTATGTATGCATTCATATGTTATAGGTTAGGTTAGATTAAGTTAGCATCCACTTTTTGACGATTTGTATTCCTCCTCTCACACACTATAACGACTCATCCGAAGAATAAAGTCCGATTTGCAAGATTGATGGTTTTCAGTAGAGCTTGTAGAAGTTGTTGACTTGTGTATCTCTGTGTAACTCTAAAACTACGATACTTGACATTTTGATTTTTTGGTATGTTATTATATCACCCTAGACCAGTTAAATGACAGGTTATGTATATTTATAATCCTTTTAATACACGATATAGTGAGTTCCATATCAACATAAGACGTTTTATAGCGAAAGAACGAAGAAAAAAGTGGGTCCGTAGTGAATATTAGACGTTGTTTTACGGAAACGCCTCAAGTCCTATGAGTCCTATCTGACTACCTACCTTGAAATATTAAGTATAATTTTTGATGTGTTAAATAATAACATTTCCTTAGAGTCAATAAAACTGATATTATTATTTCAAAAGTTTATTATATTTAAAAAATCTCAAATATGTAGCTTAACATAACCGTTACACCTCTTTATTAAACCTTCCTCTGCTTGAAATTTATAGGAATACCTAATTCAGGCATAGATCATTTTAGTGAACTTGGCTGCGTGCCCTTGTTTAGTCAGAAAGGAGAAACGAGATTTCACATCGCACATTAAAATAAAATTAAACTCTCCATTATTTTCATGACGAAACTTCAGTGCATGCTTCGAACACCTAGTTGCTTTTCAAAACATATGTCTGACAAGAGTTTAAGATGTTTTAAGTATAATAATGTTGACCTTTGTGCTTTTTTGAACGAGAAGAACCGACTTCAAGGGTGAGGACCGAAAACAGAACCACACCGTACCAAACCATTTAGTTAGGTTCCTATAAATAATGCAGGCCGACCCCAGATAGTAGTCCCGCCAAGTGAGGCTCCGTTGACTTGATTCAGTCTTGCGAAATAATTGAAGGTATGTAGTGTCAGGGTTCGGCAGTGTTGGCGGAGGCGGGGACTTTGATGCAGGGTGGTCTATGTCAAGTCAACAGAGATGCCTATTGCTGTCTTAAATCCTTGGGGTGCCCTGACGTTGACCGTTTTCTTTTGGTTCATACGCGTAAAAAATGGGTTTGTATTATGCAATGTTTAAAATAGAAATGCTTATAGGTATTACCATGGAATTGAAGGAGAGGCCAATCAAAATGGCAAGCAGGCAACTTTATGCATGCTTTGCATTCCGATCTACACACGATTAGTCCGTATGCGTACTGGCACTGAATGTTTTGGAGAAGGAAAGTAGCAATAGCAAGGGAGTTTGTGGCGCGTAATGACGAAAAAAAATCGCAGAGAAATTGTCTACATGAGTTATCGAAGATCGAATGAACAGTGGTAGGAGTAGGCTCTGATAGTTTTAAATAACTGGGGTAGATACTCAATATTACGATGAGAAAATTCTAAGTCCTCGTGTTGTATCAATGTTAAAATTTCGAGACTAGAAGGCATTCCAAAGAAAATGTACTAGGTTGATTACTGTAAATATATTCTTCTGTCTGAGTTGACGTGACAACCTGTTTTTAGCTATCACCGATGATTTATTTGGTATTATGATCTTCACGTAGAAGTTCTTAATTTAATATTTCTGCTAATTATTGGCTTATTTCTTTTAGATCAGGATGCAAAGGCCACCAAAAGGACTCATTGATATTTCCTTCTAAATTGACATATGAAATAAAATAAAACTGTAAAATAGAATATTCAAGAAATATCATTTATGTGAAGTGCAACGTGTTCCCAACGGGTCGGCCTTAAAATGAACATGGACAAGACGAAAGTCATGTTGAATGTCCATGTGGCACCCGTACCGGTTGTTGTTGGGAGCGATACTCTCGAAGTTGTAGACCATTATACTTACCTTGGACAGATTGTTCAGTTAGGTAGGTCCAACTTCGAGAAAGAGGTCGCCCGAAGAATCCAACTCGGATGGGCAGCGTTTGGGAAGCTACGTGATATCTTCTCATCGAGAATCCCACAGTGTCTCAAGACAAGGGTGTTTGACCAGTGTGTGTTGCCAGTGATGATATATGGCTCCGAAACGTGGTCCTTGACTGCTGGCCTCTTAGAAAGACTAAGAGTCACTCAACGAGCAATGGAAAGAGCTATGCTCGGAGTTTCTTTGCGGGATAAAATCCGGAACATGGATATTCGGCAAAGAACCAAAGTCACCGACATAGCTCATAAAATTTGCAAGTTGAAGTGGCAATGGGCAGGCCACATCGCTCGTAGAACTGACAACCGATGGGGAAGAAAAGTTCTCGAGTGGCGACCACGGACCGGAAAACGCAGCGTAGGCAGGCCTCCCACTAGGTGGACCGACGACATCGTGAGGGTCGCGGGCAGCCGATGGATGCAAGTGGCGAATTGTCGTTCGGCGTGGCGGTCTAAGGGGGAGGCCTATGTTCAGCAGTGGACGTCCTCCGGCTGTTGATGATGATGATGATGATGAAGTGCAAGACTTTGCACGTAGGAATTAATTTACCCACTCATAAATACATTTTTTTTAATATTTAGCAAACATTTTAAACGAACAACGTCCTAACTGATTTCATTCTACCAGGAACAACGTCCCATCTTAACATGGAACCCATAAATCATATCACTGATTCCGTACAAAAACGTTCTATTTTAAAATGAAACGCTTAGAAGATTATTTAAATTCGTATAACAGCGTCTTAAAAGTTCATGAGTGCCAGTGAATATTTATAAAAATAATCATACCATCGAAAAAAATGAGTTTCTGAACATTTCCGTCGAAAACCGTTCTATGTAAACATCGATAGTCTACAACTGTTTACTTAGACTAAAAGTATATAAACGTGATGTGTGACTTAGACTACACAATGTATAAAAATATAAGATCATGCAACGAAAATATTCTCTCTCCAACAAACAGTGGCCGATGTGACGAAGAGACGTGCCCCAGATGCCTGCGTACCGTCACTTATACACTTCGTACGTTGTTCTGCGGAACGAATTTCAGATGAGACGTTATTCGATTCTATATTTCCAGAACTAAATAAAATATCAAAATTCTAAAAACACACGTTTGTAGAGTTTTAATTGCTTATCTCAATAAGCTATTAAAGTGATTTTTGGCCTAAGGTCACATCAGACTTTATTCTTCGGATGAGTCGATAAGTCTACATTACTTTTTCATTTCTCCTTTCGCGGGTCTGCTGGCAGAAATTTCAATGGAAATAAGCAGTACCCTTGTACTGAATTCTATGTTGTAATTATCCTGTGCTGTATTTTGTGTGTACATAAACAGTTAAATTAAATTAAGATGCAAAAGAGTGTCAAAATAAGTTTTGACACTCTTTTTACTCCCACACAAACTTACAACCCCAAAAACATCCCCTTAGGGATAAAATTTCAGAAAATCCCGTCAATGGCAGTACCTACGTCTTAAAAAATCCCTATGTAAAATTTGAGACTCCTATCTATCAACACCAAAAATAACCCCTTAGGGGCAAATTTCGCAAAACCCCGTTATAGGTAGCGCGTACGAAAAATAAAAATAAAAATAACCCTTATGCAAAATTTGTAACTTCTAGTACTTATAACCTAACTTACCAAAAACAACCCCATAGAGGTGAAATTTCGCAAAATCCTGTCCTAGTAAGCACCTACAACATGCAAATAATCCCCATGCAAAATTTGAGATTCCTAGCACATGTAGTAATGAAAGTTTCATACAAACTATCAACACCAAAAACAAAATATTAGGGGGAGAATTTCGCGAAACCCCGTCTTAGGTAGCACGTACGTCCTAAAAAGAACCCGCATGCAAAATTTGAAACCTGTATCTATCAACATCAAAAACAACCCCATAGGGTTCGAATTTCAAATCACCCCGTCATAGTAAGCATCTAAGTCCTAAAAACAACCCCTATGCAAAATTTGCGATTCCTAGCACTTGTAGTTCTAAAAAGAACCGGCATGCAAAATTTTAAACTTCTAGTACTTGTAATAACAAAGTTTCATACAACCTATCAACCCCAAAAACAACCCCTTAGAGGTGAAATTTCGCAAAATCCTGTCTTAGTGAGCACCTACGTCCTTAAAAGAAACCCCTTGCAAAATTTGAGACCTCTATCTATCAACACCTAAAACAACCCTTTAGGGGTTGAATTTCGAAAAACCCCGTCGAGGGTAGTGAGTACGTCTTAAAAACAATCCCTATGAAAAATTTGAGACTCCTAGCACGTGTGATAACGAACTTTCAAACAAACTTTGAACACCCAAAACAACCCCTTAGGGGTTGAATTTCGAAAAACCCTTTTCTAAAGAAGCACCTACGTCTTAAAAAGAACCTGCATGCAAAATTTGAAACTCCTAGTACTTGTAGCAAAAAAGTTTCATACAAACTGTCAACCCCAAAAACAACCCCTTAGTGGCGTAATATTGCAAAATCCGTTCTTAGCGGGTACCTACATCCTAAAAAGAACCCCTGTGCAAAATTTTGAACCCTTAGCACTGGTAGTTTCCGAGCTTTCGTGTCCTATGAGTGAGTGACCTTTTGCTTTTATATATACAGGGTGGAATTTTGTAATGCCACCTGGAGGGAAAGTACCCTTAATACTGCAGATAGAAAATTTTACTCAAAGGAAACATTCCTTTATTTTTGAATAGAAAGCAAACTGCATTCAAAGATTTTCGAAAATTCTCTTGTCCCACCCAGGAATCGAACCGGCTAAAATCTGAAAAAATTATACCCGTACTTTTATTGCACCGATCGTTAGGGACAATTATAACGATGATATCTCTCTAACAAACATGATAAATTAAATGAAAGGAAAACCAGGAAATCTTAAATTAAAGCTCTCGTAACATGTAATATGGTTTCTTGGTTCAATTCCCGGGTGTGGGAGAAGAGAATTTTCGAAAATCTTTGAATGCAGTTTGCTTTCTATTCAAAAATAAAGGAATGTTTCCTTTGAGTAAAATTTTCTATCTGCAGTATTATGGGTACTTTCCCTCCAGGTGGCATTACAAAATTCCACCGATATGGTCCAAGAAACCATAATTTACATGTTACGAGAGCTCTAGTTTAAGATTTCTTGGTTTTCCTTTCATTTGATTTATCATGTTTATTAGAGAGATTTCATCGTTATAATTGACCCTAACGATCGGTGCAATAAAAGTACAGGGTATAATTTTTTCATATTTTAGCCGATTCGATTCCCGGGTGGGAGAAGAGAATTTTCGAAAATCTTTGAATGCAGTTTGCTTTCTAATCAAAAATAAAGGAATGTTTTCTTTGAGTAAAATTTTCTATCTGCAGTATTAAGAGTACTTTCCCTCCAGGTGGCATTACAAAATTCCACCCTGTATAGAAGATTACGTTTGACTTACTGAGCTCGTAAAGAAGTGTAGTCTTAATAATTTGCGATTGTAAAGAAAACGCTGTTTCTCTTTACTTTTTCTTCGCCAAATTAATGAGTGGAAAATTAATAATTTCTTCATCCTTTACTTTTCGGTGGCACGAGCAGTCCGGTCCAAAAAAATTACCACTATGATAGACATCTCTGAACATACATAATTTAATTATCTTATACAACTTTTGTTTGGACTATATAATTGACGTTTTTTTAATAAAAATGACATAGACATAACTAATGATTGAAGAAGCACTAGAATCACACACAATAAAAAAAGAAACATAAAACCCGACTACCTTCTTAAAAGCTAAAACGAAAGAAACAAGCCCAGCAGTTTCTAAATAACTACAAAATTGAAATAGTTTTATAATCGATACACATTTCGAACAAATCAATCATAAATTCTAATGCAGAACAAAACGACTAAGGCCCTTCGTCCACTATAAGACTCAAGTTTCCGATACCTTACGACTTCAGTATCCAGGCGACTCTCGCAATAGAAATGCATATACGTTCGTACACATGCACGCGACGCGCGACGCCAATCGCGCGCTACCCATCTGCTGACATCGCGGCGACTTGAGTTTCCGCGACTTTCAAGATGGCGGAACAATTTATTTACCATTTTTAATTTTATTCACAGAATAAAGGGTTCCGTAGCATATTCTTGACTCATTTTTGGAAAGTAATTATTTTAAAACGATAGAAAAATATTTACAATCCTCTATCAAATCATAATTTTGTATGCAGTTTTATTAAAAAGTTGGGAGAGATGGTTTTTTTTCTATTTTATTGAATAAAATTTTAAATTATGTTATAGTATATTTGGATTTGGATTAATGTTTAGTTCCCAGGAAATTAACTGTGAAGGACGGACTGTCACACGACTGATCTTATAAAGATTCCGTTTTTTTTTTGAACCTTCGGAACCCTAAAAAATATACTTTGATCGTCACAGTCATGTGTCAGCCATTTTATAAATTCATATTCTTGACCACCCATCATGACCTTTTGACGCGGCGCTAGTGTCTATGTCGTTACATCAAATTGCATTATAAAAATTTTGTACCTCGAATTTTCCGCAGGTCATGAGTAGTGGCGAAACTCTAGTATCGGAAACTTGCGTCGCCTCGTGTACGAAGGTTCGTACACGAGGCGACGCAAGTTTCCGATACCTTACGATTTTGGTATCCAGGCGACTATCGCAATACAAATCCATAGAGGCTCGTACACAGGTCGCGTCGCCGATATGCGTCGCCGACTTTAGTCGCTCGCTACTCATCTATCAAGATCGCCGATACCCAAGTCTTCGCGATTTTTAACCGACGAAAAATTTGTATCTATTATTTTAAAATGTATTATTAAAGTATCTGAGGTAGAAAAATATCCTTGTTTGTATCATTACAATTAATAATAATAATTGTACAATCTTACGTTTATGTATTTTGATAATATTTACCTATTTTAGTACCATATGTGTAACTAGATGGCGTTGTTAGTTTTTCTGAATCGCGATATGGTTTCGTTACCACCAAAAGTATATAAGGACCTAAAATTCATTGATTAAATTTTCTTCGTTCAAACATGTAAACGCTGGTTTTATTCCACAACTATCACACAACGCCATCTCGTCCCAAGCTAAGCAGAGCTTGTGTTATGGGTACTAAACAACTGATAAACATACTTATACATTTCTAAATACATAAATATAATAGATAAATTACACCCATACACAGAACAAATGATCGTGCTCCTCAAACAAACATTTGTCCTGGGTGGGAATCGAACCCACGTCCTCCGGCATAGCAGTCAGGGTCACTAACGACTAGACCAACAGGCTTGTCAAATTCAAAAGAATATTCTAATAGATAATTAGCATGGAATAAGCTTTTTTTTAAGTGGTAAAATCATCATATTAAATGAGTCCTTCCACCCCGGGCAGGGCGGGAGCACGGGAGGGACTGTCAGACTCGTACTAACTAAAAACCACGGTGTCCTTCAATAGAACCTAACAAAACGATAGCGCGATCTAACTCGACGACAGCGCCATCTATCGAGCATGGTGTCAAACTTTTTGCACTTTTATAAATTATTATGGTTTCGTTACAAACATTACTACTTTAACCCAGATTCGTCATGTACTTGCACATACGACAAAAATAAAGTAATTAAGAAAACGAAAACATTAAAAAAAACCTATTCAAATCTGAAATTTGAAACCACGGTCATCATCATAGCAGTAAGGGCGTCAGCGTTCCGGTGCAAATAAAAGAAAACTATAAAAAAAAACCTAGAAAAAAATTGAATAAACCTCTAAAAAACAACTGAAACGCGAAAAAAGAAAAATTCTATGTTTACCTGGGGTTTGAACCCATGGTCACCACCTTGAAAATCAAAGCTTGAACAAATAGAGCTACCTTGTAGCCGGTTGGCGCGGCGAAATTATGAACCATATTCTTTCTAGATTGATGTTTTCCTCATACGCGCCAATTTTTAATTCCAAAAATTTGAAATAGGTATGCGCTCGTCATTTTTAAAATAGAAGCATTTTAATTTATGTTATGAGATGTACATTTTGTGTTTTGTACAATGTATTATTAAGGTTGAATATAGAATGGTGGCCGAATAGACGATTTGAGTCTTACGACTCGAGTCGCCGCTGTGTACGGACCGTGCGCGACTGGAGTCGCGCGACTTAGGTATGCGACTGGAGTATCGGATACCGGAGTTTCCTAATGTACGAAGGGCCTAACAGTTGGGACCCATTCAAATTTTACCAATCAAATCTTCCCAAGGGGAAGAAAAATATCTTTAGGAACTCTTATAAAAAAATCGGAATATTTTCATCGCCCGCTGTTTTTCTAGCCGCACTCAGAGGTTATACCTCCCGTATACTCTACGTAATGAGTTGTATATGTTCGTTCTCCATGTAATTGACTCCTCCAGTATCCGCGGATTCCTTTTATTATCTCATGCTTGTGGTTTATTGGCTAAAGGTTCTTTATTTTGTATGTCATAAATAACTAGGCTAATGTTGATGTTATTTTTTGGTAGAACATTCTTTTTTCGTAATGAAATATGGTACTTATGCTAATGGGAATACGTTTCATTGCTTTCTCTAGTGGAGTAATTTTTAGCATGAAAATTTTTAGGGATGTTTTAGTTTTTTTGTTAATATTTGTCTGATTGTGTTCTAAACGTGTGAATTAAAAACATACTTGACAAACTGAAATATGTAGTTTTTTTTTTAAAACATTACTTTATTTATTTATTTATTTAAACGTTTAGGTACAATGTTGTCATAAGGCGGATTTAATGCCACAAGGCATTATCTACCAGTCAACCTTTCAGTCATTTTAGCATAATATGGCCCTTTTTTTTTCAAATCGTGAAATCATTAAATCAGTCCTCCCACCCCGAGAGGGACTGTCAGACTCGTACTGACTAAAATCCACGGTGTCCTTCAATAGCCCTTTATGTTCCGGGGTCACGGTAATGAGATAAGTCCCTCGACCCCGGCAGGCTTTGGCCCTCTGAAAGAGGGCCCCGTCATTTTGCTAACGCTTTGAGGCGCGCGTGGAACACGTCTATCGGACAGCGAGTTGCCCTATACTCGCCGCCCGCATGCCCGCGAGGCATGGCCCTTTTTTTCTGATTGGAAATCAGCAAATGAATTCAGCCCTGTACGGTTGGCAACCCTAGTTCGAACACACGACTTACATCTCGTAAGTCGGGACTGATACCACTGGGCCATCACTGCTCCCCAAACAACTAGTAGGTACAGGTAATTGTATCTCTGTACGTATGTACGTTGTACGTAACCTTAGAATTCTATACGGTCTGTATTTTCTTCCCCTTTTCGAAGTAAATGATAAATTGTAAAGATATGTTTGTTTGTGTAATACAATTGTTCAAATCGCATACATGTCGACACATCTCGATATCGGCTTTCTTTGTCACATGTCACGTGTCGTGAGTGTGACAAAACATTGTGTGGGTACAGACAGACGTATGTATTATTTTTGTAGAATTTTAACGATTTTTTTTTAGCTGTAAAGTCTATCAAACAATCTCACCGGGGTATGCTCGCGAGAAAAACGAGCGGTTCATATATAGAATCCTGAGCGATGCGAAGTTTTCAAAGGTACGAGACGCAGAAAAACTTTGCTGACGAGTGCAACACACAATTTTTCACCTCACACAGCGAGGAAATGCAGTGGGGGCGGCTCGCTTGTCAGTGTAGAAAATAATTGAATACAAGACGCGTTCGAATTTTATACGACACATTGTGCTCTAGAGCACAAAATGGAGTTTAGCGCTCAGATTTTGAATGATAAATAGAATCTTTCCGAGCGGGTGAGGTGAAAAAATATTTGCTGCTATATGACCAGAGTTGTAACCACTGGTCACTGTTTGTGTCCAGCACGTCCCACGATCTTCTACGAGCTCTGCAACGATGCTTACTGTAGGTCAGGCGGTGTGGTGTTTTTTCCAATATTTCGTTGGAACATGGCAGACACGGTGCCCTATCCGCACACAACAGTGCCGACAAGTTCCGTACCGAACCGTTCCGTAACGTGCTATTCATAAATACGAGTAAACGAACATCACTGAACGGCACTGTTACTAATTAGTACGGATAGCGTCGTACAAAATGTATGGTACTCGTACAATATCATATTTCACTGACACTGATTGATACGGTACTGATCGGCACGTGTCGGCACTGTTGTGTGCGGATAGAATTTTAACGTGTAAAATATTATTCATAAAAGCATTTGCTTTTACGACGGATAATATAATTAAGCTGATGTAATTAAAATTTAATTATGAATGCAGCGAACATTTTTGGAAAGTTTAAATTTTAAATAGCACCTTTTTAAAATCAAGTATAATGTGGCATACCTGTTTCTGTTTGGCATTTTAATGGATAAATAGCTTTTGAAATTCATATGTTGGTTAATTTTTCACTTCAAAGTTTAATTATTATATTATTTTATTTTAAAATTAAAAGACTTTATTTAATTAGCAGTAATTTACATACCTACAAATCGACCAAAATAAAAAAAAGAAAACTGGAATCATATTTTCGTATTATCATCTCTCCGAAACAAGTAAACTGATTTTAATGAGATTTGCGAATGTGTTTGGTGTTGTTGTGATAGTTTTAGATAAGGGGAAGCAGAGTCGGCTTGCAAGTGTAGTAAGTATATTGGAAGCCTTTTTTATGGCACAAGACTAAAGACAAAACTATAAGCGACACATAAAAAAAATGTCAGTTCTTTTGTTAATGGAATGGGTTGTTGTTAGTTGGCCACAAAGTTAATTTGCCACGGTTTTGTAAAGTCCATACATTGAAAGTAAATATGCCACATGCATAAAAAACAAAAGAAAATTCGTAATAGGTAGGTCATGGTTATTGTAAATTTGCCACAAATCCACATTTGACATGATTTCTGCTAAAAGTAACGATAGCAAGCAAAGTTATTGGTTTTATAGCTCGAATTTAAATATTCGCACTCTTGAATACATAGTAAAGGAGACTTGAGTAGGTATTCACTTTAATAGAAAATCGAGCATACATCATTTTAAAATTTCTCAAACTGATTAACGAACCGAATTAAATAACTCGGTTCGTTCATAAATTATGCGGCCTACCCAAATGTCCTTTCTTTGGTATTGTTCGTCGTTTCGTTGAGCTCCTTGTGTTATGAGTTGAGCTACACGGTGACACATGCTTGCACTGACTGGACAGGTCCACTCAAATCTGTGTTGTTCTTTCTTCAAAAGACCACCTCAGACTGCATGGTTCTCATATATCTTGATCAATACAAAATTGTCTGGACTTTAAAAGAGACTGTGACCTCTGAGTTTGTTTCGGATGTTTCTTCTCAGAGTAGTAATGGTACGAAACACCGGCCCCATCTAGTGCAAAAATAGTGTCTTTGACGTATAAAAGAGTTTGAAAAAACCAATTTGTTGAATAAATATCATTTATCATTTAACCGAGCCAAACATCGTTACGAGCATTTTCATGAACTTCTAGCGAACGTTCTAGTCAATACTTTAAAAAAAACAGGCTTCACGAAGGTGTAAGTCTTACCTGTCGGGTGGGGGGCTACATGGCTTATGGCTTTTATTAGAAACAGAAAAATGCTTTTTAAAATAATTTTTTTGTAGTAATTTTTTTATTTATCCTCACGTTCAAATATTTGACCCAAACTCTTATCAAACAGGTACGTAATTAGCCGTACCGGTAATAATCATCGTCAAAGAACACAATCAGCAAAAAATGCTTATAAAATAAAAACTACTGAATCAAACCAAATAAAATTTTTATGGGACATTGTCAAATGGCAGGTATACTGACTTTCAACAGATGTGGAATTCTAGATGTCCGGCTACACTATAACATAAAGGAATGATGATGATTGAATAATTGCAAAAAGCATATAGGTTTTTTTTTACTTTGAGGTTATACCTAGCTTGAGAAACAAGATTTTAGTTTTATTTTATTTATTATTTAATTAAAGAAGAAAATTACTGTGATTATTTAAAATAAATAACGTTTTCATTCCACTTATTCTTTTATTGCCCACAGTCCACCAGCTTGGTTCACCTTTTGCAAATTGTTTTTCACATTTATGAAGATTCGTAGGAACCAGTGACACGTTATGTTTTTATTAGGGGGCAACTGGGCCATGGGAGTAATGGGTAGCTCGATGTCCGCACAAAATTCTAGTAAAAGCTTAGAATGAGAGAATGTTACTACCCAGAAAAAGTGGATTGTGATGTATTCCCGTTGTCCCCATTAATGGGGACAAAGGGAATTAAATAAAATAATTTAATTTACGTCCCGTTGTCCCCATAATCTGTCCCCGTTAATTTCTTGTAATTTGTGCTTTGCGATTTATGCCTGTTGTCCCCATTAGTTCCATTTTAAAGGATTCTGAAAATAATGGAACTAATGTTTCTCCCACCAAAAGCATTTCATGTAAAGTGTTGCCAAAACGAGCACATTTGGTTTGCCCTACGAAAAAGTTATCAGATATCATGTAGAACCAAGCTTCTGAATCTACACGGCCTAACTCTACCAACCCTAAGGCGGCCTTCACATTTGGGCGACAGTCGCGCGACAGACGCTGCTAATGCGCGGCTGTTCATATAAAATGTAAAGGAATGTGCTTCTGCCGCGCTGCTGTCGCGCGACTGTCGGCCAAATGTGAAGACAGCGTTACTTCACAAATTCTACACATCAGTAAAAATGTATGTACGAGTATATGTAAAATAAAAAGATTGCAACATTTTTATACTGACTTCACAATTTAATATCACTATTTTTCTTTCGTTTATTTCTACATTAAAAACATTCAGGTCAACCACGGGCAAAAATAATTTCCCGTGGTACACCTAGGTAAGTATATACAATAATACAATAAACGAACTTATTGTTTGATTTTTCTGCTATCCGTACGTAAGAAAGCATCGTGGCGAATTTACAATAAGAAAAATATTATTTTGAAAATATTCTAAACAAAATAGAATCGTGGCCAATTTACACATACTTTTTTTCGTGACGAATTAACTTTGTGGCAAACTTACAACAACCCAATGGAATAATATTTGAATTGTTTTATATTCTGAATCTATGTTTTTCAATAAAAAATCTAAAAAAACGATTTCATAATATTATCTACCGTAGCAAAAAACGATTTCGATTTTTGGAAGCGAACCTATTTTTTTTCTGTTGTCTAAGTTAAATTAACTAATATTAAAATCCCACAGTATATTTTTAACAAATTGTTAAAATATGAATAGGTAGTTATTAACAAATAGTTTAACTACTGATCACTGATCAAACAATTTTCGCATTAAGACACGTTAACGTCTCTAATTTAGAGTTTAAAAATTGTTCAAGAGTGACAAAAGAGAAAATACAACCGCAATAAATGTTAGTGTAGTATGATAATTCTATCCAAATAAGAATTCAATACAAAAACAAAACATAATCCCATAAAAAAACACGTACTCCCAATTCGCCGAAAACAAACTCGATTATATCTCGATTTCCTCACAACAGCACTAGTCTTTAACTCAGCTGTTCCTTTGATCCCGGTCCTTTTGTATCGCCCGTAAATGGAGTCACGCGTCGCCTTAAATGTCACGAATCGCACCAAACTCGATCTTGTTAAGGCGCGTCGTTCACATGTGCAAGGTTGAGGCGAGACGATGAGACGCGGCCCTTTTTTCCGAGTGCGCGACGCAAAGGAGGTTAAAGCCCCAAAGCGAACAATTTATAGGACGCGTCTGTCAGCCGCGGCTGAGAGACGCGGCTTATTAATATCTACTATACTGTGTAAACTGTCGGTCGTAAGACGCGGACGTTATCTTGAGCGTTCGGACGTCCGAGCAGAATCCGGTCGGCTGTCGTCCGAACAACCGTGCACACTGCTAAGCTGCGTCCCTCAGCCGCGTCCGACAGTATCGCATCGCGCCATGAGTAAAGTCCCTTAGAATCCGACCCCTTTTGCTTCACCCAAGGCGAGAGGACTCATTTGTTGATAAACTAAAAAAACAAGGGACTGTTTTCCTCTTTGCCTTATTCCAAGCTCTGGACTGCTTTCGGGCATGCGGACGGAAGCGAGTAAATGGGCAACTCGCTGTCAGATTATGGACTATGCCCAGGTCGTGTTCCACGTGCGCCTCAAACAACTTTCAGTACAATGACGGGACCCCTAAGTTGCCTGCCAGGTTCCTAGCTACCAGAAAGTTAAGAGCTATTGAAGGACACCATGGATTTTAGTCAGTACAAGTCTGACAGACCCTCCTGCCCTGCGCTGGATGGGAGGATTCAATTGATGATTTTACCACGCTAAAAAAAAATCTGAATTGCTTCTGGAAAATTTTTCATAGAAAATCCAGGAAACGCTCTGCAGTCGTGCTTACGGCTTACGGGTAGTAGACTCTAAACTCGCAGCACAGGGTCCGATATTCGCTGATTCCGCGAAAAAGCGTCGCCCCGCCGCGCCGCCATCGTACCAATGAACGCCGCGCCTTACGTATCGAGTGATATCGATCCGGGATTATATGCCTTTTCGGAGGGTAGGCACACGTGTGAACCGGATTTCGGCTAAGTGGGTTAAAGAGGGCTGCTCATGTAGTGCTCGTTAGGTTTTTTTGTTGATGCTGAATGAGGGTAGTTGAATAAAAGATTATGGGCGTTGGTGAAGGTTATGATGCGTTTGTGTTACAAAGATGGTAATGTGCTATTAAAAGTATGAAGATGAAATTACTTACTTCAGTAAGTAATTTTGGGAACTTATTCGTAGTACTCAGTTTGATCTTTCATTTTCTTATTCATTTTGTCTGATGTTTAGCTGAATTGGCTAGACTGAAGACGATGAGGTACTCAGATTTCAACAGTTTCATTGCAGTTCTATATTGTTGAAACGTTCAGTTATTATTTTTTGGAATCACTGAACAGAAGCTATCCTGACTTTCCCGTTTTTGTGACGTAAAGTAAAACTGGAACTTTGACATTAAATCGAATGAAAAAATTAGTTCCTTGTTCATACACTAGATGCGTTTATTTATTTATCCATAACCTATGTTATGGATAAATAAATTAACACCTCTAGTTCATAAATAAACGCCTCTAGTATACGCATTAAAAACTTCAAACACTCTGAAAATAAAATACTGAAATCTGACGATTACTCAGCCATTGAGCTAACCGTATAATCAAATAATGCAATTGACATCTTTAATAGTTGGTAGCTAAATCCTTAGGTACTCTTACGTTATTGACTTCATCTAATCGTACCGGCTGTGAAAAGTGTAATTAGGATATTTTCACATAAATTATGCATTCGGCTTACAGTCTTAAGGTCTTCGCACATTATAACAACTCCACGCCAACGCGGCAGCAACTCTACTCACACTCTCGATGAGTAGTCAACTAGTTGATCCACCCAATGGTCACTAGTGGACAACGCGGTGTCAAGGAGTGGCCAACGCGGTCCCAACGAGTGGGTTATTCAACAGACAACTCGTCTAACCTCAGTTTTCGGTTAAATTTTGTCCAAAGAAGTCGTGTTGCTTATGAAATGTCGAACTTTACATTCAGTGAACTGGCGATGATGATGATGATGATGATGGCGGGCGGGGGGAAGGCACGGGGCGGACGGGTGGGCTGGCAAATGGTTGCCCGTCACGCGTCAGTCGCAAACGCATAGTCGTTACGTGGACAACGTGTGGTCGTTGCGTGGACGACGTATGGTCATTGCGTGACAAACGTGTCGGGGTTGACCTCTAGTGTACGATGCGTAGGCCACTCGTTGTACACTACTTTATAATCATTTTTTGAAATTGAACCTTGAACATATGATACAGGGCTTAAATTTCAATGTCTAGCATAGAGTCGAGTCGCCGGTGAGTTGTTATAATGTGCGAAGACCTTTACACGCTTTAACATAAGACTTATAACATTCGTGACGAAATGTAGATTTACTTTACACCCCTGTAAACCCTTTTGAGGAAAACCGGGGTAATGTTATGTTAAGTTATCCTTTTACTATCTCCGTCCCAAATAAAGACCGTAAAGTATACGAACAGGGTGTCATAACATTCAGCGGGGCGATCAGCGCTAGCGGCGACGATAGAAACAAGCGCGCTCTCCGCGCCGCTCCACGGACTGTTCAGCATAATCACTAATCAGCCTATAATGTTTCTAGTGTTCTCTGTGAGAGGGAGTGGGTTTTAATACACCATACGGCCACACACGATCCATAGACGACTGAAGAAAAGAAACATTTTTTTTTCAACACCTGGCCTTTTCTCCGTGAGAGAGAGAGTGGGCTGTAATCAACCACGCGGGTCCAGTCTAGTTTTGTAGATGTCAAATATCTATCTAAGACATGTCGGTTTCCTCACCTTATTTTCCTCCTCCTTTTTTAGAGCAGCGGTGATGAAATTAATGGCTACACAAAGCAGTGGCCGGTATCTGACCAGCGACCTACTTTTCGTAATTGGGGACCGTTACCATTGGGGTACTACTAAACCTCCTTGCGTCACTTGTATGATTGTGTTTAGTACAAAACGCTGCACGCCCCGCTTCGCTCAACGCTCGACTCAAGCACTCTGTCCGTACACTTACTCCAATTCAGTACCTTCCCAAAATGGCTAACCACATATAAAGGTAGTCCACATTTAAGGGCCTAGTTTTCTGACTAGGTCAGGCGTCGTTCTAGATTTATTTCCTTCGCTTTAACTTAGGTCTAGGCTATAAATTGAGTCTGGGATGGAAGTTAAAATGTTTGTTGACAGTTTATGTCTTAGTTTGAGTACTGTTTTGTGATGAAGCGGTGTCTTTTGAATTATTTAGGATTTCGTGTTTTAAGTTTTGGGAAACAATTTTTATTGTTGTTTAATTATTTATTTAAATTGAGTTTGTTGGTTTTGCTCTTGTTCGTTGGATTCGGCTAACTTGTTTTATATCATTACTTTTTAATAGCACACGTAAAAAGTATCTAAATCTTATCAGTAATGTAGCTATGTAAGTACAGCCATTCCCACATGATTCACAGAATATTACTTGGTCAAGCTTTGGACATTGTGGTCAAAATCACATTGGTTTTATTGTATTGAATTATAGTACGAGTATTTTGGCCTTGAAGCCTGAATTAAATAAATAAATAAAAATAAATAAACAAATAAGGCACGCAACCATTTTTTTTGTATTTTATTTATTGCATTATCAATCGCAGTTTAAGCCTGTTGATTTGTTTGTCGCAAAAAAGCTTTACCACGAAATACAAAGTAGAATTGTCCTATGACGTTTCCATTACTCAATAGACGCCTGGGAGAGAGAGAATTGGCCCCTAATCCATCAAAACTATCAATTTGTCAATACCCTGGTCACTACTCATCACAAACACATCGACACTCCACTAATGTCCTATCAATCAAACAATCACTGATCTCAATATCTCATCCATCTACATCGTTTAGTTCACCCATTGATCACTTCGAAATCCTATGATACAAAATTCGCATCCAATTCTGCCAACCTAAAAACGAAAATCTCGACGCAAATTCACCTGGGGTGCGTTTAAATCTTCCAGCGATGTTTCGCCGGAAAAAAATTAAACTAGCGAGGGTTCGCTGAACGGAGTCATATTTTTTTGTCAATGTTAGCTGTCAAATTCAATTGACAGCTCAGTTTATTGAACAAATAATCAATTTGCTGGTGTATTATAAATCCATAATTCAAAAATAATATTCACTCTCTAAAATAAAAATAATATTCGTTTTTACGGCGCGAATCGAGCAATACAACAAAACTTAATGTCAGTCTGACAGCAGGATAAAATTTTGCGAGGTAAAAGGTCGCAAAAATTTATTCCATTTAGTAAAAACTTATACCAGCGGACGACCGTAAACGGGGCAGATTAAATTTTAGTTAGCTTCATTTTTCACCTCGCGGTGTACTTAAACGGGGTGTTTGACATTTAGTCAGTATAAATTTAAACTGGATAAAGGATTTAAACGCAGCCCTGACATCGTGCTCCCGTCATGCCAACTTGACAAAAAAATCAATGGGACGGAATAGAGCCGTGTCCCTTTGGAATATAAATCAGAAATCTGTATGATTGATTAGTCGGCCCTGGCGTGTGATGTGTGAATGGGTACACTATTAATCAAGTGTTTCTATGATTGGTAACGAAGGTTCTGGAATCGTGAGTGATAGATTCGGAGGCAGATGTAGATTTGGCGGGATATGTAAGACGGTTTACGTAACATAATAACCTATAAAATGTCCAATGTCAGGTCACAAAATTTCTGTTTGATAGTGAAAAGGCCACATAGTCGACTACCATTATCATGGATGTTACATTTCGTTTTCTCGGATGTTACTGAGTCTATTTATTATTATATTCGAAATTAGTCCGAGGTATGATAATACTTGTAGTAGCGTTCTCTCGCTACGCCTGACGCGATTTTTAGAATTATTCCTTGATTTAAGTAAAACTTGTTTTAAATCAAAGGAATTATTGCAATCTGAAACAGAATAAAAAACGCCGCGCCTGGCAACACTGCATTTACGTGTCATTCGTTCTTTTCGCGCCCACAAGACGCAACCGGAAAAGTTTTATGTTCTATATAATAAGTTAAATAAATGTATTTAAACGCAAACCAAGGATGCCAAAACACAATAGAAATAGTGAAGAAGACAAGGAAAGGAATAAATTGCCCCGAAAGACTGAAAAATACAAATAAAGAGGGAGGAGCTCATTAACTGTAAGTCTTTTTTACTGAAGAGAGGTTATTGACGGAAAGTTATGATAATGTGTGCTATATTCTCGTTGAGAATTTCATATTCACGTTGTTTTAAGGGTTTACAACCCCTCATTTACTTGGAGTTTAAAATATGAAGGTCTATCACGTAGATACCTACTCGTCCAGTTGGACGGAAATTAAAAACAAGCAAGCAACAAATAAATCTCCTTGTGGACTTCTGTCCTATGTCCATCATGACATTATGTGTTACATGATGTCGCTTTTTCGTTGAAAAAGTTTTTGCTTTGGATCGATACCTATAACATTCAGTATTTCCAACAAACAATGTAGGTACACAAGTCCTGTTGAAATTAAGATAGTTTGTGTTACATCCTATCTCCTTTCCGTTGGAAAGGCTATGCATTGGACCAATTTAACAATAGAAGAATAATAATTATGATTGGGTAATTCGTGTTACATTTACCTACCTTCTCGTTGGGAGGGCTACACTCAAGTATAAATACATAAGTATTCTTCGTGCTACATGCTAGCTATCCAAGAAGAAACAGGGACACTCCCTCTCCCTTAACAAGAAAAGATCCCATAGCATCAAACATAAGTTGCCTCTACACAAAGTGATGAAATATTGGTAAAGATATACTATTACTTGAGTTATGACTGGCAGGATATATTGCCATAATGTAATATTATAACAGTACCTAATGGTCATGATCTGATTACCGAAGCAATTAAATGTACAGCCTACTATAGACTACATATACATATAGTAGTATATACCTACTTACTCTGAACGTTTGGGTTGTCAGATGGGTGCCCATACATGTACTATGAGTCAATATGGTCAGTCATGAGAACAATTCCAATACTTTTGCTCTAGAACAACAACCAGGAGCAGAGCCATCTGGCAATAATATTTTTCTGCCTTAAGTGGGCTAGACCGGTTCTAAGAGGGATTATGTGCTGTGAATGTATTGAAAGAATTATAAAAGAGGGAAAGGAGCCGACCTACATAAGCATGCACTTGTACCAAATAATGCATACAATATATGACATGCCTGGAGACAGTGTCCGTTGACTACTCAACCTATACTGGCAATATAGGTATTAATAATGGAAGAGACTACTATTAACAATGTTAGATAAGACACTTCAATTTACTAAGAGGCAACAAGTGAACTGAAATTGGTACCTATCAATTCAAAATAAAACAAAAGGTGTGACTTCCACCACCATGAAAGGAGCGACCAATAGACTTCATACAAATAGTATTACTGGAAATACAAATAAGTCAATTCCATGAAACTACTAGCAGTTCAAAGAGCCCTGCCCACCTTATACAAGTTGAGGAACAAGCAAGGTATAAATGTTAGTTAATATCCTAGATGACTAATCTGTCCCAGATTAACATAATTATAAAAATGTCTTGTTGTACAAGCGTACTAAGAAAATCAATTGATTATTTATTTTTGATGATAAACAAAGAAAACAGCTCAAATGCCTGCCCCCTCAAGGTCCTGGTCAGGACTGGTGATCAATTCTAAATGCATGACTAAATACTATGTTTTGTTTATGAATACTCAATATTAAGTTTTTCCTCAATTATTAGAAAATATTAGAAAATTTGGTATCAATTTACATGGCTACCTATCTCATAATGCAGTTTAGTTCACATAAACACTTTGTAGAGAAAACATTTTTCAGCCCTAGAGTAGAGATTAAGAGGAAATAAAGTCAGAATTACTTTGGGGAAAAAAGAACATTATTAATAGTTGTAAAGATATCATACAATGTATCTAGACACGTTCAGACACGCGGGAGCGTGTCAAGCCAAGTTCTGGAACGCAGCTCACCTTATTCTTAATTAAAGAAACATTTCAGATGCATTACTAAGTGGTTGGGATAAACATTACAAGGGGTAAAGTACCTACTAGAGAGTCTGTCAGTCTGGGAATAACAATATGTAAACTATTTTAGAGTTCTTAGATGCATACTTTACCTTATAGAACTTTGTGATTAAAATAAAAGCTGTGTTATTTTACGTAGATCTGACAATATTACTGCAATAGCTCATATAAACTGTGTGGGAAGAATACAATACTCTTCTATAAACGGCACTGATTTTTGCTAAATCAGAAATAATTTATTTTGCAAAGACTGTGGGTACAAAATAAGGTGTTCACATTTTAACATAATGGCTCTTCCACATTCTACCTCAAGAGGCTGACTTTGAGTCTCGTAATTCCAATGTAGATAAAGAATGGAGAATGTCTAAGTTTTCAATTTTAGAATAAACAATAATTTTGGCCACCCAGATCCTGATCCAAAGAGTCTCATAATTTCAATGTAGATAACGAATGTATACTAAGTCAATTCTATAATAAATAATTTTGACCATCCAGAGAGACCTTTTTTGCATATCGGTAAGATCATAAGAGTCCAAAGTATATTTCTTGGGATAGGGGTCCCTAAATGGAATAATCTCTTTTTATATGTTTTTTCCCTTTTTTAGTTTACTGCTTAAAGCTCTCCATAAGATAAGAACAGATAGGGCTAAAGAAATATAGTTTTACCAATTTGTGACATTACAACCATGTTATTCGTTTTTGAATTCTTTACTAATCTCGGAGATAGTAACAATTAGACCTTCTGATTATATCTTAATGTCTTCTTTTAGAACTAGCTATCCTCTACAACTAACCCGGGAGGCTGGTTTATTATCAAGCAGGCAATTATGAGGAGAATGATACATGTGTATATTATTTATAATTCTTAATTGTGTACCATTTTACAAAAATAACTTAAAAGACAAAGATTATGCACAAAGGTGAGTAATTGATTTTTATAGGTAGATTATCGCAGAATTTGCTGGAACAAAACAATAGTATCCCGTGATAGTAGTGGTCTAATATAAAAGTCTAAAAATAGATTTATCAATATGTTTTATTTATTATAACTTCATCCGTGATCAAGGCGCTTGCAACAGTGCCGAAATATCGGAAACTCAAACCAATAAAAAATTTATTTAGCAACTTTATTGACTTGACTTATTTAAGTCTTCAAAGAAATCAGTTAATTGTCACAAATCGACACTCCTATAGATAGTCATGTAGGTTCAGAAAATAGAATAAAACATTTATTCTAAGGGATTTTATAAACTATGCCCAAGTAACGCAAAATCAAAATATTTATTGGGATCACAACAGTGTTATTACATTCAGTTAACAAAACTTTACAAAAAAGTTTGTTAGGTTGATTGCGTTAGCCACAACACTATGTATCCAAACTTAGTGGTGTAAAAGTACCTATCAATTATTAAATAGATTAGTAACAGAGGTGCTATTAAATTAATTGATTACAGATATTCTATAACACTCAGGTCTGTATAAGACTAGAATGTTCATCAGACTGGTGTTACCTTCCTTAGGTAATAAGCCCAAATATGACTACACATAAACTATCATTTATTAGGATATAAATATATATTAAAAAAAAAAAAAAAAAAAGCAGCGGGACCTTATGCAGTCAATACATCAATACATTTTTGTCTCTGTCTTTCTACTTCAAATACACATAGACTAGGCTTAACGGTGGACTCTACTGCAGGCAGTGAGGGGTCTTCGAGGTCGTTTACCTTGGTAAATCACTATAGTAGACCAATAGATGTACTTTGAAATAAAATTTGCTGGGATATTAAATTTCATCAAGTTTTAATACCTGTAGTTAATTAACCTTTTATTATGTCAATAATAATTAGACAATACATTTAAGAGGAATATTTAAGGTTAAAGACTGTGATTGTCTTAGACCGGCTTTGATAGTATTAGGAAGTAAGAAGAATTTTAAGATTCTCGTAGATTATGCAGATGAAGTGTGACTCCAGATGTTTAGTCTTAAATATTTGGAATTTGAAAGATAGGATTTTTCCATTTAAGTCAAGGTTGCTATGATTTTCTGGTTACATACACAAGCAGACGTATATCAAGATAATTATATTGCCACTAAAAAAAAAAAAAAAAAAAGGTATTGAAACAAAATGGTTTTAACATTATATATATAAATCGAGCTTTATATAGTATAATTTTATGTTCTCTGAACATCTACAAGTATTATCATACCTCGGACTAATTTCGAATATAATATAAGGATTAAACGAACTTACCTAGTGAAGTTCTATCCTTATTATATGAAGAAATTAGTCCGAGGTATGAGATTCCCACCCTCCCAAGATTAACTTTCAATTAATCTTCCCGTATATGGCAGTACCTGGTACCACTGCTCTAAACTAAATGACACGTAAATGCAGTGTTGCCAGGCGCGGCGTTTTTTATTCTGTTTCAGATTGCAATAATTCCTTTGATTTAAAACAAGTTTTACTTAAATCAAGGAATAATTCTAAAAATCGCGTCAGGCGTAGCGAGAGAACGCTACTACAAGTATTATCATACCTCGGACTAATTTCTTCATATAATAAGGATAGAACTTCACTAGGTAAGTTCGTTTAATCCTTATATTATATCTTCTTCTTCTATATTAAATAAGAATCAATTGCTGTTCGTTAGTTTCGCTAAAACTCGAAAACGGCTGGACCGAATTGGCTGATTTTATTAGTTTTGAATTATTTTGGAAAGTCCAGGAAAGGTTTAAAAGGTTTTTTTTTAAATTATATCTGAGGCGGTTCAAAGTTTGCCGGATCAGCTAGTTGTTAATAAAATTTACAAACAATAGTTTTTTGCCTTTAAATTACGAATGAAACGAATCAAAGTCTTCAATTCGGGGATTCTTAGGCGAAAACTCGCCTCTAGTCTGCGGCCCAGTTTACACGGAGTAAGGACAGTGGTGGTAAACTTGACCGAATGTAAACGCGAGAATACCACGGCAAAAAAGTATCGTTGTAAACTCGACACATTGAGATAACATTTCATTTTTGGTTTGAGATTATAATACTCGTACTAAATAAGAATTTAATTTTACAAGTCCTCCGTTCCACTAAACTCCAAGAAATTAAGGAAAATTATCCTGCAGACAAGAATTACTAATATGAGAGGTAAAAGAACCTTTTTAACATCGTATGAAAGCGTAGTACTTAGTCTGAGATGACTTACAACTTGCATGAACGAGATAAGTCGACTTCTTTTATGCCAGGATTCTAAAGAAAAATGAGAATTTCACATTTTTAATTATCTTTTACTTACCTCTTTTTGACTTCGACTTTTTATGATGTGAATGTGAACATTGTCTAGACTTTTTACTGACTAATTTTGTAATGGCTTAATAGTTGGTATTAATTTGTCAGTAACCAGCACTGGGATTTTGTGGATTACGGCCTACACCCACATAGAGCAAACCTGTGCCCCAACATGCAGTATTTAACAGTTTTTCACAATTAAAAATTGATAATTTATTTTTGCAAAATTTTTGAAATGGAGAAGTGGAGAAGCACAGCCATTTTAATGTGGGGCAATATTATTTAAAAGGGTTAAAAAAAACGACGAAACACTTCGAGAAAAGGCAGGTAGTGCCCTTGCGCCTCGCTTGGCTCGTCTTGGCGGGGGCACTGCCGTGCCCGCAGTTGTTATTTTCGTTTATCTAGTATCTTGAAAACAAGAAGGCAACATGAGTTACCGGTGACTGATACTCATAAAGTCAGTCAGAAAGGTGTCTATGCTGTGGCTATGTCGATAATTTTGTTTTCTTAAACAGCTATTTGTAATATGGATGGATGTTGTTTGTTACCCTTTCACACAAAAACTACTGAGCGGATTTAGATTAAATATGCAACACAAAAAGTGTATACCCTTGTTTAACACACAGGATAGTTCATATGCCTATAAGACGTTCCCGTGAGATAATAACCGAACTTTTTGCAGTGATGCCACGGGCATAGGTTAGTACACGCAGAGTAATGTCTAGCTACATGTACGAGAACTTCTGGTTGCAACTGTGACAGCAAGACTAACTACACTCGGTTCCAAAAATAACGGGTCAGTCACATAAACCCGAATATCTCCCGAACTACGTATGCCATCCTAATGAAACGAAGACTGTTCAATTGAGAATTTAATTATACAGATAAAAAATAAAATAAAACTTAGTTGCACCCACAATATCAATATCTAATTAAAAAAAAAACTAAAGTAGTCATATTTTTCTTAAGATTACATTTTTTTATGATTGTTTTTTTTGGTGTTTTTCATCACTTTCTTCATTTAATACTTTGTATTGCCTCCACGAGCTCTTCTGGCAGCTTCCAGGCGATTAGGCATGCTGTACACCAAATTTCGGAGCCGGTGCTGAGGAATACCTTCCCATTCCTTGTTTGAACTCGGGAAGCGTGATTGGTGGGGGGTTTCGACCTTTCACGCATCTCTGAAGCTCGTCCCAGGCGTGCTCGATGGGGTTTAAGTCCGGGCTTCGCGCTGGCCACTGCATGAGTTCGATACCGACCTCTTCAAGGTAGTCATGTACAATTCTGGCGGTATGGGGACGCGCATTATCATGCATTAATATGCCATTCCGGTCCATCCTGGCCATGAAAGGACCTACATGTTCATTGAGGATCTCTTCCACGTACCTCTCTGCATTTAGAGTTCCATTTTGAATGAGTACCAGCTCGGTGCGGGCCTCAGCAGAAATCCCAGCCCAAACTTGTACGGAGCCTCCACCGTACGCCACTTTTTTCCTCCACACACGCTTGATGGAAGCGCTCCCCTGGTCTTCTGTACACCAACTGCCTACCATCATGCTTATAAAGCATGAATTTAGACTCGTCCGTGAACATTACCCTAGACATTGGTCTATACTCTAGTGTCCAGTTTAGGTGCTCGCGCACGTATCTCTGTCTTGCAATTCGATGTCCACGTTCCAGTTTGGGGCCATTTGCGAGCTCAATGGTTTCAAATTTGCTTCAGCAAGACGTCTTCTTACTGTTTGAGCGCTTAAATTGCCACCTCCAAAGCGAATAAAGTGAGTTTTTAGACCAACAGCAGTTTGAAAACGATTTCGGAGCATTGTAGCCACCAGTTGTCTGTCTTCCCTACAGCATGCCTAATCGCCTGGAAGCTGTCAGAAGAGCTCGTGGAGGCAATACAAAGTATTAAATGAAGAAAGTGATGAAAAACACCTAAAACACAATCATAAAAAAAAATGTAATCTTAAGAAAAATATGACTACTTTAGTTTATTTTTTTAAATAGAGATTGATATTGTGGGTGCAACTAAGTTTTATTTTATTTTTTATCTGTATAATTAAATTCTCAATTGAACAGTCTTCGTTTCATTAGGATGGCATACGTAGTTCGGGAGATATTCGGGTTTATGTGACTGACCCGTTATTTTTGGAACCGAGTGTAGTTGACTTTACAACATTTCTAGTAATAAATACTAAGTAAGTAGTAGAGATAACAAGGACTTAGTACTTATTCCTAGAAATGTTGTAAAGTCAACTAGTGAGTCTTGCTGTCACGGTTGCAACCAGAAGTTTTCGTATACATTTCTCTGCGTGTAATACTCGTAGCTACAACATAGTTATTCCTCGAACTAGCAGCTACAAAGGACTATACAATTGTAGGTAGAGAGGTCGTCCATTATAAACGACCATAGTTGGTCATTGTCTCTGGCAATGGATGCCAATTAGTGATCAAAGAGGTTTGACGGCACAGCACACAGTTCGACAGAGGAATTGACTTCTGTGTTACTACGGGACTACATTTCGATGACCTGTACTTAGTTGTTTGTCAAACCAATGGAATCTTTACTGGTTTTCAATAACACTCTATAACATTTCATATTTGTGTTTGCAGGGTTTAAAAGAACCCCAAACAAACCGTACTTCGAGGTGCCCCTGACGTCGACCGACGTCTTCTCGTTTATCACTATGTCTACTAATTTTATGCCAATTAGAGTTATGCCAATGCCAATAGATATTTCTGTCAACACAAACTGTATGCCTATAACTTATTAGATCAAAAAACATAATGCGAAAAATAAAAACTTTTTCAAAAAAAATGTGACCGCCTTCAAAAACAACCACAAAAAAGAGTAAAATAACCTACAAAACTTTTCTTTCGGAAGTCGGTGGTTTTTATTAATTTCATTGTCTCTTTTGCCACCGACTTCCGAAAGAAAAGTTTTGTAGGTTATTTTACTCTTTTTTGTGGTTGTTTTTGAAGGCGGTCACATTTTTTTTGAAAAAGTTTTATTTTACTCTTTTTAGTTTCAATATTCAACCAAAATTCTTGTCAAATACATCATTTTCTTACATGTGCATTAGAATTTTGTAATCTAGCACCGGTAATAACATCGTTAACATCTCTTTCATTTATTCCCTATCTCAAAAACTGCTGAACCGATTTTGATGAAATTTGCAGTATTCCCTAAGTTGAACGATACCTAGTACAACAAAAAAAAAAGAATTTCTTAAATCGGACTTATAGTTCCGGAGATATGCGAACACAAAAATAATTTTCTTACTTGAGGAGTTGTACCTTCCATCATCAGCTCAGCTACATGAGATGATGATTTCCATACGCAAGTACTTGAATTACTTCATAAGATTTGCGAAAAACTATGTGTCAGCTAATAAAATTTGAGGGTTGCCCTCGATTTCTCCAAGATCCAATCATCAGATCCTGAAACGGTGACAATGGGACCACACGGGAAGCATCAGCTTTCGAATAAAAAAAGAATCATGAAAATCGGTTCACCCAGTCGCAAGTTATGAGGTAACAAACATTAAAAAAAAAAATACAGTCGAATTGATAACCTCCTCCTTTTTTTGAAGTCGGTTAAAAAAAGGAATTCCAATTAAGGTCAGCAGTCCAAGAACTCGATAATGTACTATAATGTCAAATTCGGCATCTATTGACTGGAATACACCTAAGATTTTTTTTCCAGATTTTTCCTAATTATATTTGCAAAGATATCATGACACACGTGTTTATAGTTGGGAGTTTAGACAAAATAATATTTCGGCAAGAAACCTGTTAAAGGTCTATACGCAAAAACTATTTATTTTGTTATGTTGGTAAGTTGCGATTACCGGGTTATTGGTGTGAATATCATTTTATTTTTTATTTTTGTAAGTTGCGATTGAGGTATTATTTATTTTTATAAATTACTAGTTTTTGAATAAAAGGATTTTCATAATAATAGCAAAGATAGACTTCGCAAAAAATTAGCTTTCATTAAGTACATCAATGACTTCAATAGTCCCACTTGTTGAAAAGATATTTGACAGATTCAGTAAATCTTTTCTCCTGTAAAATTTTGATTTTTCCTTTTTTTTCGGTTATTGCTTAGAAGCATCGAAATATACCTAGAATAACGTCTGGTAAACAGACCTTACGATGTGATCGTATCTCGCTCGTTTTCTCTAGAAATGTATGACGCTACCAATCGTATCGATATCGTGTCGTTACGGTTATCGTCTATTGTGAAAGCGCTCATTGTCGACAGTCATTAAAATCATAATAACAATTTTCCACCAAACCTAATTTTTATGAATAATGACGTCACAATTTCAGTAAATTTCCCAACAAAAGTAATGTAATTATACAAATCCATTGCTCGCAAATTAGTTGCCGACATAATTTGTTTTGAATTTACGTTGAGTTATACAGGGTGCGTCAAAAGTATTCAGGGCACGTACCGGGACGTGTGGACACCCTGTTTAAATAAATGTTACTAGAGATATACTTTTTTTTTTTAAACTCACTTTTTTAGGAAGGTTTTCTTGCTGGGTTACATTTTTAGTATTGCTTCTGTGGGAGCGGTGTCCTAGAGTTGTTTGGAAGTAGAGTTTTATTGTAGCACTATGACAGTGGGGACTACCTATCCGCCCTCCACAACCGGCACAACCCAAAAATTGGGTATAATACGATACCCCATGGTAAGACTGGTTGTCAGACTTTAGAGCTTCTGACTAATAGAGTAACGACTGTCAAAGATCTACAAATGTCAGCCGGGACCAACGACAGATGTTCACCCATCCACAGACCAACCACGGCAAGCGCTGTTTAACCCGGGAGATGAGCCTGTTTTTTTTTTTGTGTGGTAAAATCGTCAAATGAGTCTTCCCACCCAGGGCAGACCGTCGTACTGTCTAAATTCCACGGTGTCCTTCAGTAGCTCTTAGTGTACTGGAGTCGCGAAATACGTCTGTCCTGTTCATCATCAGCCTATAATGTTCTCACTGCTGGGACACAGGCCTCCTCTCTGTGAGACGGACTGGGCCATAATCCACCACGCGGGCCCAGTGTGCATTGGTAGCTATGTCACATGTCTTCGAATTTTTGGTTCTAAGACATGCCGGTTTCCTCACGATGTTTTCCTTCACCGTTTTGAGAGCAGTAGTGATGAAATAAATTACAAAAAGTAATGCGCCTGGCGGGGTTCGAACCCGCGACCTACAACTTGTAAGTCGGGACCGATACCACTGGGCAACCACTGCTCATACCACTGGGCCACCACTGCTCATACCACTCGGCCACCACTGCTCATACCACTCGGCCACCACTGCTCATACCACTGGGCCACCACTGCTCATACCACTCGGCCACCACTGCTCAAACCACTGGGCCACCACTGCTCATACCACTGGGCCACTACTGCTCATACCACTGGGCCACCACTGCTCATACCACTGGGCCACCACTGCTCATACCACTGGGCCACCACTGCTCATACCACTGGGCCACCACTGCTTATACCACACCACTGCTCATACCACTGGGCCACCACTGCTCATACCACTCGGCCACCACTGCTCATACCACACCACTGCTCATACCACTGGGCCACCACTGCTCATACCACTGGGCCACCACTGCTCATACCACACCACTGCTCATACCACTGGGCCACCACTGCTCATACCACTCGGCCACCACTGCTCATACCACACCACTGCTCATACCACTGGGCCACCACTGCTCATACCACTGGGCCACCACTGCTCATACCACTGGGCCACCACTGCTCATACCACTCGGCCACCACTGCTCATACCACACCACTGCTCATACCACTGGGCCACCACTGCTCATACCACTGGGCCACCACTGCTCATACCACTCGGCCACCACTGCTCATACCACTGGGCCACCACTGCTCATACCACTGGGCCACCACTGCTCATACCACTGGGCCACCACTGCTCATACCACACCACTGCTCATACCACTGGGCCACCACTGCTCATACCACTCGGCCACCACTGCTCATACCACTGGGCCACCACTGCTCATACCACTGGGCCACCACTGCTCATACCACTCGGCCACCACTGCTCATACCACACCACTGCTCATACCACTGGGCCACCACTGCTCAAACCACTGGGCCACCACTGCTCATACCACTGGGCCACCACTGCTCATACCACACCACTGCTCATACTACTGGGCCACCACTGCTCATACCACTCGGCCACCACTGCTCATACCACTGGACCACCACTGCTCATACCACTGGGCCACCACTGCTCATACCACTGGGCCACCACTGCTCATACCACTGGGCCACCACTGCTCATACCACTGGACCACCACTGCTCGGAAGATCGGCCTGTGCGGCTGTAATTATTTAGCCGCGAGCTCATATTTAGTTAGGTACCCAAAAACCAAATACCCAACATAAATACACTACAAAAAACACCGCCAGACTACTTAAACTCTAGTCGTTGTAAACTCCCTTTTCTAAAACAGGACGAGTTCAGTTTATCTTGCTCCATGTAAACACCGAGTGCTTGTTAATTCCACTTTATTTTATCACTACGTATGATAATGTCCGCTGTGTCGTTGCTGCGCTGCAGTTTTGTTTCACAATCTAGCCGTAGAGGGCACTGGTGGCGCTTTGTCTTTAACCGTTAAGCTGAGAACATACTGTATATAGACTATAGAGCGGTTGGTATTTTAAGAGAGGAGTGGGGATTAGCTTGCGGGACAATGGGATTCGGTTTTGAATGGTGGTTGATGGGATTTTTGTTGTCCTAAGTTTTGATAGTACAGAAGTGATATCTTTAGTGCTAAGGATAGATTCCTGAGGCATCTATTGTTTGTTTTTCTGTCAAATTTTCTCCGTGCAACTGGACACAATCACCCATCTTTTAAAGGGTTTTGTCGCTTAAACTACCACATCGTCTAATCTGAACTGTGTTTGTGTTGTTTTTTATCGTGAAAAGTCATCAAATGAGTTCTCCTACCCAGGCCGGGGCGGGAGGGACTGTCAGACTTGTGCTGACTACAATCCACGGTGATCCTTCAATAGCCCTTTACGTGGCAGGCTCTCGGTTTCCTGATGAAACAGTCCGACGAGTAGTTGTTGTAGATGATCTTGAAATCAAGTACGTTTATTGGAAGATTTGTCCTACGGTAAAATAGATATCAATGGCACTATGTGTTTACCTATATCAATAATCTTTTATTTGAAGGAGACCTTCCAGCTAGAGGACTTTCAGAGGTTTGTTAATCTGATAGTATAAAATGTCACTATTTGAGCATTCGTCTGGATGTCCCGGAAGTTTAGCATGCATAAGGGTGGCGAATTAAAACCTTAAGTAGGTATCTATGTATATACCAATGTGCGGTATATACCAATGTGTGTCTTTTTCAATTTAAATGAACTTTTTAAGTTTATTTCGACATCACAGACGTCGGTGATGGAAATCATCGCGACAAAACCTGGACTTATATTATGGTGTTCCCAAAGCGAGACTAGAGGTTGGCCACATCTTCACAAGATAAAAAAAAGCAGCACATTTTTTGCAGACAATAGGATAACCACCCTACTGCATATAAATGAAAAACTGTTTAGTACGTCATTCAGTAGAGCATCGAAAAATACCGGACATGTATTTTTGTTTTTTTATTGAATGATTTTGACAAAGAGAAAACGCTTCGAAAAATCGGGAGTGGAGGCTTCTGACGTCATAACGCCTGTAGAATTATACCGACTGAGTGACGTTTTGTGATTTTTAGAAGCGAGACGCTGTATATGCGTTGTATTTTCGTCGTTTTTGGTTTACGAAAAAAAAAATACGGGTCATATATTTTTTAATAATCTAATTTTCGGACTTTTTTTAAGCTACTAAAACCTAGCGTAGGATAGTTAGTCTATGTGTAAAAGCAGTAAAGTCACCTCCATTGAGCTGGAGAGCACAACAAGGAGATATTGTGCCAGTCTAGTGTTTACCGAGCTAAATGAGACTTACGAGTGGGACGCGGCCTTAATAACATTTGTCCACCATTCTTTTGTGAGACTAAATAAGGTAGGTGAACCAAGGAAGGCCACACTAACAAATAAACAGTTATTATTCGTTTATTTACTAAACAAATAAATCTAAAAAATATTGTAGTAATACTTTGTTTTATTACTTATCATAAGACCACTTTTTTGAATTGCAGATTTAATCAATATTAATTAGACATAGGAGAGGGCGCCCCTGTGCTCATATTTACATCGGCTCCGTTATAAAATAGTGTTTTCTATGTGTATAATAGTGTAAATCGAAGTGAAAAAACTATAAATACGTTAAACAATCTGTGAATCAACCGGACAAATGGGTCATGGTATACGAAACGGGGCGCTATGAAAATAAGACTTAGAAAAATTTCACCCAAAAACAACGCCTAATCAAGCCTTCGGGATCCGGTGGGATGTGGGAGTACCAGGGTGGGGAAACACCGGGGGACGACCTTAAGGTCAATGCAAGGTCAAGGTCAAATTAAAAAAGACGCAGACACGGGGTACGCTTTGTGGTTAGTGACCTTGACGCCAGGGTCAGTGACCTTGACCACAAGGTCAGTGACCTTGAAGGCCAAGGTCAAATTAAAAAAGACGCAGACACGGGGTACGCTCGATATCAGTGACCTTGACGCCAAGGTCAGTGACCTTGACCCCAAGGCCAAGGTCAAATTAAAAAATACGCTAACACGGGCTATGCTCGTGCTCAGTGACCTTGACCTCAAGGTCAGATTCATAAAAACACCCCATTTAACCTAACCTGTCCAAGTCGGAGAGAGGTCACTTCGCTCGCTCTTAGACTAAGTTGTTTAAAAGCCAAAGTCGGAGCCCCGCTTCGCGGGGCTTAATGGTCATAAAAAAAATAACCACGAAGGGGATGGCGGGGTCTGTTCGCTCGCTACGCTCGCTCACTGGACCCCGCCATCCCCTTCTAACCTAACCTGTCCAAGTCGGAGTGCCCCAAGTTTCGAGCTCGCTTCGCTCGCTCTTGGACTAAGTTGCTTAAAGGGCAAAGTCAGAGCTCCGTTTAATTTGACCTTGACCTTGTGGTCAAACGGTCAAGGTGACTGATATCGAGCGTACACCGTGTCTGCATATTTTTTAATTTGACCTTGACCTTTTTTTTTTTTTTACGTGGTAAAATCATCAAATGAGTCCTCCAACCCCGGCAGGGCGGGAGGGACTGTCAGACTTGTACTGACTAAAATCCACGGTGTCCTTCGGTAGCCCTTTGTGTGCCGGAGTCGCGGTATACGTATGTCCCGCAACCCCGGCAGGACTGTGGCCCTCTATAGGGGGGCCCCGTCACTATGCTGACGCTCCTTGAGGCGCGCGTGGGACACAACGCGCCGTCGACCCGGGCATGGTCCTTGGTCGGGCAGCGAGTTGCCCTTTACTCGCCGCCCGCATGCCCGCGCCTACGGTGGCCGGAGATCGTCCCGCGACATCCGTCGCCGTGGGCGTCTACCACTGCGTCTCGGGCGGAGGGAGGACGGTATCCTCTCCCTCAAGCGGCCCGCCTCCTCCTTCGCGAGCATGACTGCTTCGCAGAAGGAGGCGACCGCCTCCCACTCCGTCTCGCCCCGCAGCATGGCCGCAACCAATGCCGGGCGCGAGAGGTCTCCGCCTATCGCCGCGGTGAGGACACGGCGGTGCTCCGCCCAAGCTGGGCATTCCTGCACCGTATGCTCCACCGTGTCCTCCGGGCGATCCTCGCAGTGGTGACACCCGGGCGTTTCCTCCTTTTTTATCATGCACAGGTACCTCCCGAAGCTGCTATGTCCGGTGAGGACCTGTGTCATGCGGTAGGTGAGGACGCCGTGGGACCTATCCAGCCACTCCTCAAAGAGGGGTCTTACAGCCGCGACTGCGGCTAGCCCGAATTTGACCTTGACCTTGGGGTCAAAGGTTTCTAAGTCTTTTTCATTACTTTTTCTTCAAAATTTTATAAGTCCCAGACGCCTTCACAATGAGAGTTAAATTTTTCCTCCTAGCTCAGCGGTCATTGACCTCACAAAAAAAACTCCCGGGAAAAAGTTGTTTCTTTTGATGTCCTCCATACGATAAAACCATAAAAAGTAAGTATTATTATGTTTGAAAAATTCATCAAAATTTTTCTAAGTGTTTTTTCCTCAGTGCCCCGTTACGTACACTCCAACCGACAAATGTTATAAGCTCCACGAATACGCTGTTCGCGGAGAAATTATCAAAAAATCGTCGCCAACTAAAGTGAGTGTTACGACGGTTTTACCCGAGAAATATCGAAAGAAGCAACCCACACAGACCATATCAAGACCAGGTTATTGAAAGGCAAGAAAGAGGTAAATGCGAAAAGCTGTTTGAAATGATTTTCTGATTTTATAACCTCAAATCACACTCAAGATTGAAATATATAACAGTTATCGTTATCAAAACTTATAACAACGCCATCTGTGGGTGAATAGCAAAATTACCTTCGAGTTACAAACTTTCATCTGGGAACAGACTACCGATCAACACCAGATAATTATGAAATAAAAGAAAGAAGGAAAATAAGAGTAAAAAGGTATTTGGAAGATCTTGTTGAAACTAATATCCCAAATTGAATTCAAGATTAAAATTGGAAGTCAATCTACACTTACAATAAAGCCATCTATGGGCGAGTAGCAAAATTATCTACGAGTCACGACCCAAAACCTGGGCGGCACAAGCGATTAATACCAAAGTAACGCCATCTGCTGGGGAATAGAGGCAAAATCATATAAAGGCTTCAAGCCAAACCCTGCGCAAGACGTACATCAGGCTGGCCCGGCCCCATGGAATTTAATAATGAGATTGTTATCAATCCAATGTACCCGGGTATACTAATATATGTAACACCTTCATTTTCAATGTAACTCTTTTTAAAAGAAATTACGTGCACTTCTTAGTGGCCGGGCCAGCCTGACGTTTTCAGCCCGGCCACCTTGTTTCCCACTAATCTACAAAAAATACTGGCAATATTGTGCTACAGATGAAATGTACCCTATAATTTATGCATATGTAACACAAAATCGAATCCTAAAATGCAATAGCATACGAAATATTAGCGGTTGCAGGTGGCCGGGCTGAAATTATTTCGTTAATATAAAACAGTAAAACTCCAACACCTACCAAAAACTAATACCAGTACATAATGAGATATAGAGATATAGAATACATGTAACGCTTTCATTTTAAATTATAATACATATTTAGAAAGAATAATCACTTGAAATTATATTTCAGCCCGGCCACCTAAAAGCGGTAATATTCCCTAAAATCTTATGCCAATTTGTACAGTAAAACCTGATACAGCTATGAAATGAAAGTTACATTCGTTTCGTTTTAGTCGTATACCTTTAAGCCTTCTGTTTGACTAGATTATCAAAACCTGAGAAACTTGCCGAAGAGTGACTATCATTTATTAACTAATTTCAGGACATTTGGTTTGTTGAGTGAAACAAAATTGGTAATTGTCATATGTTTTTAATAATCATTTTTGAAATTAGTTAGACAACATTTGTACTTATATTAATTAGGTACTATAACAATTGTTAATTATAAATAATGTAAAAAAAGGTAACACATTGATAATAACACAGTTATCAAAAAATTATAGTAATATCAATATTACTTTAACATCGAACATTCATTCATTCAGAATATTAGAAGATAATTTTTGGTTAAATACTTATTATACCTTGGTAAAAAATCACAGATTTTCGTAATGATTTTTACATCAACTTTGAATTTAAAGTTTTGAAAACTTTCAATTAAAATTATGCTAATATAATTATTACAACAATTCTTAAATAAAGAGAGAACCATAGTTCTTTCAGTGGCAGCTGTCTACTCGGGGAAAATATCTTACGACTAAAGCGCTATATTCACGATCCAGCACGGCTGTACAGCAGCTCAAGGTCGCGTTGCTGGACGTAGCAAAAACATCGTGAATAGGCTTGACGTACGTCAAGGCTTGTCCAGCAACGCGACCTTGAGCTGACGTACAGCCGTGCTGGATCGTGAATATAGCGCTTTTGCTACGTCCAGCAACGCGACCTTGAGCTGCTGTACAGCCGTGCTGGATCGTGAATATAGCGCTTTAGGTTGGGACGCGACACAGGCGCCGTCTAAAAATCGGTGGTAGCGTCTGTGAACTATTATCTTTGTATGGTTATGTTGTGAAGCCAAAAACGGAGAAAATATATATAGGTTTAGGTATTATGTATCCAACACTTATTATGTGTGATTTATACTACTTAGTTTATTAATAAAAATATCATAGTAACGCATTTTTTTTTTTTTTTTTTTTTTTTACGTGGTAAAATCATCAAATGAGTCCTCCAACCCCGGGCAGGGCGGGAGGGACTGTCAGACTTGTACTGACTAAAATCCACGGTGTCCTTCGGTAGCCCTTTGTGTGCCGGAGTCGCGGTATACGTGTGTCCCGCAACCCCGGCAGGACTGTGGCCCTCTATAGGGGGGCCCCGTCACTATGCTGACGCTCCTTGAGGCGCGCGTGGGACACAACGCGCCGTCGACCCGGGCATGGTCCTTGGTCGGGCAGCGAGTTGCCCTTTACTCGCCGCCCGCATGCCCGCGCCTACGGTGGCCGGAGATCGTCCCGCGACATCCGTCGCCGTGGGCGTCTACCACTGCGTCTCGGGCGGAGAGAGGACGGTATCCTCTGCCTCAAGTAGTAACGCATTTTGTTTCACTCAACAAACCAAATGTCCTGAAATTAGTTAATAAATGATAGTCACTCTTCGGCAAGTTTCTCAGGTTTTGATAATCTAGTCAAACAGAAGGCTTAAAGGTATACGACTAAAACGAAACGAATGTAACTTTCATTTCATAGCTGTATCAGGTTTTACTGTACAAATTGGCATAAGATTTTAGGGAATATTACCGCTTTTAGGTGGCCGGGCTGAAATATAATTTCAAGTGATTATTCTTTCTAAATATGTATTATAATTTAAAATGAAAGCGTTACATGTATTCTATATCTCTATATCTCATTATGTACTGGTATTAGTTTTTGGTAGGTGTTGGAGTTTTACTGTTTTATATTAACGAAATAATTTCAGCCCGGCCACCTGCAACCGCTAATATTTCGTATGCTATTGCATTTTAGGATTCGATTTTGTGTTACATATGCATAAATTATAGGGTACATTTCATCTGTAGCACAATATTGCCAGTATTTTTTGTAGATTAGTGGGAAACAAGGTGGCCGGGCTGAAAACGTCAGGCTGGCCCGGCCACTAAGAAGTGCACGTAATTTCTTTTAAAAAGAGTTACATTGAAAATGAAGGTGTTACATATATTAGTATACCCGGGTACATTGGATTGATAACAATCTCATTATTAAATTCCATGGGGCCGGGCCAGCCTGACGTACATTGCGCAAGCGCATTTATTAACGCCACGATAGTTAGTTTGTTGAAACGCCAAGAGAGGGCGTAAGTAATACGATCAAGATGGAAGAAGTGTTAAAAATTTTACAAAATATACAAGCTGATTTATCTAAAAGTAAGCAAGACATGAAAGAGATGGAGTCAAATATCAAAGAGTCTATAAATAATAACATAGATGAAAAATTCCTATTCTTTGAAACTAAAACCAAAGAGATGGAAGCCAAAATTGAACAACAACAAAAAACTATAGAAAACCTGGATAAACAAATGAGAAGGAAAAATATTATTTTCTTTGGAATCGAAGAAAAAGAAAAGGGATATGAAAGCTTACTTTCCATAATATTAAACACTATTAACAGCAATATGAATATATCTTGTCAGAAATGGGAAATAGAACACGCCAATAGAATAGGAAAATACTCAGGAAAAATTAGACCAGTAGTTGTCACAATCACAACTATAAGCAAGAAAATAGAGATTCTTAAGAACAAAAAGTTGCTTGAGGATACTAATATATACCTGAAAGAGGATTTTCCTCCTAACGTACTACAAAAAAGGAAAGAATTACAAGAAGACCTTAAGCGTGAGCGAGAGTCAGGGAAAAGAGTGGCTTTACGCTACGATAAAATCGTAACACTTAAATCACGGAATTCAGAAGACCATACACCAACGAAAAGAAACGTAAACAAACGATTCATGTCTACATCACCTGAGGAGGCAGAGGAAGAAACCATGAAGGAACCCGATAGCGAAAGAATAAAACAAATTTCCAAAAAAAACAAGTCACAAACCATAACTAGCTTTCTACGCCCGTCGCAGCTGGTTATTCACAGTCAGACTATACCTAATACTAATACAAATATAAATGACATTCCAAAAAACTAACAAGCGCCTCTTCAGCTTTAACCTCTCTACCTTCTCCAAGCCGGCCGGTCACCGTGGAGGAGTATGACCACCACCTCTTAAACCACAACAAAAACCGAACAAGCAAGATTAGCAACAAAAACAAAAATAAAAAGACCCAAACCCTTTACATAGCAACTCTAAATGTAAGAACCTTACTATCGGACAGCAAACTAGAAGAACTGAGATATGCTGTTACCTCGTTAAAATGGGATATTATAGGTTTATGCGAAACAAGAAGGGAAAAAGAAACAATAGAAGAGTACACAGATTTTATTTTATTTCATACACCTGGAACGAATGGAAGAAATGGAGTTGGATTCCTTATTAAAAAACATCTAAAGGACCAAATAGTGAACATTAAAAGCTTTTCAGACCGAGTAGCTTTACTAGAAATACATACATCCGACAACTCTACTTGGTCACTTATACAATCATACGCTCCCACAGAGAAATGCACTAAAGAAGAGTTAGATCAATTCTATACAACTGTTCAGTCCGCGTTGGATTTTACTCATACAAAAAATAAAATCTTACTTGGGGATTTCAACGCAAAAATAGGGAAAGCTAAGAAAAATGAAGAAAAGAATATAGGACAATACGCATACGGAAAAAGAAGTCCTCATGGTCAGAAATTAGTAGAATTTGCAGTCGAAAATGATTACCATTTCGTGAACAGCATGTTCCCGTGCAAACCTCACAAGAAATGGACATGGCAATCCCCAAATAGTCAACATTTTAACGAAATTGACTACATACTAACAAATCAACCAACTAATGTAAAAAATTTCGATATTATAAAAAACCTGAACTTTAGTTCCGACCACAGGATGATTAGATGTGAACTCCTCATAAATACAAAACTCAAAAGAAGGAAAATAAAACCTGTTCAATACAATAGAGAACCACTAGATATTCCAGAAGACGACGCTAGATACTGGGAAATTAAATTTACTGATGCTAGTAGTAAACATGCAGAGGTACAGAGCCAATACGATGAGTTAGAAACAGACATACAAGAGTTCCTGAAACAGCTACCGAAGAAAAATAAAAATATACACACATACATCAACGAGGAAACAAATGATCTCTTGAAGCAGAGAAAAGAACTCTACTCAAAGAAGAGAACCAAAGAAATAAAATGCGAAATAACAAAAATAAGCAAAAAAATCAACAGGAATATAATGCAACAAAAAAAGACAATGAGGCTAAATACCTTTGAAAAATTTATAAGTAAAGCGGGGGCTGTACGTAAAGCTTATAAAGAGTTGAGTGACAAGTCAGAATGGACAGGTGGACTGAAAAATAAACAGGGAATTATACAAACGAGACGCCCTGATATCATAAACGAAGCCACGCAGTTCTATAAAAAGCTCTACACTGCGTCAGATAGCCCTTGCTCTTATACAGGTACGAACTTCAACAAATTCAAAACAAATACAGAGACACCAACCATTCTCAGATCAGAAATAGAGTACGCAATAAAAACCCAGAAAAATGAAAAAACCCCAGGAAACGACAATATTACCAACGAAGTTCTCAAAGCGCTATCCACTACCCTTATGAAACCCCTTCAAACATTATTCAATAACATACTTAGGACAGAAACCACACCAGATCAGTGGTCAAAATCTACAATTATACTATTGTTCAAAAAAGGGGATAGAAGTGACTTAGGAAACTATAGACCTATTAGTCTCATGGCAAATTTATACAAGATATTCTCAAAAATCATACTTAACAGGATAACAAGAAACCTCGATGAAAACCAGCCTCGTGAACAAGCAGGTTTCCGCAAAGGTTACTCGACTACAGATCACATACAAGTCATAACGCAACTAATTGAAAAAACAAAAGAATATAGAAAAACGTTATACATGTGTTTTATTGACTATACCAAAGCGTTCGACTCTCTACATTTCGAAGCTATTTGGGCATCACTAGCGCAACAAGGTGTAAACGAGAAATATATCAAAATAATCAAGAGTATTTATACAAAATGTAACGCAAAAGTGCGCCTCGAACGTGAAGGTACAGAGTTCCCCATACAAAAAGGAGTAAGGCAGGGAGATCCTCTCTCTCCAAAATTATTTTCAGCAGTGCTCGAGTCCATTTTCAGACGTCTAAACTGGGAAACAAAGGGTATACAGATAGACGGAGAACGATTGAATCACTTACGTTTTGCTGATGACATCGTCGTTTTCGCAGAAAGCGCTATTGAACTGGAGAGTATGGTGATTGAACTAGCCAAAGAAAGTCAAAGAGTGGGACTATTTAAGAACAAATCGAAAACCAAGATCTTAACAAATGGAGTACATGAGGATATCACAATAGACAACGAAAATATTGAATATGTCCAAGAATACATATACCTTGGACAATTAGTATCATTCAAAAATAATACAGGAAAAGAGATAGAAAGGAGGATAACTCTAGCCTGGAGGAAATATTGGGGATTAAGAGAAATAATGAAAAACAAGGACATCAATATTAAAATAAAGAAAAAACTCTATGAAGTAGTTATACTACCATGCCTTACTTATGGTTGTCAAACATGGTCACTGAGAAAAGAGGATGAAGAAAGAATAGCTATATGCCAACGTAAAATGGAGAGAAGCATGCTTGGTTTAAGACTATCAGATAAGATCAAAAACATTAACATCAGAAAGAAAACAAACATAATAGAGGTAAAGAAAAGAACAAGATTACTCAAGTGGCATTGGGCAGGACACATTTGTAGAATGGAGAACAACAGATGGACAAAACGTTTAACAGAGTGGGTACCAAGGGACAGGAAAAGAGAAAAGGGGAGACCAAGAAAAAGGTGGAGAGATGTCTTCAATCTAAGATGTGGACCCCTATGGATGCGGGAAGCGCGCGAGAGAAATGTATGGAAAGGTTTAGGAGAGGCCTACGCCGCAGAGGCGACTACTACACATGAAAATTAGTTAAGTTATAAAACAACATTATAATACAGATAAAATTTGAACTTTTAAGTGTAATATTTTAGATTAGAAAAACCTTATGTAACATGTAACTAGAACTGTTATGTAGTAAGAAATAAAGGCTATTTTATTTTATTTATTTTATTTTATAATTAGACATAAGTTTTATTGAACTCTACCAAATGGCCTAACTAGAAACAGGGCCTTCTATGAAGGCCATCGTAATAAATAGGTTATTTAACACTAAAAGTTACTGTTATTAAATCTACGTTAAAAAGAAGTGGTTTTTATGATTGTTATATAATAAAACAAAGTATCACTTTAACATTTGTTAGTTTAATTTATGCAATAAATGAATTAATAATAACTGTTTATTTATGAGAGTGGCCTTCCATGGTACACCACCTTAATTTTACGTTGTCTATTCCCGATATCCAAGAAGCGAGGGCCTGTTACGTACTACCAAAATAATAGCGCGAGCGATTCGCGGCTGCATCTGTGATTTTCAGTTGGATGGATCTTTGTAAACGGAAGGAATTTGTCGTCACATGGCAATAACTACGAAATTTTAATAATTGGCCTTCGAAGGAGCATGGCCTTCCATGGTCCACCCACCTTACTTTTTATTGTTCGATTTTAGTTTTGTTTAACCTCCCGGGCGAGAACACTAAACACTAAATTAAAAATTAAAAACACAATTGATTAATGGGCATTGTTCTCTAATATAATAAAAAGTCTTAATTCAAATAAAAAAACCCAATAAGAAATTAAATCAGACACTAAAAGCACTATAAAATTTTAATGTTAGACACCACTGACTCGCCGGCAGGGCAAGTATTAATTTTGGAACTATCAAATAATATCCTAATAAAGTTAGATTAATTTGGATTCTTCCAGATTGAGCCGGTTGTTTGTACAGTCACTAGCAAATGTGATACGTACGTTTTGTTTCAGAGTGCATTAGAAAGTTTTGCAAGTCAGGACGCATTTAATGATTACACCACGATAAAAAAGAAGTGTTACTTATTGATTAATTGGATGTTACTGGTAACATTGTAATTTCAAAAATATAAATAAGCGACTACTTTCCATGGGTGTAAATAGAAAAAAAACATCTGGTTTCATACTTCATATATTTATACTATAACGACCCATTTATTGCCGATCAAAATCAAAATCAAATCGTTTATTTCAAGTAGGCCAGTTACAGGCACTTTTGAATTGTCAAAAGACAAAATTAAAATAAAATAGTTTAAAAAATAGTTACGGTGCTACAGTCCCAGTCACAAGACATAAAAACTGTGAAAGTACTGTAGATGCCCATTCCAAAGCGTAGATCTCTATGGAGAAGAACGGGCAAGAAACTCCATGGACACTCTTTTTCAATCGCCAAAATTATAACAAAATCTTTGTTACATCATTCAACTTGTGATGGTACATTATTGTGAGAACGATGTAGCAAGTGAAAAGTGTCCAAAGGTGATTAATATAAAAAAGACAAAAAATTTTATAATTAAAATAAACCGTGGCTGCTAAGAGATGACCAGTCACGACTGACAGCGCCCGTTCACGAACATGACACATGCATCAGCATCACTCAGCTCAACCATTTTGAAGGGAACTAAATGATCCGACACACGCGCCACCGCCAGCGAGACATTAGAGTGAGCATGACATAATCTCAACCACCAGGGTCATTCAAGTCATTAAAAGACGTGGGTATCTACTCATTGAAAGTTATAAAGTACATTGTACTTACAAAATGATTCCTGTGAAACTATATAATACTGGAAAGATTGACTCTATACAATGCAAGGTTAGTTAACAATCTTCATCAGCTCCGACATTAGTATTTACACAGAAAAATAACGAATTATAACTAAAAAAGTCAAATACGATAAATACAGAATAATTTGTTTGAATTTCCCCTAAGGCTGAGCACAGACTTGAGTCACAACTGTTTTTAGACAGTTTTGTCTCGCACAGACAAGTCTGTCTTAAAACATTAACAAAACTGTTTTGTCTACGACACGCCGCTCACCTGAAACAAAACTGTTCAGTGTCAGACTTGTCGCTGTGCAGTTCTTGTGTCTATTAGACAATATTGTCTATGAGACGTTTTGTTTTAAGTGTACGCATCTTCATGGTTTTTGTGAAGCAATAGTCTGTCTTAAAACTGTTTTGACTCAAGTTTGCGGTCAGCCTAACATACATAAAAGTGTTCGTGACTGTACATTAAATATTGGAAAAACATTTTCAAAAATTGTTTTTAGTTACTGGTGCACAATTTATTGATTGTAAGAGTACATTGTAGTATGCGTACAAATTGAAATATTGTATTTGTGTTCAAATTATTCAAAATTCGAGTGAAAAATTTCTATTGAATAGAATTTATTGATAAATTGGAAATTTATTGTTTGCAGTTTTTATGATTGATTTTGTAAACAGTTTTGTGAATTTATTGTTTGCTATTGGGAGTAATTATTTTCAAATAATAGCTTAGTTAAATGTTAAAAATTTAGGTATAATTTGGGCAATAAAATAGGACCTTGAGTAAAAGAAACTTAGCATAAATCAGCATAATGATCTGAATATTGACGAGACGTTTGGCAAAGTGGCTGAGCAATTGCACTGCCTGCGCTGTGTGTTGCGGGTTCGATCCCCGCTCGGAACAAATAATTGGCCTCTGGCTCTGGCTGGTCCTCGTAGACTCGGGAACGAAGAAACTACGGCAGGCTTTGGCCCTCTAAGAAGTCCCGTCATATTGCTAACAGCTCTTTAAGGCGCGTGTGGAACACAAGGCGACATTATGTATAGGGTAAAGGGAGATTATATGGTGATACAGGCAAATCAGTGATAGAGTCTTAAAAGTCTCTCAAAACGTTACCTATGCATGCATGCAGTAAGCCGAAATGATGCAACTAGTTCACCACTAAAGTGGACAAGGTGTAGTGACACATCATTTGGCATTATAATCTTTATTTCTCTAAAACATTTACAAGACTAAATCTAAAATATAAAATATGTCTCAAGCTTGTAATTCAGAAATTATAAACCCTGACTTCTAAACTAAGTTAATGTACTTATATCTTAGAAGCCAGTGATCCTTCAATAAGCTGCCAAGATAGTAAAATGGACACATAATACACAATAAACCGCATTACTACATTCATACCCGCGGTGGTAGACGCCCACGGCGACGGACGTCGCTAGACGATCTCCGGCCACCGTAGGCGCGGGCATGCGGGCAGCGAGTAAAGGGCAACTCGCTGCTCGACAATGGACCATGCCCGCGACGGCGCGTTGTGTCCCACGCGCGCCTCAAAGAGCGTCAGCATAATGACGGGGCCAAAGCCTGCCGGGGTCGCGGGATTATTTCCTTACCGTGACCCCGAATCAGAAAGGGCTATTGAAGGACACCGTGGATTTTAGTCAGTAGAAGTCTGACAGTTCCTCCCGTCTTTTCCGGGGTGGGAGGACTCATTTGATGATTTTAATACACTAAAAAAAAAATACTACATGCATAGGTGACGTTTTGAGAGACTTTTAAGACTCTATCTACCGCTATGAACCACCCAAAAACATTGCCATCACAAAAATTAATACAACGTTTATTAAAGTTAATTACGTTTATATTTTGCCATTCAATATTTCGCGTCACGTCGTATCTGACGAGTAATATCGAAATAAGTGGTATTTATTTATAAGTTATCGTTGTTTACTTAGGACCGATGTTATTGCGATACGATAGTATTTAATAGCATTGTAATTACGATGTGAGTTCTGTTTTATGGGGTGTGTATTAAAATTAGGGAAAGTGGTAAGAATGGCTTAGCCTTCACAAGCTATCCACCGCACTTAGCGTCAAGTCACACTGAGACGCCATGCTGCAGGCATAGAGCGACTCAAATGTAACTTTATTTACTACATCAAAAGATACACATTTCCATTATCGTCGCTTCACGCTGCGTCTCGCTGTGAACTGACTCTTAGGTTAGATTCCCACCAACCGGCCGGACTCGGCAGCATTTTACAATGCTGCAACTTACGGGACACATCGCTACGTGACGCGGAATGCCGACAGAGATAATTTTGCAAGCAAATAATATGAACTGTATTTACTGTTGATGGATTTCAATGTTCTTACCGCTTTGTAAAATGCCGCCGAGTAGGCCGGTTGGTGGGAATCTGACCTTAGGGAAAAAAATTTAGTTATGCATAAAATTGTAATTTCTTTCCCCCCACAAAAGTCGTATAAAGTAAATCAGCTTGAACCACAAACACTTACCTACGGCTTGCTTATATTTCACAGGCGGCAAATAGCAAATAAATAACGAATCGGACAGATTTACGGGCTTTTACGCGTAACGGAGCGCAATTATGCGTAAACACGTAAAATTAAAAAGTTGCCGCGCGGTTTTATTCGCCGATTTACGCGTTTGTGCGCTGATTACGTCTACTTATAGTGGATTTGTGTTGCGTTCCGTTGCACGCAGAGGGGAACTTTAATGTGGAGAGTTTTTATCAGTAGGTAAATGAGAGTTGGGTTTTCAATGGTATTTTTCTCGTTTCTGCGAATGGCAAATAGGCTGTGGTTGAATTCGGTTTAATAAATGTTCGAAATCATCACGTGAAATCGGATTTTGCAGATTTTCTTTGTTGGATTGAGGCTTTACCGGGAAAACAGATCATTTCTGAAACCCTAGCATGAATTTTACGTATTATGCCGTACAAGTTTAAAACTTCAAAAGTGCTGCCAGTGTAGGAACGAAGAATATCCATCAAATTAACGTCGTCGTAACGTCCCCGTTTCTTTAAATAGTGAAACACAAAATTGTTGATAAAGCCTCCGGTATGTACCTAGTGAGAATGATATAGACTGAATTTGCTATTCATAGATAGCATCATGAAATGAAAGAGTTTTAGTTGCCTGAAATAATAATAAATAAATAAAAACTCATTAATAGTAGACTTTGAACCTGCAACCATGTGATTCAGTACAACCAACTGAGGTATGCTCAACAAAAAAGATTTTCTTTTCACGATGTTGGTATTAATGCTCATTAAATATTTAGATCTAAAGAAACACGTGTTTAGTTTAAAGCCTACAAAGTTCGATGAAAGTTGCGATCATTTAATATTAATCCACATTTTGAGTTACAACTTCTTCTTAAGTAAATTACTAAACAAATTCGAGGTTACTAAGTAATAAGCTTGGAGAACTTAGTTTATTAACCAACTTTGGTAAAAGGAAGAGGTTCTTAATGCGTTACTTTTTAACCGACTTCAAAAAAAGGAGGAGGTTATCAATTCGACTGTATTTTTTTTTTTTTTTTTTTTTTTATGTTTGTTACCTCATAACTTGCGACTGGGTGAACCGATTTTCATAATTCTTTTTTCAATCGAAAGCTGGTGCTTCCCGTGTGGTCCCATTGTCACCATTTTAGGATCTGATGATTGGATCTTGGAGAAATCGAGGGCAACCCTCAAATTTTATTAGCTGACACATAGTTTTTCGCAAATCTTATGAAGTAATTCAAGTACTTGCGTATAGAAATCATCATCTCATGTAGCTGAGCTGATGATGGAAGGTACAACTCCTCAAGTAAGAAAATTATGTTCGTGCTCGCATATCTCCGGAACACAAGTCCGATTTAAGTAATTCTTTTTTTTGTACTAGGTATCGTTCAACTTAGGGAATACTGCAAATTCATCAAAATCGGTTCAGTAGTTTTTGAGATAGAATGAATGCAAGAGATGTTAACGATGTTATTACCGGTGCTACGGATAACGAAATTCTAGTGGACATGTAAGAAAATTATGTATTTGACAAGAATGTTGGTTGAATATTTAAACTAAAAAGAGTAAAATAAAAACTTTTTCAAAAAAAATGTGACCGCCTTCAAAAACAACCACAAAAAAGGGTAAAATAACCTACAAAACTTTTCTTTCGGAAGTCGGTGGCAAAAAAGACAATGAAATTAATAAAAAAAGTCACCGACTTCCGAAAGAAAAGTTTTGTAGGTTATTTTACCCTTTTTTGTGGTTGTTTTTGAAGGCGGTCACATTTTTTTTTGAAAAAGTTTTTATATTTATTATTTTAATGTTACCCTATTTCTCGATAACGCCCTCCACTGATATGATAAATTCTTCTTTTAATAAAAGATTATTCTTCACAGATTTTCCCATGGTAATCAGATCAGTATCTGATGATGTGACCTTGGAGAAATCGAGGGAACTATTCAGTAAATGATAGTTGCTACAGTATATCTATGTATTGTTTCTTAATAATACAACATAACATTACAACTGTACCCACTAAGAAGGGAAAAAAACAAAAAATAAACTTAGCAAATGCATAACATTAATTATAATCTTAAATGCTCAAAATTTGTATGCCTAATAGGCTAAACATAATAATCCTAACATTGTAATTTCATCTTATTTACCTACCTATGTTTCACAATTAAATAATTTCAATTTGAATTTCAACAAAATATTAAGCAGACTGCTAAAAACCCAAGTCTATTAAATAACTTTTTTGACAAAAAGTCAAAGAAATAAGGAACAAAGTCATCAACATCCCAAATAAAAGTTATTTTAACATTTTCTTGTGTTTTTATTTTTAATGGAAAAAAGTATAAAAAAAAAGAAATTGAACTGCCTCGTTGTGTTGGTAATTGGTATGGTCATCTAGAGAATGCAAAAGTTACAGTCCTGAGTTGTAATCCAAGATCGCACAAAGTATTGGAAGGTTTGCCACTAAGAGTTTCTAACCGGTTTTTATTTTGTTTCAAAACGATGACCTAGGAGTTTCACAACGATTACTATAGTAGACCGGAAGCCAGACCAAAATATCGTTAGTGATTTCTTCTCAAGCCATAATTAGTAGACTACATAAGGGAGTCGGATCATAAAGATTTGTGGAAGTCAGCTGCTGTTCCGTTGGTGGGATAAGCAGCAATAGCCGTTCAAACACGTAGAAAAAATAATATTTTTTTGTCATTTCCTCCCAACTGAAACCTGGTTTATATTGAAGATTACCTTATTTCACGAAGAATAAAACCAATCAGCTGTCTGTAACATGGTGGAATACACGTCTGCTGGTCACTCGAACATGTAATTTTTTATATTATTTTCAGTGATTTCCTCTCGACTCAAATTTTACCTGATGAAAGTTTACATGAAGATATGGATAAAAGCAAACGTCAGCTGGCTGTATCTCGGTGGAAAGATCGTAAAATAAAATATGAAGAAACAAATATTTTATTAAATCTGAATAACTAAACGTAATTTATTTGCAATATCAAAACGGACTTAAAGGGAAACGAGTGTCTGTCATAATGACACATAGAAGAAGCCATAAAAAATATTATTTAAAAAAAACTTGTGTCATCCTTAATGTCTAATCTTGTCAAATCATTCTGCTGTCATAAGGTTTCAAATCAATATTAAATGATTTTGTTGTTGTATTTCGTTATTTTGTTCAAGTTATGGAACTGTTCTTACTGGAGTGAATAAGTAATTGACACCCTGATCAAGAAGGTCCGTTAACCGGTTCAACAGAATCAGAAGGATTCCCGCACGATCTTCAATGATGAGACAAGGCTCTCGCTTGGAGATTACGTGAAGAGCTTCTCGATCCGGCTTGCATTATGAAGAAATTCCTATCTTTGAGGTCCGAACTAGATATCCATTGATATATGTTTCATAACAACATGTTTATTTTGTATTTTTAATTGTTTTATATGTAATGTAAATGAAAAATGTAAATGACAATAACATCAAACAATGAATCAAGCAATGATTGGGGGTTTTCTTTATAGAAAAGCTTTTTATTTCTTATACTTTTCACTAATTGAGAAAATAAATCAATAGACCCATTTATACGTTTTTTCAAGAGTTCATTATGATCGTTTTGCATATTCGTGCAAAGAATGGGCAGAGAACCTTAGGCCCATCGCATACGGCGTATTCTAAACGCGCAGAAGACGCGCGTTTCAGGAACGCGCCTCTTCGGCGCCGTAGACGCTGATTTGTTATTGCGTTTGGATTGATGATACAAGCGCGCGTATAAAGAAGCGGAGTAGAGGAGAGAGACATAACCGCGCGGTTAGTCAACCGCCAGAAAATAGAATCGCGCTGCTCCCGCGCGTTTCTATTACTATGGAGTCTTTACTTTGCGTTCAGTTGCGTGGCGGATACCGCGCGGTTAGCACATCACAGCTCGTGAGTTTGGCACGGTTCGTTTCGACACTGAACTGTTTATTGATGAAGTGGAGAAGAGAAATGCAATATGGGATATTCAGTGTGAGGATTACTCAAATAAAACTATCATAACCAAGCTTGGCAAGAGTTAGTGGAGATGATAAATAAATCGATTTTTCGCTGATCTCCTTTTTCAAACGGACGTTATCCCTGTACGATAATCACATATAACCGCCGGAGTCTGATTGCATAACAATTTTGCGGTTTCGAACCGCGCGATTCATGAACGCGCGGTTTCCGCAAGTCTGTACTAGCCCTTAGTCCTGCTTGTACAATAATTTTCAAAGTATCAGCTGACGACCTTTCCACCGAGATACAGCCAGCTGACGTCTGTTTTTAGCCATATCTTCATGTAAACTTTCATCAGGCAAAATTTGGGTTGAGAGGAAATCACTGAAAATAAAATAAAAAATTACATGTTCGAGTGACCAGCTGACGTGTATTCCACCATGGTACCGTCGGCTGATTGGTTTTATTCTTCGTGATACAAGGTAATCTTCAATATAAACCAGGTTTCAATTGAGAGGAAATGACTAAAAAAATATATTTTTTCTACGTGTTTGAACGGCGATTGCTGCTTATCCCACCAACGGAATCGCAGCTGACTTCCACGAATGTTCATGATACGACTCCCTCATGTAGTCTGCTAATTATCGCTTGAGAGGAAATTGGTCACGGACATCTGTTACGGGCTCCCGCTCTATAGTTATGCGTTAGAATAAAACTCATGTACAAGCACTTAAAACCGTTGGTCCCGGCTGTCATTTGCAGATTTTTGACAGTCATTACTGTTAGTCAGAAGCTCTAAAGTCTGACAACCAGTCTTACCATGGGGTATCGTATTACCCGGTTAGTGGGTTGTGGAGGTCTGATAGGCAGTCGCTCCATGCAAAATATTCAGCTGCATCCGGTTTGACTGGAAGCCAACCCCACTATAGTTGGGAAAAGGCAGGCAGATGATGAGATTAAAACTCACATACATAAAAACCCAGATCGAGAACAACTTCTGGCAGGTTAATAACTTTTTTAACAGTGCTGAAAAAAAGGCGAGCGAAGACACGGTGAATTTTTAAATAAAACAAAGATACAAGGTCTGTAACTCTCAGACATACCCTTGTCCCTACAAAGGTTCAGATATTCATATTTAATGTAATACATAAATAATTGAGTATTTCAAGGTCATGCGTCTGAACAGACATAATGACGCTCCCTTTCTGTTATGTAGAGATGATATTTTGTATGCATAAGTAAGGCACACAAATACAGAGTTATCAAAGTACCTATGTCACAGTGCGTGAGTTACAGCAGGGCAACTGTATTCATCTTTATATTTATTTATTTAAACTTTATGCAACACAGAGTTCCATTGGCGGACTTAATGCCTGAGGCATTCTCTACCAGTCAACCAAGGCAGTAGAGAAATAAACCATGGCAGGTGCATAAAAAGAATGAGATAAATTTAAGGATAAAATGTTTAAATAAACATACATATATATTTACTATGACAAATACTTAAATATACTATATATATATAAATATATATATACATATATACAAATAAAAGAAAGAAGATCGAGACGACTCTGCTATTGGTGAAGAAAATGATGACGTAACTTCCGCTTAAAAGCAAATTGACTGGTTGCCGTCCTGATAGCGAGAGGAAGCGCATTCCAAAGAAGAATGGATTGAATGTGAAAAGAAGAATGAAGAAAATCAGAACTGTGGGAAGGACAAAGTAAGAGAAGATTGTTAGACGAACGCAGATTCTTAGTATGTGAGGTACATAGATATTGAAAGTGAGGGATAAGATAAGAAGGAGGGGTCGGAGAGTTGAGTAGGGAGAAAAGAGTGGTCAAGGCACGCAAATTACGTCGTTGTCTGATGGGCATCCAATTAAGCTCCGATCTATAGCACGACACATGATCATATTTTTTGAGGTTAAATATGAACCGGATGCAATTGTTTAAGAGCCGATCAAGCTTATCAAGAAAAACTGCATTTAGGTCAAAGTAGCACACATCACCATAGTCGATTATAGGGAAGATTAAAGTCCGCACAAGCATAGTCTTGGTTTTTGCAGGCAGAAAGTTCCTCAGACGATACAAGCCACGCAAGGTCCCGTTGACCCTCTGATTTTATAGCGTTGTAAAATCATCAAATGTGTTCTCCCACTCAGGGCAGGGCGGGGGAGACTGTCAGACTCGTACTGACTAAACTCTACGGTGTTCAATAAGCCCTTTAAGTTGCGGGGTCACGGTAATTTGTAAGTCCCACGACCGGAGATTAGCCAATTGGCACAGGAGATGCTATAGTGTTTTACTCTCATAATCCAATGGAATAGCAATTCTTCACAACCGGAGAGAGATGAGGGTCTAATCTAGAAGCACGAAATCCCTTGATTCAAGCCTTAATCACGGACGTTTTCTACGCTTACGGACTCATTTGATAACTTGACTAAGATTAAAAAAAGACATAAATTGTCTATATATCTCCGCTGAGATTGGCCGCCATTGCCGAAATGGATCTGCAGGACTCCATTATTATATGCTGCCATTCTAAAAACAAATATCTGGTTGACCGAGCTTCGCTCGGTTTTTAAAATGTCTATATCTTTGGAACCGAGCTTTTTTCGAACCTGGGACCTTATAAATCGATTCCTTGAGCCGAAAAACCCCTAATCTGTAACTTTCATGAAAATCCTTGGAGCCGTTTCCGAGATCCTGATATATAAATAAATATACAAGAATTGCTCGTTTAAAGATATTAGATAGATTCCTGTTCTTACTTGCCCTACTCCTCGCACCCCCACAGTGGTTCACCGACGGGGTAATTGCTCGAAGGAGCTGCGGAAGACAGCCCTCCCTTGGTTATTAATGACAGGCACGCCCTCCCCCTATTTACAAGTCATTAAGTGGGCCCAACTGAATTCATGTTTGTAATCTAATATTTTGTGTAACTATGAATTTAGAATTTATTTTTTGGGGAATAGGGAGGTTGAGTTGATTTATTTTTAATTGATTTTCGTCTGTTATTAGGCACTATTTTAGGGTAAAAATGGTGAGAGAAACGTATATTTCTATTATTTGAAAATCTAAAATTTGGGGTCCTAAAACCTTACCACCAGCTCTTAAAGCGAACCAGTTTAGGCTGTGGGAAAGAGATGGACGATAGACGACGTGTATAGCTCTGTCTCTTTCCCACAGCCTAAATTGGATCGCGTTAAGCGCTCGTGGTAAGGCCTCTGATCTTAGTTTACTTGAATTAGTAAGAGTAGTGGAGACCTATAATTTTGCGTAATTTCTTTCATTATTAACACACCGAAAGAATAATCTATAAGAAAACCTAAGGTTACCTACCTAGCATACATTCTATGTGTTGTTGTATAAAAATGTAGTATCTATACAATAATCCGTTAATGATTGTAAAACCTCCCTCCCTTTCACGTCAAGAGAGGAGGCCTCTGTCCCAGCAGTGGGAACATATATGATGATGATGATGATTGTGAATGATAGCAAATGGCCAAAAACTATCAACATTATAATAGTAAGAATGTTATCTATTTAAATGACCAACTTAATTATCTGCAGAGACATTTTAATAAATAACTTGTCACTTTCATAAACTCAACAAAGAGATAGTTACCCTTTCAAGTCATTAAATACAACTTTACTTTCAAAACGTTCTTCGAAGGCGGATCAATTTCCTATCAACCCTTAATTTACTTTAGGTAAACGTTACTGAACTAGAAAATAATAGAAAAACAGCAAATTACCTCGGCAACATCATACTACAGTTGATGGAAACAAAACACTATCGGATCTGTGAGGGACGATCAAAGATATTAAGTCTGGCTTCTCACGCCACATCTTGGGCTCTTTGGTTGTTTGACCCCACTCTGGTGGGGCCCGCGGGTCCAAACGACCAAATGCGTTTTTGAATTGGTCGTTTGGACCCATTTTCAAAATCTGAGAATTGTACTAGCAAATAGAAAAGTGTTCTACCCCTACCAGTCTGTTCCGACTTTCGATATACCGCTTGTCCAAGGAGATGGTGATGTAGAACGGGACATAACACACCGGATCAACTAGGGACGGATGAAGTGGCGACAGGTTAACTGAAGGGGTTATCCAATATTTACGGATTATTGGTACTACTTATGCTGACGGCAAGTAATGAGTGACTTGACGTCCGATTAAGGACCATGTCTGGGTCGACGGTGCGTCGTGTCCTACGTGCGCCTCAATGAGTTGTCAACAATCTGACGGGGCCCCCTTAGAGGGCCCAACCCTACCGGGGTCGCGAGATTGTCTGCTCAGTTTAACGTGACTCTAGAACATAAAGGGCTATTGAAGAAACACCGTGGATTTTTGTCAGTACGAGTCTGACAGTCCCTTCCGCTCCGACAAGGGTGGAAAATTTACGAACGTAAAAAAAAAGTATAATAAAACCTACACAAACAAAGCCTGGGACAGAATCTAGTCTCAAATACAGTGCAAAAAGAGTCCTCACACGTGACGTCACTAAGATACTAAAAGCATAAACTTGTCAAGGCGATAGTGATGTGATAGTTACGTGTAGAATAAGTGAAGAATGATGTCATGCTGTACACACAACACATGACATATTTAAAAAAGTTTTTATTTTCTTGGCTGTAAAAGCTAGTTTAGTTTTTTGCCTTGACTGACTATCGCACAGCTCAAACGACGAAGCGAGTGATGTAAGGGTGGAAAATTGTAAAATCTTTCACCGTGTTAAGGTGGTACGTGTCAATTACTTCATTGTACATTAAAACTTATTTGACTGAAATTAACCTTTAACTAAAATATGATGTATCTTGAGGTACCACAACCACAACTCAGAGCACCACAGTCGAACCAGATGCAGCTATCAGTATTTTACATGAAGGAGTGCCTATCGGACCTCCACAACCCAGTAACTTGGCAATACGATACTCCATGGTAAGACTGGTCGTCAGACTTATGAGCTTCTGACTGACCGTAACGACTGTCAAAGATCTACTAATGACAGCCGGGACCAATGGCTTTACGTGCTTTCCGAAGCACGGAGGAAACTCGCTATGACAGATGGTCACACATCCACATACCAAAGTCGGCAAGCGCGGCTTAACCCGGAAGATGCGGCTGTAATTATTTAGCAGCGAGCTTTTCTACTGTTGACCATTGATAGGCCTACATTGAATCGAAGTGGTAACACATCTTTGTTTTGCCACGTAAGTTACATCTTGTCACTTTTCTCCCTGAATTTAGTTGAATATTTTCTCCCTCCCTTAAAAATGACATAAATAAATCAAGTTGGAAGGTATATAACAGTTTCACACATACATATTATACATACAGTTACCGCTAACTTGACAAATGACACGTTAACTTGGCTAAATTGTAAATTTATGCTGATGACTAGTTGTTTGTTCCTGAAAAACGGTTCTTAAAGCCTCTGTGTGGTTGGTTATGAATATACATTTATTTATACATGTTTTATGGTATGTTTTAAGCGTTCGAAAATGTGAGGTATGGTATGTGTGGTGGAGTCATTTTTTAATGTGGAATTAAAAAACAATTGCGAGCAGGATTTGAATCTCTAACCTGGATGGAATAGAGGGGGCTGAAGGACACATAAGAGGAGCCCCTCTTGTGTATCCACTCTACATACAAAAAAGTATCCACTGTCTACTAATGGACGCAAGCGCAAGCGGAGTACCCATGACCTCTAGATCATGGGTACTCCGCAACCACCCGCTGCCAACCACATCCTTCAAATCATTAACCAACCTTTTATTTATTGTTGTAAAATCATTAGTTATATGAGGCCTTCCGGACTCAAACTGAAGAAAATCCACGATTTTCCTTCAATACCCAGTTACGTTCCAGAGTTCCGGTTATCTGCGATGTTCAGTACCCTTAGCACGAATTTTCACTCTTTTACTTGCCAGTATTTACAGCGTTTCTTGTATGGAAAAATGGAACAGCGCCTCTGGTGTGCGAAGAAGGAACTAATTTTTCCCTTGAAAATTGTCAATTTGAAATTGTCAAAGTTCCAGTTTACGTCTCAAATACTGAAAATTCGTGCTGAGAGTACAGTTTTGTTTCAGTACACTAGAAGCTTTGTCCAAACAAGCTATCGCAGTCATGCTCATATAGATCCAATTCTTCATTGAATTTATAAATTAAAACATCATAATCGAATGAATTTTCTATTTCATTCTTTTAAAAAAAGAATGGCAAACTTCATATATTATGTTGAAAAACATTACAAGGCTATTTCCCGATATTCTAATAGCAGAAAACTTTCTTTTCCCTCGCTTAGATCGAGCACGTCCCAAAGTTTGGCAAACTTGGAGATTAATGACTGGTAAATAAACCTCCTCGGAGGATTCTACGGGAAATATTGGAGGGACATAGTTTGTTTATAGTGGACTACAAATAGGGATTTTGTTATTACAATATTGGATATAATTAGCTTAATGGATTTTGTTGAAATACTCTGCAATAGATGGCGCGGAACGTCACCGTGAGGCGCGGGACACATAGAGAAGTCGTAAGACGCAGACGGGGCGGAGACATTATGTCTCTTCGGCGTCTCTTTCATACAAAATGAATAGAAGCGTCGGACTTAAAACAAAGAAGAAACGGGGCGAGGACGCGTCCTCGTCTTATGTATGTGGCCCGCACCTGAGACGTTAGAAATGGAATGAAATATTTGACACAATGTTGGATATTATTAGCTTAATGTTCCACTACTGATTACTGTTGAAATAACTCTCTGCAATTTTCTTTCTGTAGGCATGAACCTTGGTGGCTTGGTATGAAAAGAGAATCGGATGTACTGAATCCAGAGGTCGTAGGTTCAATTCCTGCTCGCGGTTCAAATTCTTCTTTCCAGGAAAAGCTTTGAAATTGGCGACGCATGCATTAATGCGTATACTATTTATTTTATAAAAAATATTTATGATTTCATTGGGACTATGGCATCTTTTCCATAAGAAAACGCTGTGCAATTCACCAGAGAACTTAGTGCTTTTTTTTCAATGTATAGGTACTCATATTTACGATATATTTGTTCCCACTATATTTGCATTTTGAGATAAGACCTGAGACGAAATAATAAGCTTACCGGGAAGACACTGGAACTCCCGCGCACCGACGGAACACCGTAAGAACTGTTTGGCGCCAGACTCCGATAAGATGTGCTCTCGACTATTATCCTGTTAACAATGAAAACAGACGTATTAAACTATTAATGAGTAAAATGCATATCGTATTTTATTCGGAATTTAGTTACTAAAACTTTTTTGTGTGCAGAGGTGATCGTAAAAATTAATTTAAGTTAAAAGTTAATCTTGAAATATTATTGTACACTCAAATCAAATAATTACTTCATCATGTCCAATTACAGGCACTTTTGAATTGTCAAAAGACATAAAATACAACTAGTACAAATATAGTTATGGTGCTACAGTCCCAGTCACAAGACATACGGGTATGTGCATAAACTGTGAAAGTACTGTTAGTGCATGGCTCATTCCCCATGCGTAGATTTCTACGTAGAGATCTACGCATTGAAATTCATCAATGCGTAGATCTTTACAACTAGAATGTGGTCAAGAAACTTCCATAGACAGTGGGGATGCAGCTGAAAGTCAAAGCTAATTTTACATGGAGCGCCACTATCGGACCTCCACAACCCAGTAACTGGGCAATACTACCTCATGGTAAGAATGGGCAAGAAACTCCATGGACATTATTTTTCATATTTATTGTTTTTCATTAATCCTTTGAGCCAGTAATAAGTAAGTAGTAAAAAAGGTTGCACTCCAGGAGTGCCGGTAGAAGTGAAAACTTTTTTGTTACTATGTTTTATTTTTAATTTGAATGACGTCTTACTCATTTTCGATCAGGGTCACGTTGACCATCCCCAGTTTTACACTTCTTTTCCCTCTTTCAGAAAAAGTGTACAACGCCGCTAAAGAAGTTTTCACTTCAATAAGACCCAATCTGACTTCTCATGTCAGTGGCTCAGCGCTAGAAACATGTTATTATGATAAAACTATGAATTCGTTAACCAAAATCCTTACAAGCGAAAATTTAAACCCTAATACGACCACAACTGCAAATATAATGCATTCAGAGATCTTTCTCAAACAAGTCGGGAAGCTGGGCTCCTCTCGTAACAATATCAGGAACATAAATCTATTTGAGAGGGAATAAAAGAGCGAGCATAGAGTGCACAGTGCAACACAGGTGCTAGAAATAAAAGGGATACGGTCTGTGAAGCTATGTTCTAAATTATTCGACAAATTTTCCTTTGCCGAACATTCTTTCAAAGAAGTGAGGTTCATAGAATAGCCTATAACGGCAAGCGACAATCAATAACGTTCAACAGTCGCTAATACATTTTCAACTTTATACCCCATCGCATAAAGTTGAAAATCTAGTAAAGACTACTGAGCGATAGCGAACGAAACAAACGAAAACGATCTGTAATCTTTGATAGATGTTCAACTTTATGAAATAGAGTATAAAGTTGAAAATGTATTAGCGACTGCTGAACGTTAGCGATTGTTGCTTGCCGTTTGGCTATAATTGGCCAGGGGTTCTAAGTTACTCTCTAAGCACGAAACCCGTATTTTTATACGAAGTTTCGTACACATAGGGCATCAAATTCTAAATTATTACTTTTTTTGCTTTTTTTCTGAATTTTGGATGGAATGGTGCTTGATACCTTTTCATACAAAAACTAATAGGTAAATGGATTTAGTTAAAGTTTGCTAAGAACTTCACAGTCGTACCATTTGGTCATAAGTGTTTTTTAAAATTAATTAATTGTCTTTTAAAAACTAACTTTTATTTCAAAATATAAGTAAAAACTTACTACTTATTATTAGAGTATTAATAAAAAGTCTAATTAAGCACATCGTAAAGAAAACATGATTTAAGCACTCCATGAGTTATCCAAGGTAATATTAGTAACTCCATGTTCTGCAATGACACACAACTAGAATACGTTCCGAGCGAAATTAATTTATACATGAACTCTAAAAATGGTTCAATTTGCGACGTTGTGGTGAGAAATGTGTGTTTAATTGTGAAATAAAAGCATTTTACTTTTCAATTTCATGTAATAAACACACGTGGTTGTTTTTTATGAATTTACAGCGTTTGGTTGGTCACATGAATTTTCAGTATTTGGTAAACCTTTAAATAAAATTGACAACAAACTAGTTCTTTCTTCGCAAATTTGGCCAGAGGCGCTGTTCCATTTTTTTACAATAACGCTGTTACCGGAAAGGCTGTAGTAAAAAGTCATTCATGAGTACCTCCCCAAATTGTCTGGATAGTAAAATCATCATGAGTCCTTCCGTCCTGGATGGAGTGCTTGGAACAGTGGCTGAGCGATCGACTGCTGTGCAACGTATCGCAGGTTCGATCCATAATAGAAACAAAAAATTGTATGATCTACAAGTAGTTGTTCTGGGTCTGGGTGTTTGTGTATGTACATTCTATGTTTGTAAACGTCATCTACGATTCAATAATAACTACGAAAAGAAATATTGTTTAAAGGACACCGTGGATCTTAGTCAGTAGGAATCTGACAGTCCCTGCCCGGGGTGGGAGGACTAATTTGAAGATTTTACCACGTAAAAAAAATGAAAAAAGGTCTATTAAGTTTAAACTGCAAGATATTTAATGCAAGTTTGATACGGACGATGGATGCAAGTGGCGAATTGTCGTTCGGCGTGGTGGTCTAAGGAGGAGGCCTATGTTCAGCAGTGGACGTCCTCCGGCTGATAAATAATAAATAAATAATAAATTTTATTCATAAATCTTTTACAAAGAGTAAAGACAAAGACAAAGAGAAATTCAGTTGATCAAAAAAATACCACCTCAGTGCAGTCAAAGATGTTAGCGACTAACATAATATTCAATTTCTTCCCTCGTCTGAAAGAGGCTTTTCTTTCCAAAAATACACACAAGCTATTTCAGGAACATACTCGTTACTTAATTAAATTAATATCTAATTCATTCCCACAATTCCTAGCAACACAAATAAACGCTGTTTCTCCAAATAAATTTAACGACCTTAAGAACATGAATATTTAACTATTCAACGTAACAAAATGTAGTCAGAAAATAAGTTAATTCTCAGAAATGGCAGATTTACACGGGTAGAATTTTCGGTCGATTTAAATAAATATAAAATACGCGCATACGAGTATGATGTGGAGTTGCGGATACTAGCCCGTTATACAATACAATACAATCGGTCGATTTAGAAAGGCGACGAAAACTAGTCTTAAGGCTCCATAGTAGGTACTTCAATGTAATCTTACTCGCTCGCACTTGCACTTACCACGAACTATTGCTTGCTCTTTTATTTTTCAATTTAGAAGTAACTTTGGGATTATTTTCTATAGAGAAAATTTTATGGAATTATGTTTTCTCCAAACATAAGACCTAACATTAATCCTCAACTTTACCATATATTTATTTGAAAATGAATGCTGCAGTATTTTCGATGTATCACAGGATTCTGCTAAGCCATTTGAGGTAGTATGGGCTCTTATATGTCAAGCTGTTGTAGCGGGTGACTAAAATTAACCATGTAAATGGTCTGATGCTCGTAGCCAATCCGTTTCTTTATGATGTCCAAGTGAAGCAGCCGTCAAAAACAAAAGGATTGGGATTAGGCGTGTTATCCTCCATAAATTAACAAGTCCATGTAAATGAGATTTTTGTCGACTGATGTAAATAGGGCGGCGATTAAAATTTTTGCAACCGATGCGAGTGCGACTGGTGACTTCCCGTACGGGTGAAAATCTACCCCTGTAAACTCCCCAAAAAGACAGTCACCCTTAAGTGAGTTCTTATCATTTACTCGTAAATCCTTCACTCGCTGTGACAAATGAGGTGTTATTCCATTCAACTAAGTCGCGACAATATGGCCGACTGATCTAATAAAATATATGGAACTTATTTCGGCTCCCATTCGTAATATACACCAAGATATTTCATCGGGAGGACGCTTATTATTGCTATTTGGAAAGGTATGTAAAATATTGCTGCTTTTTTAGCTAGCTTTTATTAATTCCCGTTCCCTTAGAGTAATATAAGTATTACATGTAATATAATGTAATAAAATATACGTTTACATCGTATATTATGTAATAAAAAGTCATCATCATCATCAGCCGGAAGACGTTCACTGCTGAACATAGGCTTCCCCCTTAGACGATGTTGTCGGTTCACCTAGTGGGAGGCCTGCCTACGCTGCGTCTTCCGGTGTCTGTCGCCACTCGAGAACTTTTCTTCCCCATCGGTTATCAGTTTTAAGAGCGATGTGGCCTGCCTATTGCCACTTCTTATTGCAAGTTCTACGAGCTATGTGGGTGACTCTGGCTCCTCGCCGAATATCCATGTTCCGTATTTTATCCCGCAAAGAAACTCCGAGCATAGCTCTTTCCATTGCTCGTTGAGTGACTCTAGTCTCTCTAAAAGGCCAGCAGTCAAAGACTACGTTTCAGAGCCATATGTCATCACTGGCAACACACACTGGTAAAACACCCTTGTGATTGTTATAAAATGTACAATAATGAAAACTTAAAAACGTTAAGTATCATAATTTCTTTCTTATCGCGGTCGCATGAAACATAGTATACAAGTTTCACCTTAAAACCGGGCACCTTTTAGACAGAAAATACTAAAAGCGACTAACTAAACTCCACTCCAACTCATTCCGTATTTAACCTTCACACATTTCCTAGTTTTAACGTGAAAATTGTTGAAAGTAATTAACAACAAAACACTTGGCGAAAGGCGCCGTAATTTCTAGAAAACATGCATTTCACTAATTAATTAATGTGAAGTGGCAACACAACGGATTAAGTGTTGCCAGAGTTGAGAACATCGACTAATTAAGATTTAATTAGGCTGCATTGTAGTTTAGTTTTAGGAGAGCTACAAAACGTAGATTTGTTGAAAGGTATTTAGAGAAAATAACATAGTAGTATACACAAAAAGTACTGCGCAGAATAAACGAGGGCCGTTCTATTTTTTAATCTTAAGTTTTCTTTTACGATACCCAAGAAAAGAGATAACTATCTCATTCTTTCTTAAACACGCCTTTATTACTTTTTATACAAACATCCCAGCTTCACTATAGAAAATTGTTAAATTAAAAACTCGATCTTTTTCTTGTAATAATGCTTGTTGCAAGATATTTCTAGGGAACGGACTTTGTGACATTTATTTCATCATGGTTCGGTTAATTTAAATGTAAAATCTTAAGGCGTCCGTCTCGGGTCGGTGTTGGGGAGCAACTGGCCCCGTCCTTGTTTAATTAAAACCTCTTTGTTTGTCGACTATCTTTGTGCACTCCTTGTATACGTCCAGTACATTAGTAATTAAATCATTTGAAAAAGGAACAGAAAAGGAAAAATAATAAAGTTGTTTTCGCGCGCTTTTATGTGTTTGAAATCAGAAAATATTATGTTTTTCTGATAAAATGTTTTGTTCGGTTTTCTTGACGAGGTTTTGATTTTAATATATTGTGAAATGCGCAGTTCTAGACAGATCCTGCTTAGCCTTTTCCTATGCTGGGAAGATGTTCCTGTATAACTACATATATTCAACTTAACAAGAGTAATTTATTTAGATCATCCACTACAAGATGTAAGTCTCCCTAGAAGAACCCAGCCCACATTCATCCACTGCCAGCCACCTTTCTCAATTCATCCATCCATTGTGCTGCAGAGCGTTCCTATACTACGTCTTCCAATACGTGGTCGTCACTCTATTCCATCACCCGTCCCTTCCTCAGCATACATGGCCGGGTTATTTCCACATCAGCATGCCAATTTTACGCACAATATCGATTTTATTGAATTGCGAATGACATTTTTTGCAAATAGAATACACCAAAAAAAGAAGAAGTAAATAGTATAAAATGCCTTTGCAGTCTAAAAACCAATTCGAATCACAGTTTAATTTAAAAAACCAACAAAATTCATAACTCAAAATCGACTCACTGTATTGAAAAAAGTCAAACATTTGTATTCGTAATCAAAATGTTCAAGTACGTGAATACTACAAAAATATGAAGAGAAAATATAAAAAAATTCTATTTACATACTGGCAATTTTTCTCGAAAAATGTACATCGTATTTCTGTAGCGGGCACCTGATGCTCTATAAATGCCTTTGGGCCCAGATGGAACAATAAATATAATTAGAGATGTGCCTAACTGGGATAGTCGACTTGGTATTTCTCGGCCATATTTTTATAGTCGACAATGTGTTGGTTGACTAGTCGGCTTGTGTAATCTGAATTATTTATTATTGTTTTTATTACGAAATCTAGGAATTGGAAGTCATTCTTTGGTGGTCAATGGTCAAGTAATATAAGAAAAGTATTAATTCAACTTTTGACAATGTAAAATAAAGAAGGATTTCCATTACCGTACAATACTGTGGCGGTTGCATGGCAATTTATTCTATGACGCACTCAATGCTTCAAGACTCAGCTGTGAAAAGAAACGTCAGGAACGTTGATGCTGAGAACACATCGTAAGCAATGATCGATTTGGCCGACTAGTTCACCGGTTAGTCAGACCCTATATAGTCGGTCCAAGTCATAGTTAGCCCATCACTATTAATAATTCCACGCTATACTTAGCTACTACAGACATTCTAGACCAATAAATAATTCAACAAGCGAACGATGTGACTTATGACCCAGATCTCATTTTACGCACTCGAGAAATTCGTAATATCGAATTATATATCTATCTAAACGTATCATGATTTATGAAGATATACTCTCCGATAAATTGAATAAACACAATCTTTCCAATTTTATTGGGGACAAGAAAATATTTCTTCAAGTAAATTATGTTGAGATAAAAGATTCTCTGACCCGTGAACCTTTCGAAGGTCGGTTTCAGGGACAAAGAAGTGATTCTTTTTATCACAGAGGGGAAAAATTGAAATTACGGACACCTCCATCGGTATTATAATGGTCTCCTGACATTTCTCCTTTAAATAGGCACCTTAAGGGTACCATTTTGTTGTCGGCAGTTCGTCTGTGACGAAGATCGAGCCCTTGTTGAGTTTAAAAGTTTATATACAGGATGTGGTGGTTTCGTTTAGAAATGAAAACAGGAAAACAAAATCTTGAGTTCCTTCTGGTATAAAGTTTTGTAGTAGTCCTCTGCCTCTAGTTCTAATTTGGTTTTAAGTCGGCCGGGTTTTATAAGGTTGTTTATTACTTTAGTTTGTAGTGTAGTAGACATATTATTATTGTATAAATAGACATGTAATCTATTGTTGCACTACCAACAGGCCAGGTTGTACTGGGAAGCATCTAAATAAATATAATATCTTTAAAAAAGTTTTAATCCCAAAGTCACAAAAGGGACCTAATATCTACCATTCTATGTCCCTTTCGTGACTTTGGGCGATGCGAATTATGTAAAAAATAAATTACTTGATTTATATATCTTCTTAATTTTATTTTATTATCTCAGTCACCGTGGTTAATACGGCCAAGTGGCATTTTTTTAAATATACGATCATCGTTATTAATAAAGTACGAGTATATAGGTCGAATTACCACCTTTTTGCTATACTCTTAAAACAAAATAAACATTTAGCTGTAAAAAAAGTACACTTCAAAAATAGAACATAAAAAAGACATCAAAGCAACAGCCTATACGTCATCATACGTCAGTCACTACGAGAACTCACTTTACAAACGTGAATGTCATTAAATAGTGACTTTCGAACGTTCGTGACTAAACTGATATTGGGCCAATCACCAACGCTCGAGGTTCGTTAGTCGCCCGATGAGAATGGGGACCTTAGTAGTGTTCCATGTTTCTTATAATTAGACTTGGCTTTTGATAAAAGAAAATCGTTTGTTTGATGGAGTTAGACTTTTTTGTTCTTTTTTGGGACAATTTCATCCTACTATTATGAAGCCACTGCAACTGCTGAAGACGGCACGGTTCGCGCAGTGGCTGTGAGTGATCGACTACTGAGCCGAGTGTCGTTGGTTCGATCCCTGCACGGAAAAAATATTTAGATGATCTGCAAGTAGTTTTTCCGGGTTCGGGTTTGTGTATATGAGTTTCTATGTCTGTAAAAGCACGCACGCTACAGGGAGAAATTCCTAGTGTGGGGCATTGTTTAAAAAAGTAATTATATTTGTTTTTGTATGTTTAAAGTTCGCAACACAATTGAAGTCCTTTTGAGGTGAAACTAGCTTTCGACGTCAAATTTCATCATATTGCGATAAAAAATTAGTAAACTTACTAAAATTAAAAATCCTAGGATCCTAGTACTACCTATACTTGTACTAGGATCCTAGTACTTTTACTAGGATTTTTCCACAAACCTTTTTCCTTGGTACACACTCTATGTTCTATTTTCTAATAGAAAGAAAGAAAGAAAATTGCATTTATTGGCACTTGTGCTAAAACTTAAAACTATAACAATACAAACTTGATAAAAAATAATGCCAAGGGGCCTCAGCTCAGCATAATTTTCAGCTGCAGCCCACGAGTGCCATACGCTCGCTACGCTAATGGTAGAACAGATTCTACGGTTTTTTTGATACACAGCTAGATTTAGACCTCATAGGTTTTCATAAACTCTAGATATCGAGATAAGCCGTGGGTAAAAGTAAGTTAAAAATAATTTAACCCTTAATAATTAATGTCCCTATCAATTCAGTTAAATCTAAACCTAAACTAATGTAGGTATATCTCCGAATAATTGGTAGGTTTATAAATTCAACAGAATACTAATATCAATTATCCTAAAGGACCTCTTTTCATTACGGAGGCCGAGTCATTCACTTCCCCAATTAATTTTACGGCATCTCTTTAAAAATTGTTGATGAGAAAAATTGGAACTTGTCCAGGTGGACGGGGATTTTTGGGTACCGTAAAACGGAAGGCGATGAAAAGTTTTAAGGACGGATAAAATCATAATACTACGCCTATTTCTCGAAGAGTTTGATAAAAGTCTACTATTTATCGCAGGTAGGTACAAAATGTCGTGAAAGCTTAAAGGTGAACTTCTTAACTCACACGCATCAGCTCACACCCGGGCAAGTCCTTATGTGTTCTGTAATTATAATAAAATAGTCATAAAACCACTGCGAGTTTTTTTCTATTTTAAAACTTTATACCTACTCGTACTAGGGGTTCCCCTGTATCATGAATTCATTTGCAAACATTGATATACACATACACAAACACCCAGACCTGAAACAACTTCTTGAAGATCATACAAATATCCGTTCCGAGCGGAAATTAAACCCGCGACACGAACCGTAGTAGTCAATTGTTCAGCCACTGCGCCAACCATGTTGTCGATCTTATAAACCTTACTAGCCGTTGCCAGTGGCTCCGCCCGCTACAATTCTAAAAGAATCCCCCGGGAAGATAAAGTCGGGATAAAAACTATCCTATGTGTTAATCCAGGTTATAAACTATCTGTGTACCAAATTTTAGCCAAATCCGTTCAGTGGTTTTTTCGTGAAAGAGTAACAAACATACCTACATACACATACATATACATACATCCTCACAAACTTTGGCATTTATAATATTAGTAGGATAGGAACGTAAGATAGGACTTTACTTTACAAAATAATTACCAAACAAAACTACCCATTATTCATATTCTACAAGACGTAAAAAAAATGTTAAAAGACTGCACTTAAAATAGATTGGGGCTTCGTCCTCCGTCCCTCCGACCGTGGGAGGAACAGCAGCCGGCATTTGTTTTTCTTTCGTCTCCCACAATCATGTAATTTTGATTTAGTTTTTTTTGCCCTCTCTCTTTTTGCGGTAGATAAGTAGTTTTTGAAGCTTTAAATATAATTTTATTCAATAGAGAAAGGTTTTGTTATGAAGAACGGTTTTTTTTGTGTGGGTATGCTTGTTATATTTTCTTTTTCTGTGATGTATTTTCTTGTTTATAGTAGATCTCGGAGCTCGTGGCTAAATAATTACAGCCGCACGGGCTAGTCTTCCGGGTTAAGGCTGCTTTTCCACCAGAGATGCGCTATGCTACGTTGCTGCGGATGCGTTTGATAACCACCAATCATATTCATTGGTTTACATGGCACAGCACTGGTGGAAACAGATTCAACTAAGATGTGTTATTATATGAAAAGATGCATGCTATGGCTGCGTGCTGTGGATGCCGCGCTTGTAGAGGTTGGTCTGTGGATGGGTGACTACCTGATAAAGCGAGTTTCCTCCATACCTCAAAAGCACGTAATGTAGTTGGTCAATCTTTCAAAAAAAAAGAACGAAAATATGTAATATTGTAAACCAGTAGAATAAAAATGTAAGAGTAGTTAAACGGAACCCAAACCGAGTCAATCCGTTTTTCACATTTTTTTACTTCGTGTCTCGTCCGAACAAATTGCTCTTAATTATTGCTTTTTATTACAAACTGTTTATCTTATTAAAGTTTAAATGTTTCGTTGTTGTTAATTCGAAATTGTTAAAAAGGGTGTTTAACTACAGGTGTATAAAAGACGGCCATCAAAGATGGGGAAACAAGAGTAAAGGTACAGATACACATGCTTTAAACTAGCAAGCTAAAAGAGCATGCTTATGAGTGTGCTTATAGTTTATGTTTAAATTTAGCATGCTCATTATTAGCAAATGGTTTCGATACACATGCTATTATGTATGTAGGATTTGCTTAAAAGTAGCATGCTCTCGTGCTTTTGCATGGTAGTTTATAGTATGTGTATCTGTGCCTTAAGTTTAAAAAGAGTATGGAATCATATTTTTAAATACTACCATAGTCAACTCTTCGCTATGAGAGGGAGTGGGCCAACAATTATAGTCGTTGGACCCGTAAAACCATGTAGACCTGCTGCGGAACTGTTGATATCATAAAAAGTCGCAGTTTTTTGATTCTTGAAGTTTTTCTTTTGTGTATAAATAAGGTTATAAGTTTAAATATCAATAAATTTAACCTCACCGAGTCTTATAACATTGGTCCTTCGAGCCGGATGCAGCTCAAAGAGAGGCCTGTTTGAGCTGCATTCAGCTAGCACGAATTTTTCGTATTTAATGTTACCTCGTAATCGAAGTATTACTATGTCAATTCTAAGAAAAATAGAAAAGGACTTCTTACTAATTTTATCTATTAAATAAAGTCTTAGTTCCCGTTTACTTCTCCGTCACAAAACGTCAAAATTGGTGCTGGCCTCAGATACATCCTGATGAGAAGAATATTTACAGTATTTCTCTCCCACTACAACGAAAACAACTTTTACTACTTAATATAAAAATGTACTTTACATTAAATTTTTCTAAATTTAACACTCCTAATTACATATGAACAACTATGTGAGTACTTTAGGAACTTTAAAACGCAGAGCACTAAGAGAAATATGCTGGGATCCCACCGCTTTTCAAGTAGGTTGAAACTAGATTAGGAAAAAACTTTAATGCATGTTTTCAATTCAACTGGTTTCACAACTAGATAAAGATTTTTTCCGAAAGTAGTTTCTCATTGAAAGTTTTTTCTGTTGATGTTCGACAGCTTAGACTATGGAGTGTCCAGATAACTAGTCGGCCACTGAGAATAGAAGCCAAAAAGAGAAAGAAAAATTATTTCTCTTTGTTTTCTTCGCACATTTATAAAAAAGTGACTTAACGAAAATCGTTATGTTTGTTTTTGAACATAAAATCAGTACCCTTAGCACGAGTTTTCACTCTTTTACTTTACAGCGTCTTTCCAGTATTTACAGAGTTTTCGTATAAAAAAGCGGAACAGCGCCTCTGGTGTGCGAAGAAAGAACTAATGTTTTTCCTTGAAAATTGACAATTTGAAATTGTCAAAGTTCCAGTTTACTTTACGTCTCAAATACCGAAAACTCGTGCTAAGGGTACTGGTAATTTTATAATCTTTAATATCTGGTTGACCGAGCTTCGATCGGTTTTTAAAATGTCTATATCTTGGGAACCGAGCTTTTCTCGGACCTGGGACCTTGATAAATCGATTCCTTGAGCCAAAAAACGCCTAATCTGTAACTTTCATGAAAATCCTTGGAGCCGTTTCCGAGATCCTGATTATATATATAAACTAGCACTTCGCCCGCGACTTCGTCCGCGCTTACTTCGAACTTTGCTTCTGTGAATTTTTTCTCCGGCCACCCTGTTTATGGAATATTTTATAAAATCTAAAAACAATATGCAACTATAATTCTATCGACCACCAAACAACCCTTTATCAGTCGGTTTTCGCAACATCCCATCTTAATAAGCATCTACGTCCTAAAGACATACCCCAGGGAAAATAAGAGACTCGTAGCACTTGTAGTACCGAAGTTTCATACAAACTATGAAGGTATAGACGACCACTTTTTTTATCGTGGCAAAATCATCAAATGAGTCCTCCCGCCCAGGGTGAGACAGGAGGGACTGTCAGACTTGTACTGACTAAAATCTACGGTGTTGCTTCAATAGCCCTTTATGTACCAGGGTCACGGTTACCGAGTGAGACAGTCCCGCGATCTCGGCAGGCTCTGGCCAGAGCCTCATGTAGATCTCCGGCCACCGTAGGCGCGGTCGTCTTGTCAGCAATCGGACGGGGCAGACCCCTGCTGACAAGACAGCTCTTTGAGGTGCGCGTGGAACACAACTCGCCGTCGACCTGCGCATGGTCCATGATCAGACGGCGAGCCACCCATTACTCGCCGTCCACATGCCCGCGCCTACGGTGGCCGGAGATCTACATGAGACGTCTCCCGCGGCGCTTGGTTCATGAGGTGGACGCTGTCCTCTCCCTCACGTGTTCAGCCTTCTCCTTTGCAAGCTTGCTGCTTCGCAGAAGGAGGCGACCGCTTCCCATTCGGTCTCGCGACGCAGCATGAGGACACAGCGGTGATCTGCCCAAGCGGGGCAATCCTGCACATAATGCTCCACCACATCCTCCGGGCGATCCTCGCAGTGGTGACACCCAGGCGTTTCTTTCTTCCCCATATGACACAGGAACCTCCCGAAACATCCGTGCCCGGTGAGGACCTGCGTCAGACGGAAGATAAGGACGCCGTGACGCCTCTCCAGCCACTCCCCAAAGAGGGGTCTTACCGCCACAATTGCGGCGTGCCCAAAGCTATAAACTACCCCTTCGGGTGAGAATTTCCCGTCAAAATCCTGTCTTAAGAAGCACCTACGTGCCAAAAGAACCCTCCTGTGAAACATTTAAAACTCCTAGTTCTTGCTTGTAGTTATGAAGATTTCATACGAACTATAAACCCCAGAAGCATCCCCTTTGGGGTCCAATTTCAAAACCCCGTCTGAATGAGCATATTCTGTATCCTAAAAATAGCTCCCGCGCAAAATTTGAGAATCCCAGCGTTTGTCATAAGGAAGTTTCATAGAAACTACCAACACCTAAGACAACCCTGTAGGGCTTGATTTATCCTAAAATCGTCGGAGGTACTGTCGGAGGTAGAACAAAATTTTAAAAAACTTACTATCAAGATCAAAGTCCAAAGTCATCTTATTTTGACACTCTTCTCACTACCACACAAACTAACAACCCCAAAAACATCCCCTTAGGGATAGAATTTTAAAATCCCATCAATGTCAGTACCTACGTCTTAAAAAAATCCCTATGTAAAATTTGAGACTCCAGCTATCTATCAACGCCAAAAACAACCCCTTAGGTGTCGAATTTCGCACAACGCCATCTAAGTGAGCACCAAAGTTCTAAAAAACCAAATGCAAAACTTGAAATTCCTAGCACATGTAGTAACGAAAGTTTCATACAAACTATCAACACCATAAACAACCCCTTAGGGGTCGAATTTCGAAAAACCCTTTTCTAAAGTAGCACCTACGTCTTAAAAAGAACCCGCATGCAAAATTTGAGATCTCTATCTATCAACACCTAAAACAACCCCACAGGGGTTGGTTGAATTTCGATAAAACCCGTCTAAGGTAGTGCGTACGTCCTAAAACAAACTCCATGCAAAATTTGAGTTTCCTAGCTCTTGCAGTAACGAAAGTTTCATACAAACTACCATCACCAAAAACAAACCCTTAGGGATTGAATTTCGAACAACCGCTGTCGTAAGTAGCACTTACTTCCTAAAAAGAACCCGCATGCAAAAATTTTAACTTCTAGTACTTGTAATAACAAAGTTTCATACAACCTATCAACCCCAAAAACAACCCCTTAGAGAAGAAATTTCGCAAAATCCTGTCTTAGTGAGTACCTACGTCCTCAAAATAGGCCCCATGCAAAATTTGAGACCTCTATCTATCAACACCTAAAACAACCCTTCAGGGGTTGAATTTCGAAAAACCCCGTTGAGGGTAGTGCGTACGTCTTAAAAACAACCCCCATGAAAAATTTGAGACTTCTAGCACGTGTAATAACGAAGTTTCAAACAAACTTTCAACACCAAAAACAACCCCTTAGGGGTCGAATTTCGAAAAACCCTTTTCTAAAGTAGCACCTACGTCTTAAAAAGAACCCGCATGCAACATTTGAAACTCCTAGCACTTGTAGCAAAAAAGTTTCATACAAACTGTCAACCCCAAAAACAACCCCTTAGGGGCGTAATATCGCAAAATCCGTTCTTAGCGGGTACCTACTCCTAAAAAGAACCCCTATGCAAAATTTTGAACCCTTAGCACTGGTAGTTTCCGAGCTTTCGTGTCCTATGAGTGAGTGACCTTTTGCTTTTATATACAACATGTAACATAATTAACGCACACCCTCAGACACCCCAATTAGAATATTATGTTATAATCATCATACATATATTGAATTTTTAATTTAACATGTAAATGCATTTGTTATTAACTAAATTAGTTATTTTGCAGTAAGGTTTATTTTCTTTATTTTGTGAATGAATGACGGAATTTGCATTTATACAAATAAAATTGCACTTTTAAGTCTTGTTGCCTTGATTTACGGTCTATCTTAGTTTGTTTTGACTGTACAGACGTTTAGGGGGAATTTTCGTAGTTTAAATTATTTTTGAAAAACAAAAATTACCTATATTAAAAATCATAGAAATCGATTCAGTAAACGATTCTGAACAAACTAATTTCAGGATGTGCGTTAATTATGTTACATGTTGTATATATAGATAAATATACAAGAATTGCTCGTTTATAGTCCGGTCAATTTAGACATTCGAAGTTACATAAAGTCCCAGCAAGCTGAATTTCTGTGAAGTTGTTCAAAACATAATTATAAACAATGTCTAAAAGTTCCCCATTATTCCCCTGTAAGGAAAAAAAAATATTCAAGGTCAAAGGTAAAAAAAATGAGTTTTTCGCGATTTTCAGCAAAACGGTAAGTTTTATCATAAAAGTACCTCAGACAAAAATTGTAGATCATAAAATTATCTATAAAAATGTGTTAATACTTTTTTCTTACGAGCCACCGTTTCAAAGATATAACGATTCAAAAAGTTATAAAAGTTGTTATCGTCAAATGCATCTAATGAGGTAGTGTACTTAGCGCTTTTTTTTTAACGTGGTTTCCCCAGTAGGCCTACTCCACGGGTCAGTTGTGATCCTGTTTATTGTAAAACTATTGCAAAATAACGGACATTTTCAAAGATTGGGAAAGATAAAAGCGTGCCTGTCCCTGTGTTCAATTTACTTGCATCCAAAATGAAGATGAAGAAGAAGCAGGAGAAGAAGATCAAGAAGAAGAACAAGAATTTGAAACTTACGAATGAGACGAATAAACTTCAACACTTTTTTTTCATTTACATCGCTTTTATCTTTCCCAATCTTTGAAAATTTCCGTTATTTTGCAATAGTTTTACAATAAACAGGATCACAACTGACCCGTGGAGTAGGCCTACTGGGGAAACCACGTTAAAAAAAACGCGCTAAGTACACTACCTCATTAGATGCATATGACGATAACAACTTTTATAACTTTTTGAATCGTTATATCTCTGAAACGGTGGCTCGTAAGAAAAAAAGTATTAACACATTTTTATAGATAATTTTATGATCTACAATTTTTGTCTGAGGTACTTTTATGATAAAACTTACCGTTTTGCTGAAAATCGCGAAAAACTCATTTTTTTTACCTTTGACCTAGTTTTTTTTTTTTCCTTACAGGGGAATGATGGGGAACTTCTAGACATTGTTTATAATTATGTTTTGAACAACTTCACAGAAATTCAGCTTGCTGGGACTTTATGTAACTTCACTCACATTTTTTGGTCTAAATTGACCGGACTATTTAAAGATATTAGATTAACATACGTTAGTCATTCCAGAATCTGTCTAATCACAAGAAAAGCAAATTCTAGAGTTTAAGTTGCATTCAAAATGTTTCGTTACTTCTACTATGTTTATTTTATTTAAAAAAAAATACCTTATTACAGAAAAGAAATTGCAACCTTCTTGTTTTAAAAAAGCCATTTCAAACCACAAACAATACTTGTTCCAAATTCAATGACAAATAAAAAAAAAAAAGAATAATGTTGCCATGCTTTAATATACGAAGTAGCTAAAAGTCAATATGTGATGGCGGCACACAGTGGGACGTTGTTTGTTCTGTGGGTAGAAACAATATTGTCTCATGTTCCGTCTAGTAAGGTCGGTACGAGAAATATGTCGTGTAACGAGGTTGTTACTCGTATCATACAAATGTTTTGTTTAATAGACTATGATTCTAGATTGTGTTTTTAGGGTTCCGTAGTCAACAAGGAACCCTTATAGTTTCGCCATGTCCGTCCGTCTGTCCGCAGTTTAGCTCAAAGACGCATAGTACTAGAGAGCTGTAATTTGGTGTAAATATACGGATTTGTTGTGCCGAAAAAGTGGTAAAATAAAATCTCGTAAAATATTTTTTTTAGGGTACCTCCTGTACTTACACGTAAAGTGAGGATTTTTTTTTTCTCGCGTACCCCTTAGTGTGGGGTATCATTAAATAGGCCTTTAAAAAATAATTATAGTTTCCATTAACAGTTTTTTGATAAAAAAAATCGTTTGTGAAATATTAAGCTTTAAAGTGCAAAATGTTGCTCGATTCGAGTGTCCCCCCCCTCTACCAGCTAAACGGTTACGTTTGGGGGTGTGAAAAAATTCACAATAGTAGTATATATAACGAAGTTTAAAAGAAAATTATCATGACTGAGTAGGCTTTACAACTTAACGAGTAATAGTCGACCAACTTATAAAATGTACTTGGAAAATATGTTTTCTTAAACAAAATGTATCGGAGAACATGCTCTTCAACTGCAAATGTACAGCTTTATTAGGTATGTTTTTAGTTTTACGGTATGTTTTTTGGGGATAGGTAGGTTTTTATCGTCAACTATTTTTAACTAACTTCAAAAAAGGAGGAGGTTCTAAATTAGTCGTAATCTTTTTTCTTATGTATTTTCCCTGATTTCTCAAAGACTCCTGGACCGATTTTCATAATTATTCTTTTTAAAATTAAATTCAGCGAATCAGTTTGGTTATTTCGCATAAGTATTTTGATGGGCAACTACGGAACCCTACACTGTGCGTGGCCTGACACGCACTTGGTCGGTTTTTTTATTTAGCTGCGTTTAGTTTTTCGAAGAATAAAGTCACGAAACTTAATACTAACTCAAATAAACAAGACTAAACAGTTTTTAACTAAACAGTACTAAACTGTTTAGTCCCCTTAGAGCGTTGAATAATATTATGAATATAATTTTTTCTAGGAGGCTCGTGACGTGATAACGCACTAAAAATATAATGACAAGGCGTTGAATTTTAAAGAAATATCCGCTCAGAGATCCGGTAAACATACCGAGATAATAATGTATAATTGATGGTCACCCATCTATAGACCAACCTTGGCAAGTGCGACTTAACCTTTATTATTGGCCAGTGCAGCTAAGCTAACTTTTACCCAAAAGAGAATAGATGATATCATTTTGTTTTCGATGCGGACTGTACTAAAAGAAAAATATATATGGCAAATAATACATTTTACAATAACCCAAGAGATATTATCTAAATATAAGAGGGTTTTATATTTTATAAAATGTCCAGTTACTGTGTGGGATTTATTTGTATGAGAATGGGCCACGGCTTTGCTGAAGGCTGTGTTCATAGTGGTAAGGGGAAGCGGAAAACGCTACGTAATTAAAAAAAAGCCAAGTTATTGTTATTCCCTCGTGGAGACCAACCCTGGATTTGACTTGTTTGCTGATGAATGGATGATGATAATGTTAGAATGTCTGCGATTCCTGTGAGCAGACAGAATGAAAGGATCATTAAATTTCATTTAGTATTCATGGCATTTTGTAGCTGTACTAAATGTATTAAATTAATAAATAAATTGTTCTCCCTGATAAAGATTATTAAACGCAAATATGTTTTGGTTGATATAAAATGAAGTGAAAAATACTATAGGCTGCGGAAATAAATATATACAGAAAGAGATAGTTTCAAATGACTAGTTTTAGCTTCACAGATTGTTTTTTTCTCCCACGGAGCTCTAATCAACCAAAAAGAACGACGACCAAGCGACAAACGTCACAGATTGTTCATTTCTTTTTTTAAACTTTCCTCCTTACTACAAATTTCTCCTGCGAAATTTAAAATCACATACAAATATCCAGACCCGGAACAAACTACTCTTGTCGGTCATACTTTTTGCAGCAGTCAACTACTCGGCCACTGCTGTTAAAATAAAATTATGACAGAGGTCTCCATGAAGCATTAACTAGCCGCTTATCTCTTCCCAAAGCCTTAATATTAAGCACCCATATCGGTGTTTTGAGGTTAAAGTAATACTTTTAAAATTTTACTGAACATGCAATGTAACAGTACATAATTACTTATTTCTCATTTCGAATTAATGAACAGTACTTATTATGTAGGTATAAGCCCATAATATTGATAAACGATTGTTATAACAACAACATTCAATATTGTTCAAGACCTGTTTGACTCTGAATACTGTTTCATAAAATTATTCCTGCCGAACGATCTGTCATATTTACTCACGATTAATTGCACGGCGCAAATTAAACTTAAAATTTTATTAAGTATTTCATTTATCCAGAACGGAAGCAAATATGTAGGTTAACTCTTTAATAAATTGAATTAAAGATAGTTAATACAGAAAACGAATCGCCATAATTATTTGCGGTATTCGCCATACAGCCACAACTGTCATCGAACGCTAACTCAAATAATTCAAAAAGTCCAAAATAAGAACCCCGTTTCTAAAACCAGGATATAAAATTAAATATCCGGAAAGAATCAAGGCGTTATCTGTAATAGAAATCTCTGGATTTATCGGCTCTGTGGCTGTGGGTTTGTACTGGCTTTCGAATGAAATATAGGCTGTACCGCCAGTGGTCGTTGCCTTACTTCGTTTTTTTCCATAGACAACACTACTCGCTGTATTGGCGCGCTTTTCGAGCCAAGTTTTACTGGTTATTTTTTTAAATAGTGTTGTGTTTTGTGTTGCGATGGATTTCCATTTTTGGTAGATTCGTTGATGAGAAAGCACGGTTACGACGCAGATTGGCTATTCTTTAAAATAAGAATAAAGGGTTCATGTACGAATGGCGAACGAGGTTAGGTTAAACTCACATTTTGCTATAATAAATCGTTCCGTGAGTTGTAATGCGATTTATTTTCTCTTCTCGAAGTACATTTTGTTTCTTATTTACGAAGCGAATGCAGGAATTGGAAACCTGTTTGCTTGCGCGGACTGAAAAAGTCTGTGAAATACAGTTTAGTTTTTAGTTGAATATTATTGAGCGCTTGTACAGAATGACTGATGTTGGTTGTGCCGCATGTCAATAGACCTTATGTACACGAAGGGGATTGAAGTAAAACTGTTTGACACGGGATTTACCATAAGGTATAAAATTGTGTGATCCTTTGTTGTCGCCTTTTAAAAAGAGTAAGATCATTGACCTACACATTTTCGTAAAGAATAAAAGTGTCGTATAGCTGCTATCAGGTTTCGGAGGCAATGCCGCGGGGGCGTCACATCTACGTCTACGATATGAATACAATAAAAACCCTTTCCTTTTTACATTCGGAAGGTAAGTCGCCAGTTTAACAAAGGATGTGAGGAGGAAAAAAATATATCTAAACATTTTTTTAGCCCACCTAACTATAAGGGACCGTCAAGGGGGAAATAATAATTCCAATTTTATTGGGAATGTCCTTCAACAAGATTTTTCCATACGATGGAAGCAATTTATGTGATAACGTTCGGGGAAATTGCTTTCTGCCCTTTCTTTGCTTCTATTGAATTTATGGCTCGATTCAGTCTGAATGATATTTATGGAACAACTACAGTTGGCTCTGGTAATTTATTATATCCTATCAAAAAAGAGATCCGGGGATCGGTGCAAAGTTTTTGGGGCTTAGTTTCGATCTTTTTTGGTTTGATTGTCTTCGGTTGGCTGCGTGGGGGTTAAATTCGGTAGTCTTGTCTTTGATTGATTTCTCCTTAGTGGAATATTTTATCAATGAACCATGAAAAGATTGGAGATTGGGGCTCAAAATTGATCAGTTGTCAATCACTTGAGACTGGAACATTTTGTGATAAATATAGATGATTTCATTTACATTTATAATGCTTCTTCAATTTGTACCGTAACAATTTTGGTTAATTCAGTGTTGGACTGTTGTCTGGGTTTATCTTAATATTATTATAAGAGGAGATATAACTTTCAACTAGGACACAATAAATTCTCTCCTAGAGAGGTCAAGTTCCTTAAAAAAATGTAAATTCATATCTAGATCCTTCAAAAATAAATAATCATCATCAGCCTATAATGTTCCCACTGCTGGGACACAGTGTCTTGCCTCCTCTCTGTGAGAGGGATAGGGGAAAAATATATAGGCAATAATAATTATGTATCCACATGATTATGTAAGAAAGCAAGTAAAGTTTGTCGATTGTACAAATCCATAATTAAGAACAACATGATACCGCGATATATCAAGACGCCAGCACATCGACCTGTCCAAAACATTAAGTTTTTCAAATCGATCATGAACCAAATTCGTCTAAAACTTTGCATATTGGTGTAATAAATTGTGCTGAATATTATGTACTTACGTTCAGTTTAACAATATCTGGTTGACCGAGCTTTGCTCGGTTTTTAAAATATCTATATCTTGGGAACCGAGCTTTTTTCGAACTTGGGACCTTGATAAATCGATTCCTTGAGCCGAAAAACCCCTCATCTGTAACTTTCATGAAAATCCTTGGAGCCGTTTCCGAGATCCTGATTATATATAAATATACAAGAATTGCTCGTTTAAAGATATTATTGCTCGTTTAAAGATATTAGATATATTAGATAGATGTCTATGGTTTGACAGGTCTCCAGAGGCAGTGGCGCTGCCCAAGCGGACATTTTTGGAACTGCTCAGATTAGTCCTCATTACGTTAGGTATCCACTTGACTATGTGAGAAAGCAAGTAAAGTCTCTTGATTATCTAAATCCATAATTAAGAACAACATCATACCGCGGTTTATAAAGACGCCAGCACACTAACCTGTCCAAAACTTTAAGTTTTTCAAATCGATCATAACCTAATTCTTCTAAAAATTTACAGATTGGAGTAAATGTGCTGATATTTTATGTACCTACGTGCAGTTTAACATAATGCAATTTAATTAATATCAAAAGCATTTATTTTAATTAGGCTAGTTACAGTCACTTTTGAATTGTCAAAGATAAAAAGAAATTCACCTACTCGTATTTTTAAAACTCTACAAAATTATCGTACAGTGGGATGTCACAAGACATAATAACTGTGAAAGTACCGCAGATGCCCATTCCAAGGAGTAGATCTCTATGGAGAAGAACGGGCAAGAAACTCCATGGTCACTCTTTTTCAATGGCCAAAATTATAACATAATCTTTGTTACATCATTCTACTTGAGATGGTACATTATGTGAGAACGATGGACACTGGAAAAATTATATCAACTTTCGACCAAAAACACATCTAATAAGTTCCCATTTGCTTACATCATCATTCATTTGAACTATATTATACTTCAGATTCGATGAGTTTCCCATCGAAACTCACCAAACGTGAAGTGCGATATAAACCGTCTTGAAACTCAGATCGATTTTCCGAACTCTCGCGTTTCCTTGTTTTTCGTGGCGTGTTCAAATGAAGCGGTATCGAGAGGTATCGGGAGGTACCGAGGTATCGGAAGGTATCGAGAACGACCGCCAGATGGCGCTTTCGACTCATTTCTCACGAATCTTCCACATCATTCAACGCTGCAACGGTTTGCAAGACGACGGGGACGGGTTCACGGGTAGCTGTCTTTGTTGTTTACTGCATTTTCTTAGAAGAAAGGTAGGTGTAAATAATGCTGGCAAGGACGGAAAAAGACTTTTATTTAAACAAAAAAAAAAATAACCTAGTTATAAAAGTTGTTACGCAGTGGGTGCCGGATGGGCGTCGTTGCCGTTGCCGTGATATTATATTATGTTGCCGTGCCCTAACCGGGTTTCATGTTGATACTTATACATTACTGTAAGACCTATGTACTACACATGAATGCAATAAAGAATTTGAGTTTGAGTTTGAGTTTGAGTTTGAGGCTTAGTCAACGCTGGCGAGACGATCTAGACGCGTTCATGAGAGATTGGCCGGAAAAAGCCGAGGGAAGAGTGGAAGGTTATGGAGGAGACCTTTGCCCAGCAGTGGGACAATATAGGTTTTAAAAAAAAGGTATAAAAGAAAAATACAGCAGTATTTCTTCGATAATTAGATTCATTGCTCCACCAATAGTACGCAATGTAATGAAACTCACTTGCAATTTCTTGCATCGTCTAAATGAGACTTTACGTTGACACTAGGAATTTCTCCTATATTGTACTGTGTGGGTGCAAGCATTTATATCCAGAACATCTAACTGGGGGGGGTATTACGTCTTAAAACCAGGCTTGTTCCAGTGTGTGAACGAGATGGCGCTAGACGACTTGTATAGCTCTGTCACTTACACTCACAGGAGCAAGCCTGGTTTTAAGACGTTGTAATATGGTCCCTGTAGGTCGTTTTTCTTTTTTGTAGTGATTTTAAATTTTATTGTTGTTTGTTGGAATCGAACATGCGACGTGCATTGTAGCCGTAGAAGCTACAAAGGTATTATCTTTGATTTTACTATTATACCCAAACCGTAAATTAGACATTAAACAAGTGCGTGTCGGGCCACGCACAGTGTAGGGTTCCGTAGTTGCCCATCAAAATACTTATGCGAACTAACTAAACTGATTCGCTGAATTTAATTTTAAAAACGTGCCAGGTCTTGAAGGTTCGCCTTTCCTGAGCAAGCGGTTTTTGAGGCATAGCCTGCTATGTTTCAAAATCGGACCATGACCAAAGGTAAAAAAAATGACTTTTTCGATTTACTGAAAATCAGCAAGGGTTTTTAACACCTCGCGTAAGTTTTCAGGCCATCATCGAAGAAGTCTCAAGATAAAAATTACCGGTCCATAAGCTGAGTTTTGGTAATCTCTCTGATAAAATCATTAGCGGCCCATAAGGAAAATACGAATTTAGAACCTCCTCCTTTTTTTGAAGTTAGTCTAAAAAATAGTTGACGATAAAAACCTCGACGATATCCCCAATAAAACATACCGTAAAAACATACCTATTAAAGCTGTTAAAATAAAGTGACAACTACTTACCATTTGCAGTTGAATCCGATACATTTTGTTTAAGAAAATATGTAATCCAAGATACATTTTATAAGTTGGTCGACTATTACTCGTAAAGTTGTAAAGCCTACTTAGTCATGACCTGTGCGTCTCTGAGCTAAACTGCGGACAGACGGACGGACGGACGGACGGACATGGCGAATGACTATAAGGGAACTTGTTGACTAGTCGTGCTCGGTTTTTGCTTGAGACGAATCCACAGAGTTCGACTTCGGAACCCTCAAAAAACGTCAACCTGCTACCATTCCTACAACATAATTATTTCTTTGCTTTGTCCATGTTCAATACAGGAGTCTTCTCATGCACCCGTGACTTGTCATGGGGAAACCACGTCAAAAAAGACGATTCGCTCATGACGTCAACCGAACGAATGTTAGAGCCTATACTACCTCAACATGGCTTTTTTTTTTCGAATATTTAGATTTAGCGTTTGTGGTGGGTAAGAAATCATCAAATGAGCCTCCAAGCCCCCGGGCAGGGCGGGAGGGACTGTCAACTTTTACTGACCTCTAGCAAGTGGCCATTTTCCATGGTGTCCTTCATAGCCTGTTACGTTCACCGGTTTTCGCGCAAAAGGGAATAATCCCGCGACCCCGGCAGGCTTTTTTCCTCTGACAGGGGAAAGTGCCCCGTCATTATGCTGACGCTCTTTGAGGCGCGCGTGGGACACAACGCGCCGTCGACCCGGGCATGGTCCTTGGTCGGGCAGCGAGTTGCCCTTTACTCGCTGCCCGCATGCCCGCGCCTACGGTGGCCGGAGTCGCGAGAATTACGCTTGACAGCTTGTGAATCTTTACAGCAGCTCATCTAGCGACGTAACCCGTCGCCGTGGCGCCTATACACTGCGGACCTCACCATGGCTTAGCATATTTCCTGTGATACGTCGAAAATACTACAGCATTAATTTTGAAATAAATATATGGTCAAAGTTGAGGATTAATGTTAGGTCTTATGTTTGGCGAAAACATGATTCCATAAAATTTTCTCGATAGAAAAAAAAAAATCCCAAAGTTACCTCTAAATTGAACACGATACGTCCAAACGCTGGCAATCAGATAATACTTAAAATTAGATCATGCCGTGGGACTAGTCAACGCTATACTAACTGAACTAACTATAAAGCAGGTCTTATGTTATTTACAATAGTCCGCAATTTTTGAATTTCCGTTTTTTTTCGCCGTAAAATAAATAGATTTGCGTGTAGACAGCTAAAAGAAAGAGCAAGCAATAGTGCGTGGTACGTGCAAGTGCGAGCGAGTAATATTATGCTGAGGTACTATAGACCCTTAATAATATAAACGGGATTGTATTCTTTGATGGATCAACATCTATCAAAGATTTTTCTCAGATATGTAAGGATTGCTTCTCAGTCGAACCGGATTCAGCTGAATATGAGTATAATTACATGAAACGACTGCCTATCTGACTTCCACAAACCATTTTCTCATTTTTCTTGAATAAACTCTGAAACGAATTATTTTAAAGTTTAAAAAATACACGGTCACGGACCGGAAGACGCAACGTAGGCAGGCCTCCCATTTGGTGGACCAGTGACATCGTAAGAGTCGCGGGCAACCGATGGATGCAAGTGGCGAATTGTTGTTCGGCGTGGCGGTCTAAGGGGGAGGCCTATGTTCAGCAGTGGACGTCTTCCGGCTAATTATGATGCTGATACAAAAACATCACTGCTTTTGGGCCATAAGAATTGATATCTGTACCTTTCAACTTAATCGGCCAAGTACGTTTGGAGAGATTTGACTAAATGGTGCACAGGAGTTACGGTACCCTAAAAACTAGCATAATAAAACACTGAAAATCACACAAATCGACCATCTGCTATCTAATATTCGCAACTAATAGAAAACCAGGCGCCATTAAAAATATACTGAAGTTTTTAAAATCCAACATGGCGTCCAAACGTAAGTTTAAGGAGGTCTAATGTATCTTTTATTGGCGACGCTTGAACCTCTTTCGAAGGAAATGGAAATACTCGTAACATTTCACGTTGATCTCGGAGTAAAAGGGAAATATATTATCCTTGTATGTTATAAAAGATTTCATGTGTATTAGAAAATGTAATAAACTAAAAGATGAGCGAGTTTTAAAGTTTTATCGCCTTGTCACAAAATGATAAACATCTGTTGAACGATTATCCAAAAAAGTGTAACTGCAAAACGATCCTAAGATCAACGTGAAATATTATTTTGACGTTAACATTTTTTTGAGATAAGTTTTCAACAAGTTTATCTTTCTCGTGGTAAGGCGGTTAACGTCATCAAAAATTTTAACTGATTATAATTTATTTTCTTAAATCTCATTAGAGGTTCACATTTACATCCAAAAGAGTTACCTATTAAGCTTGTACAATGTTTTCGAATGTTGGATTTCAAAGACTGAAAAAGAGACCACAAAACTGTCGAGGGCTTAGAAGCTTTTTCGGCATTAGTGCTCGAATACACGGTGCAACGTGTAATGATACATACACAACACCGTATACCGCACGTAAAGCCGCGTACAGACATCGCGAGGCGTGCGACACGAATGGTTCGTCTCGCATGCCTCGGGCTGTGTGGACGTGTGTGCTCACAGTGAGCATTCGCGTCATACGAGCGTTGCGAACGCCGCCTCAGTACGAGCCGTGCGCTCCGGACAGGTGTTGTTTGCTTGCTCAGCTTGAGCATGTTTCGTTCGGGACGCACGTATAAATGTACCATCGTATGCCTCAGGTTGAGGCATGCGAGACGAACCATTCGTGTCGCACGCCTCGCGATGTCTGTACGCGGCTTAAGCTTTCATACGAGTACAATTGTTTTTTCAGATGTTTATACCGGTTGCAGTTGTAACAAGAAACCCTAAAGGGCTTCACACACAGCAACTATAATGTAAACATGTACAGTGTTGTGTTTAAGAGCCTTAAGAGCCTATGCACACCACGTATTTTAAACCTGCAGCGCGTTTTAGAAACGCGTGTCGGTGGCGCATGTCATCAAAGCAGGGCCCCAAGTCTGCTAATTTAGTAATGACTCAATTGAATATCAATTGGATCTCAGTAGCAGTTTTAACTACATTTGGTATTCTGCTACTTATTTAAGACCAATGGTTTTCCAGTGACATTTCATTGAACTGTTATCAGAATATTTGCTAGTCTGCTCTTCAATCGTGTAACAATTGTAAATTGATTGTGGACTTTATCGGTATTCTACTCTCGAATGGCAATACTTTTGTCTGTTTAACTGAGAGTCAATTACAATTACACTACGATTCCATTACGACTCTATTGAGCTTATACAAGTTTTTGCAGAATACCAAATTTGTTCTAATCGTAATGGAGTCGTGATCGAGTCTCAATTGAATATCAATAGCATGTGAGTTAAATAAAATTAGCAGACTTGAGGCCCAGTTTGTTGGCGTTGGTTTTTTAACATGATTTTGAGTCTATCTTAAGTTCTTATTGGTTAACTAAGAATTATAGAGACATTTCACTCAATACTTTTGTATTGCCTCATTGGAGACTGGGCATTTTACGTTTTCACATGACGAAAACGCAAAAAAAAAATAGCAAAATAAAATGTAAAGAAAGTCCTTTGAAACACCCATAGCTCAAGTCTCATCACAATGTTTATTATTTCGGGTTTCTTGAACTGCACAGTCACAAGGGTTTTTATGATCACTCCCTACGGCCATGTGCCAGAATGTTGCCATCCTTCCTCAATTATATTTTTTATAGTTGCAACCTTTTTGATTTTTACGGCGAAGGCTTAAGATGAAAAATATACTGTTTTGAGAGTAATTTATTGGGTGTGTCAGGCGCCACCTGTGTTGCCCACAAGCATGTAGAATTGTTAGCTGTTAAGCCTAGAGGTTCAAATCCGGGTAAGTATTAATAATAGCCCGGCTACACTAACGGCATTTCTCGTTAATTTTCGCGATAATAGTCTTTTAAATAAACGTCTTTTATAATGCGAACAGTGAAGTAGAACTCTCTCCCTGAGTCTGTTTCCGAACGCATACAACCCTACTCTCTTCAAAGTTAGAGTGAACAGGCTTCTTCTGGGTAAGCTTGCTTCATCGTCGACCTTGTCGTTACCACTGACCTTGACTAAGGTCAAGAGCAAAAAAAAAACAAAGTACTATATACGTCTGTTACCGTGATAATTAACGGTATTACCCGTTAGTGTGGCAATAGTGTTTGTGACTTTTTGAATAAATTATCTTTATTATCACTGATAATGCCGAAGGAAAAAATCATGCAGAATCTTGAACCTATAAAATTAATACAAGTCTGAAATCGCCGGCTGGTCTTACGCCTCTTTTAACCACTTCCCTGTCCGATGAATCACATGTGACTCACGACCATTGTTTATCTATTGTGTCTGCTGCGCGGACAGTGAAAGTGTTAAGTACACGTCACGGTTTTCGGCCGTGAAAATCTACGGTTAATTCGCCGTGTGTAGACACGGTCGTCGGAGTTGTATGGAACACAATGGGAGCTTGTAGCCGAAAACCGTGACGTGTACAAGAGGCCAGTCTGTATCATTCACTTCTTGATAAAGACGTCTCCACTGAAAATTCAAAGTGTTCTGATATAGGACCAAAAATCATAGCTACTGGTAGTTACTCTGTCCAGCAAGACCCGCCATCTTCTTCTAATTTATGTTCTTCCTTTATAACAAGTTCACCTTATTAAAATATAATAATTTTGAAACTTGTATGTAAGATTCAAATTACAATACTTAAATTAACAAACTTCGTAAACCCGAATCCAAGTGTTGTCTATCTCAATTTCAAACGATTTAATCACTCATTCAACTTCTAATTGTTTCTTAATTAATTTAGGTAGTCCAACATCTGTGTGAATAGTTTTAAACTTAGGATTTTAGTTTAATTCTACCTTAGAAGTTTGAAAATTAATGCCGCTTGGACGGTGGTTAAAAGTGACGCGCTTTGTGTTGAAAAGTAGCCATTTATAATACTAATTGTTACTACAGTTCTGTCCGAAAGGGAACTGCTACCATGTTTCATCATCATCTTCCTGCCCTTATCCCATTTTACTTGGGGTCGGCGCAACACGTTTTTTTCTTCCATTCTCCCCTATCACACGTAACTGCTACCATGTTTATAAAATGTGAATATATTACGAAATTCACGACGCCACCATCACCATTATGACGATGATGTGGTTGAGGTGAAGCACGCTTTTCTAGAAGTAACAGTCCTATCGCTTCATCAAATTTTTTTTCTTCAACGATGTGTCTGCGTTTGCCCACGAGACAGGAAAAATTTCTAGTGCGCGACAAGGTTTTTTTCTTTTTAAAACTACTTGTAGGACAAACAAGGCATACTTGTTCCATGCGGAAAACGAACCGCAAACCAAAAAAAAAACGTGGGAAATGCGCTAAACGTACAATTAGAAGCCAAAACAGTACTCAAAACTCAAGAAAAATGACACAAAACCTTCGTAAACGCTTACCATAAATAGAAATATCACCTTAGAACCCAAGAATTGTGTAAAACGATTGCGGTGCACCTCCAAAGTTGGGAAGGATTTTATAGCACAACATTTACTTGGATTTTGAGGAGAAAAATGTTAAATGCACGTTTAGAAGGAGACGTGTACTAAGGAGACTTCGAGAATTTTGTCGCTAAAGTAGAAAGTTGTGTGTGAACATTTCTTGCTACATTTTCTGCTATATTTTGTGTTGCAGTATGTATGTTAAATGATATTATTATATCATTTAACATTGAATAACAATGAAATATTTCTTTCATTCTATTGAATGAAAGAAATATTTCATTTTTCTACAGAAAAGCATGCAAATTACGAGAACAAAAACAGAGAAGTTAATAACTACTTGACTAAACCTAAACATAAAAAAAAATGTACAAATGATTAGTAGTCAATAAAGTAACAAAAACAAAAAAAAAAAATAAAAAACAATCTTTGACAGCTGCATGCCAAGTCTGTCCACTCAGCATAATGTGTTGTGTAAAACCCACAGCACAACGCTGTTATTCAATGGTATAAATAGTGGTAATAGGTTTATTTTTAGAGAGTGGTCCAGTGGTAACGGCCCCATAGGTTCAAACTTGTAACTTACATACTCACATGTAAGTTACAAGTTTGAACCTATGGGGCCACGGTTACTTGAGAAGACAGACCCGCGACACCGGCCGGCCCTAGCTCTCTAAGGGGGCCCCCGTCATATTTCGCGTGGAACACGACGCGCCACGCCGTCGACGCCAGTATATAATGACCATACTGGCGTCGACGGCGTGGCGCATATAAGCGAGCCGCTCATTACTTGTCGTCCTCATGCCTGCGCCTGTTATAAATATGTCAGCCGGAAATCGCGACGTTTGATGCCGTTGCCGTCGCCTGCGGCGGCTGAGTGGCGAGGTGGAGGCTGTTCTCTCCCTCACGCGTCTCTCCTCCTCCTCCGCTAGCATGCTTCACCAACTCCACACATGAGCCCACATGGTGTGTCGACGCCTATAACCGTCTCCATACTATTTCAACACCTGGTTTTATATTTGAGTTTCAAAATAAAAGTTATTAAATATCCCCCAAATCGCACACCTGTAGGTAGAGAAGCTCTTGGCTAACAATCGGATAAGTCGGACCAACGAGGTGTATGATCGCACACTTGTGACGCTACGTGACTCGGGAAGTACGTTCCTAATACGGTGGGACCCGCTTGTAATAGGTGCATTATTATAATAATAGTTGGAAAGGGTGGAAAGGTGACATTTGGCAACTTTTGAGATCGCTGGAAATTATGGTAAACTGGCTGTTTTCAGGGACGTTGCTTCATGTCAACGACGATATAATACTAGACTCCGCATGCACGATCATCATCAAGGAACAAAAAATATTTTGTCAACTCGCTGAGGTACTACGTAACCGAGGGGGACGGGGTACTGCGTTTTGATTGGCTAACTCAAGGTCTGTTCTGTCTCAACGTATGTTTACGGCTCACAGGATTGGTCGAAATGAGACGAATATAAGACTTTTTTGCCTAATGTGTTGACAGACATCGGTCGCCTGTTATTACGAGTATAGTATTATATCGTCGTTGCTTCATGTTATTCCGGGAGCGTAATTACCGGGATAACTAGAGCCTTACCACGAGCTCTTAAAGCGATCCAGTTTAGGCTGTGGGAAAGAGATAGCGCTAGACGACTTGTAGAGCTGTCTCTTTGCCACAGCCTAAACTGGATCGCGTTAAGAGCTCATGGTAGGCCACCTAGTATCCTATATGTTACACCTATCTTTCTCCGAAATATATTTCATAAAGATTCTTTCAGCCGTTTTGAGCTGGTTGAGTAATAAACATCCATTCTTTTAGCATTTATAGTATTATTGATTGTTTTTTGGAATACTGCGCCAAGGCCAACTCCCGTGCCGCCAAAATTTTTTTTTACTTTGTAAAATCACCAAATGAGTCCTCCCACCAGGTTGGGGCGGGAGGGCCTGTCAGACATCGTACTGACTAAAATCGTCGGTGTTCTTCAATAACGTTACAGGGTCACGGTAATGCCATAAGTCCCGCGACCAAGATTGAGACACTGGCATAAAATAATATACCACCAAAATGTCTTACCTCATATTCCACCACACACAATGCAAATGCATCAACCATCAAGCAACTAAAAACAAACCTTACATCTATACGCATAGAGCACATTTTCGTTCATATTTCTAATCCTCCAAAATTTTAAGGCAGGGAAAATATTTTCATTGCATTTCAGTCTCTATACATGTTCTGAGCTGAAACTTCACCTAGGAATGTTACAGTTAAGAAATACTTTTCGTAACAAGAAATGTAGAAAACAAAGATTCTATATAATTGGTGTACACTCACGAGCAATGTATAATAATGTTACTGTACAGTCACGAGCAATAGTATGTATACACTAAGCAGTATTCAAAAGCGATGTTCTGCTACCAAATTGATTAAACGTTTGTCTTTTTAATAAACTTCTATTTCGGAAGCCATACTTATTACAAACTAGGTCTTATTTCAAAGTGGAAATCAGTATTTCACGAGCAATTTGCGTTTGAATTTTGTTAAGTGTTTACATGTTATTGCTCGTGACTGTACTACCTGAATACCAATTAATTATAATAATAATATGAAAACGAGAAAAAAACGGGATTTTACCATTTTCAAGGTTCAAAGTAACCGAACCTGTCTGAGTCGGGGTGCCCCAAATCCCGAGCTCGCTTCGCTCGCTCTTACACCCTTGGTCTAATTGCTGATTACCGCCTACCAAGGTAGATCGACGGAGCCTACGCAGGCTTAAATAACACTCTAGGAGTAGGAAGGAGAAAACCATGTGGAGCCGGTTTGCAGCGATTCGTTTCTGTTACTGACATTGTAGAATGGAATCAGTCTATTCTGAATATCGTTTTTCGGAACGAAAATCCATCGAGCGTTACATTTTTCGCAAATAGTTACGTGAAAATCGGATTTTCGTAATTCGTATTCTATCTTCTTCTATTTAAATCTATTTTATAATATATGGATGTATTGCTTAACTCGAAAACGGCTGGACCGATTCGGCTACTTCTTTTGTTGGACGAAAATCATCATGTCTTCCCTTGCGAAGCCGGGACGTGCCGCTAGTAATAGATATTATTGTAGTTTATAGGTATTTTGATATTCGGAGTTTTGAAAATCGGAATAGCGAAATTCGGAGTATTTGAATGTTCCCATATTTAAGTCGATCACAATCACTCCCATGCAATAATAATGCACGGAGTCGCTCTGATAACACCCTAAAGTTTTGATCTCTCGCAGAATACGTTGGCCTTTCATTACTAAGATTTGTTTTTTTAGTGAGATTTGCAGTAGTTACGCTTTTACAGTAACATAAACATGTTAATGCTCATGACTGTACGTCGGAATGTATTCAGAAATGAAGTTTGTTTCGTTAAGATTGTGCATTTGAAGTATTTTGCTTTGTGGAGTTCTGAAATTGTGAAGATGGAGTGTTGTTATTGAAATTAGGATTATGTGGCTTGCCTTTGTTTGTGTCTAAGCTTGTGGTTATCTCAGTGGTGAGTAGAAAGATACTTGTGATAGAATAGATATAACATCGGCTGGACGTTAGAACCAAAGTCTTTTGCTACATGGTCAAAAACGATAACGCACTGGCACACGATGTGCACACGATTATTATTATTTATTTATTTAATGATTAAAAAGGTACATTTTAAAGTTTGTAACGTACATACTGTCCAACAAAACTATAGTACATAGTTTGTCTGTTGGATCAAAATTATAACTATAATTATACTTATTATCTTATGAACTAATATTTGCAATTACACATACAAGCTTATGTAAAATGAGTCGGTCAGACTTGTACTGACTAAAATCCACGGTGTCCTTCAATAGCTCTTTATGTTCCGGGGTCACGGTAATGAGATAAGTCCCGCAACCCTGGCAGGCTTTGGCCCTCTAGAGGGGGGCCCCGTCATCGCTCTGACGCGCCGTCGACCCAGGCATGGTCCAGACAGCGAGTTGCCCTTTACTCGCTGCCCGTATGCCCGCGCCTATACCCGGCAAGAGTTTGTTTGCCGTAATAGCAAAGGGTCAGAAAAAATCAATATCAAATCATGCCATCCTCACACCTTAAATTTCCACTTACCCAGGTGAACTTCCACCAACCTTCCACATTCTTTTTTCCTCAATTTGTTGAAGGAAAACTTATCAGGGACAAAATTACCTTAATTAAAGCAGGTCTTTTGGCATGTTTACCCAATAAAATCCTAACATGAATGAGGCCTGAACGTGGGGAACAATTGGCATTATTTTATCTTATCTTTAAGATTGCCATGGTATGGCTTCTTTATTGAAGTTGACGAGGAATGAGATAGGATTCACTTTAGTGCCTCGAGCAGTATTTAAGAGAAATTACTAGAACAAAAGTATCCGATATTGCGCGCAGAATAAGCATGCTGAAGTGGAAGTGGGCCCTCCACGTCTGTAGACGGACAGATGGTAGATAGATCAGATATTATGCTAGAGTGGAGACCGAAAATGGGCGAAACGTAGTTTATGACGCCTTACGGCAAGATGGGATTTGAAGAATGTGGCTGGCAGCGGATGGATGCGGATTGTCCAAGATCGGGAGGGTTGATTCTCTTTGGGGGATGCTTACTTTCAGCAGTGGATAGCAATAGGATGATGATATACTATGGGCTAGTTGAGACGAAGGATTGGATGTATAACGCTGTCCCTATTATTTGTTGAATGCAAAAAGTGCTCATGTTAAAAACATACGGTCGCATTGAAAATCTCCTGTATTTTATTGAGACTTTTATTGAAGGCGTTTATAAAAAAATGGCTTGAGACGTCTAAAATTTAAAAAAAATCAAACTCTGTATTGTTTTCTTTCTTCTATACATGTATCTTTTTAGTTACTCTTATCTTGTTAGTTTTCTATTTTATGATAGTTTGGTGGTTTGTAAATATTTAGCACTTATTTATATTCCCCTGTCGCATATTTACTGGCTTTCCCGACCAAGCGTTGTCAGAATTTTAGGAAAGTTGCTATGCATTTTTCATAAGGCGTCAACGCTCCGGAACCGTTTTCAAAACATTTTAAAGTCATACAAACTGCCGGGGCCAAACTCGCAGGCGGGAATGTCTAAACAGGGTACGGTGACCCAGGAAAGCAAAAGGCAAGTGAATGGGTGGTTTTTAGTCATTAAAAATCTAATCGTTGCACAACAAAATATTTAACGTCTGCTTTTTTGTAGAAAGACGCCCTTCATCGCTGATGATTTTCTGTCAAAAGAAATATCGGCTACTTAGCCGATATTGAAACGGAATTTCTCGTTTCATCAGTTTTCAGCTTCAACTAAACAAAAGATGTGCAAAACAAGTGAAAAAGAGTGCCATTTTGTTTCCAGTTTCACACAGTCAGTTCCGATCATCGACTGACCCATTGCTGCTGGACATACCTAACTACCGTACCTTTACATTTAAGCTCGCCCTAAATAAAGACAAATAAGCGTTGGTCTAATCCGTAAGGGTTACCTCATTATAAATCGTAGGCCCCTTAATAAATTCCTAAGCGAAACTATAATGCTTTTAATGGGTTACGTGGTCCTTAAATTGGCGGTGATGACCAATTATTGACCATGTAATTGGGTATAACAACAGTGTATATTTCATGGTGATATATGGAATCTTTGATTTAGGATTTTAAACGATGGATTCTATATTCTTTATTTAGTGGGTTTTACGAAAAAAAAACTGGACCCAAAATGGACCCGCTGCATGACATAATTGAATGGGTCGCCTGGACCCACTGTCCAATTTAATAATTATAAGTATAGACAAAGCGTAAACAATTTGTTGAAAATAAACTGAATTGCATTTTATCTATTGTATTTAAACTAATCAGGTTTACGCCCGATTTTTTCCACAGATATATTCAAATAGATTTTTTAAAATTTTTCATTTTGAAGTTAACCACTAAAATACAGAAACTTTATTTGTGCAACAAGAGAGCAAAGTCGTTTTTTGCTGCGAGTGCTGATTTTGAATCTTGAACAAGCAAAGGATTCAAGGATTGAATCACGAGTGTAGCGAGTGATTCTAAAGTTGAATCCTGAGTGCGGCGAGAGATTCAAAGGCACGAGATGCAAAAAACTTTGCTCTCGTGTAACACGCATAACTTTTCACTTCAGCAGTGAGAACACTTTAGAAGATAAAAATATTTACAGGTTAAGTATCAGCGGTTTACGCGGGTGTACCGCGAAATGAGCATGTTTTTGAACGGACAACCATGTAATAGTTACAAGCTTATAACGTTGTGATTTTTACTGAAACGGTTTTAAAAGGACAATGGGCAAAAATGTATGGAACTTGGTCCAAGGTCCTCTACTGATGACACATATGGGAAATGAAAGTATATGGTTCTTACATCATTCTGGCAAGAGATTATCAAAATCCGTCCTGGTGTTCTTTTTTTATGTCCATTTAAGTGACTACTAACCTAACCTAACCTTACCTATCCAAACCTTTTTTTTTTTTTTTTTTTGCGCTGGGAAATAATGCATTACGCATACCCTCCCACCGGGGGGATGGGAGGGTTATGTGGGACTCCCCGGTCTAAGAGACCGGTATACCCACTAAAACAACCCAGCGGCATTCCCGCTTCGTCCTAGTGGCGGAAGGCTGGGAAATCACTGGCATAGCCATCACTTCCAGCCCTCCGCCGACGAATGCTCTACAGGCCGGGCCCTCGCACGGGCCCGGGAATGCTTACGGAGGTGGTGACGGGTGCAATGCAGGCGAAGGCGCCCCCGCGCCTATCGCCTGCCCGTCGCCACCGAGAGGTCGGCGCCTTCTCCGACCTCTCCGTCTGCGGAGCTGTGCCGCGAGAGGGTCGTCCTCCCGCGCGCGCTCCGCCTCCTCCTTCTGCGACATCACGTCCTCGCAGAAGGAGGCGACCGCTGTCCAGGACCCCTCGCTCTCCAGCATGGCTTGACCACGGTTGGAAGCGAGAGGTCCTGCCCAATCACCGCGGTCAGACCGCGGCGCAGTTCGGACCACGACGGGCACACCTCGAGGGTGTGCTGTGCCGTGTCCTCCGCCGCGCCGCAGTGGTGGCACACCGGGGTTTCCTCCCTCCCGATCCGGTGCAGGTGCGTTCCGAAACAGCCATGTCCGGACAACACCTGCACCAGACGGAACGAAAGGAAACCGTGGGACCGCTCGAGCCAGCTCTGCAGAACCGGACCGAGCGCGTCCAACGTCCGGCGGCCAAAGGCGGCGGCAGCGAGGTCCTCCGTCCAATGGAGGACGATGGCGTCCTTCGCCTCCCGCCGCACGGCCTCACGCTCCTCAGCGGCGGGGCGCTCCCCAAGCGCCTTCCGGCGCGCCGACCACTCATAGACTCTGGCGAGCACCCAAGCCTCCAACTCCCAAGGAGGGGTGCCCGCCAGAGCGCACGCCGCCGAGAAGCCCACCGACCGGTAGGCCCTCGCCACCCGCTGTGCAATGGCCCTTTGGGGCCTGCGGATGGCAGTTGCATTCTCCCTCCTGTGGAGGGAGTCCGCCCAGATGGGGGCCCCATATAGGGCCATGCTGCGGAGGATGCCGGCATATAGGCGTCGGCATTTCGCCTTCGGTCCCCCAAGGTTGGGGAGGAGCCATGAAAGGGCGTCCGCAGCTTTCAAGAGGCGCGTCGACAGCCCGCTAAAATGCGGGCCGAAGCGCCACCCCTCGTCCAGCACCAGGCCCAGGTACTTCATCTGGGGCTGGACCCCTATGTGGACGCCCTCCACTACGATGTGGGCATCGGGAGGTGGGCGGCGCTGCCGAGGCCCGCGAAAGAATACGGCCTCGGTTTTGTGCAGCGCCACCCTCAATCCCAGGCGGCGGATCCTCTCTGCGACCAAGGATCCGCCAGCCGAGGCCAGACAGGCCGCCTCCCCAAAGTTCCTCCCCCGGGCAGTGAGGAGAGTGTCATCCGCGTAGCAGATGACACTCGTGCCCTGGAGGAGGGCTCCCCGCAAGAGCCAGTCGAACCCGATGTTCCACAGGGGGGGGCCAAGCACTGACCCCTGCGGAACACCGGACTCCGCGCCATACCGCCTCACCGTGGCCGTCTTATCTACGAGGAGGACCTCCCTGTCCTCCAGGTAGTCTGCCAGGAGGTCCTGCAGGTATTGGGGCACTCCGTGATACCGGAGCGCCTCCAATATAGTCGAGTGGGGAACGGAGTTGAAGGCGTTCGAGATGTCGAACGACACCGCCAACACTCCGTCCCCCGCCTCCACTGCCTCCTTCACCTGGCCCTTGAGTAGGGCCAGCGCGTCGATCGTCGAACGCCCACGGCGGAAGCCAAACTGGGCGTCCGACAGGTCCGGCCCTACCCCCCGCAAGTGCCCGTCAAGCCGGGCAGCGATGATCCCCTCAAACATTTTGCCGACCTCATCGAGTAGGACGATGGGTCGGTATGCCGAGGGGGAATCCGCCGGGCGTCCCTCCTTACGGAGGAGGCAAAGCCGCCCCTCCTTCCACAGTTTCGGGAACCTCCCAGCCGCAAGGCACGCGCTGAAGAGGTCCCGAAACCTGTCCTCCATCTGGGAGGCGGCGATAGCCACCACCCGTGCGGGGACGCCGTCCGGTCCGGGGGCCGTCTTTTTCTGGCGGAGGTTGAGAACCCCCGCCCCGATCTCCGCCGCCGTCACCGGGGGGATCTCCCCACCCGGCGGGGCCGCCCCCTGCGGAGGATCCATCGTTGGTGGGGCGAAGTCGGTCCTGCGCGGAAACAGGGACCGGACCACCCCATCCAGCAACGATGGCTCGAGGGTCTCAGACAGTGGGGGACCACAGGGGCGCAGTTGGCTCCGCGCCGCCCTGTATGGCCTACCAAAAGGGTCCCTGTCGAGACCCTCCAGCATCTCGGCCCTCGCCGAGTCCTTGGCGGCCCCCATCGCGGACTTGAAGACCGCCGTCGCCTCCCGATAAGAGGCGTAGAGGCGATCCTCTTCGGCCAGGTCTCGGGCGCTGCGCCGTCGGCTCCGCGCAAAGGCCCGTCTGGCCGCCACGCAGGCGGCCCGGAGCCCCGCCAGCTCCTCCGTCCACCAATAGACGGCGCGACGGGGTGGCGGACGGCGAGACCGGGCATGCTGGAGTTGCACACCTCGGTCAGGGACTCCCTCAGCCGAACCGCCGCGTCGTCCACGTCCCGGACCACGAGGGGACAGCCAGTCCTGGAGGAAGGCCGCCTCCTTGGCTGCCTCCCGGTCCAGACGGGTGAGAGCCCAACGCGGGAAGGGGGATTGCCTAGAGCGGGCCACCGCTCCCCCCCGGGCAGAGATGTCGAACCGCACGTATCTGTGGTCCGACATCGTCTCCGCCATCTCCACCCGCCAGTTGACGACGCGGGCGGCCAGCGCCGGGGTGGCAAACGACACGTCCACCACTGACCCACCCTGCTGCCGCACACAAGTATGGACCGCCCCCCTGACTCGCCGCATGAGGCCGCCCAGAACTCGACGGCGCGTCCCCGGACGTTGCAGCTGGTGGCCGGGTTGCCCCAGGCCGCCGACTTGGCGTTTAGGTCGCCCAACACGATGGCCTGGCGTGGCGCCGCCCTCCCCACGACTGCGGTGAGGACCTCGAGGTAATCCTCGAAGTCCGAGAGAGGGCGGTTTGGGGAGAAATACACCCCCACCACCACCATGTCTCCCCACGCGGCGGCCACGTATCCCGGTCCCCTCTCTAAGAGCGAGAGGGGAGGGGAGTCTGTGGAAGACCGCGTCATCATTGCCACCAGGCCGTCCCGGTCGCCCAGCCAACGACCAGGGACTGAGTATGGCTCGGCGACCACCGCCAAGTCGACCAACCACTCGGCCATGGTCTGCATCAGCAGATCCTGGGCCGCCCTGCAGTGATTGGCATTCGCCTGGAGGATGCGATGCTCGACCCTATCCATCAGTCGGACATCGCACCCCCCTCCACAGCCGCCGCAGGAACGACGGCGCCAGCTGCTGTAGCAGGCCCGGTCGGCGCCTGCGCTTTGCCCCGCTTAGGGGGAGGATTGCAGTTCCTCCCCCTCATGACGTGGGCCGCCGGGCGGCCACTGGCGGCACAGACCGCACAGTGCGGCGTGGCGGCCTTGCAGGAGGCGGCTTTGTGCCCCTCCTTGCCGCAGCGGTAGCATGTGTCCGTCCTGTCTGCTGTGGACGGACACAGGGGCCGGGTGTGTCCGATGCCGAAGCACCGGAAACACCGCAGAGCCTGCTCCTCGAGTGCACGCACCGCACCCGAGCTGAACCCGACTGTAAGCCGTCCCTTCGCAAGGACGGCTTTGGCAGCGGCGATTGGGCACTCGAGGCGAATAGCGCCCATGCCACCGCGGCCGGGTCTGATGTCCAGCGTCCCGCTGCGACGCCACATCCCCCTACCGCCGCGACCGCGGCCACCACCTCCTCCTTGGTGACGGAGTCATCCAGGTCCGTCACCTCAATGGCCGCCGACTTGACCGGCCGAGCCACCTTCGCGGAGTCCGCAATGACCTCTTGCAGCTTGGCTGCGAAGAGGTCTGCGTGGGCACTACCCTCCGCCCCCGGGAATTCGAAAAGACGGGCCCCCGCCTGGGTCCGCCTGCAGGAGACATTGCCGATCCCCAGTTGGGCGGGATCGGCATTGGCACGCGCCCGCACCAGTAGGGACGCGTATGTCTCCCCTCGCCCCGCAGCCTCCGTGGTGAGCGTCACCACGACGGCTGCGGTTTTTGGGGGGACTAACTGCCCCTTTCCTTTCCCTCTTTTTCCCTTCCTCCCCTTGCCGGTCACCTGCGACTGGCTGGGAGCGGTGGGAGCGGGCGTGGGGGGGCGAGGCGCGACGGTCGCCGACTTTTTGCCCTTACCCTTCCCCTTGCGGCCCACTACCGTCCACTCGTTGGCCGGTGTGGCCGCGGGGGGAAGGGCATCCTCCTTCAGGGACGAGGACGGCCCTGGCTCGCTCTGCCGTTTGTCCGCCGCAAGCGGCGGTCGGTGGCGTTTTTCCGGCAGGAGCCGGTCCTCGATTCCTGCGATGCAGGCTCTCGTGAAGGCCCTTTCCTCCATCACAACCTTGTGGATGACATCCTCAAGGTTGGAGGTGGTGGGGCCCACACTCGCGGGGGTCGACCCGGCTTGTTGTGGCCGGGCCGTGGCTTCAGCTCGAAGCTGGCTGACTTCCTTCTGCAGGCGATCAACCTCCGCCTGCAGTTGCCGCGTCTCGTCCGTGGCCTTCCGCTGGACCAGCTCTGCGATGACAGCGCGCAGGCTCGCGGCACGGCACTTGAGGGCCTTCTGAAAGGTCCCTGTATGGTGGTTACCTTACACCTTGTTGGTTAATGTTAAATTGTTGTGAGTACGCGCCGCGACCCAGGTTAGGGAATTTGATTAAGTAAAACGATGTATACAGTTACGCGGATTTATTGGTACTAAAGTAATAAATTGACAATTAGGACGCGCTGCATCGCATCGTGAGTGCAAGCGTCAGCATTATTACTAAACAATACAAAATGTACGGGTTTGCTCGTACATACTCCCAACAGGAGAAATTAACAAGATACAAATTAAATGTTATCAGATCAAAGACTAAAATATTTGGAAACAATGTTTCAAGAAAATACAAGAAATAATCAATGTTGTATATAAATTATGTTGATACAATGAAATGCAAAAAATATTTAATTAATGATTAACCTAAGTATTGTCTTTAGTCACATCATTAATTTTAACGAACGGAAATAGGTGACGTAGCTTTATTCACTCGCGCACTATTGAGATTAGAAACACTGCTCTGATTATTGTCATTTAACTCACTAACACTGTGATAAAACACTCGGTCACCGAGAATCACGCACGGGTTGTCGTTGTTGCTGCGAGCTGGAGGCGCAGGCGCGCCCTGTGCTGGGGGCGGCGGCGGCGCCGGCGCGGGCGAGGCCGGCACGCTCCAGGCGCGCACGCGACGCCACGCGTACACCAATCCCGCTGCTCCCGCGATGCCGACGATGATGTATATCGCCGTGTAGTGGTGTATATCATGAACAGAAATGCTTTCAGCCAAAGCTGCATTATCTTTCATGATCTTAATTTTTCGGCCAAGTTCAGCTAAATCAGCCATTTGATTCTGGTCAGTTTCGGAATCATTCATGGATATCATATGTGGGATCGTAATGTTGATAATATGATTTATCGGTGGTATTAGTGGAGTGTAAACATCAGGTTTAATGTTCAGTTGGCTCGACTGTTGTCTGTGAGCAATCAAAGTAAATGCTTGCGTTTTAATAATACACCCATTGTCTATAGCAACAAGACCTGCACCGGTCAGCTGATGACTAGCAACTTGATCCTCGCACATAATGCGTAAAGAGCATTGATCGCAACAAAAATAGATGTAGTTGTTAATTGTGTTACTTTCAAACCAGCTGTTTTTGCAGGGAGAGATCCTTGTCGCACACTCAAACTCTTCGGTCTGGCAGAAATCTTTATCCTCGTTTAGATGATAAATAGGTCTCTGAATATGACACAAATATGCATCTGATATTAGACATGATGTTAATGTTTTCTCTGTCATAGTTAAGTAGGTATCCTTCTTCAAGTTTATAGCCACATAATCTGATATTGGTTGGATACTAACCATGTCAGTTCCTTTGACTTGAGGTATGGAAAATATTTGGAATATCTCAAAAGTGTCTCTACTGATAAGAGGAAGTCTGATTTCAAAGATGAGGAATTCTTTCAGCATCCTGGTCTTTACTTTGAGAAGTTTATATATTTTCCTTAAATCAATTTGCACATTGTCTAAAGGCAATGTCACGTCCTTAGGGAGCTGACTAGCGATGGTACTCAGCTGATCTTGTAATTGAACGGGAGTCAAAAGGTGTGGATTAAACTGACCATGATAGATGTCAGTGATAGTGTCCAGCAAGGTGCTTTGCAAAGATTTTAAGTTATGTAGCATGTTACTCCCTATAATAGCTCCGACGGTCAGCTCGTTTACAATAGACATGTTTTGTGTTTCCGATTGAAGTTGGTTAAGTGCCTTTTCAATAGAAAATATATGTTGGGAAACCATTTTGTGTTGTCTGTTCATGGATTGCTCCGTTCGTTTGAGAAGATTATATTCAACCTCTATAATCGACGTTTGATTTTTCCAGTAGGAGGCAATATGACGTTGGTTGTCGCGTAGTAACGTTATGTCCTGGCGATATTGTTCGGCGAATCTCGCATCTAATACCCCGAAGAGGCTATTCGCAAGATATCCGACACCGTCGATAAGACCTCGCCGCTGTCTAGCGCGCTGCTCGTTCGAGTGCTGACCGAGCAACATCTGATTATAGTACTCAAGTTCACCGAGGCCTTGAACCAGCTGTAATAATATAATATCACAGTTCATAATATTACGGACTGTATTGCATGATTGTTCTAGGGACTTGGTGTATTTGTTGAGAGCTGTTATGCCTTCCCAATATGGTTGCATATCGTAGTAGATAATGAGCTTCCACTCGTCCCGTATAATTTGCATGTTAGATAATTTATCGAAATAAAGACTCTGATTAGGTCTAAATCTTGTTGATTGGAAATCACAGTGTCCTCCTGTTACGATTGTCATAAATAATAACAAAGACGTAAATAATGTAGTTACACCACCTCTATTCGCTTTCCTTTTAGGTTTGGTTTGTTCGCGATTTGTTTTCAACTCATCCTGGACGTTATCGGAGTCTGATAGATTTTGGCTTACAGGTAACACTGATATTTTGGTTATTGGTCTTTTAAGAATTCCGTTCTTTGTTTTTAAGCTGATAACGCGAACGAATCCATCTGCTCCGGGATGAAGATCGACGACCCTTCCCATAGACCATTTGCCAGGAGGTAAATTGTCATCGTGCAAAAGGACTACGTCGTTTAGGTTTATGTTTTCACGAGATTGTCGCCATTTGCTCCTGGTTGTTAATTGTGTCAGATACTCAGCGCGCCATCTTTTCCAGATGTCAGCGACAATTTTCTGAGTTAACTGCCACCGAGTCCTCATGTCCCTTTCTGTTTCCACTAGGGTAAGTGCTGAACCGCCGGTCAAAAAGTGAGATGGTGTTAAGTAATTTAAGTCCTCCGGATCTTCGGTGAGAGGACATAACGGCCTCGAATTGAGGCACGCTTCGATTTGCGTGAGGACTGTTGACAATTCTTCGAAAGTCAACCTTTGCTCTCCGACAACTCTTCTAAAGTGATGTTTGAAACTTTTGACCGCGGATTCCCATAGACCGCCTGCAGAAGGCCAAATAGGTGCATTAAAATGCCATTTGATTTCCATATCTGTCACTGCAGCCAAAAGTTCGTTGTTAAATATTTGTAGCAGTTCCTGATATTCTTGTTGAATTTGTTTGTTAGATCCGACAAAGTTTCGTCCATTGTCACTATAAATGTGACTGGGAGTACCTCTACGTGCTGCCATTCGTCTTAAAGCGGCTATGAACGACGAGGTGCTAAGATCGGAAGCTAGCTCCAGATGAACTGCCTTTGTAGACATGCAGACGAAAACAGCTACATATCCTTTAGAGGTTTTTATGCCACGGCCCTTGTTGGCTTTAAGGAGTAGGTGCCCAGTAAAATCTATTCCAGTGTGTTCAAATGGACGAGATGGATTGCTTCTTGCTACAGGTAAGTCACCCATAATTTGGTTATGCTTGTTAGGACTTAGTTTTCTACATTTAACGCATAAGCGTATTTGCTTTTTTGTTGCTTCATTTCCGCTTATAATCCAATACTTTTGTCGGATAAATCCCGATGTCAAGCGGGCTCCGCCATGGAAAGTAAGCTTGTGTGCATGTTCTATAAGAAGCTCCGTTAAACGTCCTCTTTGTGGAATAATTATAGGATGTTGCATGTCTGCGTGAATATGAGCATGTCTCAACCTTCCCCCGACACGAAGAAGCCCAAAGCTATCCAAAAATGGATTTAGATTTAAGATTCTGCTTTTGTTGCTAAGCTTTCCTTTCTCCTTTAAGCTTTTAATTTCTTCCGCAAACTCTTGTTGCTGCACTTGCTTTATGACCTTTATTTTGGATTTCCTTATCTCTTCTAGAGTGAGATAAGAAGTTTGCGATTTATTTTGCTTGCTTGTTAAAAATCTATACACCCATGCTAAAATGTGTACAATTTTGGCAAAAGAACTGTGACCTTTTAACAAGTTCATAATTATACTGTCGTCTTCTGTTTGCTTGATGACAGTGTTGACTTGCTTCTGGGGCTTGGTTTCCAATGTTGTTGTGTAGTTTATTTTTTCACTTCTTTCATTGGCTTTAACAGTTTGTAGCCAAGATGGCCCTTGCCACCATAAAGGATGTTGCAACAGTTGCGACATCGATAGCCCCCTACTTGCGCAGTCTGCAGGATTTTCGGCAGACTTTACATACCGCCAGCAGGCAGGAGGCATGATTTCCGTTATATATCGTGTTCTGTTGGCAACAAAGGTTTGCCAACGCCCTGGATCTCCTTGCAGCCATCCCAGTACTGCTGTGGAGTCAATCCAACCATAAATATCAATTTTGTAGTCAGTTAAAGAAGCCTTGACCTTAGCCATGAGTTTAGCTAATAAGTTAGCGCCGCAAAGCTCTAATCTTGGCAAAGATATGTTTTTGTTAGCCGGCACTATTCTTGATTTACCAGCCACCAATATAATGCTTGCTTTTTCGTAATAAACTTTACAGTAAATAACGCAGGCGTATGCCTTTGTCGACGAGTCACAGAAACCATGTAATTCGACTCTTTGCTCGGGTTTAGTACCTAACCATCTTGGTATTTTAACTTGACTTATATGCTTGATATCCGCCTTAAAATTATTCCATTCTTCAAAAATATCTTCAGGTATCTGCTCATCCCACTGAATTTGTGAAGTCCAAATTCGTTGAAATAAAATTTTGAGTTTTGTTGTTGTTGGTGTTAGCCATCCCAAGGGGTCAAAGAACTTGGAGATATCCGATAACACTGATCGTTTTGTGGCTTTGTTGACCGTTGACTCAATTCTTGATTCAAATGTGAAATTATCTTTTACAGGGTTCCAGCGAAGTCCTAATGTTTTTGTAGACTCCGGCTGTCGAAAGCTTTTGCTTTGTTGTTGGCATGGGATTTCATCGTGCAGTAAATGCGGATCATTAGAAGCCCATTTTCTTAGATTGAAACCCCCACGTTTCAGGAGTTCAATTAAATCTTGTTGGAGTTGCCGTGCCGCTGATACGCTGTGAGTACCATGGAGGAGGTCATCCATGTAGAATGACTCTTCTAGGACTTTAGATGCTTCTGGATAATCGGAGTGTTCGTCTTTCGCTAGTTGTTTTAGCGTCATCATTGCGAGGAAAGGCGCCGCTTTTGTCCCGTATGTGACCGTGGTCAGCTGATATTCTTGTAGTTTATCTCTGGGACTATCTCTCCATACGATTTTTTGCAGGCTCTGATCTTCGTTATGGACCAAAATTTGGCGAAACATCTTTTCTATGTCCGCGGTGAAGGCAAATTGATACTGCCTCCACTTAGTATTAACGACTGAAGGTCCTGTTGCAGATTTGGGCCCTTGTGCATCATATCATTTAAGCTTTGGCCACTTGATGTCCTCGATGATGCGTTAAAAACGACTCGAAGTGACGTTGTTGTTGAATCGTCACGTAGCACACAATGGTGGGGCAGGAAACATTCGAGTTTCATGTTACAAATAGCTGTTTTCATATGTCCTAATGCTAGGTACTCGTGTATGAATTTTTTATATTCTTTAGCGATGTTTACATTTTTGATTAGTTTATTTTCCAAATGACCAAATTGTGCTATGGCTTTTGATTTTGAGTAGCCCAATTGTTCTAGCAAATTTGTTTTCAGAGGCAGCCGCACTACATATCTCCCATTCGACAATCGGTTTGTTGTTGAGCTGTAAAATTGCATACACTCTTGATCATCCGATGAAAGCGAAGTGGACTCTGCAATTTCCTCTGTTTCCCAAAATTTTTGTAACTGGTCAATATCGAACTGTACGACATTGCATTGTATTACGTTTACGTTGCCGCACAGGATCCACCCAAGCCGAGTCTGTTGAGCAATGGGTGTTGTTTGTTCAAGTCTGCAGATTCCTTCCATTATAATGTTTGAATATATATCCGCGCCAAATATAATATCTACCGGACGACTGACATAAAAGTCAGGATCTGCGAGTTCTATGTTTTCCAAGTAAGACCACGTGGGCTTTGCAAAGGTATAAGTTGGCAGATTTTTGGTTAAAGTTTTCATAATGAAAACGTCAGTATTAAAAGAATAAGACTCTATTCTTGAAGAGCAATTTATGTTGATAACTCCTTTGCAGGCATTATCCCTGGCTCCTATACCGGATATTACGCCCTTGCATCGTTGACGGGGAAGTCCCAATTGTTGCGCCGCATTTTCGGTGATGAGTGAAGTTTGGGAGCCCTGATCAATCAAAGCTCGCAAGTTAAGATAAGATCCATCACATTTTTGGACCTTAATCACGGCTGTGGACAATAATGTTTCCGGTACATCACGTTGTTGAGCCACGTGAGTACTAACTTGCTGATTTTGCTCAGGCAAAGTACGGGAATTTCCATTTTTAGGTATTGCTTGGTTAGGCGATTGCACAAATGCATCGTGAAGTATCGTATTATGATTTCCGTCGCACTCATGGCAACGTTTTGTTGAAATGCATTCCTTGCCTTTATGGCTAAAAAGGCAATTTTCGCATAGCTTGTTGTCAACGACAAATTGTTTTTTGTCGACTGGAGACAGTCCAATATACTGTTCACAATGGAATAATCCATGACCATTTTTGCATAATGGGCAAGTTCGTTTATTGTGAAATTTTCCGTTCGATTTCGAAACGTTCTTGTTGCTTGAATAAGATTGCTTTGAATTACGATTGATGTTTTTGTTATTAAAATTGTTATCCTTAGATGATTTTGCAGTGGAATTCGGAGCTTTCTGATCTTGTTTACGCCGTGATGACTCCATACTCGTAAACTTGGCTTCTAGGAAGACCAAAAAGTCTGATAAAATGGGCAGTTCACGAGGTTGCTTAAGAGACGTGATGTATTCGGAATGCGTGTTAGCATCTAATTTGTTCGACATCAAATAGCAAATTATAGGGTCCCATGTGCTTACATCTGCTCCCATGTTCTTTATAGCATTAACACATTCGATGGTTGTATCGTGGATGCGTTTTATATAGTAGACTGAAGGTTGATGCATGACCGGAAGGTTGGTTAGAGTATTCATGTGTGAGGTGAATATTAGCAGTTTGTTATTGTACCTATGATTAAGGATTTCCCAACACGTTGAATAATTTTCAGAGCTAATCTGAAGATGATGTATTAAGCCCTCGGCTTCCCCTTTCAGTTTAGCTTTAAGGAACTGCATCTTTTGAGCTAGAGAGAGCGATGGATTGTTATGGATGGCCTCCGTGAACAAGTCTTTAAAGGATACCCAGTTTTGATATTGGCCATTAAACGTAGGCACTTCCATCTTCGGTGTAGATTGTTCCCGGTGTGATACGGACCACAATTTGCTATTTAGAGACTTTTTCATATTGTTGTACGTCATTTCATATGAGGTAAACTTGTCCTCATACAATTCATCCTGCCCGTCGAGTTCACCTTCCAACTCCCAGTGAAGCATGTCAATGGCTGACCACCTCGTTTCCAATGTTTTCAACGTATCTTGAAACTCCCATTTCTCAGTTATGGCATCGACGTTGATGTTCGCCACCGTTCGATAGAAAGCTTTAAAGTTGATAGACTGCTTCTTCAGTAATTCATCCACTTTGCTGTTGGTGCCCTGAGACTTGAATTTTGGTGGTTCAAGAAAGCTTGTAGCTTCACTCTCCACAGGATTCTTGCTCCTAAGGGTCTCTTCCACGCCGGCCTGGGACGTGCCGGCTAACGGTGTTGCGGGTCTTAAAATTGACGGAGTTCCTGCACTTTTAATTGCTTCACGCGTCGAAAGATAGAAAGCATGAGTTTGTTGATAGTGATTCAATGCAAAATACTCAATCGATTTGTTGCTAAATGGGTTCAACTGATCGTGATTAGATTGAAACTCCTGCCAGTAGGAGTCTAAAGTATCCAATCTACGTTTGATGTAGTCAGGAGTCTTGCGTTCCTGACCATCCTTCTTAAAGTTTGATAAGAGTTGGTTCATGGCAACCATGATTTGATTCTGGTTGACCAGAAGATCCTCCATTGTTTGGCTCATATTGTTAGATCAAGCAAAAAAGGAAAGATCTTACTTTGATTCTGCTGTTTACTGCCTGAACTGCAACTTCACAGCTGATGCTGATATGGAACCACTCACACGAACTGACCTAAAGTCCACTGATTGTTCGCGTTAATGATCCCGCCCGTTGGCTCGAAGGACCATAAAGATGTATGGTGGTTACCTTACACCTTGTTGGTTAATGTTAAATTGTTGTGAGTACGCGCCGCGACCCAGGTTAGGGAATTTGATTAAGTAAAACGATGTATACAGTTACGCGGATTTATTGGTACTAAAGTAATAAATTGACAATTAGGACGCGCTGCATCGCATCGTGAGTGCAAGCGTCAGCATTATTACTAAACAATACAAAATGTACGGGTTTGCTCGTACAGTCCCCTTTAGGTGGGAGGACTTGGTGGCTACCTCCACGATCTCCCCCTCGTCCTCCTCCGCCATCCTCTCCAGTTCCGCGAGAGAGAGGTCCGAGTAGACGACGCGGGACGCGCCGTAGCCAGACTTGGCACGTGCGGCGTGCGCCCGTTCCTCGCTGGCCGCAACTCTCTCCTCGAGCTCCTGTTGGAGCTGCTCCCGCCGAGCCAGATCCAATTTGCGTTGGGCGTCCGCGAGCCCAACGGCGTGGGTGTCTGCTACGGCCGTAGGCTTCTTAGCCTTCGGCTTCGCCCGTCCCGACGCCGAGGAGCCCCCGGACCCGCCGCTCTGGTGGCCCCGCTTCCTGGCGCGAGAGTCGTCGGTGTCCGACATTCGGACAATAGAGTCGTCCGACGACTCATCCGCCTCACCAAAGAAGCTAGCCGCAGACGGCGCGCGGCTAGCCTCTGACGCGACTGCGTCGGAGTGGCCCTGAAAAGGGCCGTTGGGTTGGCCCTGAGAAGGGCCTTTGGTTTGGCCCTGAGAAGGGCCTTTGGGTTGGCCCTGAGAAGGGCCTTTTTTCAGGAAACGCCCGCAGGCGTCCCGCGCATTGGGTTTCGGCATATCGATAAAAGCAGCAATTCGTAACTCAACAAGGCAAGATGGTGAGCTACGAGTACACAGTCAACTTTGGCCAACCCAGTCTGCCACTCCGTTACGGTGGTCAGAACTGGGTCGTTTCCAGGGGACACGACGTGGACGTAAAGACTGTGTGGGGGGTCCCCCTACCTATCCAAACCTAACCTAACCTAACTTGTTTTTTTAAGCTGTATATGATGCCCGACCCACACTGAAACATCTGGGAAGGCGGTTAGCTTATGCGTGCCTTAGACCCACTAGAAATACCAACGAGGTCTTAAATAGCTAACCTAACCTAACTTTTTCTGTTCAGCTAAAAATGATGTCCGACGTATATTGAACCATCTAGGAAGGCAGTTGGCTTATGTGTGACTTCGACCCCCTAAAAATACCAACAAGACCTTAAATAGCTAACCTAACCTAACTTTTTCTATTCAGCTAAAAATGATGTCCGACGTATATTGAACCATCTAGGAAGGCATTTGGCTTATGTGTGACTTCGACCCCCTAAAAATACCAACAAGACCTTAAATAGCTAACCTAACCTAACTTTTTTTGTTCAGCTAAAAATGATGCCCGACGTATACTGAACCATCTGGGAAGGCGATTGGCTTATGTGTGACTTCGACTCACTAAAAATACCAACAAAACCTTAAATAGCTAACCTAACCTAACTTTTTTTTTCAGCTGTAAATGATGCCCGACGCATACGGAACATCTGGGAAGGGGATTGGCTTATGTGTGACCTGGACCCACTAAAAATATCAACGAAACCTTAAATAGCTAACCTAACCTAACTTTTTTAATTCAGCTGTAAATGATGCCCGACGCATACTGAACCATCTGGGAATGCGGTTGGCTTCCCAGATGGTTAGGTTAGCAAAAGTTAGGTTAGGTTAGCTATTTACATAGCTAATTAAGGTCTCGTTGGTATTTTTAGTGGGTGTAAGTGAAACATAAGCCAACCGCGTTCCCAGGTAGTTTAGTGTGCGTCGGGCATCAAATACAGCAGAAAAAAAGTAAGGTTAGGTTAGCTATTTAAGGTTTCGTTGATATTTTTAGTGTGTCCAAGTCACACATAAGCCAACCGTCTTTCCAGTTGGTTCACTGTGCGTCGGGCTACATTTACAGCTGAATTAAAAAAGTTAGGTTAAGTTAGCTATTTAAAGTCTAGTTGGTATTTCTAGTGGGTGTAAGTGAAACGACTCGGCGACTCGTTAGGGCATTAGTGTTTCCCATATTTCTGCGGAGACATGGACACTTAGGGAAAGTGAGAAAAAGAAGATAGACGCTTTGGAAATGTGGTGCTGGAGGAAAATGCTTGGCATATCATGGAGCCAATTCCGAACAAATGTTTCCATATTAAGCGAACTCGGCGTCAAGCAGCGTCTATCTTCCATCGTTCAGAGTCGAATCCTCACTTACTTCGGACATGTTTCTCGGCGAGGAGACTCGTCTGTGGAACGCCTTGTGGTACAGGGCAAAGTGAATGGCACCAGAGCTCGAGGCAGATCACCAATGCGCTGGACAGACCAGATTAAGGCTGCATTGAATGGTCCCTTACACGAATGTACCAGAAAGGCAGCGGTGCGAGAAGAATGGCGGCGAATTGTGAAGCGAGCCACCACCCCTGATGTGACGACCACGACCACTCTGCCAAGAGTGTAGCGACTAAGAAGAAGAGTAAGTGAAACATAAGCCAACCGCATTACCAGATAGTTTAGTGTGCATCGGGCATCAAATACAGCTAAAAAAAAAGTTAGGTTATGTTAGCTATTTAAGGTTTCGTTGATATTTTTAGTGGGTCCAAGTCACACATAAGCCAACCGTCTTCCCAGATGGTTCACTGTGCGTTGGGCATCATTTTTAGCTAAAAATAAAGGTTGGTTAGGTTAGCTATTTAAGGTCTCATTGGTATTTTTAGTCGTTGCAAGTCAAACATACGCCAACCGTCTTCCCAGATGGTTCAGTATGCGTCGGGCATCATTTACATCAGAATTAAAAAAGTTAGGTTAGGTTAGGTTAGCTATTTACGGTTTCGTTGGTATTATTAGTGGGTCCAAGTCACACATAAGCCAACCGTCTTCCCAGATGGTTCACTGTGCGTCGGGCATCATTTTTAGCTAAAAAAAAAAGGTTGGTTAGGTTAGCTATTTAAGATCTCATTGGTATTTTTAGTCGTTGTAAGTCAAACATACGCCAACCGCCATCCCAGATGGTTCAGTATGCGTCAGGCATCATTTACAGCTGAATTAAAAAAGTTAGGATAGGTTAGCTATTTAAGGTTTCGTTGGTATTTTTAGGGGGTCCAAGTCACAACAACACTGGCAGCCGGTTGTCAAAAAGTTACGTGATATATTTAAATTGTAAAAATAATATTTTTAAGTGTTTTATTAGTCCTAAATGTACTAAAAATAGTTGATCGATTTATAAATAATAAGGATAAATGTTTGCAAGTTGTTTCGATGCAAAATCAGAGTGAAATTCAATAAACAAAAATCAGCTGTCATCCAACGGACGAATTTGAAGTCATCACCTTAACCGGGGAGTATTTTGATTTATTTACTTTAGTTTTACTTGTAGTTAGAATAAATGATAATTATAGTAGGAGTCTTGTTGCCCACTCATCAAATATTCTCCCTTCCCTGCTAGCTGTGGCCTAATTTACACTGTCATTGTGTCCATGCAGGAGAAAACTCAAAAACTTAAAAATAATTTACAATACCTTTTAGGTCCTGTTTAATTCATTAAATTGGTTACAAGAGATAGCTCATTCTTCATTATTTCCCAGTTATATACCATTAGAGGAAATTAATAACCACTTTTGTTTTAAGTTCTAGTAGGTACCCTCAAAAGAATTTTGTAATCTTAATTTTCTTTTATTCAATTTATTCAGTTAAATATTATAATTATTAACTTAGATTTTCCCACTTATTAACAAAATAATTAAGTTATCACTTCTTTCTTAACTATTTATTCTTTGTAACTATTAATTTAATTTAAAGTTAGATTTCATTCTTATTACTTATTCATTCTGTCCCTCACTCCTGTTCTTTTACATACTTAGCTGTTCCTTATCTAATTCCAGGGTGCCTCTGAGGTTGTCTTCAACATGTTGACCCGCAGAGCTGCATCCTTAGAGGAAAAACTGAGGGCTACTTTGAAGGAGCTACAATCTAGCCAAACCACGGTTAGTCAGCTGTTAAAGGAAAGGGAAGAAAGTGAAGTGGAAATAGGGTTAGTTATTAAGAAGAACACTGAACTTAAGAACCAGTTGTCTGAACTACACGTGCAGCATGTGGATATACTAGACCAGCATCAACAACTCCGTAAACTTGTTGCCAACTTTGAGCGGTGCAGTGACACTTATGATCAGGCTTTAAAACGTATTTCGGAACTGGAAATGGAATTAAGCAAAGCACACAACACTGTAACACACCTAGAAATGCTTAGAGCTAGTGAAGTGTCTGCGAACACATGCAGTTTGTATGATGAGTTGGTTGATAGCCGGTCCGGACCCGTATGTGTTGAGCCAATTGTGACCATAGACTTAACTAATGACACTATCAATAAATGCAGTTCATTAACTAGTCATAATAAGATTAAAAAATATATTAAAATAAATAAGTTTATTAGAAAAATTAAAAAGTCATTAAAAGGACAAAAATTAAACAAATTAAATTTAAAACTTAGAGAAAAAAATGTGAATTTATTATTAGAATTAAAGAAGTGTCATACTGATTTGGAAATTTGTAGGACTATGTATGACACTGACACTCAAAACCTTCAGGATGAGCTGTTTGTGAGGGAATATGCTCTAAAGGATATCTTTAGCAAATATGAGGCTTCTCAGCAAGACCTGAGTAAGCGCATGCTGGAGGCTAATGAGCTGGTGGACTTGGTAAAGTACAATGCAGAGAGATATGAGTCTCTGACCAACAACCTCTCCTGTAGCTGTGCCTGCTCCCAGACACCAGCACCCCAGCATGATACACCCACAACCTTAACGGCTCAACCAGTAGGTACTAATAATGTTTTGAATAAAACTGTTAATACAACTTATATATTTTCAGACAAATTTGGTAAAGGTTTTGGTAGTTTTTTAAGTCAGTGCTCTCAACAAAATATTATAAATTATTGTTTACCCGGTGCCAGTTTTAGCCAGTTAATAAATAGTCTTAAAATGACAAAAATAAACCCCAATTCAACTGTTATATTGTTATTTGGGAATAGCTTAGCTGTCAGAAAGAAAGATGTAATTGAATGTTTTAATTTAATGTTAAAGCTACATGAGTCAAGTAATTGTAAATTTATTTATTCAGCGTTGCCTTACTCTAATTGTTTGTCTGATGAACAAAATAGGCATATTTATAATTTAAACCTGTTAATGTACAATAGGACTTGTCGTCACAGTGACGCGTTTATATATTTTGATTGTAACAGTTTTATTACATATTACAAGCTAACTGATAGTTCCATGTTTTTGCCAGCTAGATGTAGGAGACAGATTGCTAATCTTTTAGCATACACTTTACGCGTTTACACCGGTACTTGTATCGTACCTACGTTTTCTGTTAGTGGTGACACTAACGTCGCTATTGATACTTTTTGTACTAACTTCACTTTTGATTCTGTTAGTAATGATGATACTAACATTAGTTTACCTACACCTAGTACTTTAAACTGTTAAGTTCGACAAAGGCTAAGTCGCATATGTTGAATGTTGTGCATCAAAATATGCAAGGTTTGTCCGGCAAAGAATTAGAGTTAAGCTTATTTTTAGAATATTATAATGTTCATGTGTTGTGTTTAACTGAACATTGGTTGAAAGAACATGAAGTAGCGTTTATCAATGATGATTTATTTTCCGTACAGAGTGCATTTGTGAGAAAAAATGCTATACGTGGTGGATCTTTAGTTCTTGTTTCCAACAAGCTAAAATGTAAGCAACGTTTAGACTTAGTTAATCTTTCCATTGAGCGCACCATCGAATTGTCTTGTGTTGAGCTCGAGCGGTATATTATTATTTGTGTTTATAGACCCCCGTCTGGGGACTTTACTAGTTTCGAAGTTGTAATGGAGGATGCACTTAATAAGGTGAAATTCAGCAGTAAAAACATAATAGTATGTGGAGATTTCAATGTTAATATTTTAGATGTTACTCCACTAAGTATCAGGCTTCTCAACTTGTTTAAATCCTTTAATTTAGTTAATTTGTTTTTCGAACCAACAAGGATCACCGCGTCTTCTTCAACTTGTCTTGATAATATGTTTTGTGATGTTAATGCCGAAAATATATTAGTATTAACCGATTTATCATCTGATCACTGTGGACAAATGGCTAGCTTCCCTATGCCATTAAATAAAAAGCCGCACAAAATAGAATGCACGCCTTATACTGTTAGTCGTTGCAGTAAGTTTAAAAATAATATAGCTCTTAAAGTTTCACCGTCAATTGTAGAACACGAAACCCCTAATGAAATATATGAGGCTCTTTTTGATGTTGTGCAAAATGAGTATAAATCCATTTTTAAAACTAAAACTATTAACATTGCTGGGACTTCCGCTGGCTTCAACCAATGGGCTACACCGGGCATTTATAAAAGTCGAGCGAGATTATACGAGTTGTATGGTATGAGGCAGTATAGATTTGATGTAACTTTTCTAGAATATGTCAAAAATTATTCAAAATTATTTAAAAAGATTTGCCGTATTGCAAAATCGAAATTTTTAAGTGACACTATTAAAAACTCTAATAATAAAGTTAAGACTACTTGGAAAATCATTAACAACGAAACGGGTAAATCAAATAAACAAGAAAATCAACTTGAGATCATGGTTGATGGTAAATTAGTTAATAAACCAGCTGACTTAGCTGAGGTATTTAATGAGTTTTTTGCCAGCATTCCTGCAACTACGACTCGCTCCTTAAGTTCGTCACCGTCCAAGGCTGAAAACCTTTTGCAAAGTAGCGTCCCTGAATGTAGTCAAGTATTGAGATTCGAACATGTAACGCCTCATGACGTAGTTAATGTTTTCAATTCACTCAAGTCTAAAAACACTGGTGATTACTGGGGCATTTCTGTAAAACTTTTGAGCAATATAATCGACATCGTAGCCCCCTATCTTGCTGTTACTTTCAATAAATGCGTTGACTTGGGTACTTTCCCTGATCTTATGAAGAGCAGTAAAGTTATCCCTTTATTTAAATCTGGCTGTAAAAATGATATTGGTAATTTTAGACCAATTTCTATTCTACCTGCATTCAGCAAAATATTTGAAAAGTTAATACTTAGACAGTTACTTCGCCATTTTAATTCAAATAGTCTACTTCATAATGATCAGTACGGGTTCACAAAAGGCCGTTCGACTACTGATGCGGGTGTTGCTTTGTTGAAACACATATTTGACGCATGGGAGAAGTCGCAAAATGCAATTGGTGTTTTTTGTGATCTTTCTAAAGCCTTCGATTGCGTACACCACGATACACTATTGCGTAAACTTCGTCATTACGGTGTTCAGAATGAAGCCCTCAAAGTAATTGAGTCATATTTGTCTAACAGACTTCAATGTGTCGATGTTAGTGGCGCGAAATCTTCTGGGTTACCTGTTCAGCTAGGTGTACCTCAAGGCTCAATACTTGGACCGTTTTTATTCCTGGTTTATATTAACGATCTACCACACCATTTGAAGAACATCTGCGATGTAGTACTGTTCGCAGATGACACTTCTCTAATCTTTAAAGTAGATAGGAATAGACAAGTGTTTGACGACGTAAACAACGCACTATCGAGGGTCATAGATTGGTTCACGGCAAATAACCTTGTGCTCAATCCCAAGAAGACCAAATGCGTAAAGTTTGCTTTGCCCAATGTTAGAAATCTGGGTCCCAACATCGTCCTCGGTAATGTGGAGCTTGAAACTGTTGATTCAGCTCTGTTTCTGGGTATAACAGTAGATTCAAAATTACAATGGGGTCAACATATATCGAACCTAGCAGGTAGGCTTAGTTCGGCCGCCTACGCTGTTAGAAAAGTTAGACAATACACTGACGTTGACACAGCAAGATTAGTCTATTTTAGTTATTTTCACAGCGTAATGTCCTATGGTATTCTACTGTGGGGCAAAGCCGCTGATATTCAAAATATATTTGTACTCCAGAAACGAGCTGTTCGTGCCATCTACCAACTTGGTGCGCGAGATTCTCTGAAAGATTTCTTCAAAGAGATTGGAATTCTCACAGTGGCTTCGCAGTACATATTTGCCAACATCTTATATATCAGGCAAAACATTCACCTATACAGCAAAAATAGTGATATCCATAATTTTAATACCAGGAATAAGCACAAACTTCGTGTTCCTTTTCATCGGCTTCATAAGGTGCATAATTCATTCGTTGGGGTTGGTATAACATTTTATAATAAGTTACCGTCCTCATTCCTAGATTTGCCATTTAACGTGTTTAAAGCAAAAGTAAAAGCTAACCTCTGTTCTAAGGCTTACTATTCTGTGAGTGATTATTTAGATGATAAGCATAGTTGGTCGCTGTGTTGAACACAAGACATTGTTCATGTTCTTTCAACAAATTATTCTGTATTATTATCGTATTTGACTTTAGTTTTAATTAGTGTTTTTTTTTTTGTGTGTGTTTATTCTCTTCTTTTTCACGACAGTCGTAGGGTATCATCTAATACTAATGTCGGAGCTGATGAAGATTGTTAACTAACCTTGCATTGTATAGAGTCAATCTTTCTAGTATTATATAGTTTCATAGGAATCATTTTGTGAGTACAATGTACTTTATAACTTTCAATGAGTAGATACCCACGTCTTTTAATGACTTGAATGACCCTGGCGGTTGAGATTATGTCATGCTCACTCTAATGTCTCGCTGGCGGTGGCGCGTGTGTCGGATCATTTAGTTCCCTTCAAAATGGTTGAGCTGAGTGATGCTGATGCATGTGTCATGTTCGTGAACGGGCGCTGTCAGTCGTGACTGGTCATCTCTTAGCTGCCACGGTCTATTTTAATTATTAATAACTTTATTTTGAATTGTCTTTTTATTTTACTATGGACACTATTATCTTGCCACATCGTTCTCACATAATGTACCATCTGATGATGAATGATGTAACAAAATTTTTGTAATAATTTTGGCGATTGAAAAAGAGTGTCCATGGAGTTTCTTGCTCATTCTTCTCCATAGAGATCTACACCTTGGAATGAGCACCTACGGTACTTTCACAGTTTTTATGTCTTGTGTCTGGGACCGTAGCACCATAACTATTTTTATACTTGTTTTATTTTATGTCTTTTGACAATTCATAAGTGCCTGTAATTGGCCTAGTTGAAATAAACGATTTGATTTTGATTTTGATTTTTTGAACACATAAGCGAACCGTCTTTCCAGATGGTTCATTGTGCGTCGGGCATTTTTTTAAGCTGAAAAACAAGTTAGGTTAGGTTAGCTATTTAAGGTCTCATTGGTATTTTTAGTCGTTGTAAGTCAAACATACGCCAACCACCTTCCCAGATGGTTCAGTATGCGTCGGGCATTATTTACAGCTGATTGAAAAAATGGGTTAGGTTAGATTGGGTAGTCACTTTTAAACGCAAATAAAAAAAGAACCCCAGGACAGATTTCGATAATATTTTGCCAGAATGATGTCACAACTATGTTCTTTCATTTCCAATAAGTGTCATAAGTGGAGGATCTTGGACCGCTTTTGCCCATTGTCATTTGTACATAGATTCTTTACACAAAAATATTGGACAGGTGTATCGGGTTTCGCATAAACAAAAAATAATATTGTTTAAAAAATTGACAACGCTAAGTTGAAACAATCCGAGCGCTTCTGGGTCAACGGACCCCTTTATTTTTATTAAGTTTTTTTTCTGAATAAAATTTTAAATTACTCTACTTAGAGGCAAAGATCTCGTTGATCATAGTTCAGCTAACCCACTTGGGAAATACAGATTTGTTAAAGTACTAGTTAACCTAAATCTTAAATGTACAAGTCGTAAGCAAGTTCCCGAGGCAGCTGGTCTAATCTTTAATAAATGATACCCCTTTGGAGCAAAGTTTTACAAATCGGGCTACACTTGACAACTCAAGTAACTTACACTAATTAAGAGATAGATCAGTTGATCTAAATTTAACTACGAACTTCTAAAGCAACTATAAGTTATAATGAGAACACTAGCGATTCGCCCTGGCTTAGGTCCTTGAGCGGGCGGCGAGTAATGTGTTGCTCGCCGCCCGTTATGGACCAGGTAGACCACCATTACGTATTAAAGCGGTTTCTCTACCCATTTGCAAGAAATTTTTAGACATAATAAAACTTAGCATAATATTGTTTGGCATAATTATATTTTCGCATAATGTAATTACGCTTAACAGCTTACGCATAATTTTTTAAGCATTATTATAATATATATTTATAGCATTATATTATTAATATTCTAAAACATTTTATTAAGCATAAAGCTCTAAAGCGTAACTTTTTTAAGCATAATTATCGTAAAGCATATTTTTTTTAGAATATACGCAATATCAAAAATTGTGAATATTCTCTGTCGAATATATCCGACTCTGTAGTAATGGGCCTGAAAATATTTGTCGAATATATCCGACGTTTGCGGTTAAAGAAAACATTTCTTTAACAATAAATTATTACAATTTGTAATTTAATTCAAAATTGTATGATCAAAAGTTGTTTGAATCAAATATTGATTGATTCACTTCAACATTCATGAGGCAGGCGTTAATGCGTTTAAATATTTTAAATATTACTTTATTAAGGAAGACCTCAATTTTAACCTGCTTGCCCTGAAGTAGGTCAATGGTTAATTATCTGCGTTTCAGGAATTCTGAATAAAACTTCCATGATTTTTAGATTTCATCACAAAAGAATCATTTCGTACAAAAGGAATTTGAAATGAAAAACTTAAAAAGTTTCTTAGGAAATGTCTACAGCTCCGGTTCCATTGCTTTTCAGCTTAATAATTATAGATTTTTAATTAGTAAAAAAAAACTAAGTTCAGTAAAACTTGAACACAGTACTTTTAATTAGTGTCTGTGATTGTTGAATCTTTGGTCATTATCCCTTTGTTAGCAGGGTTACTATAAGGTGTGAAAAAGGAACATTTTTCATCCATCCATCTATACTCACAGAGTTTTCAAATCCTCTTTTCTTATCATAATAATAACGAGTAATCTTATAATGGATACCAAAGTAAATCCAATAAAATTAAATTCAACAAACTGTGAACCCGACCATTAGAATTTGAATGCGGTTTGCAAAGACTTATAAGTTTAAATCCCAGTTTCTTGAGTTGAGTAGAAATATATATTATGGGGTCTTAAATGCTCATAATTTTCACCGAAGGAGAATTGTTTTCTTGCGTATTGAACCTGATTAAAGCATAATTATTTTTATAAGGAATGAGAGGTTTTTTTCAGCAACTATTTTTGTTCCTTTCAGAATTTTCCGGGTGCGGTAATGTCCAAATAATGTCAGACTTCGATTTACTGCAGTAAGTAATTCCTCTCGTTTCAAAATGATAACATTTAAGTAACGTAAATGTTTTCCGCTTTTAATTCCTCTTCTGTTTTTAGAGTGGTTAAATCATCAAATGAGTCCTCCCACCCAGGGCAGGGCGGGAGGGACGGTCAGACTTGTACTGACTAAAATCCGCGGTGTCTTTCATTAGGCCTTTACGTTCCTAGGTCATTGTAATGAGATAAGTTCCGCGACCCCGACAAGCCTTGGCTCTCTATTTGTTAACTACTTAACATAACTTATTAAGAGCGTATATTCTGAAAGTTGGTAATGTCGCAAATGGTTGTAACAAGTTTTAATTAATTTAGCATTGTGACTGTATGAAAAATAAGAAATATGGCTCTGTAGTGAACTAAACAATTTATAAAAGAATGCAATGAATAATTAATATCGCAACAACGAATATATAGTTTTAGATGTAAAAAAGCATTTGGGAACTTTCCAAATGGCATTTCTACACCTGAAACGGTTATCAATTCACTCTATTTTCCGTCGAAAAAACTCGATTTTACAGTTTCATGCTGCTTGTTCAGAATCTACGGCGATTTTTCATTACAACGACTTTAAAATAACACCTATTTCAACAGTATAAGTTCCAAAATACCATATCACATTAGCAGAACAATCAAATATTAGCCTAAAACCAGTATCCAATGTCGATATTCCCTCCCTTTAAAAATATTAATGAAATATCTACATAATTAATTCAGGTGACGTCCCCGGAAAGCTTGGCAGCACTTAGTACTAAAAAATACAGTGAGAATACGGCCTTAAATTAAGCGAAGCAAATTTTGCTACCGGGAAGATAATTGCGTTACAGGCATTAAAAGAATTAAGAGAATGATACTTGATATTGGAGAGGCAATACTGGTTTCTGAAAGCTGAATAAGTTGTTCAGTTTAACTGGTTTCATTCATTGGTGGTTTTTGAGTTCAGATTTTGTTAAGAAGGATCTAAGGCCACAGCATGAATTCTACTAATTTGGCTATAAAGTTTACTTGAAGTATTACGACGTAAACTGTCCCCGTTTACTTAAAGTCACTAAAATCTGAAAACTCGTGATAAGGCCTCTATAGATTTTATAGGTTGAGTTTGTACGGTAAAGGGAGGTCATTTTGTGAGACAGGCAACTCAGTCATAGAGTCTTTAAAGTCTCTCAAAACGTTACCTATGCATACAGTAATAATAATATACAGGGTGTTTGGTCCATCGTGTGCCAAATTGAAATGGTCGATAGAAGCGGTCATCTGCTATCCTTTCAGATCTCTTAAAACCCCTCATGCCCTGTGGATTTTTTTTAATCGACTTTTTATTGCGTACCTATACCAGCCCTTTGGAACGTCCCTAGACATAAAGTGTAACGAAGTTAGAACTGGGGAACGTGGCGGCCATGGAATAGGGCCATCGCGTCCAATCCAGCATTGTGGAACACATTGTTAAGATATTTCCTCACAGTCAAACGCCAATGCGTAGAACAGCATTTTGAAATACCATGGGCAAACGTTCATTAAATACGGGCACATCATCGGTCACTAATTTGAACACGATTTGTAACAATTACCAAATAAATGTTAAAAATGCTTTTTTTTTACACGTAAATCCCACTAAAACATAGAGATACGAGAGAGAATTTTTTTAAGATAAGATTTATAGGTTTGTCAGGTATCATTTAATCAAAAAAAATGTTTAAATCATAATTTTGCATATCAGCCTTAGGGCACTCGATTCACAATTTTAGCGAATTCACAAAGTTGTTAAAAGATTTTTATGGCATGTGGCACATCATTAGCAAGGGGAGAGACTGGAGAATTAATGAGGGAGTTGGAAGATCCCGGTCGCTTCTGGTTTTTTTTCTGTAGCCATATAAACAGCTGTAACACGTTCAGCTTTAATTTATGTTATACCTTTGCGAGTGAATTAAAACAAAACTAGGTGACTAATGTCACTAATTTTTTATTTAACAGTACTCTTCAACATTACACATCTAAATAAAATTAAAATCCAGAGTCTACGACCGATATTTAAAAAGAAAATTGCTTTTGAATGTAAAATTTGGGTCTTTTTTAGTAAAACAATAAAAAGTCGATTAAAAAAAAATCCACAGGGCATGAGGGGTTTTAAGAGATCTGAAAGGATAGCAGATGACCCCTTCTATCGACCATTTCTATTTGGCACACGATGGACCAAACACCCTGTATAATGCGAAATGATGCAACTAAAGTCCGCTTTTTTAATCTCGTAGACTGAATTGACAGGTGCAAATGGCAAACTGACATAAATTTCAATAGTATTTATGTCAGTTTTGATGTTATCATTTGTCAATTTGGTCTACGAGATTAAAAAACAAACTATAGTTCACCACTAAAGTGGACAAGACGTAGTGACACATCATTTTGCATTACAGCTTGAATAGGTAACGTTTTGAGAGTCTTTCAAGACTCTATCACTGAGTTGCCTGTCTCAAAAAATACCCTCCCTTCACTTCATAAGATAAATATGGTACGGTTGGCGGCACGATTGGTGCAGTAGCTGAGGGATTAATTGCAAAGCTGAATGTCGCGAGTTTGATTCCTTCACGGAACAAAGGAAGTTCTGTTATCGCGTATGCAGCGTTTAATAGATTGGTAACTAACACACACGTAATACAATGTGCGTTTGAAAATCGTTGTTAATCATCATCACCAGCCGGAAGACGTCCACTGCTAATCATGGCGGTCTAAGGGGGAGGCCTCTCCCCCTTAGACCGCCACGCCGAACGACAATTCGCCACTTGCATCCATCGGCTGCCCGCGATTCTCACGATGTCGTCGGTCCTTTGAAAAAGGTCGTCGGAAAATCGTTATTGCAAACAATAAATTAACAATCAATATAATCGTCATGTACCATTGAAGCTTATAATTGTGTTTTAGTCATAAATATTATGCGTCAACATGTTAGATACGAAGTCAGTGCGAAAATAGTATCAAAGTTATGATTAATTTTATTATTTTCGGATTCTGCTTGTTTAGTTTGAACGATGCTGCTGAGCCCGTTATTAGCTGTAGGGTAAGTAATAAACTTTGACTGCTGGCCTTTTAGAGAGACTAAGAGTCACTCAACGAGCAATGGAAAGAGTTATGTTCGGAGTTTCTTTGCGGGATAAAGTTCGGAACATGGATATTCGGCGAACAACCAGAGTCACCGACATAGCTCATAAAACGTGCAAGTTGATGTGGCAATGGGCACTTGGGCAGGTCACATCGCTCGTAAAACTGACAACGTGACATGGAGAAGAAAAGTTCTCGATTGGCGTCCACGGACCGGAAGACGCAGCGTAGACAGGCCTCCCACTAGGTGGACCGACGACATCGTGAGGGTCGTGGGCAACCGATGGTTGCAAGTGGCGAATTGTCGTCTGACGTGGCGGTCTAAGGGGGAGGCCTATGTTCAGCAGTGGACGTCTTCCAGCTGATGATGAAGTAATAACGACTTTGGTATTCATGCGATTATCGCAACACGAATCCAGACAGGTTCGTACACCTGCGTCAATGGATACCAAACCATGCGTCAATGGATACCAAAGTTGTAAGGTATCAGAGACTTCCGTCGTCAACAATGTACAGTGCTCTGTCCGCACCTTTACGATCAAAGCACCTCAAAAACTATTAATTTGGTTCTGAATTTCTGGATTATTCAAGTCCACATGATCGCCGAACTTAATTTCTTTTTAAATATTCATGCCATGCAAGTTTTACAACGAACAAATCCGAAAAAAATGTTTTTTTTTTTAATGACGTTGCTAAACGATATATTTTTAAAGGGGATCCTATATACCAACAACTTGTTTTGGTTTGCTATATTTATTTTCGTAATGCGCGACTACGATTCGCCTTGGTATATAAATACATAATCTGTGATCAACTATCTAACCATCTAGGTTCATGAGACGGACTGACAAACAAACAGACAGCTCGCCGGACAGCGGAGTTTATGTAATAGGGACTCGTTTTAATCGTTGGGTACGAAACCTTAAACATATAACCAGTCCTTCAAAAGCAATATGACTTTCTGTTAGTATCGCAGCAACCACCTTCGTCAAGACGGAGGCCTCTGCTTCGAGATACCTCCATGGCAGCACCAGCCGGTCATATTGGAGGAACACCTCGTCAATCTGAGGACCAGGTGGAATGGCACTGACTCGCGGAGGCAGCTGAGGTCACAACTAGCTTTGGCTAACAGGTATTTCACGTTCCATTTCAATGCTACTAAAAAATTCATCTAGTGGCCATGAACTCATAACGCGATCCATCGCGTTATGAGTTCATGGCCACTAGATGATTTTGGATTTTGGACTGGAGTTTACGCTGTGGGAAAGAGATGGTGCTAGACGACTTGTATAGCTCTGTCTCATTCGCACAGCCTAAACTGGGTTCCGTTAAGAGCTCGTGGTAAGGCCTCTGATGTGTTTTTCACACTAAAGCCAAGCTAAAATTTTTTTGATGTTTTCACACGTGGATTTTCTTATGTATCGTGGGTGTGTTTCCAAACATGAAAACACACAACACTGTTTGTGTTGTACCCGGACCCGGTACAAATAATTGAAGTCATTTAAAAAAAAACTATTTTATTTTTGTTTATTCGTTTATGAAAGTAGTTGTTATCGTGTCCCCATTGCACTGAATAAATCTTTTATCCCATCAAAAACATAAATGTGAAATGAGAGCTAAAGCCAAGCACAATAGTTTGATATTGTGCCTTGGTTGTTGACGTCAACGAAAAAATAAGTGAAATCTAAAGGGGTGCCAAAGGTCTGAAATGTATTTAAAACAACATAAACTATATTTCTTTTTATAACTAAACCATAACATTGTAGCATAATTTCTTGCATGGCTATTTCTCAGTGAAATATCTCGCTACATGGACACAGTACTAGCACCCTTCTTGGACACGTATCACAGGAACATCCAGAGTTCATACCAACAACTGACGGGCAAGATCCTGCGCAGAATCAAAGACGAGATCAACGCAGCCATTCAGAAGAAACAGCAGATTTACACTGAGCTGACTGAGTTGGCTGATGCTTTGAAAGTACCAGGTATAGGCTTCTTTCTCTATTTCTTTTGGTGTTATTATCATCAACTCAGTCTTTCAGCTCTGGGTGGAGAGAATATTGATATTTTTGAAATAGAATTGAATAGGCTAGTTGCCTAAAAATGTAATTAGTCCGTCTTTTAGATTATTCAAAAATAAGGGACACGTATTTTTTTATTTGTAAATTAGACCAAAAATGACAAAGATATAGCCTATTAAAGTTACGTGTGACGTCACGATGCGTGGGATTTTTCGCGCAGAGTGACGTCACAGGTAACTTAAATAGGCTATTATCTTTGTTCTTTTTTGTTTAATCGAAAAAAGAAAAAAATACGTGTCCAATATTTTTTTATAATCTAAAATACAGACTAAATAGAATGTAATTATTTTGACCCTGGAAACTACCCTATTCTCGGAGTTTGATATTCTTACGGATTAAGAAGATCCCATGGTGGATCCACCCTATCATGCCGTGTCAATAGCAAGGTTATTTTACTCAAAAAATGTTAATTAGTCAGAAAGTTTGATTATTCAAAAATATTTGGTTAACCAAAATCAGCGAAGATGTCAACGCTTATAAAAATCACAAAACGTTACTCGGACGGTATAAATTTACAGGCGTTATGACGTCACAAGCACTCCCGAATTTCGAAGCGATTTCTCTTTGTAAATATTCATTGATTCACAGAAAAAAAACCCTATTCATTATTTTCAATACCCTAACTGACGGACAAATAATAATTTTTCAATTTATTTATGCAGTAAACTGTAGGGTACGATACATAAATATTGTTATCATTTAATTTTATTTTTAACATTCCACAACTATCACACAACGCCATCTAGTCCCAAGCTAAGCAGAGCTTGTGTTATGGGTACTAGACAACTGATAAACATACTTATTTATTTCTACATACAGAAATATTACACCCAGACACAGAACAAAATAAATGATCGTGCTTATCACACAAACATTTGTCCTGGGTGGGAATAGAAACCATGACCTTCGGCATAGCAGTCAGGGTCACTAACCACTAGACTAACAGGCCAGTCAAAGAAAAATAGAAAAGCTTAGATACAGGATGCAGTTTTTAATATAATTTCGTGTCAATGCCATCAAACCACTCGATTCGCAATTATGCCGAATTTATTTCAGTGCTACAAGCATTTCAAAGTAATATCGAATGAGTCAGACGTTCAATTTATGATGGACTTCCATGCAAATTTAATTGCTCACGCCTGCATGATACGTTCCCGGGCTATTTTTGGAATTAACATTCCCATTATTCCTTATATGATATTCATGGAACGATTTTTCTGTTTTCGGGACTGAATTGTCTGGCGTTCAATGGCTATTGACTCAGGATTTTTGATAACGTGATGATTTAATTATAAATCTCTCACTTATCGCTCACGTGCTTTTGCATGCAGTTTATTAGCATTTGACAATCTGACGGGAATGGGCCTTAGAGGAGCAAAGCCTATCGGGGTCGCAGAACGTAAAGGGCTATTGAAGGACACCGTGAATTTTAGTCAGTACAAATATGATAGTCCCTCCCGTACCGCCCCGGGCGGGAGGACTCATTTGATGATTTTACCACATAAAAGCATTTGACAATCATTTCGGCGACACTTGACGCGAACTATTATCATGAGAAGGTGATTGTTGTTTTCCTCAAAAATATCATATTTCCGGAATGAAAGGGACTCTAAAAAAGTATTTAAGTAATTTTAAGTTTAATCGTTACAAAAAAGTGAAATGGAATGGATTGGATGTTTGCATGGGTGGATATATAGCTTTTTCAATCACGTCGAAACAACTGAATCGATTCACAGAAAGGTTATTGTCTAAGATAACACAGAGGATTCCATTTATTTCGATATTACATGTCCATAACAATTTGCGGAGAAAAGGTGGCCTACCATGAACTCTTAACCCGATCAAATTTAGGCTGTGGGAGAGAGATGGCGCTAGACAACTTGTATAGCTCTGTCTCTTTCCCACACCCTAAAATGGATCGAGCTAAGAGCACGTGATAAGGCCCCAGCTACTATAATCAAACTCTATTCCATCTTCAACAGAGATGTGTGACGAGGAAAGGCGAGCAGCTCGGACCCTGGCGAGCAGACACGTGTCCATCATCTACTCCTGTACTGAAGACGCTCGCGCTTCCATCGCCAAGATGGGGAAGTATGCTGAGGAGATGATAGGCATCACCAGGAAGCATATGCAGGCGACCCTTGTTGAGGCTACGAGGGCTTTTGGTTCTGGCACTCAGAGAAGTGGTGTGATAGCGACGTGAGTAATAGGCTGGTTAGAAGCATCAAATAAGTCACAAAGTTATTTAGTTCGTCTGTTAGATTATTTAAAAAAATGTGGGTGTACGTCATTACTGCGAAGTTCATTACCGCAATCAACGACGATATAATACTAGACTCCGCATACTAGATCTAAAGAACAAAAACTATTCTGCCAACTTGCTGAGGTACTACGTAAGCGAGGGGGACGGGGTACTGCGTTGTGATTGGCTAACTCAAGTCTGTGCTGTCTCAACGTATGTTTACGGCTCACAGGATTGGTCGAAATGCGACGAATATAAGACTTTTTTGCCTAATGCGTTGGCAGACATCGGTCGCCTGATAATAGGAGTCTAGTACTATATCGTCGTTGACCGCGATGTATGTTACAGCGAATGTTCATTACCGCGAAGTACGTTATCGCGAAAGTTTGTTACTGCGAAAACGTTGTCGCGAAAGTTCATTACTGCGAAATACGTTATCACGAAAGTTCTTTAATGCGATGTACGTTACCGCGAAAGTCCTTTACTGCGAAATACGTTGTCGCGAAAATTCTTTGCTGCGACGATTGCATTTTCGGTGCGCGTTATGTTATTGTTGTTTATCTTTATTATAAACGTAAAACAATTTTTAATTTCTTCTGGCCAGGGCTGACGTTTCCTCCTGTCTCCAAGAACTATCCAAAGCTGCAGTAGTCCTGGGCTACGAGCTGGACCTCAGCCTATCAAACGCCAGAAGACACAACGAGCAGTCTTGTGAAAAACTGACTTCCTGCACATCCAGGAGTCGAAGGCACACGGAAGATGCTGTGGGTGCTCTGAAGGATCAGCTGTATCAGTGTGTTAATGCTTGAAGATTTTTGAGAAACTGTTAAGGGTGAATGTGTGTCTTGGATGTTGGTCTAGTGGTTAGTGACCCTGACTGCTATGCCGGAGGTCGTGGGTACGATTCCCACCCAGGACAAATGTTTGTGTGATGAGCACGATCATTTGTTCTGTGTCTGGGTGTAATTTATCTATAATAATATGTATGTATTTAGAAATATTTAAGTATCGTTATCAGTTGTCTAGTACCCATAACACAAGCTCTGCTTAGCTTGGGACTAGATGGCGTTGTGTGATAGTCGTGGAATATTATTATTATTATTTATTATTATTGAAGACAGTGTATCGCGTGTTATATCCTCACACGGAATCAATATTTGTATGACCTACAAGTAGTTGTTCCGGGTCTGGATGTTTGTGTATATGAGTTTAAATGTTTGTAAAGGTACCCACGATACAGGGGAAATTCTCAGTGTTCAACGTTTTTTTTTAAGTAAAAAATAAAGAGCTTAGACATTAGTAATTTTTATTTTCGACGGTTTTTTATTCAGTTTTATCCAATCAATAAAATTGGTGATCTTTTAGCGTGATAAATCATTAAGCGAGTCCTCCCACTCAAGTCAGGGCGGAAGGGACTGTCAGACTAATTAAAATCCACGGTGTCCTTCAGTAGCCATTTACGTTCCGGGGTCACGGTAGGTTGTTAGGTCCCGCGACCCCGGGAAGCTTTGGCCCTGTAAGGGGCTCCCGTCATTTGATGATCATGATAAGGTAGTGCGCTTAAATCTTCATTATATTATTCTTTGCCGTGTGGCTAATAAGTAGCTTTGCCATTCTGTTTTCAATACAATTTGGAATAATAACATTAAAGTTAAAAGGAGATGTTATTATGATGACGATTTGGAATATAATGCGTTAAAAATAAAATCGATGATCAATCGGAAGAGTGATATCAGGCTTAGGAGCCTGAGAGATGTTTTAGATCTGAAGCAACTCAAGGCCGTATATTATGCCCTGATAGAATCGAAATTAAGATACAGCATCATGCTTTGGGGTAACAGCTACAGTTATAATTGTCAGAAGGCGTTTATCTTACAGAAACGCGCAATTAGAACAATTACAAGGATCTCACAATTAGATTCGTGCAGAGATCACTTTATTGAATTGGGAATATTAACTGTACCATGTTTATATATTTTGGTCATTTTAAGTCATTTTGCTAAGTATATTCACCTATACGAATCACAGGAGGAACGTGAATTACGAGAAAACTCCAGAAGGAAGGATTTTATGCATAAAATGTCACCAAATTTGAACATCGCTAAGCATTGTTCCAGATACCAAGCAGTGGAAATATTTAATAGGTTACCGTCTCAGTTAAAATTATTAATTTATAACTCTCACCAATTTAAAACAAAACTTAAAGCCTTCTTATTGGAAAAATGTTTCTACTCAGTCTCAGAATATATGTCTATTGATAAGAAATGGGCCAAATAAATGAACTTGGATTGTATTATAATTATGAAATTGATTGACATTATTATTATACACCAATTTGACATTTTCACATATTATTGACATATTATTGTTTATCTAATACCCAAATATATAATAAAAAAGCTTTGTATTAATATGTTTCTGCATGTAAAATTTGTAATAATATGTAATGTTCAACACAGTGTAAATTGTTATGAAAAAAAAAAAAAAAAAAAAGTGACGAATTGAAAACTGTACCACCCTTTGCTTATTTTAAAAGATCCATAATAAATATCTGCTCCAAATATATTTATTCAGGAGAAAACTAATAAGTTAGCTAAACGGGTAGAAATTAAACATTTTATTTAAAGTCCTGTATGTGTTTTGGGTTCAACCTGGGACTTAGTATCAACAGTAAAGTTTGCGGTCCACTGATGACGAATATTGTTTTATTCAAGCTACCCATTTTCGTGGAAGGTATTTTGTAAATAGGTTAAAATTGACTGGAAATAAAATAGCCAGTAGCTGTTACTTCGCTTGGGGTTTTGTTCTTGGATTTAGTCAAGCTTATTAGTAAAAAAATCAGGAATAAGATGGAGCGAGTTTTCTCATTAGAAACTGAAACTACTGGGCACGGAAAAGTAACTTATAGATAATTTTCTACTACTTTTTACTTCGGAGAATGTGCTATAAAACTTCACAATTTGATTCCGCCTGCCACTTTCAATCATCGGATTACAAGACGAACGGCAATACGCCATCGTTACATCGTGGACATCTTACCGTTATGTAGCTTACCTTAGCGCACTGGTAAGGAGTGGATTTCCCTGCCTGATTCAGTATTGCCTGATAGCTTAAACCTTGGGGAATTGAAGTCAAGAGTGAATAGATTACTTCTAGGCAAGCATGCTTCTCTTTCGATTACATATTTACTTACCAGTAGACGATATAGTGGTCAAATGTGAGTCTATCACTAAATAAAAAAGATAACCGTATCTAATACTTTGTCGTCAATACTTTTTTTAGTAAGCTGTTGATAAGATTTTAGATTTATATGAATATCGCTAGTGGCCATTATCATAGAAAAAAGAGTTCTCTACTAGTACTCTATCTATGGTAGTCCGTGAATTGTACTGAGTATTTTAGCGATTCTGTAATTCACCTCTATATAAAAAAAATCTATGCCTGTCAACGATAAAATATGTTTGACAGACATGTTGGTCGGTCAAACTTCTTTTACACATCATACAAAAACATACTAAGGGGCTTTGAACACCACGTTATTTAAACGCGCCGCCAACGCGTGATTGAAGCGATACAGACGCGATACGCACGCAAGTGAGACGCAGCCTGTAGTCGTCAACTAGACGTCACGACTAAGTATGTGACAAATGTGTCAAATAAAACTGCTAGCCATTACATATTATTTGATAAACAGGATTCGTCGTTGTCAGGTCCTCATTAGACCAGAATTAAAACTTATTTACATCTGACCTTTACAGTTATTACGACCCAAGCCCACATAAAGTCTAGAAAATCTTAAACACTAACTGAATTACCACACTCCGTTAATCCTTTCATTTCAACAAGTTCATGAAAGCGTTGTGCCGACCCGTTTCAACTTCATTATAATTATAACCTCTTGTAGCTCAACCCTTGTCCCTTCACTGTCCTTTCTAATCATACCCCAGCCCTTTAATTTGGCCACAGTTATACGACAAAGCTAAATCAAATTATTCAAATATTTGGACAACACGACCGGCCACTAATGAATTTAGATTAGTTCTGAACCAAACGAGTGATGGTATTCCAATGAGTTGCGGGTTCGGTTTTGATACAGTGTGCGGTGTTTTTTGATGACATTTGATTGGTTGACCAATCGTTCGATAGTTTGTCCCGTCATCTCCTTTGTGGTCTGCCGCCAACCAGGCAGACACATTACTTTTTGTTGCCATCATCATCATCAGCCGGAAGACGTCCACTGCTGAACATAGGCTTCCTCCTTAAACCGCCACGCTGAACGACAATTCGCCACTTGCATCCATCGGCTGCCCGTGACCCTCACGATGTAGTCGGTCCACCTAGTGGGAGGCCTGCCTACGCTGCGTCTTCCGGTCCGTGGTCGCCAAACGAGAACTAATTGTTGTGATTAGAAATAAAATCTGTGTCGTGGGTTCCTTTACAAACGTATAAACTCACTTATACATAAATACCCAACTTATATAATTATTCAATTTACTCGAATATCACTTAAAAATATCGAAGTCATGAAACCATGCTCTCAAAATGGTGGAGGAAAACATCTTGAGGAAACCGGCATGTCCTAGATCCGAAAATTCGAAGACATGTGACATCCACCAATCCGCACTGGGCCCTTGGTGGATTATGGCCAACTCCCACTCACAGAGAGGAGGCCTGTGTCCCAGTAGTGGAAACATTATAGGCTGATGATGATGATGCAACCATCACTTCGATGTTTTCATATTTTTCAGTGATATTCAGTCTTTATTAACTTTTTTTCAAAGAACTTTACCCCACACTAGGAATTTCTCCTCTACTGTAGGTGCGTTTACAAACATAGAAACTCACATACACAAACACCCAGACCCGGTACAAATACTTTAAAATCATACAAATACATTTGTTCCGTGCGTTAGATCGATTAAAATATAGCTAGGTATTGAAAACAAAACAATATGTGAAAACTCATTAGTTTAAATTAACATAATTATGTTATTACAACCAATTGATTAACTATTTTGTGTAATTAATAGGCAAATTGTTCGAAACTATATGATTAGGTAATTACTAGTTTTGATATGTGATTTCTGTTACTAATTATATTATTATTGATTAGCTTGTGCCCGCGGCGTCAGCCGTGTTCAGTAACATCACACCGGAATTAAATATTTATTTTAATTATTTATTTATTTATTTAAACTTTATGCACAAAAAACATGTACAAAGGCGGACTTAATGCCTTGGGCATTATCTCCCAGTCTACCTTAGGGTGATGCAGAGACAAAGACAAAGTAGGTGCAACATACAAGACAATTCCTTAATGAGGAAATGAGTGTAAATTAGTACATGAATAAACAATACATATAATACATACAATACATACATACTTATAATACATACATACACAGTTATTAATGTCGCAGGGAAACGCACCTCATCATCATCAGCCTATAATGTTCCCACAGCTGGAACACAGGCCTTCTCTCTGTGAAAGGGAGTGAGCCATAATCCACCACGCGGGCCCAGTGCGGATTGGCAGATGTCACATGTCTTCGAATTTTTGGTTCTAAGACATGCCGGTTTCCTTAAGATGTTTTCCTTCATCGTTTTGAGTGCAGTGGTGATGAAATAAATTACACAAAGTAATGCGCCTGGCGGGGTTCGAAAACACGACCTACAACTCGTAAGTCGGGACCGATACCACTGTGCCACCATTCTTGCTGCCGAAACGCACCTACGAAACAGGTAAACTCGGCTTCAACTAGTGTGTGTTGCGATGGCCTTATGTTACGTCTGGAGTGCATATTCAGAAGAGGCGAGAGAAAAAAAAATGTTTGATTATAACCCAGTTACTGGGCACCTAGCAAGACCATCCAGAATACACAACAATACATACTTTCTCAACTTACCAAGCGAATTACCAAAAACACAACCACAGGGAACAATAAGAATTAATAATAGACTCACAATTCAAAAACTTGGGACACCCCACGTTAAGTGCGAACTGCTATGCATTATACATCAACACTGGTGCGGTAGGGTGACCAAGATCATAGCCTGTTCGTACATTTATCTCGTTTTATTGCCTGCTTGACGTGTATAATGGGTTTATGGTGTCTTCGTACAATGTTTTGGTGGTGAAATCGAATTTTAAAAGGTTTCTGAATTTGTGGGTTTGGTATTTTAATAGATGCCAATAGTGTATTTTGGTTTAAAAAGTTTAACTTCAAGAGGTGGAGCATTGATGGCCTAGGGTTACCAGGTCAAATTAACGAGTTGCTTGAATCATGGCAGATGTATTACTTTGTATAATTTATGATCAATTTAGTCACCACCTGCTTTCATAACGCTGTGGGAAAATATCGTAGGAAATCTTTGTTAAAAATGTCTGAGAACAAAACTTCGATGACACATGAAATCTATCAGTACCCAGTTTTCAGTATTAGTTTATATATTAGCACGAGTTTTCAGTATTTGAGACGTAAAGTAAATTGGAACTTTGACAATAAAATTTCAAATTGACAATTTTTAAGGAAAAAAAATTAGTTCCTTCTTCGCACACCAGAGGCGCTGTTCCATTTTTTCATACAAGAAACGCTGTAAATATAGCATTCAAAAAGACACACATTCTTAACTGCGTCCTCTAAATGTTTCATCATAAAGGTGGCTCCGAATAAAATATTCGCATGGAGTAGAAATAGTTCCTCAGCAGGGATCATAACTCACGGGAGGGGAAGACGCTTACGAGATATGTTGGAGTTACGCATATATGGAGAAGATTATGATGCTTTTGGGTATGTAGTAATTTTTGGGGAAAGAGAGCTTTCTTGGAAGTCAAGAATGTGAAGCTAGCCTTAGTTCTGAATCGTTTTGATATTTTATTTCCTCATACAATAGACATAATTGATGTTCTATACTAATAATATTAAAATCGAAAGAGTTGTGAAATTTTCTTGAAGTGTATAGATTTTCAGTTACAAAAAATTCGTAGTAGCAAGTGTAAGCAGCTGAAACTGTTTATATAAATTGACTTATCAATATGAGACGAGCAGAAGTTGAAACCGCAGGGAACATAATGCATAAAATAGTTCTCAGACAATATTTTTTTTAACAAAGTAACACTCAAGAATAATGGCGTGGTAAATAATTACAGACCGTATAAATGCAATCTGTTATATTTCCTTGTTTTAAAAAAAATATGATGAATATCATGATAGGCACAACTCATATTTTCCATGGCTGACGGCTGACTGACAGGCAACTATAAAGTTACATGCTCTGTGGCAGCAACTGTCACTGGCTGGCTGGCTATGGCAGTCCGGCCAAGGCTGGGCTGCAGAGGCGATATATAGCCTAGGCGTTGCATTCTAGCTGGCTCCTGTTACCTGGCTATGGCTGACTGGCCAAGGCTGAGCTGCATAGGCAATATCTTGCTAGGCGTGTGTGACAAATTATTATGTTTGTTTTGTGACTAGAGGTACATGTCCTTTTGACATTAAATAAGGCTACTACTTTGAGGTTCTAAGAGTCTATATAGACATAATATTCTTGGTCAAACCAGTGAGGATCGTACGTAGTTTAGTGTCTACAAAGATGAACCACACGTGTTCGAATGTACTTGTCCATTAAGCACAAGCATTTGTAACTCATAATTTAAGGACAGCATTTTGAATCAGGAAGCACCAGATATTTGAATGAAGTAAAATGTAACATATAATATTCTTGAGGTGTTCCATTAAGAAAACAAATAAACATCTAAGAGAAAATATCCAACATGCTCCGAAACTGAGAGAGAATTTAAAATCTCCAGGATATAAACTAACCACACAAAAATTAAAAATCACCTAACCAAAACACCACCATTCACAAAGAAACACCATTTATTCATAACAAAGCGTTATTGTTTCAAAGTCAAAACAAACAAGTACATAAAATAACCCATAAAGGTTTTAAAAAGATCAAAAAACCTAATGAAAATAACCATATCAGTGTATTTTCGCCTCTTTTAACGTAACACGGACGATTAATTTCGGCGAATAGGGTAAAGTTGCTAGTTGTGGTCAGAGCGCAGTGCACGTTGCAGTGATAAACAGTTCGCGAGTCCTGTTATACAGTTGGCCGGAAAAAGTATTTTGTTACGTACGTTTATTGGTGCGTTTACTCTGACTGAATAGGAAATACGGTGGCTAGTTTTGGTTGTTGAATTTTTATATATTTTTTCTTTAGTGAGTTTTTTTCTATAGCCGGTTATTGAAATAGCTAGAGATTAAATACTTAACTATTCCGCTATTTTTATGACCTTCTTTATCACATAAGTACATATCGCGGATTTGTACCGGTTGAACAAATTCCCCAGCAACACATCTGTCTGTACGGTTAAAGAAACCAAGAATTATGTATTTTTTTAAAATTATTTTTATTTATTTATTATTATTACAAAATCCACAGCTCTTTAACACACTTTATAACACTTATTGTTCAACTATTATAGGCCATTTATGGATTTACAATTTTCTAACTCTAAAGAGGTACATTGCTACAGAACTTTATGAGTGTGCGTGTGCCTGTGTAGTTTATTGTTGTGTAATGTGATTGTAGCTCCCACTCAAACAGATTCAGTTGTTAATTTAATAGAACTATCACATCACTCATCAATTTGAAATTACATCCTACTTGTGACTAGAAGGCACAAAATGATAAACTATCAATACTAAAGGACCATCGCAGTAAATAACGTCATATTCATAAAAAAAATAATTAATTTTAATTAATTTTTAATCAAATTAATTAAAAATTAATTAATTAACACTTTCACTGTCCGCGCAGCAGACACAATACCTATACAATAGTCGTGAGTCACATGTGATTCATCGGACAGGGAAGTGGTTAAAATTAACAAATGGCCAAAGGTCAACTAGTCAAACAGTCACCACTAGCAGCACCCGTTGCCGAGTATAACACAATAATCAAACACCAATCTACCATAACCCACGTGTCAGGGACAATCAGTCAGTCACAATCATGTCTTCGTATTTTTTTAGGTTTTTTCTTTAACTAACCCGTGATCCCTAAACCAAAAAGTAACTTTCTCTTCAGCAAATCCACGCGTCATCTCCTCAAATGTCCACACATTTATTAAACATATGCGTGCATACAATACAACGGACAGTGATAAGGTGCATCACATCATGGCGGATTTGCGCGCGACAATGTCATTTGTCACTTGTCCGTCCGTCCAGGGCCGTACGTAGTTAGAGCGAGCCTTTATTTGGAGGTTTTGTGCTGTTTTTCGTCCAGCTTTTTGACTAGATGAGAAAAAAGAAGTGAAATTCATTGGGAATGAGGACATAAAAGTATAGAGGGGGGTTTTGGTCTATATAGAGTGGACTCATTTGATGACTTTTTCATATTTTTTTATAATCGGAATCTTTTTATAGAAATTAGTTTAAGCCGGACATAATCCAGATGTCTGGGCAAAGGCATCTTCCCACGACTTCCAGAGGGGTCATTTCACGCAGGCTCAATTTTTACTAATTTCGGTGGACTTTTTTTTTTGTAGGTTTTTGGATGAAAAAATAAACTTGTTTTATTCTGGAACACATTAGTATTCTTAGTATGAAATAAACAACTGTAGTTGTTTTGAAAATAAGACAGTCACCGAAATTGCCATCCCACCGAAATTAGTAAAGGAAATGCCTGCGTGAAATGACCCATGATGAGGTTCTAATCGTAAGCCAATGTTGAACACAGAAACGGCTCGTTTTTCCATCTTGTTCGAGGTTTGCCCCGACGTTATCTGGCTGTGTCAGGGTCCTTTTCATGAAGATTCGTTCAGTTGTCCTGACGTGATTTAGTAACAAAAATCCATCATCTAATTTGTCTCATTACTCCTAGTTAGAAGTTAGAGTAATGTCATTAAACGAGTCCCTCCAGTCTCCAGTGGAGGGACAAAAAAAAACCCACGGTGCCTTTCAATTGCCCTTTACGTTCTGGGGCCATAGTTTCCTGATTATACAGTCCCGCGACAATGTCTAGGGTCAATGTTAAATACAGAACCGGTCCATCCCGCCATCTTGTTCGGGGTCTGTGTCAGGATCCATTTTTCATGAAGATTCCTTAAGTTGTTTTGACGCCATGACGGAAACTTCAAATTTTTTGCATTTTTATAAGAGAATAGAAGTTAAATCCGACGTACAGGAAGCTCTTGCAACTGCTATCTGCATATAGTATCTTATATTGTGAATGATTTTATTAAATCTAAAATTAATTCAGATCCTACGATAAAAAAAAAAACAGAAAAGTCTTCGATTTCCACCTAAAAATATTGGCTGGTTGCGCCGAAGCCTCTTACAGTTGATCCAAAAATAGAGAATAAAAACATTATCCAGGCAGCCGCAGACATAATAATAGGAAAGTATAATGCTGTTGGAAATATCTCGAAAATAAAACCACGGTAAAATTCTTGGGGACCACAAAAACTGTTCAGTATTCTAGCACGACGCTACGGGGAGGCAGAGAGGAATGAAAACGTTACCGTCGTGAAGTAGGCATATGTAAAGAAGTACCACTCTGTGTGATTATTGTCATGGTTTAAACAAAAATGAACTTTTGTGACAAGTATTTTAAGTATGAATTCTTTACTTGATTGCGGGATTCTAATACGAGCCTGATTCATGCGTTTTACCCGCGGACGCGTGAGAGTCAGTTTCTAAAAAGGATAATTTTGCCGACAGCAGAAAGATCCAGGGTGTAAAAACATTTCAATATGGCTATTATCCCTTCCACTGTCTGTACGCTCCTTCTTTTAGGAAGTTCAGCAACCAGGCAGGCATTATAAATAAAAAATATATATTTTATTTGTCAGGCAACGTGGCCCATTATGCTTGTCTGTCAGTTTTTATAGTAAAAAATTTGGATAACGAAGATTTTTTAGTCAAATTGCAAAAACTAATCACATTTCTAGTAGCATACCGATATTTCTTTTCATTTCCACTTGTCCCTATATATAATCGTCTGAGAAAATTTGTTTGGATAGCAATAGATATGTGAGAAATATAATAAACAACAATAAATAAGTATGAGAATTTTTTTTTTCTTTTCTCAACACGTTTGGCCCAGTGGCTGAGCGATCGTCTGCTGCGCAGAGAATCGCGGGTTCGATCATCGCACTGAATAAATATTTCCATGATCTGCAACTACCGGTAAGTTGTTCTGGGCGTTTGTGCATGTGAGTTTCTATGTTTGTAAACGTACCCACGACACAGGAGATTACAGGTATATTATAAAAGAGAAATATATGTTATAAAACACCCTGTCTATTATATTTATCTCATACATTAATACAGTTAATACCTATACTTCTGTTAAACCCGCACTACTCGTCACCCAAGTTTCAATATAATTAGAGCGAACGGCACCTTTTCAATTGGTCCGCGGAGAACTTCCACCGCGGGACTCGCTGCCTCTGATTTTATAACTGCACCCCTGATTGTTCATTCTTACTGCACTGCCTGCTAGATTATGTTAAAAGGTGCAGCGGAGTTAATTTAAGATATGTTTCTGCAGTCTAAGATTAGCTGGGGGAAGAAATGGGGTTTTTATTGGCAGTAGAGACAAGGTAGGGTTTTGGTAGACTTTCTTGAGACATTTTGAGGTTGTAAAGTCAACCCATCGTTCTTGAGGGCTTATTTGAAATAACAGACAGCAATAATGAGAAAAGTAGAGGAATTGAATTCTCGATGTTCAATCAAATATTAAGGCCCGGTATCCACCGAAGCGGAGAGGAGAGGAGATGTGTTTGAATAACCAATCAGATGTCATCTGAAGCTAAGCGGAGAGGAGATGTGGACATCTGATTGATTATTTATTCAAACACATCTCCTCTCCTCTTTGCTTTGGTGGATACCGGGCCTAAATGTTACGTTTATTTGCTGTCATTTTACAAATCAATAATCAATCAATCAATCTGGATAATGTATCTGCTATTTTGGGACTGTAGAAGTTTGCATAGTATGCAGTAAAACCATATTTGAAATGACTAGCTAACAGGTAGGTAACTACTTATACCAGATAATATAAAATGCCAACAGACATGGACACAAGAAATCATGACTTAAGTTAGGGATCATTCAATACTTTGTATTATTTTGATAGTTTTATATTTTGTAACATTTAAGATGAGTTGATATTTGATCAAACAATCATTATTTATAAAAACAATATTCCACAACTATCACACAACGCCATCTAGTCCCAAGCTACGCAACGCTTTTGTTATGGGTACTAGACAACTGATAAACATACTTATATATATTTCTAAAAACATAAATGTTATAGATAAATTACACCCATACACAGAACCAATGATCGTGCTCATCACACAAACATTTGTCCTGGGTGGGAATCGAACCCACGACCTCCAGCATAGCAGTCAGGGTCACTAATCACTAGACCAAGGCCAGTCGATTCGATTTGAGAAATGGTTACAGGATTTTACTTAGACTTTAGAATTTGATCAGTAATTACTGATCAAAATTTGATCAGAATTTGATCAGTAATTAAGCTAAGTGTACTGAAAATCCTGTAACCATTTCTCAGGATATTCTCAGGATATTTAATATCCTTGGTAATTGATAAACGCCGCAACACATCATATAAAATCTAAAAATTAATACTGAAACAACATAAAACCTTCATTAAATAAAACAATGATACAATAAAGATGCGGTCGCAATAAGTCACTGAATAAAGCCTCAACTTCGAGCTCTGTTCTTACTTCTTAAACTTATTGGAGTTAATACTTTTTAACTTTCAACGCTATAAAGTTTGAAATGACTGTAGTTCTGTGTTCCAGCGATGAGTAGTAGACGACAGGGTGGTAAGTTCGAAAATATTTATTTTATTTATATTATATGTATAATGAGGAGCTCGTGGCTAAATTCTTACAGCGCACACGCCGAATTAAGTGGTGTTTGCCGAGGTTGGTCTATGGATAGGCCGCATGATTTCAGGCAGGCCGCATGAAGGGCCGTATAGATAATTATGTTTTCCGTATTCTTTTTTCTAATGTGGAATTAGGAATCTGAAACCTGATTGCTTATATTTCATACAAAGTATTCTACTTGGTGCATACGTTCGTATATTTTCTGAAAAAAAAAAAAACGTTCGTTACAAAAAAAAAGAAACAAAAAGTCTAACGTCTGCGCTAGACTCATAGAATTTCGAATCAGAATACCGCATTAGGAAAACAAATACGGAAAATATGTGTATACGGCCAGCATTAAATGTTTTTTAGGAAAACGAACACGGAAAAACTGTGTTTACGGCCAGCCTTAAATGTTTCAATAAAAAATAAACAAAGACAATCCACAATTACCAGACAGGATATCAAATTAATAGCTCAACGATAATCTCAATCAAGTGGAGCTATTAGTCCGTACCCCCGTCACGTCCTGTCTGACGTAAATTGATCTGTTGTCATTCGCAGGATGTATGGATATCAAATGGACAGGTAAATAGGTAAACGTAAGGTATAATGTGCTTGATTAAGTTTATTAAGATTGTAGTTTTCGTGAGTTTCAGAATATTGCAGGTTGTATTTTATGAAATACTTCGCACTGGTGGCCTGTGGTACTTAGAGTAAATTTAGCTAAATAGTCATTAAAAAAAATTGAAATCGTCGCAATAGTTTTTGAGTTTAGTTTCATTACAAAAATACAAACAATTTCTTTTATAATATAGTGTAGACTAGTGTAGATGTAGATTTGTCATGATCTTCCTAGCCTTTTCCCAACTATATTGGGGTCGACTTCCAGTCAAAACAGATCCAGCTGAATATCAGTATTTTACATGGAGCGACTGCCTATCGGACCTCCACAACCCAGTAACTGGGTAAAACGATACCCTATGGTAAGACTGGTGGTCACTTATGAGCTTCCGACTAATAGTAACGATTGTTAAAGATCTACAAACGACCAGCCTGGACCGACGGCTTTACGTGCTTTCCGAGACACGGGGGAAACTCGTTTATGACAGTTGGTCACCCATCCACAGGCCAACTTCGGCAAGCGCGGCTTAACCTGAAAGATTGGCCTGTACGGATTTTATTAGCTACGAGCACCTCGATTGATGTAGATTTGTATATTTCAAAAATACTATGCAAAAATATGTCTGAACCAATAAAACCTACCCAATACATGTTTTAGACGTTACTTATCTTAAATAGCTCTTAAGTCACTTGCCATCTCTATTAATTGAAATAGAAATGACAAGGACAGATGATATTTAATCGGTAGCTAAGCAAAACAAGTTTTTATAAGTAAGGGGGAAATCTTTTGAACCCTGACACGGCTCCCAATGAGTGAGGCCCCTCAATACATTCAATGCATACCAAAAGGGCCAACACAGGTGTTGAAAGTGCCGCCCGAATCAATACTGTGATGTAACATTCAAAGTGCGAATAATTGCATTGGTACAGTTACCCACAAACCACGGGCTTGAGGTACCTTCGTTACTACACAATTTTGGTGGACGAAATGTTAGTTGAGTTTGTGTTTGTGGGTATACGGACTCTAGATGGACTATTCGAAAATGGAATATAGTATCACAGACACAAACTGTGTTTTGTTTTTTTTTATACTTATGTTTTATGATAATTCCAGTGGTTATTTTGTGTTAAGTCACGATGCAGCATGCACTTCCGAGGGTAGAACAAAGATAAAAAAAAACTAGAGTCCGTTATCTGGTTGACCGAGCTTCGCCCGGTTATTAAAATGTCTGTAATTATTTTGGGAAAAGAGATTTTCTTGAACCTGGGACCTTGATAAATCGAGTCCTTGAGCCGAAAAACCCCTAATCTGTAACTTTCATGAAAATCCTTGGAGCCGTTTCCGGGATCCTGATTATATAATAAATATACAAGAATTGCTCGATACATTATAGATTTCGACTGATGTTCACCCATGGTATGTTTTATTGAAACTGTTTTGCACCTTTATCGCTGACTGTACGTACATCAATGTTACCTCCGTGTCGTGTTCTACGTTACCTCGCAGTATCCCCTAGTTCGTCCGCTTTGTCATCCTATACACAATGGTCTGACTAATTGCTGACAACTGACATTAGCAATAATTAGTACGCACCTCCCCTTTAGCGGTGCGTTCCAAGGGAAAGGGGAGAGCGGGGGAAAAGTTTTTTGTCAAATAATTTGTCGTCTTTTGTTTAGAGTTTTTTTGAAAAAGAGAAGTTGTATTGTTTGATTGATGGGGAACGATTTGGTTGATGACGTTTTCACCTTATTCTCCGCGTCGACGTGGCAATAAGGGTGCCTGTACAAGGCGCATGTAACCCACGCAAGTGCCTCAACATGCTCATACTACCCAAGCACCCCGCGGGTAGCTTGATCAAGTAGCTTGCGCATGTTACTCGTGCGGGTAAACCGCAAACGAGCACCTTTACTTGCGCGAGATGCATGCGCCATGTACAAGCACCCCGCGGGTAGCTTGATCAAGTAGCTTGCGCATGTTACTCGCGCGGGTAACCCGCAAACGCGCACCTTTACTTGCGCGGGTTACATGCGTCGTGTATAAGCACCCAATATCATAAGAATTCGTGCATGTTGGTACCTCTTTATTCAGTAGTAAAATGTGAACGCTAAGTTAGGAAACTGTTTATTTCCATTTTCCAGTATATCTCAGCTATGTAGCTATGAGTGGAAAATGTGCTACTTGAGTGCGATGTATGGACAAGTCTACATAGCACTCATCTCCAGCACGCATCTTTCCATATACAAAAACCTAGCTTAGTTAAATCAGTTCCCATCAGCGCTATGCTATATGGAGCAAGGTCCATAGCGACGCATTCATAGCAACGTAGGATAGCACAACTTTTAGATGAAAAAGCAGCCTTAAGAGGAAACACCACGGCCGTTTTTCCATACAAACATAGTCCCCTGTTTGCTTCCTGGATAATGCCAGTAGAGCAATATTTTTTTTACAAAAAATCTATGACCACTATTGGCATGTCTCTATGTTTTCCTTTTTTCCATAAATTAATTATTAAAAGAGATATGAACATTCAAAATCCTAAAAAAATGGCCAGTTTTTCCGCTGTGTTCAAAAATCCAGGAAACAAAGGGGTTTGAAGTGAAGTGGCATACCTACCGCCGCCATTTTGATTTTTTTTCAAAATCGCGGCCAGCTATGAAACCTTTACAAATCGTTATTTGATATTAATGCCAACAAAAAATATTATGACAACAACCCGCGTAAAGTGACCGGTTTCCGAGATAATAACCATGAAAGTTAATCACGTGACATTCACAATTGTAAGCTAGTGGTGTGTTCGAATGTATCAAGATGTTAAAAATAATAATTTTTTGAACATAATATGTATGTTGCATTACATCTGGATGTTGTTATAACATTATACGTCTGATATAATCTACTTTTTGAACTTATTAACTTATTTTTAGACCGCCTGCACTTGTTTGAATGTAATATAATATTTCACAATAAACACTATTTCACTACTATCTTCATATGATTTAACTATCAGTACGATAGTTGTAATGAAGTTTGTACCTGAAGCCATAACTTAGCCGTTACATTGTATTCCTATCATCAACAATTATGACCACTACAGACTTGTTTATTTTCTTTACGTGTAAAAAGGGATTCATCATTTAATTCTGAAATGAGTCCGGTGAATATTTCGCAGTCATAATACCCGTAAAAAATTACACTTTGTGCCGTTGTTCGTTGTAGAAACAATACACAAGAAGTGGTACGACGATTAGTTTTATAGTTGAAATTAAGTTGTACGAGTATCATAAAAAATATCGGTTATGCAAAGTATGACACGCTCGTCTCGATGACATACTGAAGAACAGTATCGTATTTTTTCCAGATATATTCTGTGATGGCTAGTAAGCAAAATACATAGAAATATACGAGGCATATCATCATCATAACAGCCGTAGAAAGTCCACGACTGGACTACGTCGCTCACCCAAGGATTTTCGAAAATGTACGGTTATTGCGCATACTCGCGACGCTTGGCAGACGGGTCTGACGATCGCATTTATTTCAGCGACGTCTTCTAACATTTTGCCCAATGAAAGAGAAGCTCGAGGGGCTAGAGATCATCATGTCTCCGCCCATCTGCCTCTTACGTCTTTTCTACGTGGCTCGCTCCTAAGACTCCGCAGTCTGTCTGTTTGTCACCTGGCTGTATCTCAGTAACTGTGATAAAATTAATTAACTTTGTTATTCCGAATTAGTTGGTCAACTTTAACACTTTACATGTGCTGTCACTTTACTGTTGCTGTCATAACAACATAATTAATGTCGGCTAATTTAAAAAGCAGGGCGATTTTCAGAAAATCAAAATGGCGGCAGTAGGTATGCCACGCTTCATAGTAAAATCTGCAAACCCCTTTGACGACATTATATAAAAAAAAAGAAAAAGTAGGAACACGGCCACTTGGCCTTTTTTATTTTTAAAGAAAAAAGTAGTGAAATCGGTTAAGTTCCCTGGACGGAGTTAAAGGGACTGTCAGCCCTGTCCAGTAGCCCTTTTGCAATCCAGAGCCACGTTGTCCTTTTAAAACCGCCCCCAAAACTGACAGGAAAACATACACAATTAAACTGAGGTTATTTTTAATCTACAAACGAATTTATTTTCAAAGATCTGAACATCTCAACATAACCAAAATGTGTGTAAGTATACAAAATTTCCGACCCAATTGCCTAAGGAAAGGACAGAAACAATATACATTTATATGTCTAAAATGTTCCGGGTGAATTTTTCAGTCATTACCCGTTCGGATTACACTTTGTCGTTGTTCGTTTGAATATAATTTTCAGTCGTTATTATTTAGTTGAAATAAAAACGTTAATAACGGTATACGGTTAGTTGTTGCGCATTACCCTGATGAATACTGAAGAAAGTATCCGTATTTTTGGGTTTCCGGATCTAAAGGGTAAAACTGGATCCTAATAATATGGCGGGCCACATAGAAAAGACGTAAGACGAGGACGCGTCGCGGGCAGGCAAAAATGTATGAGAGTCGCGACCGCGACGCGTCACTTCTGTATGTTTTGCTTCGTGACGCTTCTACATATTTTGTATGAAAAGAGACGCCGAAGAGACATCATGTCTCCGCCCCATCTGCGTCTTACGTCTTTTCTATGTGGCTCGCGCCTAAGACTCCGCAGCCCGTCTGTCAGTCTGTTTGTCACCTGGCTGTATCTCAGTAACAGTGATAAAATTCCAACTGTCTAAATAGTTGGAATTATTACAGGTGCTGTGTTTATGTTGCTGTCTTAACAACTTATACAAAAAAAAAACAATGAATTAATATTTTAGGGGCTCATCTTAGCAGAATTTCCAAAAGTCTTATAACAAACATTGTTTAGTAGCATGGGCTGAGTTACCCCACGAGAGGTTTTGTACGTGTATAGTATAGTACAGCACCCGTACGCGAGTCCGGTTAGCACTTGGCCGGTTTATAGTTTTTAGGTCGGAATATTATCAAAAGGGTCCTCCCTCCCTGAACAGAGTTGAAGGGACTGTCAGACCTGTCCAGTAGCCCTTTTGCAATCCAGAGCCACGTTGTCCTTTTAAAACCGCCCCAAAAACTGACAGGAAAACGTACACAATTAAACTGAGGTTTCTTTAATCTACAAACGAATTTATTTTCAAAGATCTGAACATCTCAACATAACATAATGTGTGTAAGTATACAAAATTTCCGACCCAATTGCCTAAGGAAAGGACAGAAACAATATACATTTATATGTACAAAATGTTCCTATACAGGATGAAGTTTTCAACTGGACGTGGATGGATATATTATCTTGTGTATGTGTAGATTGCCGTATATCATTATTTCCCTGAATTTGATTCTTATTAGCGACACTATCGTATGGTGTGATGATATAGAATGTATTTTTTTCCCAAAATTAAAGGGTTCGATTCCTGGCGAGAGTTTTTAGATTTTTCTAAAATCAAAATGTTGCAGTTTTACATGACGGTTGGCGCTGTGTCCGAGCGTTCGACAACTGTGCAGCATGTCGCGGGTTCTATACCCGCATGGAACAAATATTTGTATGATCTGCAAGTACATGTTCCGGGTCTGGGTGTTTGTGTATGTGTATTTCTATGTTTCTAAACGCACCCAAGACACGTGAAATTCCTAGTGCGGGGCAAATGATTGTTTAAAAAAAGTGATGAGGTGTTTTAGTATTCGTTAAAGCCTTTAAGTTTGTCGTAAAGCGAGCGACCTAGAATGGTGTAATAATAAAATGTGATTTTTATTTCAAAATCGATTCCGTTGTTCGATTCTTTGCGAGTATTATTGGTTTTTCAAAAATCAAATGATGCAGTTTATGTTTTCGTTAAAATTGGCCTCGAAACTTAAAGTGTCTTTCGCTATTCTTTGTAGTTCCGGATTCGGCCATCTAAAATTTCAACCCCAGTTGAAAAATTCACCCTGTATACAATGATGGGAACAACCGTTTGTCCCTCATGTCAAGTTGACCGAAAGTAATACTGTTGCTGATCAATAGAACGGAAAGGAACTGCGTAAATCTATTACATTTGATACTAAGGAACGGTTTCCTTTGTGTTTCTTATGTGTTTCACCCCTTATCTTAGGGTTTTCTTGTTTTTCAATAGAGGTATGGAACAAAAATGATGGAGTGTTGAGATTTGGGACGGATACGTCATCAGACCCGGGTTTTGAGTATAAGAAAATGCTTTTGTACTGGGCCTGGTTTTTATCTTAATTTGAAAAGATTTTTGGGCAAGATTTCTGTACTCAGAAGAATTAATTTATATACTGGTTGACACATTTGTTGTAGGTTTCATTCTCTTTGGTTGGAATACTCAAACTGAAGTGTTAATTTAATAAGAATTATATCAATTGCTAGTCTAAAACTAGGTGAAATAGTTTGGTTGCGGGACTTTTCCAATTACCGTCACCCTGAAACGCGAAGGGCTATTGAAGGACGTCGTGGATTTTAGTCAGTACGAGTCTGAAAGTCCTACCCGCCCTACCCTGGGTGGGGAGGACTCGTTTGATGATTTTACCACTTAAAAAGAAAAAAAAAGGTGAAATAGGTAAGAAAACAAAGTCGACATCAGCCTGTTTTTTTTTAATGTTTCTTTATAAGGACACTTTTCACCACACCTGTTTTTACATACGTTTTTTTCAGGCTTGCAGAACTATCTGAAAAGACAAACTGAGAGAACACGGTGGATCTTAGTACAAATCCCGCTCCATGATTTTACCAAAAACTTTTTTAACAGTCAAGCAATCCACGCTGTCTAGATTTAGTGGTAGGCAAATTGATAACAACAACACACGCAAGTTAAGAATGACAACCCAATGTAATGTAACAACATACAGACCTACAACACCTGACAGTGCAATAAACCTTAGCAAAAAAAAAAACAACTACACTATTCCGCTACTAAGGTCGGCATCGTGTACAAATCGCCTCCAATTCTCATACTACACGACTACTACAATTGGCGCCGACATCAAAGCGAAAAAAGCGAAAGAAGCGCTAAAAGCGAAACGAGCGAGAGGTGTGATTGTCAGTTTATTTGTGTCGGAGTGTCGGCTCAGATTCCAATAACTGTGGGATGTTGACACCGTAATGATGACGCGTTTGGTCTTGAAGGGGAATTGAGATGTATTACTTTCGATTCGATTTTTGTTTCTGCGTAAAATTAGTTCTAGAAATTGGGAAAAAAATTACAATAATACTATTCTAGTTTCCAGTAGACAGACAGAAATAGATGACTTTTTTATGGTGGTAAATTATCAAATATGAGGCTTCCGCCCAGAGTAGGATGGAAGAGGCTGTCAGACTCGTAAAAACTAAAACATATGGTGTTTTTTTTTGCGTGGCATCTTACAGGTCAACCTTGAAGAGTGATAGAGAGCTACAAACGAATCTCAGGCCTCCAACCTGGGAACTAAAATCCACGGTGATCCTTCACGTTTCTTTGCGCACTAGGGTCACGGTAACCAAATAAGACAGTCCCGCGACCCCGGCAGCCATGGCCCTCTGGAAGGAGGGAGGGGGGGCCGTGTCAGAGACAAAGCCTGACGCTTTTAGAGATATTAACAATTTTCGTAAAACCCTACTCTTCCAACCAAATGAACTAGAAGTACTGTCCTAATTTAGAGAGTACTGTTTTTAAAGTAAGTTTGCTTGTTTGTTGCGCTTTTATGCCGATTCGCAGAGCCCATTTTGATTGTATATTGGCACAGAGATAGATGAAACTGGAGACGTTGGAAATGGAGGGCGAGCGAACCGCAAAAGTTAGTAATAATATATATTTTAAAGATCAAATACAGCGCCAACAACGTGAATACCCAGAAGTAATGTATCAAGTTACACAAAAAATGGCGTCGGATAGCGAAAGAAACCAGATAGACTACATTTGCCACAAGTTTATTAGGGAAGTGCTCAATGTTGTGAACTGTCAAAGGGAGTTTATTATAGTGCTGTATTTTAGCGATGTCTTTTACAAGTATCAAGTGTATATTTTAATTAGTTTTTATCTGTCGAAGAACAGGTTAAGTATTAATTTAATGTGTTAATTTTCCGTCTAAAATTGAAATTACTCTTTATTTTAAGTCAGTGACATACTTCTCTCCTAGGGTTAGTGTTACTCTGATGCTAAACGTATAACTTAAAAAGATTTAAGGCTCCATACTTCTTCAATATAATCTTACTCGCTCGCACTTGCACGTACCACGCACTATTGCTTGCTCTTTCTTTTAACTGTCTACCAAATCTATTTATTATACGGCGAAAAAAAAGAAAACTCAAAAAAAATAATAACAGAAGACCTGCTTTATAGTTAGTTAAGTTAATGTAAAAAGTTTCCTGATCTAATTTTAAGTATTTTATAATTGCCAGCGGTCTATTGTTCAATTTAGAGCTAACTTTGGTACTTTTTTCTATCGAGACAATTTTATGGAATCATGTTTCCGCCAAACTTATGACCTAACTAACATTAATCGTCAACTTTACCATAGGTAGGCAGGTATATTTATTTCAAAATTAACGCTGCAGTATTTTCGACGTATCACAGGATTCTGCTAAGCCATTTGAGGTAGTATGGGCTCTTAAGAGGTTTTGATGGTTTCAAAATGTTTCTTATCATTAGCGATACTTCTTGATAAAATAATAATAGACGCACAGGTCAATTTTCATTGTTAATACAAGCCACGTTTGCTAAGTTTGGTTTGTTGTTGCGTTAGAAAGCATTGAGCCGTTGGTCCCGAGTCATAACTAGATTTTTGACAATCGCTTCTGTTAGCCAGAAGCTCGAAAGTGAGACAGTTTTACCGAGGGGTATCGTATTACCCTGCTACTGGGTTGTCGAGATAAGGTAAGCAGTTACTCCATGTAAACTACTGATACTCAGCTGCATTCATTAAAACTGGAAGCCGACCCAAATAAAGTTGGGAAAAGACTAGGCATTATGATGATTTCTAATACAACGGAAATGTAACTTCTTTTCATACAATGTCTTTGAAGAAAACTAATAAACCTGTTTCTGATAAGATAATGTGGTTGTTAGTGGACGCTAGTTTAGAAATAATCTATTTAGCGAGGTATGAATTTGAATTCACAGGACAGCCAGGCATATATGAGTTATTATGGAGGTGACGCATTGCACATATGGTTAACCGCAGCAAATGAAAGAGCCTCTGGAAATTAAATTGAATATTGTTCTGTACATAACTGTATTGTGTATGGGAATACATAAGTAAGCTCACCACTTTTTCTCATGGGGCTAGGCAGAAATTAAAAAATGCCAACTCCTACGGTTTAGGTTTCGGTAATACCTAGCAAAAAAAATAGGAAGTGAAAAATAAATCCTCCAAAGAAGGCAAAAAAACAGCATTATATAATTTTGTCTCTAAATCCTAAAGAAGAAAAATAAACAGCACTCATCTTTTCTGTTTTTTCCTCTCTTTTTTAACTACGTAATATTTTTTTTTTTGCGAAATGTTGTGATAAGTATGCACGCAATATACACCTGCCGATGCTGCCGAGGACGGGTCCAAAAACCACCTCGGTGAGATGACTTGAACTTGAAGGATATGGGAAAGCATAATGCACAACAATCGTGTATTACAGGCAATTAAAATAATTATGCTTATACCATTTCATTTTTGTGACTGTATTTAAAAAATAAAACACCTTTATCTCCAAAAACACTTCCAACTCATCAAAATCCACTCACATTAATCTAAACAAAGCCGACAGTTTTACACTTATTATTCGTATTATTAAGATTTATATGATTCCTCTCGGAAGCTGGTAAATCAGTCGACTTTTATATTCCCTTTGACACGACCATCCTTGGCAAGTGTCGTGAGAATTGGAATAATTTATCCAAGAGATTTCCCAAGAGTATTGTAGGAGGACAAACGAAACAAAAATCTTTTTTTTGTGCTACTTCGCGAATAAATGTAATGGAACATACGTAGATGTGATATGGAATGTGATGGTGTATGAGAAGGTTCCGGGTTCAAATGACGGGGGATTTTTTGCCTTTTAGTTGTATTGTATGGCTATTAAGATACTTAGGTATGGGTTGGCTACTCATACTGTTTCTGTGAAGAAATATTGTGATGTTTAACGCTGAAAATGAATCTATCTCAGTTGAAATTTCGACCCCAATCCTTGTTTGTAACCAGTCAATGATCTAATTTCTTCCTAGAAAATGGATTAGTTTGGATAAAGATATAATATTAATTTCGGGTATAAATCCATCTAATATATAAAGGTACGATACGGTTAGCGTAGTGGCTAAACAAAATAGTTTTCAGCACCTTTTAATACATTCTCAAACTTACTGAAAATTCAACATAGTGTCAACTTTGCCAAATTCTTAGACCAAGACATATCAAGTTACTTTCGTAAATTGACACAAGACTTCAAACTGCCTAGAAACCTACTCTACACGCCTAGTTTAAGTTTCTTTGAGTAGTTGTGTCTCAAAAGCAAAGTTTAAGATATAAGAAGCATTAGCCGTCTAGAGGTTAAAGTTTTTACATCTACGAGCATATTAACAGAAGAAATATTTTGGTCTGTCTGTTTACATACATTTTTTTCGATGAAAGACACACATACCATTTTTAGGGCCCAAGATTGTCTTAAAGGGTTACTGTGTCCTGGAACACAAAGGCCAAGTAACGAAACAGGGTATGTTTCAGTCAGTACGAATCTGACAATCCATAAGTATCCAACGGTAAAATCATCAAACGAAGGATTCGTTTCTCACCCAGGGCTGGACGGATGGGTATGTCAGACTCATTTTGACTAAAATCCTCAGTGATCAATCAATAGGCTTTTACGTTCCAGGAGCACGGTTAACTGATGAGTCAGTCTGCGACCACAGCAGGCTAAGGATCCAACCTGAGCGATACGAATCATTCAATGAACTCCACCCCAAAAAATAGCAGTCACACCGAGAGATTTTGGTTATGATAGGTTGGTTTCAGTAGTGTAGACTCTGTGGGATAATTTCTGCCCTCAACACAGGTGAAGCCACAGGCAGGGATAAGTCCTTACATACGACTTTATCTTGTCTACGATTCAGTTAACGTACTGATTTAATATAAAATTGAAAGCTATCTCCCACGAAAAATCGCATCAAGAGTGTAATGAACCGTAAAAATCAAAAGTCGTTTAGCAAATTTCTGTCAATCGATTTTAAACCTTTGTCTAAAATGATAAGGTCTGAATTTGAGTTCTCTTGACGGCAGTGAGTTTAAAGAAATTGGTGCCTAGTCATGTGATGAATCGTCGTTAGAAATATATTATAATCTATCTAGTCCAAAATACAATTGATGAAATTATTTTGTCAATAATCAATCTAGCGTAATAATTACTGGATAAAATCTGAAATAACTCAAGCAAAGAGCAGTTAGGCTAGAGGAAGGGCTTTTTCTGAAAGAAACAAGATTTTTAACCACCTTCGAAAAAAAAAAAGTTGTCAATAACTCGGAATCTTTTTTTTACGTATGTTATCTGATTTCTCAATAACGCCATGGTTTGGATAATTATACTTTTTTATACTATTTTTGTGGTCATAAGGTAATGGGCGCTTTTATATTTTGCCGTGCCACGGCACGGCACGATATTACCGTGGACGTGAAGAAGAATTTAGTGGCCGTGGACGGCATGCCGTGCCGTAGGGTGATTTTATAATTCGCCGTGAAATTATTACGGTTTGCGCGTCTTCAAAGTGCAGACATGTTCTCGAAGAGACAGCGACTACTTATGCTCTATTTGTTATATTTAAGACGTAAAAAAAGACATATTACTAGAAAGTATTGGCAACATCCGCTTTTAAAAGTAAAATATTTAGAAGGGTCATACTACACGCTATTTGATAAGCTCAAGGAAGACCTAAATAAGTTTTTCAATTATTTTCGGATTTCAACAAAGTCGTTTTATCACATACTTTCTCCCTTACATACTCTCGCCCTGCCACACGCGCCTCTTGGCTACGCAAGCACACATACAAATTTCTTGTACGCACACACTACACTCTCAACAATGCCGCGACGATTTGACAGGGAGCGCGGTATGCTACGGCAACGGCACGGTAGATCGTTGACGTTCACGGCGTGCCGTTGCCGTGGACGGTAAATTAAAAGCGTTCGCATACAAATGCATACATTTTGCTTTCCTACTTTACCGTGGCGATAAAAACGTGCCGTGCCGTGCCGTGGCACGGTAAATTATAAAAGCGCCCAATCAGGTCAGAAATGATGAACTCTTCAATAAGTGATAGAAAATCAACTGTAATTGCTGCTATCATAGGTGCTTGTGTCAATGTGAGTTTCTATATTTGTTAACGCACCTATGAAACAAGAGAAATCCTTAACTTCGGATAATGACTTATCTAAAGAAAACACATTTTTATGAATCGAAATCCTGTACCTACAAAAAAGGGTAAGGTAAAATTACAGAATAAATTTTAATCAAAAAGGTATTTTAATTATTTTGAGAGTTATTTCGAGAAAATCTAAAGGAGTGTGACCACGTACTCACACAGCATAGATATCCAATGTTACATAGTTGTTAGGAAAACCTAGAGAAACATGACTTCCTGATCAATAATTCTCAAACCATATAAAAATTATCGTATTCAGTAGATTTAATAAACCATTTTTATTGAATTATTACCTCTAACGATCTCCACAGAACTGTCAACAAGATTTCCGGCCTCAGCAAGTCCAATATCCCAAAGTTGGCCGCTCCAGGCCACTTTCAGGCCACTTTGCTGGTAATTAGACTTCGTTTTTATTGTGGCCACTCTATTTGGCTACAAAGTTTATCGTCGGTTAAGAAATTGCAATTTGTTAATTTGTTTTAGAGACTTTTTTTATGTGGCGGAGGAAAAATTTATTTTGTGTGACCATCTTAAAAGGATTGGATGTCTACGTAAACTTTATTTTTTTTTTTAGAGAAAAAAATCTAAATGCAGGTTAGGGTGCTTGTACGCGGCGCATGTAACTCGCGCAAGTAGAGGTGCGGGTTTGCGGTTTACCCGCGTGAGTAACATGCGCAAGCTACTTGATCAAGCTGTTGAGGTACTTGCGCTGGTTACATGCGCCGTGTACAAGTACCCTTAGCTACACAAGCCCGCAGTTATAAAATAAAATATGTGTTTCGCTACACAGATTTGCTACGCCGTAGCGCGTAGCTGAAGCATGTCAGCTACGCTTTCGTAGCCAAAGTCTCGCTTCAGTTTCGTTAACGTGGAAAGAAAATTGTTCTTGCGTCTTATTTCAGTACGAAGATTATTGTACTTCAAGCGATGTTCAAGACGTACGATTAAAGCCGGAAACACATTATGTAACACGCCACGCGACGCAACGTGTCAACACCCGATTTGCAGTGAGCGCATGTCGTCGCGTCGGGCGTTCATAGTGTGATTCTGGTCATAGAAAACAATACATTTGATTTGACCCAACACGCATCACGTTTCGTCGGGTGGCGTCGGGTGTTAATAATGTATTTTCGGCTTAACACTCAGCAAAGAAAGTAGAAGCCTTTTGTATTGACTAAAATCCAGAAGTCGATATAAACGTGCCGGTGATTTTGTTATAAAAGAAGTCTAGGTAACCATAATGCGGGACATGGGCTATTGTGAAAACGTTTGTATGTAGGTAATAACGTGACCGTGGAGTCTTCGCTGCCACCCATGACATTTTGACGTGGCGCTGGTATCTACACTTGCGCCACGTCAAAATTCATCGAAATTTGAGATAATAGTATATTTTTTGAATGCAATGTGATGAGAACAGTGGTGGCATAGTGGTATCCGGTCCCGACTTACGAGTTGTAGGTCGTGGGTTCGAACCTCGCCAGGCGCATTACTTTGTGTAATTTATTTAATCACCACTGCTCTCGAAATGGTGAAGGAAAACATCATGAGGAAACCGGCATGTCTTAGAACCAAAATTTCGAAGACATGTGACATCCACCAATCCGCACTTGGCCCGCGTGGTGGATTATGGTCCACTCCTTCTCACAGAGTGGAGGCCTTTGTCTTAGCTGTGGGAACATTATAGGCTGATGATGAATGTGATATAGATGTCAGGTGAGTGGAATCAAAGGTGGTGCATAATCTACATACATACATATCGGTCTAAAGTAAGAATATAAAAAAATACATCTTAAAAGTCACCATTAAACAATTCGCCACAAAATTCAAAGCACAAAGAGTGTAACTTTTTAAATACCGAACTAAGTTATTTTGCTTAAACTTAAATATTAGAATGGAACTTTCCTCTTCGTAACTTTGTAAGTAAAAGTCTATCGTTGCCAAGTCTTGCGATAAAAGATTTTCTACTACTTATTTGAATAGTTGCTTTTGCGGGATTTGTTCGCTTTGCAGTTTCTTTCAAGTTCTGTTTAAGTAATATGTTATTGGTAAGCTCCTTGAGTTTGTGTCAAAAGTTTGGGTGAGTTCGACAGATCGTCTTTTATTTATTGCCAAGAATTGCTTGTGGATTTTGGCTGTGTTATTGATGCAGTTGGGTAGTTTGACCTACGGGTTTGGAAAAATTTACATAACTATACTACATACATTGATACAAGCAACAACATTAATATTCAAATGTCAATAAAGTATGGGGTAGACAATATCGGCTTCCCTCGCGTTAAAGGCCTATTCAAACCTAAGCGATATTCGCTTTCGCGGGTTTCGCTCAGGTATTTAGAATCAAGTACCGCGGATAGAGCTACCGCGCGTTATTCTACCCACAAAGATAACGAAATCCGTTTTGGTGTGAACAGTAATATTACCGCATACCCACTGGGTTTTCTGCCGCAGACGGTAGCGAATACCGCTTAGGTCTGAATAGGCCTTAATTTCTAATTGTTCAATTAATCGGGTTGTACTCTGCTTGTCATAATATAATTCAATTATGATTTCAAAGACACGTGCCGCCATCTATTATTTATCGGGAGCAGTACCTTTTTCGGGATAAAAGATGTACCCACGTATCCGTTTTATTATACCTGCCAACGTATATGCAAAATTTTAAGATTATAATTTTTAGGCGTGATACCGTATCAAGAAACAACTTAATATTAGTTAGCGTTACTCAGGAAGTGGGTGTTAAGCCAAATATTTGTTGTTAACTCGCTTAAAAAAAGCTGAATTTAAAAGCTGTATAACCCGGATAAATTATATGAACTATTAGTTGTGCCCGCGACTTCGTTCGCGTGGACGAACTTAACAATGTATTTTTTTGATTGACAATGTTTCTTACAAACTTTACCCTATTTTATCCCCTTATGGGTAGAATTGATCAAAATCCTTTTTAGCAGATGCCTACGTCATAAAATCTACCGGCATGCCAAGTTTTGGCTATGCGTTGATATATCACTATGTCAGTCAATCACCTTTGAGTTATACAATTAAATATTTACTCGTAGATTACACGCTGAGCTGAGCAGTCAATCGATCAGCCACTACGCCAATCGTGTCAACTCTATTTTCAATTACAAACCAAAATGAATCAACAACCAAACCTGCCACCCAACAACTTTTAAAATAAACTCACAACTCACACTAATCAACAAAACAAAACGTAATAATCGAACTCTGACGTCACATAATGGAAATGTAACACATTTAATTTGTTCGTACGATTTGTGTGTGACGCGGAATTGAGTCGTACGAACTAATTCCGAGTTGTGGGAGTTCTGCATAGCGGTCCGAAATATCAACGGAATACCGGCTCGTTAAAACTTCGGCTGTAGATGTGTTGGGATGGAAGCGGCAGGTTGGAGGGTTGTCATAATAATTAATATGACTTATGTAAAGAAAAGAAGGAATACCTTTATCTATGTTCGCGCACGGCATTGGTCGAGGCCATGCTGAGGGGCGAGACGGAGCGGGAAGCGGTCGCCTCCTTCTGCGAAACAGTCATGCTCGCGAAGGAGTAGGCGGACCGTGAGGGGGGAGAGGGGAGAGGACAGTCCTTATACAAAGTAATGTGCCTGGTTGGGTTTGAACCACTGGGCCACTACTGTTCCCAAATCAAGCCAACCTCAATATTGTTAAATCAAATGGGAATTTGGTTGGATATCTAAATCAACAACGCAGTAGCATGTCAATTCCAGTATTTTAGATCTTTGTTAATGTTCCGGTTATGTAAATATGGTCTCATGTAGGCATGTCTTGTCAGAAAGCTGCGAATACTTCGCGACAGGCAACTGACGAGAAAATGTTGCCGTGAACTACTCAGTGCTCACGTGGCTTGGTACAGGCATGTCGTTAGTAGCGAGTGCTGTGGGTTGATTTCGCTTGTTCTGAGTTTTGGGATATTTGTTATTTTTACGGTTCATTCCGCGTTCAACCCCTAAGATTTTCTACCCTCTTCCGCGTTCGACCCCTAAAGACATTATAGGTTGTTGTAAAGCAGTGGAGTATCCAATAACGTTATTTTTTTGATAATAAATGCAAATTCTGTGTATATTTTCCAAATAACACAACGCATGCAATGGCTTCCAAGGTACTAACAACTATATGCATAATGTTTTCTCGGAACATTAAATTTCTAACAAATCCTAAAAAGAAAACGATTAAATTACATATTTAAATTATGAGAAATTTCATCCCATTTCCCTTACAACATAAAATCACAATAACACAATCCCTTTACTGTAACATGAACAATTAAACTCCAAACCAAAGTCAGGGCAGTGGACAGTTTTCAGCATAACCCCCCCCTTTCGTTGCCCCCCTCCCACACCCGCAGGCTGCACGGTACTGGCTCAAACAGCTGTTTACTGGGTCATCACTAATTTTGATATTACACGAATTTCGTGAACTATAATGTGAGTGGCATACGAGCTGTTTTCGCTTAGATTTGTAGGGGGAGATTATATTTGATGTCTTCATGTTGGATTTATAGCTTTATTTTGATTAAGTTGAATGTTTGTTTTTTATATTACCTTAATTCTTGATTATTACATAAATTATGACATTGTATCCATATTTTTTTTCCAAACTTTTTTTTTTACTATACTAGGCTAGCTGCGTTTTTTTTGTGAACACATATATATATTTATTCTAACTAAATTCTTAATACTAAAATACTAATTTTTAATTTTGGCATTTTTTTCTGTTGTAACTTTTGATTATTAGTATTGTGATAATTGTGTGATTATTATTGATCCTGTATTCGACACAAATGTATTTTTGTTAAGAATAAATGAAATGAAATGAAAAATTGGAGAGGTAGATACTGTAAAGTTGTAATGTAGTTGTAGTGTTACAAATTAATTTACACGCAAAATAAGACTTATAACGTTAACGTTTTAGAAAAGGTTTGTGTAGATTTTGTGTGTGGATTTGAATGAAATTCTGCTGTTCTGAAATCGCCACTTTATCAACGTAACATATTTTATCGCAATAAAAATACGTAACATGGAAATTTCTTTTCTATTGTTCAAGCAATAGAGTATAAATTGATAATGAACAATTTAGCAACGTTAACAAAGTGGTAGCTGAGTACCAAACATCAAAACTAGTTTAGTAATTTTTATGTGAAAAAGTAAATAAATCCATCTTGAAAAGCTTTCGCATTTATAATATTATATGAGAAACTTTTACATCGAAAACAAAGTTGCGGGCAGAAGCTAATAACTAATTAATAATTTTATTAAATATAGACAATGTAAACGCAATTTCTCAAACATTGATAAAATATTGAATTTAAGAGCATGCGTATTATAAAATTAAGTTATTTTTACTCTCGCCACAAACTTCGACCTTCAGACACGCGAAGTTACGATCGCTCGATCATAACTTTATATCACTTTACTTAAAATTGAGTCAGTTTTTCAATTTCCTCTCTTATTTACTGACCGCAACTTACTTATCTATAAAATGATATAAAAATATTTGGAATAAAATATTGTATTAAGAATCAAGTATTTTTTGCGCATTTGGTTATGATTGATGCCAAAATATTTTCTCAGAATAATTTGCAGACATACGATTGTTATATTTTTATGTTTGTTGCACAAGTTGTTTAAGTTGTTGCGTAAGTTGCGTAGCTGAATTTTGGGCTAAACAAAATATATAAAATCATATTTTTGCCATCGACACGCTAAGATCAAATTATCATAAAAGCAAACAGAACAACATCACAAGCACTGCATCGCGACACCTACACATTTCCCCACCAGATGTCACTAAACACTAACCTAACAAATCGCCCGTCTGCTCGCCCCAGAGTAATGCCCTCCCAGTTTTCGGCCACAAAACGCGCCGACATATAATCTGTCAGTAGTTGACCGCAACATTCTACCGAAATTAAGGGGAATTAATGTTACAATTCCTCTTTCGCTGCATGTTAGAAATAATTGTGTTAGTCTAACGACGTACATTACTGAGCTTTTTGTTCAACCCCGTGGCTAGAGTTTAGAATTTCCCCCTATTAGTCCAAGTGGTGATTAGGTTTGATATTTTAAATGTGGACACAGATTTGTTGGACGTTTTGTTTTAGGTTGTTGCATTTTGTGGTTTATGATTGTTTTAAACGGTTACATAATTATTGTTTTAATTTGTACTGCGTAACATTAAACGTGTTTAATTTGTGACGTGTTAAACGTTTGTTAAAGAGACAATTTTGTTATGTTGATATTAAAAAAGCTGTGTAGTAAAAATACATTCTAGTAAAAATAAAATAGAATGTCATAAATTAATAGCTATAGTCTTTTTTAATCGTGGTAAAATCATCAAATAAGGGATTAACTTGCAATTGTTTTATTTATTTCAAAAGTTTTTGATACACTTGTGCATTCACAAATCATCAAATAAGGGGTTTTACAGATTTGTCGATTTGTGATCCATTAATAGCCGTTTACGTTTCAGGGAAACGACGAACAATACCAAAGAAAGGCCACAAGATCCCCCAATACTAATGTAAATATATCTCAGTTTGCTACCGATATACATAACGTTGCATGCGGAAAGCGTAACTGTGCGGGCTGCCATGGCGGGTTTTCACGTTGAAATGTGAAAATATTTTCCATATTATGTCGTGTTGGTGTACCGACGTCTTCGGTATTTCGTTTCATAGAGTTTTGACGGTTATCCTATTTCGGTAATTTTTCGAAACTTCTATTTTTGATGTGGTTTGTTTTTGAATGCTATGATGCAAAACTTTATTGGGGAATGCAAGTCAGACTCAAGTATTTAGATCCTCATTCTCAAAAGTTTTGCTAAAATGGCAGATGATTTTCAATTAAATATAAATTAATATTATAATTTCTTTTCAAAATGTTAATCTGTTTAAAGCTGTACGAAACGAATATTTTTTTTTTGCATGAGATGATTATTAATTGTATGAGATGAGAGTATAGATCTTACTACTCTATCTGATTATACAAAAAAAAAAACTTGCAATTGATTTTTTATTTCAAAAGTTGCTGATATTATTTGTGCATTCACTTGAAAAAGGACATTGAGTATTCATTCTATTTTTTGTCGAACTGAACAACTAACTGAGCCAAGCATAGAGCTAAACATTGCTACCAACATTTTCACGATTTTTCTTGCAAACGCTTTTAATTGATGGTCGTTACAAATGTTTTTTTCATGAAGATGTCAGACTTGTCATAATCCAGGGGGGGTATTACAAGGTCTTAAAACCAGGCTCGTTCCAGTGAGTGAACGAGATGGCGCTGTCACTTTCACTCAGGACTGTCTTATCAGGTAACCATGACCCTGAAACGTAAAGGGCGATTGAAGGACATCGTGGATTTTAGTCAGTACAAGTGTGACAGTCACTCCCGCCCTGCGCTGGATGGGAGGACTAATTTGATGATTTTACCATGTAATAAAAGACTTTTCACGAAGAATGCTGATCACAAGAGTGAATGCTCAAGTTTTTCAGCTCCTTTATAAATCACTGACTTAAACCAATTATTTCAGTTAGGAGATTTACGAATGTAAATACTGTTGACGATGTTACACTGAGTTAGTGCGCTGAGGTTTTCAGAAGTGTACAGTTTACTGGACTTTCAGTGTGATCCTGATTCGGTGTTTTCTTATTTGGAACATTAGATATGCAAATGTTTTCAAGGTATTTTCTTTATTAGTACTCTATTTATTCATACATTTGCAAAAAATATTGATCTAAGTATTATTCTAAATATTAATTAAACTATATAAATATAATAATACTAAATTAAAATAAAACTAAACTTTCACTTTCTTTATTTCATTTTCTTGTATTACAAACAAATACAATTCAAAGCGTTTCCATGTAAAGAAAATTTCAAAAATGAGCTGAATTTGATCCTATGACCTCCAGCCTGGTTGCTTCTCTTACTTCTCTATTCAATCCATTCCCAATATCTTACGGTTACGTTTAAGAAATGAGAACTTTCTTTACAAATAAAACAATAAGATAAGTAAACAAAAACAGCCTCATAACAAAAACTTAAACATCTTTTAAACACTTGTCTCTTGTCATCATCTGTAATTTTTTAGACGAGCGTTCAACAGACTTTTAAAAGTTTTTGTGGTACCACGGAAAGTGTCTGTGAGTTTCATTTTGATGAAATTGAAGATTTACAACTTTTTTTAGTGCAATGCTAGGTAGTTTTGTTTTGGAACTAAATTATTTTCAACTACGGAAACCTCATTCCGGGTTGAACCCACACTGGACCAGTTTTTTCATAATGTAACTCATTGTTTTTAGATCCTAGCCATGTTTCATCATCAGCCTATAATGTTCCCACTGCTGGGACACAGGGCTTCCTCTCTGTGAGAGGGGCCACAATCCACCACGCGGGCCTAGTGCGGATTGGTGGAGGTCACATGTCAACGAATTTTTGGTTCTAGGTGGTGCATGCCGGTTTCCTCACGATGTTTTCCTTCACCGTTTTGAGAGCAGTGGTCATGGTTACACTGAAGTAATACAGTTCGAACTTACGACCTACAACTCGTAATCGGGACCGATACCACTGGGCCAAACTCTCCATAATTGTAATGTTTAACCTCTTATTACTAATTAAAAATATCTACTATGCAAAGAATCATCTCTGGGATATGCAAGTTGATTAGATGGCTTCAGGTTTCCCAATTACAGACTCGGTAAGACTGCGGCAAATTAGTGAAGCAAAACCATTAGTATCGACCTTTATTTTATTAAATATAAATCTACTGTTTGATGGGTTGTTCAGGTGAAATTGATGATTATGATATTTAATTTTCAAATGTATAGAAACAGCCAAAACGAACTCAGAAGTCACTGCCTCTTTTAATATATGAAATGATGATGAAATGAAATGAAATGATGATGAAACGATGTAATGAAATTAAATGATGGAATGATGTTTATTTTTGCGTATAACCTATTTATATAACCTACTTTTATATAAAAAAAATTACACGTATTTTCAAAAAACTAGATGAGGCCGGTGTTTTGTACCTGACTACTCTGAGAAGAAACATCCGAAACAAACTCAGAGGTCACAGTCTCTTTTAAAGTCTAGACATCATAAATGTAGAACAGTTTATACGAGGAATATGCAGGCAACGTCTGAAATGGTCTGTTGAAAAAAGAACCACACAAATTCGGGTGGACCTGTTCAGTCAGTGCAGGCATTAAAATTTGTCAGTTATCGTGGAGTTCAACTTATAACACAAGGAGCTCAGCGAAACGACGAACAATACCAAAGAAAGGCCACAAGATTCCCCAATACTAATGTAAATATCTCAGTAAGAAGATTTGCTGCCGATATACATAACGTTGCATGCGGAAAGCGTAACTGTGCAGCCTGCCACGGCGGGTTTTCACGTTGAAATGTGAAAATATTTTCCATATTATGAAGTGTTGGTGTACCGACGTCTTCGGTATTTCGTTTCATAGAGTTTTGACGATTATCCTATTTCGGTAATTTTTCGAAACTCCTATTTTTGACGTGCCGTATTTTTGGATAAGTTCCGTGATGCAAAACTTTATTGGGGATTTGGGGTCTCAAAACGTAACTCTACCTTAAATCTGTCGAAAATATATACATTTTCTAAAAGTATTTGCAAGATATAATAAAGATCTCTAATATAGATCATGGTTTTAAGACGTTGCGCGTTGTAATAAACCCCCAGAACTTTCTTATCAGGTAACCGTGACCCTGAAACGTGAAGTGCTATTGAAGGACACCGTGGATTTTAGTCAGTACAAGTCTGACAGTCCATTCCGTCCTGCGCTGGATGGGAAGACTAATTTGATGACTTTACCACGTAATAAAAAGACTTGTCATGAATTAATGCTCATCACAAGAGTGAATGTTCAAGTTTTTCAGCACTTTTATAAATCACTGACTTAAACCAATTATTTTAGTTTGAGGATTTACGAATGTAAATACTGTTGACTGAGTTAGTGCGCTGAGGTTTTCAGAAGTGTACAGTTTACTGGACTTTCAGTGTGATCCCAATTCGGTGTTACTTATTTGGAACATTAGATACGCAAATTGCAAATGTTTTCAAGGGATTTTCGTTATTTCCTTTTCGTTTACTACAAACAAATACAATTTAAAGTTTTTTCTGTGTACAGAAAATTTAGACAACGAGCAGGATTTGATTCTACGACCGCCAGCCTGCTTCCTTCTCTTACTTCTCTATTCAATCCATTCCCAATATCTTACGGTTACGTTTAAGAAATGAGAACTTTCTTTACAAATAAAACAATAAGATAAGTAAACAACAACAGCCGTACTATAAAAACAAACATCAATTGAACACTTGTCTCTTGTCATAATCTGTAATTTTTTTATTAGATAATTGTTCAACAGACGTTTAAAAGTTTTTGTGGTACCACGGACTTGTCTGTAAGTTTAATTTTGATGAAATTGAAGTTTGACAATTTTTTTTTGTGCAATTGTAGGTAGTTTTGTTATGGAACTAAATTATATTCAGCTACGGAATCCTCATTGAGCGTGGTCGAACCCACACTGGACCAGTTTTTTCATATTATATAACTCTTTGTTTTTAGATCCTAGCCATGCTTCATCATCAGTCTATAATGTTGCCACTGCTGGGACACAGGCCTTCCTCTCTGTGAGAGGGAGTGGGCCACAATCCAACACGCGGGCCCGGTACGGATTGGTGGATGTCACATGTCTTCGAATTTTTGGTTCTGGGACATGCCGGTTTCCTCACGATGTTTTCCTTCACCATTTTGAGAGCAGTGGTGATGAAATAAATACCACGAAGTAATACGCCTGGCGGTGTTCGAACTCTCGACCTACAACTCGCAAGTCGGGACCGATACCACTGGGCCACCACTGCTCTCCATGGCAAGTTGCAATGTTTAACCTCTACTATTACTAATTATAAGCTAATAGATGCTTGTTGCATTAGTTTAACATTGTGTGATGGCAAGTTGATTAGATGTGGCTTGAGGTTTCGTTAATTTTACATAATAGTTTATATTAGCGCTGCGGCAAGCAAATTAGTGAAGCAAAACAAAACATTATGGCTTAATAATTCAATCGGTTGATTTTAATTAAATTGTAATTTATATTGCACTGTTTGATTGGGTTATTCAGGTTATGAGTTAATTCTAGTACTCTCATTATTGTATGAATAAATATTTCTATGATTATGGAAAATTTTATGCGATGCGAGTGTTTTTGAATATAACTGTGTTTAAAATTGCTACTACAAATAATCTTAATAATAAGTGAAATGAATTTATTGACTAAGAAGGAATAATATTACTGAATATTATAAAATGGGAATGATTAAAAAGGATGAATCTATGAATGTAACTCTTTCATGCCAAAATAGTTAAAAGGATTTGGATTTAATTTGCCATACAGAAAGTTTATACGCTCGAGTTCTTTTTTTTAGCCTGGTAAAATCATCAAATGAGTTCTTCCACCTAGGGCAGAGCGGGAGGGACTGTACTGACTAAAATCCACAGTGTACTTCAATAGCCCTTTACGTTCCGGGGTCACGGTAATTCGTGAGTCCTGCGACCCCGCTGAAGAGGGCGCATAATGCTGACACGCTTTGAGGCACGCGTGGAGCACAACTCGCCGTCGACCCGGGCGTGGTCCATGGTCGGACAGCGAGTCGAATAAGATATAGGATAACTTTTACCTAGATATCATGTTCTCTTGGGATAATTTTCGACTACCACGTGGATGAAGCCAGCGTAGTTGTGGCCGAATTTAGGTATTAAATATTATTCCAAATAAAATAAGTGTATACATAGTGTACATGTAGTGTCCATTTCTGTTGTCCAAGGAACAAAATAATGATCAATGCAATTGAAACTAAACCTTTATTAATCCAGCAGAAATACAATCTGAAGGAAAAATGTAGGAAATTTCAATGAATGTGCTAAAAAAAAAATATTATTTTGTAAATTTTCTCCCCAACACTAATCTCCCGAACCGAGAGCACACCTCACCACCACCGCGGGACTGCACAAATTGGACCTCACTCTAGTGTCCAATTTGACGTGTAGCGCTTTATCGCTCTCCAGCTAACGAGCGGCTGCCGTGTGTTGGACCAGCCTTGCCTGTGAAGCGCTGCAGCCGCTGACTTGCCAAATAGGCCGTTGAAGCGCTTATTAGGATTTTGATACTTATGGTAACTAGGTTAGCAGTAATCTAATGGTAAGGCGGTTGGAGTGTGGTTTTCATTGCATGTCTTTCTTACTCTGAGGTTTTTTAAAAAAAAGAACTTGGGGCAACGTTCTTTTCACGTACACTAGGAATTTCTCCTGTATACTGGTTGTGTTTACAAACATAGAAACTCACACACACAAACACCAAGACCCGGAATAAATAATTATATATCATATCAATATTTGTTCCGTGCGGGCATCGAACCCGTGACACATTGCACAGCAGTCGATCGTTCAGCCACTGCGCCAACTGTGTCATCAAAATATGGCCATCCTCTGGTGTTTCTTAAATAATTGGTTTGACCTTGACAGTCGTCACTGTAGGTTACATGCAGTAAGTGCGGTCGCGTGGACCGCTAGGAAATGGATCCCACCCAACTCAAAACTAAAGTCCTGCTATACCTTATAAGTTTCTTTACCTCCACAATCCATGCAGTAACTGGGTAATGCATTACCCCAACGTAAGGCTGTTGTCAGACTTTAGAGCTCCTGACTAACAGTAACGACAGTCGAAGATCTACAGATATCAGTCGGGACTAACGGCTTTACGTTTTTTCCGAGGCACGGAGGAAACTCGCTATGACAGATGGTCATCCATACACAGACCTCAAAACTCAGCTTAAATCAGAAAAAAAAATCTACTTCCTTCAAATTATTTCAAATTGCATCCACATAACTCCTAAACACATAAAGAAACAGTCATAACTCAAGAATTGAGTACGAGAGCATGTTGGTTTAAAGTTTAGCCATACAAAAGCGTGTTTATCCGGAGCCTGTCGAAACTTGTACATTGATATGCACAGCCTTCGAATGTTGCTACTTACCTCTTATGCACTTACCGACTGGGGTGGCCTTGGATTTGGTCATTTTCGGATTTTCTTTTTCAATTTATCCCCCCATTTCTACAAGCGGTTATTTTCTACGCGTTAAAAAAGCGCCGAAATAAAAATAATGCATTTTCATGTATCTATTCACACGTCAGCGCTTATAAAGCCTCCTTTAAATAGGCTTTAATATTCTCTAGCTACCTATCTTTTAATCAAAATTAATCAAACACTGTTCAGCAATTTTGTTGTGAAAACAAAACATGCATACAAACAAACACCTTCGCATTTATTATAATATTAGTAAGACTAAAATATTTATGAATGTCTTGTATAAATACTTCTGTCATTTCACTGTGTACACTCGTATAAATTATGTATGGATATAAATGTGTAGGCGTATAACCGAAACCCACTTAAAATTAAACCTTAAAGAAACTTCAACAAGAACCAAAATAATTTACCAAAAACAAATAACTCAAAAACAAAACACAACCAACAAACAAAACTCGGAACGACTTTTGAAACATACACCGTAAAATAATAATTACTATACAATACGGGGCAAACAATTTAAAGTTGAAGACATAAAATCATAATGTCTCCATTAGCTGAGCGGTGTTGTCGCCTTGTGGCATAAAGTTTATCCACAATAGAAATGTGCCTTGAGGCAGTCTCGCATGTCAGCTCAACGTTGACGAGGTGGGAAGAAAGAAATGTGGATGTGGTAACCATTTTTATAAACATTACTGCACCAATTTCAATATCGTAATGTATCTCATTACGTACTTGTGCGTAATTGTAATGTAAAGCGCACGGTTTATCAAGATGCTCCGTCTAAAACAAAGGGAATTTTCTTAATCTTAGCAAAGTTTTATGTCAGAAAAGTGGTCAACATTTAATGAATAAAATTAACTTTAGGAGATGAAATATAATAATTAAACATTTAATTCTAAAAAATAAATGTAATTTAATTAATTTTGACTTTTAATTACAACTATTTATCTGTAACAAAAACACAAAAGTATTATTTTAATTTATTAGTAAATACTGGCTGTTTTTTGTGCCTTTGCCATAAACAAAAGACGCTGATGCACGCGCATCGTTAATTATTATGTGAAAATAGTAAAATTACTCCGCGCACTTTTTCTTAGAAAATGTCTTCAAAAAAGTCCGAGTTTTATTTATTTCCTAACAAATGTTTTATAAAACGTCATATGACATACTTGCGGTTTGATAATTACAGCCTCTGCTTTCTTGTAGCCCTCATCTACGGCTCGGGCTAGCAATATCGCCTCAGCTGTAATTTTCAACTTACCGTACCTACTTAATTATTAATATCTGGTTGAAGCTTCGCTCGGTTTTTAAGATGTCTATATTATGAGAACCGAGCTTTTCTCGAACCTGGGACCAGTGAGCCGAAAAACCCCTAATCTGTAACTTTCATCCTTGGAGCCGTTTCCGAGATCCTGATTATAACCGTGACTTTTTAGTTGTCTTAAAAAGGGTCCACTTAATGTATCCGACCTAAAATACCTCTAGGCAAGTTATTTTTTTTTTTAATCGTTAATAATAATTTTTATTTTTAATAAACATTAGAAATATGAAACACCCTGTTAAATGGTATCTAGCTGTAAAGTATACCTACCCAGCGCAATAGTGATCATTCTATCTCCATTTTCTATGAGACAAGGGTGTTTCTAACTACACCTTGCGTCATAATAACGAATTAAAATTTTATTTTAAAAATTTTGATCTCTTAAATACCTATTTTTTTATTATAAAAGTCATTGGGTACATGAACTGGGCTGCTTTTGTCGACTAAAAAGTCACGGTGTATATAAATATACAAGAATTGCTCGTTTACAGATATTAGACAATGTCTAGGTCAAAGGTGACAAATACAAGGTCGATGATGGACCGAACTTACCCAGAAGAAGCCACTTCATTCACTCTAATTTTGAAGAGATAAACCGTGGTAACACAAAAGATTTTAAACGTCTGTTGAACACAAAAAATGAAAGAATAACAGATTATGACGTTGAAATAGGGTCCGTTTTGTAGTCACACTTTTTTTAGACAAGTTTTTGTGGTACCACGGATAGGAGTTTTGAGCAGGTTTCAGCTATACCCAACCTCTTTTGTGAAAATTGTCTTTCCACCTATGACGAACAATAAATGAATTTGAATTCTTTTACCACATCATCCTTTCTGTTCTCCGTGTTCCGTACTTTCTGGAGCGTTCCACAACTCTTTGTAGTCATCCGTTTGATATTATAAACGTTTTAGTCTTGAATTGTGGACATGTTTTAATCTGAGTGGAAATTGGGCGACTTTAGGCTTTCTGAGTTTCCTCTGTTCTAAAATTGTCCTTGTAGTGACAGTGTTGGTAGCTCTGATTTAAACTTTTGTTTCATTTGAAGAGGAACTTCATTTAGTTTTAATGTTTAGACTTTTGAGAGTTTATTTAATTAGAGAAGTTTTTGTTGGGAGAGAAGAAAATGTGCTTTTTTTTGGTATTGCTCAGTATATTGATGAATTGTTTACTTTTTATGCTAAAGCTGTAAAGGAGATCACCCACGCTCCATACATTTTGGGCTATTTTCAAAAGTAAACAAAAATAAACTTGTTATTTAAATAGAGTTAAACGTAATAAACATTTTTTACTCTTACACCGAACTACCGAAGTTGTAAGTCAATTCACTGAGAATTTATTGAATCATGAAATATTTACCTATTCTGTGTATGGAAAAGAACTTAGTTACATTAAAATATTTTTATTTGTAGAACTTAATTTAAAAAAATGACTTCAGTTTTGGTCTATAATTTTATTCAATCCAGACGTTTACAAAATGAACTAGCTACGAAAACGTAGCAAGCAGCTACGCCGTAGCAACTGCTACGCCGTAGCCACTGCTACGCACTGCTATCCCACTTAAAACTATCACCCTTCTAAAACTCAACTAAGGGGTTGAATAGGGAACGAAGGGGCTTCTCCCGTCATCCCTTATCTCTCTATCTAATGTATACGTTGTCAGCCCCTCATGAACTTATGACATGCTTTGATAATGACAGCTTAAGATGACGGTCTTATTGTAACGTACAATATACACGTGTCTCAGCATTTAGGGGTTAAGTGTAATGAACTCTAAGTGAAGTAGGTGACCTTTTAGCGGGTTAAAGATTTTATGATTTGAATTTATTGGTGTTTTTTTATTTATTTTTATTTTAAGCACTTTGACACAGAGCAAGGAATTGGACCCGATTTTTGATTTTTATTTCATAGGTTCAAATCCAGGCAGGCGCGTTACTATGAGTAATTTCTTGCATCACCAGTGCTCTCCAAACGGTGAAGGAAAACATCATGAAGAAACTGGGATCTTTTATAACCAAAAATTTGAAGAAATGTGACATCATCTGCCAAACTGCACTGGCCCACTTTCTTACACAGAGATGAGGTCTGTTTCTCAGCAGTGGAAACATTTATAGGCTGATGATAATGATGATCAATATCGTATTTCAAGCAATGAACATACTCGTATAATGATCAAGACCAAAGTGTGATAATTATGATCACAGTTTTTTATGACGATCATTATTTTTAATAGAAAGAAAAAAACTGTTTTATATTCTTGCAGGTTTTAACTATTAATAAATATAAAATAAATCAGTATTATTAATAAAATCTAGTAATAAAAAAACCCTCACGAAATCACCATAAAAATTAAAAACGTAAAGCCACTCTTCAGTCATTTCAAACGTAATAAAAAATAATAAAATAATAAAAAAAATATATCACAACGCGTCCATCCAGTCGCGACGCTCGCAATAATAAAAATTATAAAATGGCTGTTCTCATATTTAATACTGAGCCCACCGTTTCACAGATTTATGAATTTTAATTTTCTTTCATCCAGTGAGAAGCATTATCTTTCAGGGTGAACATTATTCTCTAAGAAATACCACTGATTACGTGGCTGTAGATACGACGCTTTGATTTATAACGATATAAAGTTAAATTAAAATAAGGGTTGTATTACATTTGGTTTTACTATGAAGATGAAATGATTACGTGTTGTAAAATATTTGCAGGACGTTATCGAAAACTTGTTGTTAAAATGTTTATAAAGTTCTGCAATTTTTTTTTTATTAATTTGCCCTACAATGGTTTGGATTGAGTATTATAATTTTATGTTGCTAGCTATATCAAGGTTAGATTAATTTGTGTATAACAGATATTCTAATAGGGAATTGGATGATCCTTCTGTTCACTGTTCTATACATAGTTTTGTTTTAAATAGCTAAAAATAAATATTCTAGTTTTGATGATACAAAAATTATATTAAGGGCAAATTCAAATATGTCAAACCGCTATTTTTATTCCTCAGATAAAAGTTATCTGCCTATTAAAAAATCATAATCAAATTAATCTTTTTTAAAGAAGATTTTCAGTTCTTTCAAAAAGAAGAAAAATAACTTTATAAACGTAAAAACAAGGAAGCTTTTGCTTTCACAAAAATGAAACTTTAAAATTAACTTTAATACCCTTTAAAGACAAATAATAATAAATATTCAAAATCACCACAAACATTTTCAAACCAACACAAACATTTTTATCACCCCACCAAAATTCAAAACAACATACGATCCATTTAAAAGGGTCTCCCTTAACCTGTTTCTTATCAAGTACCTGTCATATCTATCACGACTATCAAATAATCTTTGCCAGCAGGTAAGCAGGCATCGTATTAGAGGCACGAGCTTAGGCCTGGCCCTTTATCATCTACCAACAATGGCGAACGTAAAATGAAATACGGAATCACAGTAGATAAGTTACCGGGATTGTTTCCCCCCAAAACTGGTTGGATGTGAAAATCAAATTATTTTTTGGGAGTATCGTGTTGTGGGGGGAATTATGTGGTGTTTTTTTTGTGGATGAAAAGGTTGTAATTGGTTTTTGAATCAGTATTTTTGTTGTCTGATTTGGTGTGATGTATTTACTGTTAAGGATAGCTTGGTTTCATTAATGGACATTGTAAAGTCGTAAGGATTAAAACACATAATTTATCGTTTTGATTCGCAGGTACACTTTTTACGTTATATTGTGTTATTGAATGAATATTTTTTCGATCTGGATGACAAAACACATACTAAATATTGATGATTTTCTTTTAAAAAGATCTAAATGAATTTCAATAATTAATTCTTTTAAGGAGGGCGCAAGATTATGGCAAGGTCGGCAACGCGCATGTAATGCCAGCATAATGTAGCAGGCAGTCCATTGGCTATGGTGACCGTTTCCCATCAGATATCTATAAAAGCCTTTGTTTTTTTTCCTAATGCGTTGCTAGTGTAGTGTTGTTTTGCTAGTCTGTCTTGCTGATGAAATCTACATCGATGGGACAATCCCACCAAAATATTTCAAAACCAATACAACTCCTGAAAGCCAGAATTAACAATGGCAACTACAAGAACAATGAAGATCGACGTGTTCGGGGAATTAATTTACCTGCCTTGGATCCTGCTTTGAAATTAATCAGAAAATAATAGTGGAGGAGTAGGAAAAATACGTTTCCACTTACCTCATGTCGAGCAGGAGACAGAACAAAACAAGGCCAATAGGCACTAATAGACTCTGTACATCCTACTGAGTTATTTTCGCAACTGCCTATCCCGTTTTAAAACTCTTCTGGGCAGTTACTACATCCCCGAATTATCATACACATAATCAAAACATTCCCGAAGCATTATTTACGACCATAAACCGAGCAAAGCCGCGGCCAATACTCTGTATGTTTAGAAAATCGATTTGTAACATGACTTGTTGGCTTTACTCTAACCTGTACTTACCTTACAACAAACACTGGCTTTCAGGAATGCCAGTGGTCAGGTATTAGCTGTATAGATTCAACTCATGTGGGTCCAAATGGGCCCAAATGATCCTCTGTCAATAGAGCCCGTGATTAATTATATAGGAGCGTACCCCACGGACCCCGACTTGCGTGTGTTTAGTCACCGTGAAAGGGTTGATTTGGGTGACCATGGTATGCCAGGAAATTCTCAGGTGTTTTTTTTTTTTGGTAGTTTAGGTTGTGGCTTTGCCCTTGTTGTTTTTGTGTATACTTCCTAATTTGCAATTGGACTTGTGGATATGTTTTGGTTTTTTTTAGTGGTGATTCCAATGTATGAAATAGTTTTTTTTTTTGAAGTCTAACAAGTCTACTCGAGATAAAATTTACTTGCAGTAAATTTGTTCGTAAATTAATCAGCAGGTTCATACAAGTGAAAATTGTTTCCGTAACGCATCGAATTATGACTTCACGTACGGCTTCTTGGCCATTTAAGACAAACACTATAAACGGACACTATAAAAGATTCTTAAAAAGAACATTATTATAAAACGTTACGTATTTTATTTTATTTTTTAAATAGTAACACACTTGTAATTTATTTGTTTTAGTTACGAATAATAAATGTAACGTAATTCATAAAATTAATAGTATTTCAATGACATGCGTGAAAACAAACCTTAGATATCAACCTCTTCAACCGAGCTTCATCGTAGTGTTAAGTTGAATAAAAATAACATTACAAAAAATCTGTCTCATTACTAAATAGCCCACCTGAACATGGTCACCCTACACAAAATTCTTAGAGGTCCAACGTTTGCCAATTCTGTTGGGACCTTCTGAGTTATAGTTTCAGTTGTAGACATAATAGATACTGAAATGTGACATTTTCAGTACGTTTTTCATTTTGCCCTGAAAAAGTTTTCAGATATCGTTTGACAGGTTAAGCTCGGTTGATAGATTTATTTAAGTTCTGTGACGTCACTCTGCACGAAAAATGCCACGCATCGTGACGTCACACGTAACTTTAATAGGCTATATCTTTAGTCATTTTTGGTCTAATTTACAAATAAAAAATACGTGTCCCTTATTTTTGAATAATCTAAAAGACGGACTAATTACATTTTTTTAGGAAACTAGCTTATTTGAGCCTAGTGTTAGTGAAAATGGCTTTTAAGATCAAGGTCGTTTTGTTTTACGGAATCAAAAGTTAATTGACTTTTTTAATAATTATGAATTTTTCTTTTATTGATCGTTCTAAAAAAAAAAATTCATAATTAAAAATAAGTATTTTTTCATACATTGTCAACGGAAAAAAAAACTATATTGTATGAAGCATCTACCTTTTTTGATCTTCCTCATGGTTGAAACCGAAAGTACTTGCTTTCAGCCCATGAAAGGTTGTCAATGTTTTACAAATTACCTTGTAAAAGAGCATTAATTTTTAACAGAATCTTTGATAATATCCTTATGATTCGAAGTTAAAATCACAAACCATTTACATCAAACCCTTTCATTAAACTAAAACTTTTATTAAACAGTAATTCATCAAAAAACCTATTTTTCCTCTAAATCCGCAACAGCGGAGGCGTCGACTCAGTCAAGCGCGATCGGACCGGCCAAAACTTAGTTATAATATTAATGTTAAATTGTTTCGCTCAGGGGCCGGTCCTCTGTTAATAATTATTATACTTCAATAATAATAGATGCTCGCTCAATAATTGGACTTGGACTTGTTATATGGTACAGTTAGCGGCCATTTGCGGCGATTTTTAGAAGCGTTGTATACGCCTCATCATTGGTTTACGTGACAAAAGAAAAAAATACGAGTCTAATATTTTCTCATAGTTTATCATCATCATCATCATCAGCCTATTAACGTTTCCACTGCTGGGACACAGGCCTCCTCTCTGTGAGAGGGCGTGGGCCATAATCTACAACGCAGGCCCAGTGCGGATTGGTGGATGTCACATATCTTCGAATTTTTGGTTTTAGAACATGCCGGTTTCCTCACGATGTTTTCCTTCACCGTTTTGAGAGCAGTGGTGATGAAATAAATTATACAAAGTATATAATGCACCTGCCTGGATTCAAATCCACGACCTACTCGTAGGTCGGGGCCGATACTACTGGGCAGAGCAGTGGTGGCTCTCATATACAATCTATATTTCGGACTAATAACACCTCGGCGTTGTTCTTCTTGTCGTCATTGTTAGTTCTAGTTTTCAGAGTTTCAGATTTATGGAGAGTGAAGTAGTATAGCCGAACAAATAATTTAAAATTAAATTTCTCTACGTAAATAGATTTTGTGAAATATGATGGGCTTTTATAGGCTAATGAGCATTGGGGCTTTCACAACTCACATGACAGCCTTTTCAAAAAGAAGCCTATACCAACGGAGATATTAAAGCTTAATTTGCTATGCTCGAACTATTAACAAGCTTTTATTGTACAAATAAAAAGACTTACAACATTTACCAAAATTCGCCGAAAACTTCAAAGAAAAGAGAACTTCACGAACACAATCTCTTTGAAAAAGTTCTTGGAAAAACTTCGCGAACATTATATCCCAGTACTTTTTCTTAGAATTAACTAAATAAAGGTAAAATTACCAAAGTAATTGTAACATGAGTGGCGGCGACACGACTTCTTATAAAAAGAGCGAGCGATCTTTCGTATTGGAAAACATTACAACTTTGGGAAAACAAAGATTCTTACTTAAAACTTTGGACCATCATTAGACACTTCGAAGATCAAAGAAGAACTTCGGAGACAACTAACTAGGGATTAGATTTCTACTTGAACGGAGAAAAGTTAGTTTGTTTTGGTACTGGAAGTGAAGGGAAATATTTTTAAAAAGCAAACCGCTCTGACGGATGATTTTTTAAGGTTAACAGCATAAAGACGCTTCCTACTGCCTAAAATCGCTTCAGTAATTTCAAAGATTATTTCCTACAAATAATCTCACAAACTCGTTTAACCTCTTTATCATATTATTAGTGAGATGGACGACATAAAACAAAAAAAAAAAAAAAATACCAAAATTTTACTTTTGCTTTTCATGTTACTAGATGCAGCTACATACCACTTATGACATGGAGCGGCTACCTATCTTTCACAAAGTCAGTATAGTTTTGTTACAACGACGTTATTCATGTTTTTCTCTTCAATATTAAAACAGACCAGACGGAACAGGTATTTTTGAAAAGTGACAAGTGTTACGAATTGCTAAGCATGGCTTTAATGATGACTTTGGTTACAAATCGTAGTCTTTGTTTATCGTGGTAACATCAAAAAAACAGCTACACTAGCACAACACATCCAGTCAGACTCAACCCCACATATCTACAACATCGGGTTAAAATATTCCGTTTGTACGCTATGTTTTAGAAATAAACTTACCTAAAGTCCCTGATAACTCTTCCTAGTTACTGCGGGGACCCTAATTGAGGACTTTGGACTTCCTTAAGTGACCTTTGAATCCGAGTTCTTGAATAAATTATTGGAGCTAAAATGCCTTGAGAGTATCGATAAGGCTGCCAATAAGGACCAACAATTTTGGTCCTGGGTTCGTACTTAGTTGAATTTTTTATATGAGTTGTTGTGGGCAGGTCCTTGGTTACGATTTTGGTGGGTAGTTCGCAAATGTGGCGTGTTTCTTTATTTAAAAGGTAGGATGACTGTGCGTGTATGTACGTGAATGGGTATCGTCCTTTACTAGCAGCCCATCCCGCCTTCGCACAAGTTCAAATCTTCGACCTACATGGTGCATTTTATAAAAAAAATCTTGTGTACAAACCTTATCCTGGCAATAAGGAAAACAAAAAAAAAAAAAACAATTTATTCAGTCTTTTGAAAGTTATGCGGAAAATGGTTATAGACAGACAATTGTGTTCTATGCTTCTTACGATTATAATATACCATCAGCAATGCCGTTGCGAAAATTATAATCAAGTTAGTTTTTAATTTAGACAGAGTTTCACATAAAACAAACAAAAATTACAAGCAAACGTAATCGCACTTACGCAAGCAGTAATAACATAACTACTTACGTACATAAATAATAATATCACATAAATACTAAATAGCGACGTTAGCAGTAAATGCGAAAATTAGTTCGCCTTTCAGTATTACCGTTATTACGTAATACCTTGGAGCCTCTAACGAGCTTTTACAGCTTTTCATGATAAACACACGAATTATGGATATATTTCTTAAAGTGCTTTTGTTTGTACCTAAGGTTAGGTAAAGTCATATTTATTTTAGGAGGTTAGGTTATGATTAAGTGCTGAGATTTGCTTTTGAGGTCTAAATATAATACCTTCATAATAAGCTTAAACAACTGATCATACAACGCTGAGGGCATACAACGCCCTGCGTGTCCGGTATAACAATGTTTTCAGGATGCTGTTGGGTCTACCACGATTTTGTAGCGCTTCCAGGATGTTTGCCGAGGCCAGGGTGATGGTTTTCATGCCATTATCAGGAAACGGTGCGCTTCCATTCTCGGTAGAATACGTGGTGGCCCTCACAGCATTCTAAGTGTTTTGTGCATAGGTGGAACAGCCCCATGCTGGCTCACTGGATACGGCTGCACATGTAGGTGTACCCTGTCGTTTTGAATTTTGTATTTTGGTGTCTACTAACATTAGTTTTAAGATTTTTACTAACAAAATATGGATTTAAAATCTGAAATAAATGAATAATAATTTAACAATTTCATCTGTCCGATTGTCTGTGATCAAATCTTGCAAGTTTTATTTGATTATTTGATCCATATTCCGGTTTTCGAATGAGCAGAAATTTTGCTCGTTTATGTTTTATTATGCAATTTCCAATGAATCTATGTATATATAAAAAGACTACGCAGCTACAATAAGAGTTAAATTGTGATAGCGTCATGTTATGACATCATCCAGGCTTTTTGAACACTTGCACACTTTTTAATAAACAATAATCATAATTATGAAAATAATATAAACAAGACATTAAATAATTTAATTTTTGCAGAAATATTTTTTTTGCCAAACGTAATTATCAAGTAGACCAGTAGGTAGAGTAGTGGTGGCCCAGTGGTATCGGCTCCGACTTACGAGTTGTAAGGTCGTGGGTTCGAACCCCGCCAGGCGCATTACTTTCACTGCTCTCAAAACGGTGAAGGAAAACACCGTGAGGAAACCGTCATGTCCAGGAACCAAAAATTCGAAGACTTGTGACACCCACCAATCCGCACAAGGCCCGCGTGGTGGATGGCCCACTCCTTCTCACAGAAAGGAGGCCGGTGTCCCAGCAGTGGGAACATTATAAGCTGATGATGATGAATTATCAAGTGTCAGTTGACAGACGGTTTTTGACATTTTCATTATTATCGTTGTCGCATGTTACAATAACTATTCCTACTTACCCCAAGTAAGTACACTACACATCCTATAAATATGATTATGTTGTAATTAGCTTCGTTCTCAGAAAATCCAATTACAACGCTGTTAATTAATTTCGGATAGAAAGTAATGGAAGCCAAAGAGCGTAGAAAAGTGGCATTATTACGACTTTTATCGATAGAAAGATGTCGATAACCTTTTTAGACTGACAATTATTGAACACTTTTTTAAATCTATTTCTCAGTGGAAGACGGAAGACTGTTAGATAGGCTTTTTTCGTTTCAGACCCGCGGTAACCATAACGGGCATTTGGGCGTATCTCGCCATGCCAGTTAGTTCTTTAAAGGGCACGTTTTTTTTAGCGTGGTAGGGTCACGGTAATGGAATGAATCCCGCGATCCCGGCAGGCTTTGGTCTTCTGTCGTCATCTTGCTGACGCTCATTGATTCGCACGTGGAACACAACGCGCCGTTGACCCGGGCATGGTCCGTGGTCGGGCAGCGAGTTAAGCGCGCGTTTTAGACTAATTTTGAATAACGCGACCAAATGACATGATCTGTTCGCCTACCATGACGTTTTAAAGCAGGAGTTGTTCCAGTGTGGGAACGAGATGGCGCTAGATGACTTGTATAGCTATGTCTCTTTCCCACACTGGAATTACTGTTGCTTTAAGACTTACTGGTAGGCCATCTGTTTTGTCTTGAATGCCGCAGAGGCTGAGCGATTGAATCGTTCGATTTTTACATGGAACTTTAATTGTTTATGAACTACTAGTACTTATTGTTTCCAAATTTAGATGTTTGTGTGATGAAATTTTAATTAACTCACCTATGATGCAGAAAAAAAAGGAATGATATTTAAATGGTTGTTGATTTTTCAAAAATCGCTTGTCCGATTTCGATAAAAAATTCGTGGAATTTTGAAAGTATACGCGATCCAACAAAAAAAAATCAAATCGTTTGACGAGTGACGGAGTTATGCGCGAACAAACAGAAAAAATATAAACATCCGAATTGAGAACCTACTCCTTTTTTTGAACTCAGTTAGATAAGCCGTTCTCCTACCTTCACAAACAACCAAAGGAATCAAGTAATAAATACGATAATATAGAAATCAAGCCATCTAATACATAACATGTACGGAACTCATCATAATTTCCCTCACTAAAACTTGACTTGAATATTTAATGGAAGTGCATTTCTACAACCGTCTGGCTTAGCTTAATATTCAGTTCGAACCACAGATATAGTAAAACTAGATATGGCAAGAACAAAAGATTGGGTAACAGTCTTAGCACAAGAGTTTTTTTGCACGGTAAAATCATCAAATGAGTTCTCTCACCAAGGACAGAGTAGGGGGAAGTCTTGTACTGACTAAAATCCACGGTGTCCTTCAATAGCCCTTTACTTGCTGACAGGCTTTGTTCCTCTAAGGAGGTCCATCACTGTGCTCACAGGTCTTTAAGTCGAGTTTACCTGTCACTGACTGAGCGGTCAGCATTACTAAGAAACTTTCAGCGCTGACCATCCGCGTGCGGTCAGCGTGACAGAAAAACTAAAGGCGCGCGTGGAACAGGGCGCGCGTGGAACAGGGCGCGCTGGGCAAAAGTCTGAGCACTATGGTTTATGAGACATTACGGCGCCGCCCGCTCAAAAACGGATATTCCTAGGTCTTATAAACTTGTTAAACATTTTCAATTACGGATTGTGTGATTTTATTTATTACTGTACTTCGAGTTATCTAGTGATAAGGATATCTGCGGTTCAAACAATATATTAAACGGCGAAATTTAGTACACCACGCTGGTTTCAAGAAACCTAATCAAATTTCCGACATCGTATTTTGGTTGCGTTATACGTGAATGCTAGGAACGAAGTGATGAATGAATGAATGAGAGATTGAAATGAATTTTGATATTTGATGTGGAATTAATTATCTGTATTTTAATAATATAATTAGCTAGGTTATGTAATACCTAATGTGGTTTTGCCCAACCACACACACAGGTAAGTACGCGCAGGCCGCGGCCGGGTTTACGCAGGCAAAACTGTGGAGAAGCTTGTGCGTGCAGTAGGCCCATAAAAGGCCCGTCAAAATACTAGGCTAGCATAAGCTAAAGGTAGTATGTTTTTTTACAACGGGGTCAACAAAGTTCAATGGGCCGGTCAAAGCTAATTGTAGATGGCGCGACCATAGCTAAGTCTTAATCCGACCTATGAGGTAGTACTTATAAGATTTGAACCAATGACGAGATGCTTGGAACTAGCTATAGTAGCGCCATTCGTTTCCCAATTGCCACCTCCATTGAAAAACACTTTTGCTCGACGTGACACGAGAGGGGGGAGGTAACTATTAATGCCTACTGCGCTCAAAATATTACAGCCTTAAACACCCTGTTTAAAGACAGACCCTTTCCATAAAAACAATTAAGATGGCTGCCGTGCCCGTGTATAGCAAGTAAGGACAAAGGACCAAGGCCGGTGCATAAGGACGTGTTTACGATGTTTACAAGCCGCATAAGACCAGTTCAACAATATAAACTAAACCTTAACATATATGGCATAAGGTTGAAAATTTTACATTGGACCTAACAAAGTGAACGTGAAAACTCTTGACGATGTCTGTGTTGGTGTGATAGGGTTCTATCTAGATTTCTTGGTGTTTTTTTAATTGAATAAAGATTACTTACGTGGTTGTTTAGTTAGCCTTCTGAAGAGTACCTGTAATGCAAAGAGAATTTCTGAATAAAATATAAAGCAAACTCATTATTAAGTACAGACGCCAGCACATCAACCTACCTTAAACTGACATTTTTTTTAAATACATTTTCAACCATAACACAAAAGTGGAAGGTTAATGTTCGATCGGGGAAGGTTGCCCTGCTGGTGTCTGTACAATAAAACATAAGAATGGAATAAACTATACCATATTGAAGGTATAAAAATACAAAAAAACAGCGAAACGTACAACAAAATGTGAAAAAGTTAATAAAATATAAATTGTTCAATTTAAACAGCCCAATAGTTTGTGTAAAATGTTCTTCATTTGTGAATATTATTTAAATGTAAAATGGTTGAAATTTAATATGATTTGTTTGAGTGGTGCTATATCTTCGTTTGCTATTTAATTGTGTAGTATAGAGTGCTACGGCGTAGACAGCTACGGCGTAGACAGCTACGGCGTAAACGGCTACAGCGCAGACAGCTACGGCGTAGACGGCTACGGCGTAGACTGCTTTAGTATATGAGTAGATAATGGTATGACGTAGCCAGGCCATGGCCATTCTATCAACCTATTGATTATAATTATCGTTTTCATAAAAGAGTTACCTAATATTCGTCCTAAATTTCATTCTTCCAAATCAAATCAATTGTTCCGAACATTTCTCATACATCCCTTGGTCTCCATGTTTTTTTCTAATACTGTAATCAATCCATTTTTTCGTCAGTAAATCTCTAGTTTACTTTTTGTACTCCTGAATGATTGAATTGGTTTCAGCTCTGAAGTTCGGAGCCAAACAAAATAAAACTTGGTTCGGGAAAAATTGAGATTTATTTCAATTCTCCGGATTTTATCGCTACTGTTTTTCTGTAGAGATTGTGAATTTCTGCGAAAATTCATTTTGTAAAAGTAGAACTTTAGCTAAGTAAATGCCTGTGCATTGTAATATAATAAATTAAAAAATGTTACTGATATTCTGAAAATCGTTTTCAGTCAACTGGACTCAATCGTCATGACAACGGCTCATAACCATTATAAAATATAATAACATAATATAACGAGACAGTACTGTTGCAAATGAGATAGTGACTAACAATATTAGTCTTGTCTCTATTTTATATTATAAATCTGTGTATATTACCAAGCTCGTAGCCGGTAATATGGTGGACTGTTGAACTCAATGGGAACACCAATAGGGTCGAAAATGAAACCGCAATTGTGTTCTGATCTAAGCTGGTATACATTTAATAAAAAAATGAGAGACCCCAACCAAATCAATGTTAGCAAACGATAGCGCGATCTATTTCGACGACAACGCCATCTATCGAGCATCGGGGCAAACATTTTGCACTTTCGTAAATTATATATTATGGTTTCGTTACAAACATACCGGCCACCAAGGACATACAGTGACGGGATGTGTGACTTAATACAAAATCGAAATATTTGGAAGTATTAAATTTAAATTCACAACAATATCATAAGGAAAAAGCCAAAATAGTTCGTAGTTTTTTACAAAAAAGTAGGTACAATAAAATAACAGTAATAACAAGTGAAATAACTTATTGAGCGATTGGCAAAATACATAGTTTGGAAGTTGGTCTCTTTATGATAGATGATTTTGTGCGCAATGTGACTACACGGGTTACGCTATCATCGCCCGGATGTTTCTCTACTACTCGTCCCAACAACCAACGACTAGGCGGTAAATCATCCTCCTTAATTAATACAATATCACCAATATTGGGCTCAGGAACTTGAGAAGACCATTTGTATCTATTCATGAGATTGGACAAGTATTCCTGGGACCATCGTTTCCAAAATGACTGCACCATCCGTTGAACAAATTGCCATCGAGACAAGTAATTTACATTTGTAGTTTCGTAATTTTTGTCCGGCACATTTACTAAGGGTTCACCGATCAGGAAATGTCCTGGGGTTAAGGGCAGGGGTTCATCAGGATCAGTAAAGTTTATGACGCTTATCGGTCGTGAATTTAAACATGCTTCGACTTGATTCAGCAGCGTAGACATTTCTTCATACGTTAGTGTAGCGTCACCGATTACCCTTTTAAGGTGAAACTTTGTGGATTTCACCCCAGCTTCCCATAGACCACCGAAATTGGGAGCATGAGGCGGTATAAAGTGCCACTCCGTATTGTTTGCCTCTAGGTGTTCTGCTATTGCGGGTTGAATAGATCCCAACTGTTGTAGTTCTCTAGAGGCACCTACGAAATTTGTACCGTTGTCACTCCACAACTTAGCACAATGACCTCGCCTTGCTACGAATCGTCGGAAGGCAGCTAAAAGTGCCTGTGTACTCATATCGCTGGCGACCTCCAGTTGAAGAGCGCGGGTGGACATACAAACGAAAAGGCATATGTAGCCTTTGTATGAGCGATGCCCGCGTCCTTTTGTCGTTCTTATGCTAATAGGACCCGCGTAATCCACGCCGCTGTGTAAAAATGGCCTTGCTGGTGTGCATCGGACGGATGGGAGATCACCCATCAATTGGTTTCTAACGCTAGCTCTCTGTTTTGCACAAGTTACACATTTGCGAACGTAATTTTGAACCAGAGATCTAGCACCTATTATCCAATAGGCTGATCTTAAAAAGTTTAAAAGCAACTGAGGACCACCATGCAGTGTCTTCTCATGAGCATCTGCAACTATAAGATGAGTTAAATGACTGGAATGTGGTAGAACTATCGGATGTTTCACTGCTTCGTTTAACTCCGATTTTGCGAGTCGTCCTCGAACTCTCATGATACCTTTCTCGTCAATAAAAGGGCAAAGTGATTTCAATCTGCTTGATTTCATATTTAAATACCCTTGTTCCTTTAATTGTGTATATTCTATACTAAATGTTTCCCTTTGTGCCTTCTTTATACAGCTTTCCAATGCAGTTTCTATTTCATGATGCTTTAAATATTTACTTTCTTGTTTGTCTTTTTTCAAAAATCGTCTGCAATACGCAATCACTCTAACTAATTTACGTAGGCTTTTTTTTTTTTTTTTTTTTTTTTTTAACGTGGTAAAATCATCAAATGAGTCCTGGCCTGGCCTGGTCCTTGGCCCTCTGAGAGGGGGGCCCCGTCATTATGCTGACGCTCTTTGAGGCGCGCGTGGGACACAACGCGCCGTCGACCCGGGCATGGTCCTTGGTCGGGCAGCGAGTTGCCCTTTACTCGCTGCCCGCATGCCCGCGCCTACGGTGGCCGGAGATCATCAAGCGACGTCCGTCGCCGTGGGCGCCTACCACTGCGGCTGGGGCGGAGGGAGGACGCTGTCCTCTCTCGCTCGCGGCCTGCCTCCTCCTTGACGAGCATTACTGCCTCGCAGAAGGAGCTGACCGCTTCCCACTCCGTCTCGCCCCGCAGCATGGCCGCAACCAATGCCGGGCGCGAGAGGTCTCCGCCTATCGCAGCCGTGAGGACACGTCGGTGCTCCGCCCAAGCTGGGCAGTCTTGCACCGTATGCTCCACCGTGTCCTCCGGGCGATCTTCGCAGTGGTGACACCCAGGCGTCTCCTCCTTTCGCATCAGCCACAGGTACCTCCCGAAACTTCCGTGTCCGGTGAGGACCTGCGTCAAGCGGTAGGTCAGGACGCCATGACTTCTCTCCAGCCACTCCTCAAAGAGGGGTCTTACCGCCGCAATTGCGGCGTGCCCGGCCGTCGGTCGCGACAGTCGTTCCTTCCATACTGCCCTGAGATCACGCCGGAGGTCTTCGCGCCGCGCCTCGACTTCGCGAGGCAGCGGGGTCACGCCCCGGCGCTGCGCCTCCACGCGCCACTCATAGACGCGCTGGAGGGCAGTCGCCTCCAGATCCCAGGGCAGCAATCCGGCAAGGAGGTTGGCCGATTCGCCGGCGATCGTGCGGTATCCCCGGATCATCCGGATAGCCATGACCCTCTGGCATGCGACCAACTTCAGTGGTCGCGTCCGGATGCTCAGGGCCCACACAGGGGCCCCGTAGAGGGCCATGGACCGCACGATACCGGCGTACAACCTCCGGCAGGAGGTGTTTGGCCCGCCGATATTGGGCAGGAGTCGCCTGAGGGCGCCTGCTGCCCGGTTCAGCCTCGGGGCCAAACTCAGGAAATGCTCCCTGAAGTTCCATCGGCTGTCGAGGACGAGTCCCAGGTACTTCATCGTCCTCCCGACGCCGATGCGAACCCCTCCCACCGTTATGTGGGACTCTGACCGCGGCGCATTCAGACGGCCATGAAAGCACATGGCCTCCGTCTTGTGCAGCGCCACGTCGAGTCCCAACCGCCGGATCCTCTGAACGACTGTCGCGACCGCTTCCGTCGCCACGTCGGCCGCCGCCTGGTGCGACTCTCCCTGTGCCAGGACGAGCGTGTCGTCAGCGTAACATATTACGCTGACGCCATCAGGGAGGTCGCTGCGCAGCACCCAGTCGTATCCGATGTTCCACAGGGGCGGTCCCAAGACCGATCCCTGTGGAACACCGCACGACATCTCTCGCCGGTTCCACTCTCCCCGGTGACCGGGGTAGATGACGGCTCTGTCCGTCAGGTAATCCTCGACTATACGACGGAGGTAGGTCGGCACCCGGTGATACCGGAGTGCCTCCCTGATGCAACTCCAGGGCAGGGTGTTAAAGGCGTTGGAGATGTCCAAAGACACCGCCAAGACGACCCTGCCCCGGGCCACTGCATCCCCCGTCGTGAGGGCTCTAACGCGCATGATAGCGTCCACCGTCGAGCGCCCCCTGCGGAAGCCAAACTGGCACTCCGACAGGTTCGGGCCCACCCGATTTAGGTGCCCGACGAGGCGGTCTGCAATGACTCTTTCCAAGAGCTTGCCCACCTCGTCGAGCAGCACGATGGGCCGGAATGCGGACGGAGAGTCCGCAGGGCGCCCGTGCTTCTGGATCAGGACCAGTTTCCCCGTCTTCCAACGAAGCGGGAACTGGCCCCTCTCCAAGCATGCGCTAAAGAGCCCCCCCAGTCGAGGCCCGAGAGTCCCCGAGGCCAGGACCCAGGCTTTTCCTGGCAGGCCGTCGGGTCCCGGGGCGGTATTTTTGGCTTTGAGCCGCTGTACCGCCACTCTCAGGTCTACCTCGGTCACCTCTGGAGCGTCGTAGACGTCGTCGTCGCTGTGGTCCGCGTTTGCGTCAGCTTCGTCCTCAGATTCCGTCGGAGACGGAGCCATAGGCGGGGGGGTATGCTCCCCCCGCGATGGGAACAGGGCGCTCACCACATCCTCCACGAACTGAGGCTGGAGACTCTGCGTCAACGGGGGAGCCCAGGGGCGGAGCTTTTCTCGCACCCACTTGTAGGGGCGGCCCCATGGGTCCCCGTCCAGAGACTCCAGCATCTCCTTGCGGGCCAGTTCCTTGGCCCGCCAGATCTCGTCGCGGAGGACGGTCTTCGCTGCCCTGTAGCCCTCGTACAGCTCCGCCTCCACAGCCGCCGCGTCCGGAGGTCGGGTGCGGCGCCTGCGGAATCTGGTGTACCGGCGGCGCGCGGCAACGCACGCTTCGCGCAGCGCTGCTAACTCGCGCGACCACCAGTACAGCTGACGCCGGGCGCGTCCTTGCCGGACCCGGGGCATGGCCACGTCGCAGATCTCCGACATGGCCTCCCGGAACCACTCGGCCTCGTCGTTTATGTCGGCAGGCCTGTCCGGTGATGACACCCAGGCCCGCACGATCGAGGCTTCCAGGAATAGCTCCCGGTCCAGCTGCTTCAGCGCCCATCGCGGACCACTTGGGTTCCGTCCACTTGGGACCGGCGCGTCTGAGGTCTGGGCGGAGACGTCGAACCGGATATACCGGTGGTCGGAATAGGTCTCCACCTCCTCCACAACACGCCAGTCGGTGACGCGCGGCGACAGGTCGGAGGTGGCGAACGTAATGTCCACCACCGACTCGCCCCGCATCCGCACGCACGTGGGGACAGAACCCCGGTTCTCGATGACCAGGCCATGTGCCCGGGCCCAGTGCTCGAGCATCCTGCCCCGCGTGTAGTCCGTGTACCGGGAACCCCAAGCCACATTCTTGGCATTGAAGTCCCCGAGGACGAGCGCGGGGAGGGAACCAAGGGCGACGACGACGTCTCCCAGCTCCACTAGGGAGTCTTGGAACTCGGCGAGAGATCGGTTCGGGGAGAAGTAAACGCCTACCACGGCGATCTCCCCGAACCGGGCTGCGACAATCCCGCGCCCTCTCTGTACGCGATCGAGAGGCGGGGTACCGGCGGCGGCCGACGAAATTAGGGTCACCGAGCCGTCCAGGTCCGCTACCCAGTCGTTCCTGGGCGGGACAAAATACGGCTCGGCGACCACGGCGACGTTTATCAACCACTGCGCCATGCTCTGGAGCAAAAGATCCTGAGCAGCGGCGCAGTGGTTGATGTTCGCCTGGAGGAAGCGCAATGGAGACATTATTCTGAATCCATTGCGGCCTCCTCCAGGGCCCCCTGCGAGGGCGCAGCCACGGCGGCGGCGGCGGCGGCAGCGGGAGCGGCGGCGGCGGCGGTGGCAGTGGCGGCGGTGACGGCGGCGGCAGAGGGCCTACCTCTGCGCCTGGCTTCAGTGGGTGGAGCGCAGGACTTTCCCCCAGCCCGGTGATCGGCCGGCTTGCCAGCCGCCTCACATGCGAAGCAGTGAGGCGGGGCGGAGCACGAGCCGGCCTTGTGACCGGGCTGACCGCAGCGGAAGCACCTATCGCTGCGGTCCACCTCCGAGGTGCAGACGCATGCCGCGTGGTTACCCACTTGGCAGCGGTAACACCTCAGGGGTCGGGGTTCCAGGATCTTTACCTGCGCCGACACCCATCCCACCAGGAGCCTTCGGCCCTCCTGTATCTTTTTGGCCGCCGTTACGGGGCAGCTAACCGTTACGGTTTGCAGCCCCGCAAATCCAGGACGCAGAGCGCCCGCCCTCACCTCCTCGGGAGAGCACCCCCCAGTCCTGGCAACGGCGGCCACCACTTCTTCCGCCGTCACTGAGTCGTCCAGACCCAGAATGCGCATGTCTGCGCGCTTGGTGGGTCTGGAGACGCGGGCCTCCTCCGCATTTAAGGACGCTCTGAGCCGTTCGGCCAGAGCGTCAGCGGTGGGGCCACTGGCCGCGCCAGGGAGCTCCAACATGCGGGCCCCCGTTGCAGTGACCCGCAGACGGAGGCCGCCGGTGATTCCGAGCTCCCCAAGGTTTACCGCCTCGCGCGCCTTCGCGAGCACGTCGCGGTACGACACGCCCTTCTTGACCGCGTCCGGCTGCAGCGTTATCACCACAGCCGCGGTCTTTGGGGCGCGCAATCGCGCCGCGACGTCGCGCTCCTTTCGCTGTCGCCGCCTCTCCCTCCGCTTCTTGGATCGGGCCGCCTTGGCAGCCTTTCTCCTCTCCCCGGCCACTTGCCAATCGGCGCCGGCCGGAGGAGCCTCTGGAGGAGGCTGCTTCTGCTGGGGCGGCCGGCGATCTGCCTGGGCCCTCCTTTTTGCCGCCAGTGTTGGCCTCGCTGGCGTCGAGGTCGAGGTCGGAGTCGTAGTCGGCCGCGCCGACCCCGAAGGGCCCGGCCTAGCCTGGCTGGGCGCGGCTGGAGCCGTCCTCGCCCCCGCCGGGGCCGACCCCGCCCCCGCAGGGGCCGTCCGCACCGGGGCCGTCTGCGCAGGGGCGATCCGCGCCGGGGCCGCCCTCGCCTGAGGCGGCCTCGTCGTCGGGGGGGAGTTCGACGCGGCCGCGGCCGCGTACGAAGACGCCAGCGGGGGCCTCAGCACGCGGCTCTCCAGCACGGAGAACCGCCGCTCAAAGGCGGCCAGCTCCTGCCGCACCAGGGTGAGGACTGGGTTCTCCCCCGGCGCTGGCGCTGGCCGGCCTTTCTCCTTGGGGCTCTCCGGTGGTGCCCCCCGACGCCCGGCCGCCTGCATTCCGGCCAATTCGGCCCTCAGGGCGGCGTTCTCCTTTTGGAGAGCCCCCATGGCGGCGGTCAGGCGGGTGATCTCCGTCCGCAGATCGGACAAATCGTCCCTTGCGGACGGAGTTTCGCCATAAAGTCGCGCCGCCGCCACGATGGAGGTCATGGCCTCCGCGATCGCGTCCTCGCGCGTCTTCTTCCTTCTTTTCATGGCGACCACGCGCATCGCGGACGCCACGACCTCCTTCAGTTTGGCCTCGTTCGAGGCCAGACTTGTGTTGGGCTCTCCAAGGGAGGGCCCCCTCCCCGAAGTCTTGCCTCGGCCCTTACCCCGCACGCTCGTGGGGATCTTAGGGGCCGAGGCAATCCCTTCCTCGGACGACGATATAGCGCCTTTAGTTCGTCGGCGCTTTAGGAACTCGGACCTTCGGTCCGACTCTCTCCGGCTCCTCTCGGCGCTAGAAGCCGAGCTCCGGGAGCTGGTGGCGTCCGAAGCAGAGTCAGACTCTGACTCTGCCACCATCGTTGCATCCTCATTAGGAGCGGCACCCTGTGCCCGCTCGTTATTCGGTGCCGGTGAGGAGGACGTGCTGGACAAGTCCAGCGACTCCTCCCCACAGGCACGTGAGCCACCTTGGCTCGCTGCGGCGACTGCCGGTGTATTGGGGTTTTCTTTAAAAAATTCTTCCATTTTGTTCCCACGAGTAATATTATGTTTCCAACCATCCAACCAATAAACAGGGTTCGCACTAACGGCTGATTTTACCCACAGCTACCCGTCAACCAAGCTGTCAACCTCCCTCGCGGTGCGCCGCCGCTTGGAGGTTCGGGGTAATTTTTTATAGAGGTTTTCTTCCTCGCGGCCCGGGCGGTTAAGCCAAGGCCCTCGACCCCCGTCGAAAGTCATAGACGTGATCATGACAATCTTCGGGGCTACGAGAATAGCGGTGGCAAGAGGAGGCGGGAGTGCAAGACCTCCTCTTGCCTGCCCGGTGGCAGGGTTAGTGCACGCCGGGCCCGCTCTTACTCCAACCACTGTGCCCTCTGATACACAGAGGAACACGTGGTGGAGCGGTGTATCCCTCTTGGTTGGTTTCTCCCTCTGAACGCAGATGCCCAGAGATCATTGAAACCGCAAGCCCCACCACGACGGCAACGTGGAGATACGACGATGGGGAATTTACGTAGGCTAGAATATCTTTCAAAAATTACGTGCTCTGGAATAATAGCTGAATGTACCTTTATTGTCTGTTCTAAATCTATTTTTAAATTCTTTGGTTTATTGTACTCAATTTTGTTGTTTTTCAGAAATGAAGGTCCTGAAAACCATAACTCATTATTTATTAATAAGCTAGGAAGAATTCCCCTTGAAGCGCAGTCGGCTGGATTCTCTTTGGTTGATACGTGAAACCATTGAGATGAACTCATTGAACCTAATATTTCAGCGGTCCTGTTTGCAACAAAGGTTTTCCACCTACTAGGGTGACTGTTAAGCCACGCCAGCACTACTGTTGAATCAGTCCATGCTGTGATCTTTTCCCTTGAAATATTTAAAATCTCTGCTGACTCTATCAACAGCTTTGATAAGAGAACTGCACCACATAATTCCAATCGAGGAATGCTGACCTGTTTGATGGGAGCTACTCTGGTTTTTGCAACTACTAGTGAAAAATGCACCTTGCCTGTCCCATCAATTGCTCTCAAATAAACAACAGCGGAGTATGCTGTTTTGGAGGCGTCGCTAAATCCGTGTAACTCAAGATCATCATTGGAGTGTGCTCCCAACCAGCGAGGTATCCGAATATTGGTGAGTAATTTTAACTCTTCGCGGTAAGTACTCCACTCTAATATTAGTTCCGTGCTTAATTCCTCGTCCCAACCAACCCCTGCGAGCCACAACTTCTGAATGAACACCTTTGCTAGAACCACACTGGGGGCTAACCAGCCTAATGGGTCGAACAACCGGGCTATGTCAGATATTATGGATCTTTTTGTTACAGGTGCCAGCGCGAGCGGAGGAAGACTAACGGCGTACTGAAAAGAATCTACGCGGCGGTTCCAGGTGAGTCCTAAAATTTTTATTGTACTGTCTAGTTTTATTTCTATGTTCTCTTTGTTCTTGTTCTGAATGTACTTATTTTGTGTGTTGTTTGTCCTTGTTTTTTCAGATTGTTGTTCTTCTGTGTTCCCATATATTGAACTTATCCTATCTAATAATAGTTGATTATTACTGTTCCATTTCTGTAAAGTAAATCCACCTTTTTCTAATAATTCAATCATTTGTTTACAGATTTCCACACCCTCATCTGTGTTGTTACATCCTGTCATTAAATCGTCCATGTAGAAAGAATTTAAAACTCTATTTGCTGCAAGAGGGTACTTTTCTCCTTCGTCGTATGAAACCTGATGGAGCGTTCTAACGGCTTGGTACGGTGCAGATGCGGTTCCGAAGGTTACCGTTACTAGCTCATAATCTTTGATTGGTTTTTCAGGACTATCTCGCCAGAGTATTCGCTGAAAGACGGCATCTTCATCGGCTATTTTTACCTGACGGTACATTTTTACTATGTCTGCCACTATCGGGCACGCCGCAATTGCGGCGGTAAGACCCCTCTTTGAGGAGTGGTTGGAGAGAAGTCATGGCGTCCTTACCTTCCGCCTGACGCAGGTCCTCACCGGGCACGGGTGCTTCGGGAGGTACCTGTGTCTAATGCGGAAGGAGGATACGTCTGGGTGTCATCACTGCGAAGATCGCCCGGAGGACACGGTGGAGCATACGGTGCAGGACTGCCCAGCTTGGGCGGCGCACCGACGTGTCCTCACGGCTGCGATAGGCGGAGACCTCTCGCGCCCGGCATTGGTTTCGGCCATGCTGCGGGGCGAGACGGAGTGGGAAGCGGTCGCCTCCTTCTGCGAAGCAGTAATGCTCGCGAAGGAGGAGGCGCGCCGCGAGCGAGAGAGGACAGAGTTCTCCCTCCGCCCCAACCGCGGTGTAGGACGCCCACGGCGACGGACGTCGCGCGACGATCTCCGGCCACCGTAGGCGCGGGCATGCGGGCAGCGAGTAAAGGGCAACTCGCTGCCCGACCAAGGACCATGCCCGGGTCGACGGCGCGTTGTGTCCCACGCGCGCCTCAAAGAGCGTCAGCATAATGACGGGGCCCCCCTCTCAGAGAGGGCCAAAGCCTGCCGGGGTCGCGGGATTATTCCCTAACCGTAACCCCGGAACGTAACAGGCTATGAAGGACACCGTGGATTTTAGTCAGTAGAAGTCTGACAGTCCCTCCCGCCCTGCCCGGGGTTGGAGGACTCATTTGATGATTTTACCACGCTAAAAAAAAAAAAAAAAAAAAAATGTCTGCCACTATACCAATTGAATACATTCTCCATTGTAAAACAGTATGTCTTAAATCGGCTTGCAGTGTTGGTCCAACCATTAGTGTGTCGTTTAGTGAAACTCCTTTTTTATTTTTTTCAGAAGCGTTGAAAACAACACGAACCTTAGTCGTGGCCTTGTCATTTCTTATGACTGCGTGGTGTGGTAAGTATACAGCTTCTTCTCTATTACCATTATCTTCTTGTACGAGTCTCATGTGACCTAATTCTAAGTACTCGTTAATAACATTTGTATACTTTTCTTTTAAGTCTGTGTCCTTACCTAATCTTTTTTCTAATGACCTGAATCTTGTTTCAGCTATATCCCGTGATCTTCCACCTTTACAAGCCGGCTCTTCATCTCGGAATGGTAATTTTACTATGTATTTACCATTGTCATCTCTCTTAGTCGTTTTAACATAGAACTCCTCACATTTTTGTTCTTCTGGATTTAGAAGCCTCTTAGTACTAATATGTTCTTCTATCTCCCAGAATTTCTTCAAAACTTCGTCTTCATTGACCTGTGCACAATGTACTCTTATATTTTTTGCGTGTGGTTTTGCTCCTTCATTGCTTGAGTTAACAACCCCTGAAAGAACCCACCCTAATGTTGTGCTTTGTGCAATCATCGTACCTGATGGATTTTTTACTATACCTTCCTTCACAATGTGACAGTAAGCATCAGCACCCAACAGAATATCTATTCTATTGGGCGTGTGGAACTTGGGATCCGCCAGGCACAGACCGTTGATACCAATCCAATCCAATGAACTTGTGATTAAACTCCTCTCAGGTAAGTACGAGGTGATCTTACCTAAAACATAGGCATTTATTTTAAGTTCAAAATCAGAGTCTATTGTAGACTTGATTGTTAAACTTACCATGCTTTTCGCAATGGTTGACCTGTCATCACCTAAACCTGAAACGAGGCCTCTGACTGGGACTTTCTGTAGTCTCAGCAGTTGAACTGTGGCTTCTGTTATAAAACATGCCTGTGACCCTTGGTCTAGTAATGCTCGAACTGTATGCGTTTCACCCGTTTTGGACTCGGCTTTTATTAGCGCAGTGGCTAATAAAACCTGTCTGGGTTTGAAGAGTTTGCCTGTAGACAAGCATGCGACTATCTGTTTATCACTAGTTGAAGAACTATCGATAGCAGACTTTGTGGTAGCTTCCTGGCCTTCGTTATCTCCGCTTGATTCTTTAGTAAGATGTAATAAGGTATGGTGTCGCTTCCTGCATACTTTACAGGAGGTCTGTTTTTTTGCAGTCGTGTACTCGGTGATTGCTGCCTAAACAATTGAAGCACATGTTGTGTTTTGCTACAAATTCTCGTTTACTTCCGGTGGACTCTTTAGCAAATTGTTTACAGAAACAGAGTTTGTGGAGTTCCGAGCAGTATTCGCAACGAATATTAGATGGATTTGTGGCTAGCATTGCTTTCGACGTATGACCTTGTGAACTACTACTGGCCTGGTGAGCTCCAGCCTTCCTCGGCTCTATGCATTCCAAAGCGCGGAAACGGTTTTCAATAAATACTTTTAATTGGTCAAAAGTGGGCAAGTCATTTATGGAATCATTAGCCCCGCTTAACTCCCACTGTTTCGTGTTTCGTTATCTAACTTAAACGTTATCATATGAACGATAATAACGTCCCATGTATTCGCATTTAAATTTTTAAGCGCATTAAGACAGTCATTAGTGACATCTAACAGCTCTTTTAAAGCACTAGCTGATTCCTGAAACAATCGCTTCTGGCTGAATAACCTTTTTAAAATACAACTAACTAGGTACTTTTTATTAGCATAGCGCTTTTGTAATAGAGACCAACATTCATTGTAGTTTGCAGCTGTGATTGGTGTATGCCTAATCAATTGTTCGGCTTCACCAGTGAGGTGGCTTTTAAGGTAGTGCAGTTTTTGCACATTATCTAAAGACGTGTTATTATGTACTAGCGAAGTGAAAAGATCGTGAAAAGCTGTCCATTCACTGTACTTGCCAGAAAAGTTGGGAATTGTGATCTTAGGTAACTTTACGAATGTACTGAATATCTTAGAGGAATCATTACTATAAGAACCAACCTTTTGTGGTAACGGTTCTTTAGAATAAATCTTATTTAATGTTGATTTCATTAAAGATTTGCATGAAATATAGGTATCTTCTGTGGAATCGTATATATCAACAATCTTTTGACCTATTTCCTCTATCTTGAAATGTATATAAATTTGTGTTTTCGTTTCTTTAAACGAAGACCAATCATTTTCCAACAACTCAAGCCTTGCCTCAATATATTCCACTGAGAGCCTGTCCTTTGGACACTTTTTGAAATTTGTAAAAGCCTTCTGTATTACATTTTGAAAGTCTTTCAATATGTTTAATTGACTCTCCATCATGAACAACAGCGAACAATTTTACGATGTACTTAAAATAATATAACTATCTTCCCTTTAACTTATATAACCAACAACAAAACGCTTGACAATAACCTAAGTGGAGACAACTTGTTATACTATGTTACAAAAAAAATTACAAAATTTTTCTAAGTCTCAAAAATCGCGAAATTTTTTACAAGTGTTTTAAAAATACACAAACTGACAAAAAATGGGCATAGGTTCCCCGTTCCGTCGTTTTTTGTAAAACTATTCTAAGTCCTTAACTAACATGCACAAAATAATTAAAGCTAAGTGGAAATATTTTAAAAAATCAATAAATCTTCTATGTTAAAATAGTCCTTGTAATAAAGTTCAAAATTGCTTGAAGAATTATGAGAATCACTGCTACTATTTAATTAAATTGTACTCACGATTTCACTTCACTCACACCGTTTTTCGGCTTAGGCGCAAAACGTCTCTTTCGCAAAATGCCACCTGGTCGTAAAACGTCTCTTTCGCAGAATGTCTCTTTCGTAAAATGTCTCTTTCGCAGAATGTCTCTTTCGCAGAATGTCTCATTCGCAAAATGTCGCACCTGGGACTTAGGAATAAAATTTTGATTTTCAAAACAAAAATCATTTATTTAAATTATCTAAAAATGTTTGTACTTAAATTTACTTAAGAATGTAAGCCAAATAAAAAAATATATTTTGATACAGTTAAAAACCATAATTGCACTTAGATAATTTAAATAAATGATTTTTGTTTTGAAAATCAAAATTTTATTCCTAAGTCCCAGGTGCGACATTTTGCGAATGAGACATTCTGCGAAAGAGACATTCTGCGAAAGAGACATTTTACGAAAGAGACATTCTGCGAAAGAGACGTTTTACGACCAGGTGGCATTTTGCGAAAGAGACGTTTTGCGCCTAAGCCCGTTTTTCTAATTGCCGTACTGGTGGTGCCCCCTGTGGCGTCACTTGGAACTTCGATTTTCGACTGCTGTCGCCGAACTCGTCACCTGGGCTGAGCGTTGCTGCTGACGCCCGGTTCCGGAACGCTGGACTGATGATCTCTCGTGGCGCCCTCTGTGGCGTCTCGATGAACTAATGGCTGCAGCTGAGCTCGTCAACCTTGCTAGACGGAGCTGACGCTGCACCTCTGCGCGGTACTCTTGTCACAGCGATCCACTGCGAGTACACTGGCTGATGCGGTCCAAAGCTGGCACCGCTGTGACTTCAAAACTTCAGACGGTTCTGGGTCTGATCCAGGGTCGATGGACCAATGTATATTACCAAGCTCGTAGCCGGTAATATGGTGGACTGTTGAACTCAATGGGAACACCAATAGGGTCGAAAATGAAACCGCAATTGTGTTCTGATCTAAGCTGGTATATATTTAATAAAAAAAATGAGAGACCCCAACCAAATCAATGTTAGCAAACGATAGCGCGATCTGTTTCGACGACAACGCCATCTATCGAGCATCGGGGCAAACATTTTGCACTTTCGTAAATTATATATTATGGTTTCGTTACAAACAATCTGAAAGTGAATGTTCTGTTTTCACACCTAAACCGATTTTCACGAACTTTGGTGAAGAAATAGAATGACCCTAAAGACAGTTCCAATTATATGGTCCCACATTTGCCATCAGTGATACTTTTATCTAAAAAATTATGGTGCATTTTAGTCGATACGAGTCTGAGAGTCATTTACGCTCCATCCAATAAGAGAGGACTTATTTGATGATATTACCACTTTAAAAAAGGTCTAGATTTACCACTAAAAAGGGCTAGATTTAGCTAGTGTATCAAGCAAAGACATTAAACTATATACGAGCAATACGGGACATCACGAAGAAAGTTGTGATCCAAAACTTTTTACCACTAGGTAAAAAGTCGCTCAGTCTAGTAGGCGCGTTGCTATGCAACGCTAGATAGTGCTAACGAACAATTTTGTATGACAATTTTCCCAATGCAGCCTACTATAGGTTCTTTTAAATCTCTTTAGTGTCAAGTAACAAAGACAGTCTGTTATAGAAGAAAAAACCCACGACTTCCTTCTCCTTCACTATTCTTTTTTGTTTAAATTCGTTACAGGATCCAAGTCAGGTAAATTTATTCTCCGGGACACGTCAAGCTTCATTGTCTCCGCGCTTTACTGGTTACCACTGCTGATTCTGGCTTGCAGATGTTGCAGTGGTATGCGGATAGTGTTGTTTGCGGTTGTCCAAAAAATAAAAACGACTATACGTAGAGTAGTCTCGCTTATAATTACTGGACCAAAAAAAGCAGCCGGATAATAGAATCTGCTACAATTTTATTATCAAATCAAAAACGCCATCATTTCAGACAATTTTTTAAAAACAATAACTCAAGAATTTGAATAATTTCACAAGTCCTTAATTTTTTTATTGTGTTATATAAAATAACAAAGGAGGTTTTACATCTTATTGTCTTCTTTTATTAATCTCTGGTCGTCTTTATGTTTATATATTTCCCGTTTTATATTAACGCTTCAGGCGCGTTAGACGATTTTCACCCTTGTGCCTCATAAAATGAAGTATAGTTTTCGTTGTGTTGTGTTTAATTTATATTTTTTCGGTTGAGATAGGCTAATATTATAAGAATTATAATAATACAGACGTAGCTTTTGCTTGAGCATTCTGTGACCTTCACGAAATTGCCATTTTTAGAAATGTTAAGGAATCGTGGATAAAATTAAATATTTTTTTGCGAAATGCTAAGGAAATAAGGCTCATTTAGTGATTGGATACTGCTGTTATTAATTTGAATTGTTCCTTCCGTGTGACGGCATCTGACGACGAGTAATGGGCGACCCGCTGTCCGATCATATACCATGCTAGGGTCGACGGCGCGTCGTGTTTCACGAGCTGTCAGTATTTAACGGGGTCGTGGGACTTTCTTACCAAGTTACCGTGACCCTGAAACGTAAGGGGCTATTGAAGGATCACCGTGGATTTTAGTCAGTACGCGTCTGACTGTCCTTTCCGCTCCAATGAGTGTTATGGACTCATTGAATGATTTTATCTCCACACAATATCGCATAGCAAAAGAACTATTATAATATAATATCGTCAAATAATATCTGTTTATTATATATACATATAATATATGTTTGTAAACGCACCTACGACACAGTACAAAGTCCTAGTGTGGGGCAACGTTTTAAGAAAAACACGTTTCAATCCAGTATCTAGCGGTGATTCCTATATTTCAATCTCTTTAAGCTGGATCCAGCCTTAGTGCCGGGAGCACACGGCACGTTGCGGCACCGCACCGTAAAGATTTTGCCTAACAAATATTTGCCACGTGTGTCTACAATTAGGGAGAAATTTTTGCATTGCGGCGTCGTGTACATGAGCCCTTACACCAGAGATGTCCATACTTTTTGCTGTGAAGATCGACTTGAGAAAAAGTTAAGGGTTTAAGATCGACAGCTTTATTTTTATGTTGTTTTTAGTTACACAGTTTCTTCAGCTTTTCAGCAGTTTTACATAGTTTCTTAATCTTGTAAAGTTTACACACATTTGTTTTGTAGATTGGAATGCTTCGTAGGTAATTTATAAATATTCGAAAATAAAATTTTGTAGGTACTAAAGTCTTAGATCGACCGTGGAACCTCTCGCGATCGAACGGTTGGGCACCACTGCCTTACACAGTAAACCTCAGCACAGAAAGGATAAAACCCTTATTGACTAACTTATGTCTCAAAAGAACTTCCTAAATTATTCATTTAATGGCCTAACTTAAAGTAAAGATAATTCTCACTTTATGAACCTAAAGGTCAATGCTCTAAGCACTTTAATTTTAAACTTTAGACCTGAACAATGGAACAATAAATTTCTTACTCTTAATTATTCTTAAAATAACTTGAGACTTATACTAAAATTCCAAGAACTGGGCGTTCTTCTTTTGAGAACTCTTATAGAATCACTTTGTTGCCCTCTTGTTCGTCTGTCTTTCTGTCAAGAACAATTTTTTTTTTTGGAACGCATAGAGGTGTTGTGTTAGGCCGAGACTCCACCAAAGCTGTTTCTGAAATAAATCATTTTGTTTCAGAAACATATAATTTTGTTTCTGTAAACACTACGTCTTTGTCAGTATGTTTCGGTGCTGCCCACTTGCGGCGGAGAACACTTTACGTGATGTTTCAGAAACTGTGTATCCGAAACACTGTTGCTCAGTGAATACATGGCTTTAAGTTCACAATCTCTCCAAGCAGATCAAAAATTTAACTTTTATGTCAACACAATGAAAAAATACTTTTTTTAGCTTGGTAAAATCATCAAAATAAATGAGTCCCACCCAGGGCAGGGCACTGTCAGACTTGTTCTGACTAAAATCACCGGTGTCCTTCAACAGCCCTTTACGTACCGGGGTCACGGTAATTCGATAGTCGAAGATACTTAATTTTTTTAAGGTAAGAACAATGAATTTTACACCCCTTACCATTAATTCCTTTATCCCAAAAAAACTTATCAACAGCCTAAGGCCTTCATGAATCGGTTATTTGAAATGGTTATAATTCATTCGAGGCCACGGCCTGTCAGTTGGCGGCCTGGCCTGTCATCAATCAGAGACAGGCTCAGGACCATTTCTCAAGAATCAGGACAAAAGGAATAAGGATTCAGTTTTTTTAAGCTTATTTGTTTTTTTGGGACCTGTTGAGGGTACGAGCTGGGATTTAATAATGATAAGATGTCGGAGTTTTTGCTGTTTGGGCAGGATATATGTACCATCGCAATTGCTATCTCCGAAGGAAAGCAACAGAGGTCTGTCGGTATTAAAACACGCTCATTTGGTCACAGTTATATTGTAGTTACATGTAGGTTCATGTTACCATGTACCGGGCCATGTGATTGAAAACTTTTCCCGATTTTTTCATGCATGACGTCCTCATGGTAGCTCAAAGACATTAAACTATATACGAGCACTAGACGGGACATCACGAAGTTGTGATCCAAATTTTTTTACTGATTGGTAAAAAATCCCTCAGTCTAGTAGTCGCGTTGCTATGCAACGCTTAGAGAGTGCTACTGACGCACGGCATCAACAATTATGTATGACAAGTTTCCCAATGCCCGCTCTATAGGTTCTTTTAAATCTCTTTGTGGTAGCTACTGTAAACCATTACGGAACCCCTGAACTGTCCTTCGTCTTTATCACCAGACCCTTAGTGACAGTTACAACCCATCTAGGTGTAAAGTTTTTATCAGTACAAATTAATCAAGCTCAATTTACAAGATAGCTGCTGTGAATCGTTGAAGAGTTCCCTCGACTGTCTCTCGGCTCCATCATCAGATCAACTCCAGACCATTATTAAATCGTAGTGCTTTAAAATTCTTAACGAAAAAACTTACAAACGCACTAGTCCCTACAATTTTTGAAAGTTTCCCTCGATTTCTCTGGTCTTCCATCGTCATACCTTGATATGTTTATCATGGGACCACCTCTAAAATATTTTCTTTCCAACAAAAAAGAATCATCGAAATCGGTTCATAAACGACAAAGTTAAAAAAGCAAACATAAAAAATCATATATACCGTCGAATTGAGTAACCTCCTTTTTTAAAAGTCGGTTAAAAACACAAACTTCAGATTTCGTACACACAGTAGCCCCACATGGCGAGAGTTATAGTCGATTGACGTGAACGGTGCCCGCGGGACAGGCCGCTGTTTTATTGATTATCCCAATTGTAGGGAAGTCTGATTTTAATGCTGTTTTTTTTTGTTTTACTTCTTTTGTTATATTTTTTTACGTGGTAAAATCATCAAATGAGTCTTTCCATCCGAGGTAGGGCGAGAGGGACTGTCAGACTCGTACAAACTTAAACCAACGATGTCCTTCAATAGCCCTTTATGTTCTGACTGAGGTCACGGTAATGAGACAATTCCCGCGACCCCGGCAGGCTTTGTCACTACTGGATGGATTATTAAAAAAAAAAGGTTTGTGTTGTTCATGGGACTATTTAAACAGGCAACTGTGACCCTAGAACTTAAAGGGCTATTGAAGTAACATCGTGGATTTTAGTCAGTAAGAGTCTGACAATATTTTGCAAGAGGATGTTGAGATGGAATGGATGTGTGGAGTGACAAGAATGGATAAAGTAAGGGATGAATTTTATTTATAAAGAGAAGTTTGAAAGTGACGCCTGTTACAAAAAAAAATGAAAGGGAATCGTCTGTCTTGGTATGGACATGTGATGAGGAGGGATAAGAGTCATTTGACTAAAGAGTGATGAGCATGAATGTTGATGGATGGAGAGGAAGAGGAAGGCCAAAGAAAAGATGGATGAATTGTCTATGAGCGTGCGCGAGAACACGACACGACACGCACTTGTTTTTTGTTTTGTAAATATTTTTGGGTTTTTTTTTTCGTCCATCAGGTCGTTGAGAATCAGGAGAATCAGGGGAATGTTTTATTGGATCTTTCAAAAACATTCTAGTATATAATAAGGTACCTACACTTGAAAGTAGCAACGTTTGATACTGATCATTCATCAACGTTCACAATAGAAAGGGGTTTTCCCAATAGACGTCCTTTGATAATCCCCTGAGACATAACCGCAGTGTGTAAGAAGATAGCCTTACTTCAGCCGAAGGTCAAAGGTCAAATTTATCCTTATATACCCTAATATATAGTACATAATGTATTATGTCCCTTGGCAACAACATTTACCAATTATGTTTTTTTTTCTTCAAATATTGAGTTATACGACGGCTAATGTTAAATGTGCAAAACCTCTCGTGGAGTAACTCAGCCCATGTTACTGAACAATGTTTGTTCTAAGACTTGGAAATTCAAAAAAAAAAAAAAGATTTTTCATAGGTACTGATGGGCTCGATCAATTTCTTATTTTGTTTGAAAAACCAACATTTTGTTCAGAACATGGGCTGAGTTACCCCACGAGAGGTTTTACGCATTTAACGTTACACGTTGTATAATTTTTTTTTAGAACTTTTACAAGTTACTGGTACTGTTTCTACATATATTCTGTAGAAGGTTTTAGTATAAATTAATAATGAATATTCCGTGACAACGTCAGCATAGATCCGTTATAGTTTACTTGGATGGCGCATTTTCAAATACTGATTTAAAAACTCGGGTCGATTTTTGTTGAATATCATAAAAACTTTTTTTTTCAGAAGTCGGCGGCAAGAGTATTGAAGTGTTCCTGAAAATTATCAAATTAATCCCCCCAACTTGGACGGGGCGTCGCTCGCATAGTGTCTCATCGTCATTATTGTCAGCCTATAAACGTTCCCACTGTTGGGACACAAGCCTCCTCTCTGAGAGAGTGAGTGGGCCATAATCTACCACGCTTGCCCAGTGCGGGTTGGTGGATGTCACATGTGGTCGAAGTTTTGGTTCTAGGACATGTCGGTTTCCTCACGATGTTTTCCTTCACCGTTTTGAGAGCAGCGGTGATGAAATAACTGTAATGCGCCTGGCTGGATTCGAACCCATGACCTACAACTCGTAAGTCAGGGCCGATACCACTCGGCCACCACTGCTCCCATGCTGCACAGTATCTAAAGTGATAAAAATACGCAGGTCTGTCGATCATTGATCTCTATACTCTCAGGTTATCCACACCAAAACAGAATAACAACGAATAACAATTTCATTTTTCCCATAAACCTCTCAAACCATTCGAATTAAATAACCGACTTATCCGATTAATATAAATCAGAAACGATTCGAAAATCGATTGTTATCGTTATAAGTGGACGTATCGAGTTATATCAGGGCTCGTTGGCGTGGTTCCAGCCCTTCACGTAATTTGGACCAGCCAGATCTTATCTGGTGTAGTTGCGCTTTGTTGGAGTTATGTGGTGCGGGTTGAAGTAACTTTGTAAGGATTCAGAAGTGGATTGTCTTTAGAGTTCATTGATTAACTATAAGGTACTGATACACATGCTAAAAGAGCATGCTTGTAGTTTACATTCAAATTAGCATGCTCATTATTAGAAAATGGTTTCGATACACATGCTACTAAGTAGCATTTGCTTAAAGGTAGCATGTTCTCGTGCTTTAGCATGCTAGTTTAAAAAAAGCATGTGTATCTGTACCTTTAATGTTACTTAGATATTTTTCTTTTTTTTCTTGTGTGACCTCATTCTAGTGTCAGAGATGACTATGTCGCTTCGAAACCGTAAGCTTCCTTTTTTTTGCTTCTAAAACAACGCACACACAATACAGGACAATAATATATCCATCAAAGTGCATATGCATTTGTTCTGGTCCAGATTCGAACTTACAGGCTCGTATGAGAGGCCAGGGCCAGTATTACAACGTCTTAAAACCAGGCCTATTCCGGTGAGTGAAAGTGACAGAGCAATACAAGTCGTCTAGCGCCATCCCGTTCAGTCACTGAAACAAGCCTGGTTTTAAGACGTTATTATACACCCCCAGGTCATTTAGACGATTTTGACAGAAGATTGAAAATAAGATAATGGGTTTTGGGTAGATGTATCACCGTAATAGGTAATTTGTCACCATAAGACCGTTAGGAGGTGAATCCCACTTCAAAAATGGTTTTTGGGGTGGGTGGACTTTTTATCCCCGTACTACATTCTCAGCGACAGTTATCAAAGTTCATGCGAGCGACAACGCGAGCATAATCTAGTAATTTACATAAATTACGTATTAAACCTCCCTCAACGAGCAATACATCTTGTAACCCATAATAAGGACACACAAGCCATCAATCTACACAACACATCGAAAGCAATAAAATTACTTGAAGCCTACAAATCTGCTTACCCCACTGCAGTAGCGATATATTTCACCTGCTTATCGGGCGCACGTAGGCAACCTTAATGGTGATAACATCTAGGAAATGTGCATAAAGACTATTTTGTACACGAATGTTAGGGTATAGTGGAAGGTTTGTGTATGTTTATCAGTTGTCTAGTACCCATAACACAAGCTCTGCTTAGCTTGGGACTAGATTAAAATGTTATGAAAAATATTTAGTTTTAATTCCGCGACAAAAATCCAGGCTGCAGGATGCAATCCCACCCTATGCAGTCATGCATATGCACATGCAGCAAAGGACCCATCCCGCCCTCATGCATATGCACACATGCAACAAACGGAAAAGCAAGCCATGCAATCAAACCTATACTCGACACGTGGCCCCTCCACGGGGCATCCTCAGGAGATGTTGACTCGACAAGCGCTCGGCCTCGAATGAGCTAGTTTGACAGCTCTCGCCTCTTTATATACGTGATGCTATGCCGAAGGTCGTGGGTTCGATTCTCTCACCCAGGACAAATGCTTGTGTGATAAGCACGATCATTTGTTCTGTGTCTGAGTGTAATTTATCTATAATAGGTATGTATTTAGAAATATATAAGTATGTTTATCAGTTGTCTAGTACCCATAACACAAGATCTGCTTAGCTTGGGACTAGATGGCGTTGTGTGATAGTTGTGGAATGTTATTATTATTAGCTTATAATGGTACCATTGCTGGGACACAGTCCTCGTCTATGTGAGAGGGAGTGGGCCATAATTCACAACGGAGGCCCAGTGCGGGTTGTAGATGTCACATGCCTTCTAATTTTTGTTCGGGTATGCCGATTTCGTCACGACATTTGCCTTCACTATTTTAAGAGCGGTGGTAATGGAATAAAACACAAAGTAATGCACTTGGCTGCGTTCAAACCCGTGACGTACGACTCGTGAGTCGCGGCCGATACCACTACTGGCACTTGACGCAGGTGATCGAGGGAACACTGGGGTGGTTTTTGTTAGTCAAGTCTGACATGCCTTTGTCCGCCTTCCCAGGGAGGAGAAAGTCCATGAAGATTGCCACCTCGAAAAAAAAAGGATGAGCCTTTAGTGTTATCAAACGTATCCAAATCTAGATTCCGGCTGCTACTGCTTTTTTTCAGAAGAAAAAACCCAATGTTCTATCAATATCAAGTGAAAATTACCACAAGAAATGTGTTCCACATAACATTTAGCTGTCTACAAGCCCCAGAACGGGTGAAGTCGTAAAGATAAATGCCTCCATCCATTTTTACTTTACGAGCGCGATGATACTTATCCGTGAGCTTCTAATCTCATCTCAACTCATCTAAACGGTTCTCAGTAAAGCCTTCATGAGAGCTGCGTAAGAGCGGTGCACACTTATATGTATATGGCAGCGATTCTCAAACTGTGGGCGCCTTAGCCCCCTGGGGGCCTTCCTTATAACTGATTCATTTCATAAATTCACATTAAAAGCAATAAAATTTTTTGTAATGGTGGAAACCGTAATCAGTTTATTTCATAATGAGATAATAAGATATGAAAATATCTGAACGTAGACTTATAGAGTGGACTGATCATTAGCAGGTTAATACAGCCATACTCTTTAAAAAGATTGTTTTAACAACTGTCTCTTCTCTCTTTTTCTAAAGAGTATGGAAAATTAAACATGGGGCACTGTTTAGAACCTTCGTTGCCTATTCTCTAGATCTTTTAACTTTCTAATGAGTCTTCTCATCGCTTTGTAGTTTCTGCCTACATGGCTTCCGCATTTCCGCCCCATGGGCAGAAGGCGTGAGTTTATGTGTACCTAAAACCTACACGGTTCTTATAAATAACTTGATCAATACATATTTGTCTGGAATATAAAAGAGACTGTGACCTCTGAGTTTGTTTCGGATGTTTCTTCTCAGAGTAGTCAGGTAACAAACAAGTGAAAATAGTGTCTTTTTTACGTGTAAAAGAGTTTGCCAAAACCAATTTGCTGAATAAATATCATTTATCATTTAACAAAAATGAGGTAATTTTTTTAAACACTCTCGTAGGTAGCATTAAAACCAGGATCATAATTATGTATATACGGTGAGGTTTTTAACTAGGTATCATTGTTTCCTGGTATCAAATAGCTAGGGCAACGAGACAAAACAAAATCTACTAGAGCCATAGGATATGAACTTTGGGAACCTCTGGTAATATGATTTATTTTGAAAGAACTATTTCTGTACTAAAGTAGAATTAGGGATTTATTTTTACTGAGAGAGAGTAGCCTCTTACCGACATGGCTCTACTTGAGTAAATTGTACGTAAAGTAGGTTCTTCAGCAAGAGCTGAATCTGATATTCTGCATGGAATGATAATATATAATTTTCTGAACGTGCGTGATAGTTGACTGGCCAGAAACGAAAGCATAAAGCTCCGACAAAGCTCAGGAAATAATAACCGTGGTTTATTCCAGGATATGACAGGTAATTCATTTATATACATAAAAAACCCCAGTTAGATATAAGTACTATTTTATATATTTGAGGATTATAGACCCAAAAAAATGCCCTAAATCTATTCAGTTATCTAGTACAATGGCCAGAGGCATTACTAGAGTAAGCTTACTTCCATTTTAGGTACCTTTTGTCTGACTGGTTTCAACAAATCTACATCTTTGAATCCTAAAGCGATTGTTCCGGACCAATAAATTCAGAAATGATCTCAAATATTATTTTTAAATTGTCTAGATCAAGATTTTGATGTCTTTCAAATTCTAAGCCAGCTCTCGAGATTGAAGCACTCATCATCAACCATCACATCAACTGCATCGCCTTTTCCCAACTACATTAGGCACAGCTTTCAGTCTTAGGCCCGGATTCCACCAAAGCGGAAAGGAGAGGAGATGTGTTTGAAAAACCAATCAGATGTCCACTGAAGCTAAGCGAAGAGGAGATGTGGATGCAGTTGTATATCAGTATTTTACATGAGCGACTGCCTATCAGACCTCCACAACCCAATAACTGGTTTATACGATACCCTAAGACTGGTTGTCAGACTTTGGAGCTTCTGACTAACAGACGACTGAAATCGCAAATCTCGAGAAATATGTGCATTGGTTCGAATACCAAAAAAATATTTTCGGATTGGAAAAATCTATTTTCGTAGATCATCAATTGCACCAGGAGCCGCAGAGTGGCCACAGGGCAGCGTGCTCACAGGCTTTAGGTACTATCAGGGCTCTGACTGGGCACCGCCTAGGCCCATTGGGAAAGACAGCCCTGTTCATCATCTGCCTTTTTCCTTACTTTCTTATTTCAGCCCTTGTATTTCAGGTCGTATGGACCCAAATGAGGGCCGTTACAGCTAAGCCACTACTATACTCAGCTCAACCATCTTTCAACTTAATAGACCCATTTTTCAGTTCTTCTATGAATACAGTTTCAATGTAATAACATCATTCAATACCATAAATCATAAAAGAGACCTAAATGCCTTCACGTGTGGCCTATTTTCCCTTGAAATCCCTTCGTTTGGAAACCTTTTTAAGGTCAGATCTGTTTTACCGTGCGTCGTGTTATATTTATCGTTGGCCGACATTCTCAAAAACTTTCATTCCGCCATTATCCAACAAACTCTTTCCACATTGGCGTGTGGTTCAAGTTTAGGGAGGAGCGATTTTAAAATGTTTTTTTTTTTTTAAATCTAATTTTGATTTCAATTTTATGAAAGCTTTGTCCGTAAAATGTCTAGTCAATTCTCCATAGAAATCTACATTGTCTTATTTTTGAGTTTTAGATAGGGTAAAAGTTGTTGCATAATATTATAAATCACAATTATGATAAAATGAAATCTCAATTAATATAAGGTGATTAATAATCACAAATACACGAAATGACAGTGTATCATTTTAAAAATGTTACCCACACGTCTCGTAGGTGCGTTAACAAACACACATACAGTCACATTAAACTCACATATATCTGGAAATCTAACTTGTAGGTCATAAAAATACTTGATCTTTGCTGAAATCGAACCTGGGACATGCAGCACAGCAGCTAATCGCTCAATGAATGGGTTCTTTGGTCGTTTGACCCCGCTCTGGCGGGGCACGCGGGTCCAAACGACCAAATGCATTTTTGAATTGGTCGTTTGACCCGCTTTCAAAATTTGAAAATTGTACTAGCAAATAGAATAGTTCCCTACACTGGTAGTCAAATTTTTTCTCAAATCAAATATTCGAAAAGTAATAAAGTCAAGAGCAAATTCATTAAAAAAATGTTGTTGACTAGGTCAGTCAGAGCCACAAACACTCAAATTCTACATGAGAATTGAATTACAACACAGAATGTACCTACCAAACATCTTCCATTAATACACATCAATTGATACAGGCTTAGCCCACACATTGAAACTTAATGCCTTAATGGGGCAATAACAGTTATTGCTCGATAATCCCTTCATCTAGGTATTTAACGTAATTAATATGTCATTTGATTCATTACATGGCCATTTGGTAGGTACTGTAATTATGATAACCAATATTCCACTGCTCATTATTATAAAACATTATATTTTAAGATTTATTTATGTTACCTTTAAAAATATAAATAAACTAGCACTTTGCCCGCGACTTCGTCTGCGCGTGTTTCTAACTTCGAACTCAGTGAATTGAATTCCCGCTCACCCTCCTTATCCTTCCCTTAAAACTTAATCAACCCTTTTCAAAATTTAGGGGGTGATTTTCGAAAAACCCAAAAATGAAGGGTAGTTCTAGAAAACGAATAATGACTATCTTTTTTATTTACTTATACTCATATTCGTACCGAGTTTCAAGTTTATAAACCCATGGAATAAAGGTAGGTTTTCACCCCTTTTCACCCCCTTAGAGGTACATTTTCGCAAAATCCTTTCTTAATGCTCACCTACATAATAAATTGCAACTACCATCAAAAATTCAGAGTTCTACGTTTAGTGGTTTAATATCCTCCCTTTAAAACTTGAATACCCCTTTTCACCAACTTGGGGGGTGATTTTTGAAAAATGCAAAAACACGTGTTTCATTAATTCCTATCTAGTATTTAAATACTCCACCGGATTAGCAAGCTGAAGTGGCAATGGGCAGGCCATATTGCTCGCAGAGCAGATGGCCGATGGGGTCGAAAAGTACTAGAGTGGAGACCACGGACTAGCAAGCGCAGCGTAGGACGTCCACCAGCAAGGTGGACAGACGACCTTATAAAGGTCGCCGGAAGACGCTGGATGCAGGTCGCATCCAACAGGTATATGTGGAGATCGAAAGGGGAGGCCTATGTCCAGCAGTGGACGTCCTACGGCTGAGATGATGATGATGATGATGATTTAAATACTGATTTTCAAATTCATTGGCTCACGCGTTATGATTTTCCCATACAAACTTTAACATCGTCTAGATTACCAATGGAGGGTAGTTTTAAAAAAAAATTGGTGCTAGTCTTATTTATTTATTGGTGTTCTTATTCGTGGTAAGTTTCAAGTTTATAAACCCAAGGAATAAGATTTTTCATACAAAAGTTTTCACCCCTTTTCACCCCATTAGAGGAGGATTTTCGCAAAATCCCGTCTTATTGCCAATCTACATGGTAGACTGCAAATGCTGTCCAAAATTCAAGTTTCTGCGTTAAGCGGTTTCGGCTGTAGTCGAGTCAAAAGAAAAACCCCTGTTCTTTTATATATATAGATTTAAATTTTAATAAAATATAATTTGACTTTATGCGACAGTGTTCGAAGTGAGGATTCTCTTTGCGTAGAGTGGCAGTGGTGCTGAGGGATAAAAAAAAATGTGTGTAAAATGGCACGATATTTCCTTTACGTGAAAATAAGTAAATCCTACTAATTTATCAACGTGAAAGTTTGTTAGGATGGACATTTGTTACACTTTCACACAAAAACTACTGAATTGGATTTTGTAATCTGGTTAGGATAGTTTTTGTTTCGATTTTCCCGTGGGATCATTTTCGAGTTGTGGTGGGTGAAACCGCAGACAAAAGTTAGTAATTAATAGTTCAAAAGGTAGACGCAATTTCATGTCTGTAGAAAAAACCTCAAAAACACATTTTTAAATCAAATTATTTTTTTTTGCGCACTGTTATGTACGGAGTTTTGAACATATTTTTTTTATGCTGGTTCATAGAAATTAGATACTTGCTATGTGATTGTAATTAATATAGTTTTTGTCACTCTGTATATTTCAATTTTTTAATAAAATAACGTATTTCCTATAACTTGTACCAAAGCAAAAAACGCTCTCTCAGTCCGCCCGAACATATTGGAACTTCTGTAAAATGTTCGTACGTTTACGGTATATTCTATACAAGTATATAGTTTTTATTGGAATAGACTTGTTGAACTTTTGTTATAGTGCCACTTCGTTGTTTTTGTTGTCCGTACTCTTTGTTTTACAGCCTTTTAATAGTTTAAGAACGTCTTTCTGAATGAGTTTCTAGCTTTTATTGTTTTTTCTTAGGCTGATTTAGAGTAAAAAGAGATTACGAAGTTTGGAGCAGTGGTAATGGCGTCTTTTCACTGTGGGCCATGATGGTCTGCTGTGGATGCGGCGTCCATTTTTTGCCGAATCATTACTGAGTCTCTAAGATTTTATTGTAATAACCGAAGTGTATTACTGAATGTTATGCTGCGAACTGTCTCAATAAAAAAAAAGCTGTCGAATGAAGGTTTTAATTTTTCCGGATAAAAATATTGTCTTGGTGTTACGATTGCTGCCATTCTTTATTCATTCTCTGAAATTTCATGCTCTACTTTCCTTTATACTTTCTCCAAAATGTCATGTATTTTGTTTAATGGTGAATAATTTCCAAATGAGACTTTTTGCCCGGGGTAAAACGGCAAGGACTTTTAGAAATTGAGTTCTAGAGCTGCGGTACTTTGCTAAGACATTCCCGCGATCCCATACACTACACGCAGTTAAAATATATTGACTATGATAATAAAGTTTTACTCAAATCTAATTTTAAAATATTCAAGCTTTATTCAGATTTAGCAATGCATTGTTATAATATGAGTGCCCAAACGACTCGTGTTTGTAAGTGGTGCCTTTAAAAACCTAATTTTTGCGATAAGGCACCAAGAAAATTGGCTTCCGACCTTCCAGTGTCATTTTATTTGCTGTTTCTCACTATTTGTTTTCGAATTTCTCTCACTTTAAAACTCGAATGTTTTTCGGAGTTAAAGTATTTGGGTTTTTGTCCCAAAACATTCTTAATTTATTTATTTACTAGCACTTTGCCCGCGACTTCGTCTGCGCGTGTTTCTAATTTCGAACTCAGTGAATTTAATTCCCGCTCACCCTCCTTAAAAGAAAATCTAAAAACTCAATACAAACAAACAATCAATCATATTAGACAAACTGATTTTCCGATTTTCACCCCGTTAGGGGTTGATTTATGAAATATAAATACGTATCCTTTATTCAATTGAAAGATAATTTATGCCCAGTTTAGAATTTATCGAAGCAAGCAGTAAATTCTTCCCTTAAAACTTCATCAACCCTTTTCAAAAATCAGGGGGTGATTTTCGAAAAACCCAAAACAGGAGGGTAGTTTTGAAAAAAGAATAATGTCCATCTTTTTTATTTACTTATACTCACATTCGTACCAAGTTTTAAGTTTATAAACCCAAAGAATAAGATTTTGCATACAAACGTTTTCACCCCTTTTCACCCCCTTAGAGGTAGATTTTCGTAAAATCCTTTCTTAATGCTTACGTACATTATAAACTGCAACTATCATCCAAAATTCAGGTTTCTACGTTTAGTGGTTAATATCCTCCCCTTAAAACTTGAATACCCCTTTTCACCAACTTGGGGGGTAATTTTCGAAAAATCCAAAAACACGTGTTTGATTAATTTTTATCTAGTATATAAATACTGATTTTCAAATTCATTGGCTCACGCGTTATGATTTTCCCATACAAACTTTAACATCGTCTAGATTACCAATGGAGGGTAGTTTTAAAAAAATTGTGGTGCTAATCTTATTTATTTACTGGTGTTCTTATTCGTGGTAAGTTTCAAGTTTATAAACCCAAGGAATAAAATTTTTCATACAAAAGTTTTCACCCCTTTTCACCCCCTTAGAGGAGGATTTTCGCAAAATCCCGTCTTATTGCCAATCTACATGGTAGACTGCAAATGCTGTCCAAAATTCAAGTTTCTACGTTAAGCGGTTTCGGCTGTAGTCGTGTCAAAAGAAAAACCCCTGTTCTTTTATATATATAGATTAAAACTTCATGCACAGACTACATAGGCAGACTTAATGCCTTAGGCATTTTCTACCAGTCTTCCTTAGGGTGAAGCAGAGAAAAAAACACGCGCAATAGGTGCAGCAAGAAAACTTATTAATTACTAACGCCTCGGAAAATTAGCCATCAATAAGTGATACATATTTCACTTTGTCATTTTTTGACCTTTGCCTTGCAATGTTCTGCTTGTCAAAAAATGAAAAAAATCTCACTATTTTTTCACCAAGTCCTTCCATCCTGTGTGCAGGCTGTTAAGACTCGTATTAACCAAAAACACACCCTATTCCCTCAATAGCTCTATGCGTTCTAGGGTTATTGTTACCTTTACAAGAAAACCCAAAAGTTGCTTACCTCAGACTTGTTTTTCGATTAATTTCAAGTATTTAACGTTTACAAGTAATTTTATTTTACTCAAATGCCTGTAATCTAATTTTAGAATTGATATTTTTTTAACTTTTGATAGTAATTTAAAACAAAGCTACTTTTAGATTCCATTGTCGCAAATTCTGAAAATTGTTTTTCAAATAATATAATTGTTTACTCGTAGGTGCTGTAGACGGTACCCGACTACTAACAAATTTTGGAAGGAAATACCTACAACTCGACCCGACAAAGTAGAACCCCAGACGATCTTCTACAAAAAATAGGCCGGAATCACAATCGAGAACAGATAGTAGTGCCGCGGGGCCCAGATCGGCGATTCCCTACACAGATTATGTCTACCTGTAACGGGGAGGGCAAATTTTGCGAATTTGACCCAGGCGTAAGAAAATAATTGTCTATTCGTTGGGAGAGAAAAAACGGTTTGCCTACTAACCGTTTCGGGTAATTGATACCGCTGACAAAAAAAATAAAGGTTGTTTTTTTTTGTTTCGTACTTTTGGGATCTGAAAAGGTTTCTTGAGAATGTTGTGTCTATTTCATCTATTTTTAGGTAGAATTTAAGTATCTTTCTTACATAAGTATGTGATGTCTCATTTGTCACGTCTCATTAAAATAAATGAATCTCTTCTAGTTTCTCTTTTTTTTGTAAAAGGATGTGTCGATGAATTTTTGTTCTAAGACTTTTGGAAATTCCCAAAAAAATATTTTGGTTTTTCATGCAAATTGAGAAATTGGTCGGGCACATCTGTATAAAAACCCTCTTTTTTTTAAGAATTTTCAAAAGTCTTAGAACAAAAATTGTTCAGTAACATGGGCTGAGTTACCCCACGAGAGGTTTTGCGCTTTTGGCGTTACACGCTGTATAATCAATAATGAAAACAAACAAAACACGCTAATAATTACCTTAAAACTGTTATACAAACGAACCTAAATCCATAATGAAATTAAAAGATATTTGCGAAAGAAAACCTCGTGCAATTCTAAAGAAGCTTGGCATCCTATCTTTGTCCAATTACTTCAGAGAAAAAACTTCGGTTTTCTTCGTAAAACGGTTTAATCATGCAATACGTCAAAGGGTTTCTTCGTCCTGGCGTAATTTGGTAGCTGAAGCGATGGCCACCGTGAAACGAATGAAAATCGAGCTGAAAAAATAGAGTTTATGTATAACCTTGATTGCTAGTAAATGGCGGGTTTATTTACTTTTTTTAGGAAGAATATAAAGGTGTTCTGTATACAAATGTACGTTTTATCACATTGTATTTTTATGTTGTATACATGTTGTAGTTTTTATCACATTTGATAAAGTCATTGAAGACTTTCAAAAGAAATTTTTTTTTGACGGAATTACTTTCCACACAAAATGGGCCTCAAGAAGCCTTCCATGAAATCTTTAAAAAAAAAACAGTGTGGGAACGAGGTAACGCTAGATGACTTGTATAGCTCTGTCTTTTTCCCACAATACAATTACTTTAACTTTTAACACGTCATGAAACTTCTCCTATCTCAGAACAAGAACTTGTGAATAATAAAAATGTTTTTTGCTCACCCCGGGCAGGGCGGGAGGGACTGTCAGACTTGTACTGACTAAAATCCACGGTGTCCTTCAATAGCCCTTTATGTTCCGGGGTCACGGTAATGAGATAAGTCCCGCGACCCCGGCGGAACTCGCAACATGGAATACAGCTAATCGATCGACATTTAACAGCGGTCAGGCACCGCTGTTAAACGTGACGAAAATGGCACAAACAACAACAAATGTTTTTGTTGTTTGTGCCATTTTCGTCACGTTTAATATACAGGTCTTTTAAATAAATACAGAATTCAGATTCTTGCTGTCAATAAATCATAAAACGATTTAATAATAAATAATTATATAAAAACCGCCATCTTCGACACCTTAGCCGTCTTCCAAAGAGACATTATCAGGACACGTCCAATGTTCTTTATTCTATTATTGTTCAAGCTCACATTACGCCTGTCCGAGGTCGATGGCTCGGCCCAACCTGTCATGATGTGGCGAATAGAATTAGGTACCAACTTGAATTATATTGCCTGAAAAATGTCACAAAAATATGTTAGGTGTCTGTTGTACGAATGTGGGTGATAAATTCTAATTTTATTTCTTTTAGATACATATAACGAAGATTTTGTATCAGCACAGAATACTTCAAAGTACTACGTACAGAAGTGTCACTTCCCAAAAACAAGCAAATGTAAAATCTTTGCTCGTGAGAATAAAGTAAAAATATGTACGGAAAGCGTGAGAAACGGGCGGCGGGCGGCAACCGACTGTGAAACCCGTCCACGGTGCGCCAACGTGTTAAGGTCATGGCACACTATACCGGCACGGCAACGGAACGGCTTCACCTCAGCACTTAACTTGTCATTCAAATTGGGGCCTTAAATCATGTGTCGTATAATACATTTCATAATGTCAAAATGAAAAAGCCAACGGCGGGGAGTCAGCGCGCTTACCGCTCGCTTACAACTGGGCTCGCAGCCGGCGTCGCCGACCTCATGCTTATGGCGCGCTGACTCCGAGTTGCAACTGTTGCAAGCGAAAGCTTTATAAAAATTATGTTCACGGTGGCAGCAAGCTTGCGCCTCGCGGCCAGTGCGCGGACTACGAGCTTGCACCTCGCTGACGGCGCGCCGTAGCCTAAATTCGAGGTGACGCCGTGCTGGAGCGGCACCGTTGCCGTGCCGGTATAGTGTGCCATGACCTTTATGCAGTTCCATACTACAAGCACACGCGGGGGCCCCGTTGACGTGGCTACACCGCGGAGTGCGCCAGGCCTGGTATCAGTGTTAGGTAGTCCACTTGTTTTCATTTGCTTAGTATTTTCCAAACTAAATTATAGTTGAATTGCAGTATGACTGAAAGAAACTGAATGCCAGTACCTATGTTATTCTTAGAAGGTCAAAGCCTGCCAAAGACTGCCTCATTAGGTAACCGTGACCCTGGAACGTAAAGGGCTATTGAAGGATCACCGTGGATTTTAGTCAGTTCAAGTCTGTTAGTCCCTTGCGTCCCACTGTTGGGAGGACTCGTTTAATGCCACGAAAAAAAAGGTTAAAAATATGTTGTATGTATGTACTCGTATGTAGTGTACATCAAATCTATTAAATACTACTTTTTGTGTGGAAGAGTGAAAAAAAAACATCCTCACTAACTTTCATATTTAGAATTTTAAGTTAAAGGTGTCATTTTCAAAACCATTCATTCAACCATTCCTAAATGCTTGAAATTTTATTTAAAATTCCAACGACGACACGTGTCTTTCTAGATTAGAAAATAAACTTTTCTAACTTGCATTCTCATAGAAACACGTAGACGTGCAAAGCAAACTAATTTTCTATTCAAGACAAATATTTGCACAATAGGTTTCAGCTGTTCAGATTGAGAAAAAAAAAAAAACAATGAAAAAAGTTTCTGATAGAAGTTCTACTTTGTTCGTTTTAGTGGTCTATTTATCGAAAGCAATTCCAATGAATGGCTTGAAAGTCGAAAAGTACTAAAATGGGGCAGTTAAGCGTCTAAGAATTTTGCTCATAAGTATTTATAGGTTACTGCTTCATAAGATGAAGAGATAGCTAAAAATATTTTACGCCTAAGATTTTTCTTTTATACAACACTAGCTATTTATGGCTGGTGGTGGGAGCCCATGGCGAAAGACGTCGCAAGATGATCTCCAGCCACCTTATGCGCGGGCATGTGGGCAAGGAGTAAAGGGCAACTCGCGATCCGACCATGGACTATGCCCGGGTCGACGGTGGGTTGTGTCCCACGCGCGCCTCAAAGAGCGTCAGCATGATGACGTGGCCCCCTCTCAGAGGGCCAAAGCCTGCCGGGGTCGCGAGATTTATTCCATCACCGTGACCCCGAAATTTAAAGGGCTATTGTAGGACACCGTGGATTTTAGTCAGTACAAGTCTGACAGTCCCTCCCGCCCTGCCATTTGATGATTTAACACGCTAAAAAACAAAAAACTATCTATCGCTGGATCTGTCACATTTCCTGCAGTAGAAACCGTGTGTTGGCAAATGTAGTGAGGGATGCCCTGCAGCAAGATGGATCGATGAACTGAAGAACGTCACCATGTTTTATTTAATTTTTGTAATGGGTATTCAGCAGGAGCCTTGGAGCCCATCAACTTTAGTTTCATTACCTTTAAAATAATTAATTTCTACTTCTACACACCTGTTCCTAAAAAATTACATTCTTTTATCTTTGAAAACACGCTAACAATTTCTTTTCAGTACTTTTACAGCACGCGATTGCCATTTACAATCGGAAAACAAATTGAATTCTTGAAATTGTATTATTTGGTCTTGTAACAGTGCTTGGGAGTGAAAAAACGTGTAGATTTTTTTATGAATACCATTTTTCGCAGTTATAAAGCTGATCCTAGATTTTTGAAGAGCTAAGTGGGTAGTTATCGTAAAAAAGCAATGGTTGTCTGACGGTTTACGATGCCGTTTCTCCGGCGAAAGATTGCAGGATTAAAATTTGGAATTTAATCATTTTAGATACCAAATGATGTTTTTTTTAGTATTGTACTGTATGAATATAATTATTTATTAATTAGAATATAGTACTTTTCATTACTTGAGAGTCACCAATTTATTGTCTTATTTTATTCAAAATCGACATGTTCTAGTACAAAAAATTCGAAGACATTGTGACCTGAACTATCAAACCGTACTGATCAAATGTACTCGCATAGAGGATTACAGCCCACCCACTGAGGGAATGCCTGTCTCAGCAGTGGGAACATTATATTGTGATCATACTATGCTTATACTTATTTAGGCCTACTATTATTTTGAATACCTACAAAATTATATGAGGATGGATGTATGTTTTTTACTCTTTAACACAAAAACTTCAGCACGGATTCGGATGGAATTAGGTACACAGATAGTTTAAGTTGGAATATTTTCGAAAGAAACGTGGGCGAAGCCACAGGAAGCCGCAGCTAGAAATTAATAGAAATAAATCATGCACACAAATTCTTTCAATCAACTATTTGATCGTAATCTCATGTTAATTTCAACATTATGTCGAAACAAATAACTTGGTTTGAGTTATTTTAATAATATTTTTCCTGGTCGAGTTTACCTAAACTATTCTGAGGTTTGACCTAAAAAGTTATCTAGGTTCATGTGACTAATATATAAAACTAAATGAAGTAAAGGTTCGCTGTTGGATTTTGAACGCTCTACCAAGTGTCAGAGCGTTCAAATTCCAATAGCACAGTATTATTTATGGATATATTTAGGTTCTTCCTAGTGTAAATGAGTAGAGGTATTAAAGTTTTTACTACAGTACATTTTATTTTTGTTTCAGTTATTTTTTGCGTTCAAAAGTTCCAGATTTTTTTTTAGTAATTTGCTACTGTTTTCATTAATGTGGAAGTAAGTAATGATAATTAAACTAGGATAAAGGTAAATACCTAATAATATTTTTTTTTAATATAAAAAAAGCATGACTGGTGCGAAAAGGGGGAAAAAAGGCGTCGATGCGAAGAGGGGAATGTAAAAAGGCTGACTGCTAAGGGTGTGTTTTTGTCTGTAAAACCACTACACTTTTATTTGCACTTCTGTATATCACTTTTAAATACATGTATTATATCGATAAAACAAATTAGTTCAGGCCATTATGTCTTCAGGAGCCATTGTTAGGCTCTTGACCCAAAGGGAATTTAAATACAATCGGGTTTTTTTTTGTGTTTTCGGTTTGATAAGAAAGTAATTTGGTTGTAAATTCTGAAGAGAATTTAAAATGTAACGCCAGATGTCGCCAGCGATGCCAGGCAAGCCTGCCAGCGCCAGCCAGCCAGCCAGCCAGTCCAGCTCGCCACGTCACTGCCCTACCACGTGAGCCATCCCCGCCAAATTCTGAGCGGAGCGGGTGAAATAGCCGCCAGCCGGCGAGCTATATAAAAGCGAGGAGCAGTGATTTTGGTGTGTCTGTTTATAACGATAATTGTAAGGGAAAGCTCTGCCCAAATAAAAAGCGTAAATTAAGTATTTTCTATTTATTTTCATCTTTGTCGTTTCAACTCAGAAGTGTGATAAAAAAACCTACATTAAAACGACGCTCTGCTACACATTAATCTCGACGGTCGTCTTATCTGGAGGACGAAGATTCTGCTTTGGTAAGCCAGACTTCTGAAAATAAAAACGAAGAAAGGCGATGCAAACCACCCGCAAAGAAAATATTGAAGTCTCCTTGCACAAGAAGTTGAAAAATCATCAACAATGATCTGGATCACGAAGTGTCTACCCTCACGTCGGAAAGAACACCATGCCGCATCGTTTATTCCATTAATGATCGAGTTTCAAGAAGCATTCTTCTCGCTACCAGCAACGCTTCTCTGTGGAAATGAAAGCTACCCCAAAGTCGTCAATAGCGGATCCAAGGACATCGCAGGCAGGAGGGATTCGTCATACTTTGCGCCGAGAGCTGCCAGGAATCATGCTTAAACAACCAGGTCAGTCATGCCATGCCAATGTTTGCAAAATGCCATTAGCCAAATGTGTTTTATATTTGAGTGCCTCGTGTGTCGATAAATAATCATAAAATGCCATTGGTGACCTTGACAAAACTAGGGTAAGCCTGATAAGCAAATCTGATTGTAATCAATTTATTAGTTTACTAGCTGTTGCCCGCGACATTGCACGCGCATATCCCGTTTTATTCCCGTTACCGTATAGCCTATAGCCTCCCTCGATAAATGAGCTATCTAACACTGAAAGAATTTTTCAAATCGGACCAGTAGGTCCTGAGATTAGTGCGTTCAAACAAACAAACTCTTCAGCTTTATAATGTACCTACTATAGTAAATAGTAATATGGTATATAGTATAGATATAATATAAGTATAGATTATCTCGGTATAAAACTGCTTTGCTAGCTAGTTGCTAGGGAGTAGTAGCTAGGGAGCTGGGAAGTTGGAATATACAGATTTAGTCCAAATGCGCATTAAGTACACGTAGGCCTTAGGAATAGATAAGCATTGGCACAGGAGATTGTTAGAGTCAAAATTAATGAGCCATTGAGCCAGCAGGTATTATAAAAAGAACCCGAATTGATGTATGCCTCTCCTATTGTTTAGTTATGAGAAAGAACGGAGATAGTTGCCTATGTGCCGATAACAGAGCCTTAAATGCATTAATTGTCCGCGATAGATAACCATTTTAATATAATATCGATAAGCAAACTAAATTATCTGGTAAGAAGTACCTACTTCACCAGTCTGAATGTAGTCCAAGGGTACCCATAAACTCAGCATCCATCCTAAAGATACATTTAGCGCTCCCTCAGTTTTTATGCGCTGAATTAACAAGTTCGTAGATAGTTTAGTAATTTCAAAGTAAATTATCAAATAAAAGTAACTCCAATAATGTCGTCAAATGGTCGGGGTCAAACGCAGAATTTTTATTTAATTATGTACATGTGGGTAAATGTTAATGTTTACAAAACAGGATTTCTTATTTAGCTGAGTTATTTAGTGATGAATTATTATGTTCATGGCATTGAACCGGGTGAATTTAAGTTTGCAGCTGTGTCTCAATTTCCCGTTCTGAGTAACATACACAAAGTGCGTCAGATCATTGGACTATGTAGCTACTTTAGGAAGTTCATCCATAATTTTGCAATAATGGCTCGTCCATTAACGGAACTATAAAAAAAAAATGAGATGTGGGTATGGTATAAAATCTTAGTTTTGCCAATAGAAATTCACACGGATGCATGCAAGTTACCCATAGCAAGTATTCTTTTATTAATACGGATAGGCGGTAGTTTGAGCTCTGTCTTGTATTTTAGTTGCGTTACAAGTCAAAAAAAAAAGTGTTTTTCACAGCGTTATTACGAAGTTTTAGAATCTGTGTTGTGTAAAAATGTCCGTGTAATTACGGATTGTAGTGCAGTTCGCGATACAATGACTAACGTGATCTTGTTGCACGCATTGCCTACTGGTGACTTTCAATTCGAGACTTTAAAATTGCCGTTGACTACATATTTTATAGACCAGGTAAGCGCTTAGAGCATATCAACGCCTTGAGCAGGAATCCGATAGATGCCGTTAATGTGTTCCTTTTAAAAGTAAACTGTTGGTTTCGAAGAGTGCAACGTATATTGATCTATTGTAAAGTGGGTGCACAGATAGTGATACTGTAAATAATTATGGGCTGTCTCGTAAAACGCTTTACGATAACCGATCAGTTGTGCCAAATTTCGCGCGTAGAAAATATTTCAAATGCATCAAAACGATGGCCATTACATATAGGAAATATGTGACGTCGTGTTTACATTGTGCGTACGATAAAAGAGAACACGGTTGAAAAGAAGGTAAATTACATCGAATCCCTAAACCTATTAAACCAATGAAAATGGTAGACATCGATAATTTGAGCCCTTTTGAGCAAAATTAAAAAGGGGTGCCAATAAGTGTTAGTTTTGACAAATTCTTTCTCTAAATTCGTTGTTTCTGAGCCTACACGTATTGTCAATTCTGTAAAGACAATTACCGTCTTATTACAAAATAAAAGCGCGTAAAAAAAGGGTTTAACTAAAAACCCAGGATTGAATCTCGTAAAACGGTTTGCACAAACGTTATTACATGTCGTGGTTTTGTGATAAACCATGGTCTAACAGTAGTAGCTGTCAAATGTGTGTGAAAGTTTCTGATAGTAACTTTTTCATTGTGTTGTTGTTTTATGTTAATTTCAGCCAAAATGTATTTAAAAATTGTAGATTTAATTGTTTAGACAATGGTTCAAAAAAAAAACGGCACTAGGTCAGGTCAAGGTTTAATCTATGTTTTGTATACGGAGAAATTTAAACCGCGGTTCCGCAGATAAGCCTGAACTTGGTAGTCCAGGTTTAAACTAAGGTTTATTCAGTTTTTGTGATTATTAGAGTTTAAACGCATTTCTAGTTTATTTAGTTTCCCAGATCACGTAGTTTCTGTCCATGGTAAGGCCTTTACCAGTAGATACTTTAAGAAGTTCGCAACAGAAAAACAGTTAAAGATAAAGATATTTTATTTGTTCAAAACATGCGTTTACACACAAATTAAGCATGCAAGTTCTTATAATTTAGTTTGTCCGTACATGTTTTACCTGGTGAGGTTCACAAATTTTGCTTTTTTTACAATTTACTAGATAAATTACAGGTTTGTCTATTGTTGTACGTGTGTAGTTAAATACATGTTAACAGCTATATGGGCAGGTAGAACGCTCTAATTGCACAATTCTCGATGCGTTGAGAGCCACGGAACCTAGCGAGGCCTCTCTTATTTGGGACAATAGTTTACCAAAGTCATATGGAGTATTAATAATACTATTAATGATTTAGCAGGCTATAATTTATACGAGTTAATGTTTGCTCGTGTAGGTAGATCTGAATGTGATGTTTCCATCCCTGGTTGGTTTATGAGACAGTGCGATCTAGACGCAATAGGGCTATATTATAATCGAATTTGAACAGCTAGCAAGAAAATGAAACGTAACTGCGATAAAAGGCGTAAAAATAGTACAATTTACAAAAAAAGCGATTAGGTACAGTTAGTAAGTACGTACTTTGTTGCCAGGCTCAAACTCCTTGCTGCAATAAGGTTAATTCCAGTCCGTGGTTAATTCTAAGTTAGATGATCTATATTCTGGCCCATGTGTTATTGCCTAAGGATTTAGGTGATATATAATAGCTGTAATATATAGGTAAATGTCTTAGAGGATACAAGAAGTTCACAGGCCCAATATGCGCTGATTTATTACGACCATATCGTAGCATTGCTTTTATACCCGATAGCGCCAGTAGTGTGAACCAACAGTAGGAAAACGAAGATCTCGTAGATCTCCTAGACAGCTAAATTATAGTCCATGTTATCGATATGCCATTTGCTCTGAGCTGACTTGTAATCACTGTTTTGTTGTTCCCATTGCGGGAGCAATTGTTCCAGGATGGCCGATTGTAACGCCAGATGTCGCCAGCGATGCCAGGCAAGCCTGCCAGCGCCAGCCAGCCAGCCAGCCAGTCCAGCTCGCCACGTCACTGCCCTACCACGTGAGCCATCCCCGCCAAATTCTGAGCGGAGCGGGTGAAATAGCCGCCAGCCGGCGAGCTATATAAAAGCGAGGAGCAGTGATTTTGGTGTGTCTGTTTATAACGATAATTGTAAGGGAAAGCTCTGCCCAAATAAAAAGCGTAAATTAAGTATTTTCTATTTATTTTCATCTTTGTCGTTTCAAAAAATAAAAGAATTTTGATGTCTTTTCATTGTTTGGACTAGGTTTTTTTTTAACGTGGTAAAATCATCAAATGGTTCCTCCCACCCCGGGCAGGGCGGGAGGGACTGTCAGACTTGTACTGACTAAAATCCACGGTGTCCTTTAGTAGCCCTTTATGTTCTGGCTTTGGCCCTCTGAGAGGGGGCCCCGTCATTATTCTGACGCTCTTTGAGGCGCGCGTGGGACACAACGCGCTGTCGACCCGGGCATGGTCCATGGTCGGGCAGCGAGTTGCCCTTTACTCGTTGCCCGCATGCCCTGTTTGGACTAGGCTGAGGTAAATTTCAGTTAATAGTGAACTTATGATCTATGATTTCTATAAATAACTTGAGTGTGTGAAACATTAGAATGTTGGTGTTCTTAAAATGTGTGATTGCATCATCAAAATAATTAATTAAAACTCAATGCCTTTTTTTCGTTGTAATTTTATAACTGAAGAACGGGCTCACCTATCCAAACCAAACATCTAGGCTTTGTTCGAATTATTTAGTAAATTGCTCAAAATCAGTCAAGTGGTTCTTCATTTATCATGATTATTTGTTGTAATAAATGAATTCAATAGAATGGCGGATCATTTTGTTAATTATTTTGCTGTCAAAGTAGCGAAGCACGTATAGGTTTGTTTTACCTAGTTCGAAAAAAATAATTAAATCTCTCTAAATATATGTGAGGCGACGCCGCATTCGGACCTGTATGTATGTGAAAGTTCTAGTTCATAAGCGCCCCCGTAAACGAAAAATTCTTTGTGTGACAATGTTTTTAAAAGAAGAAGAAGAAAAATAAAACAATTTCTTAGCACCATATAACATATTTCACCACTTTCTACCACATATTTCAAGAGCAGTACCTACCACACATTGCCGACAATAAGTTCCAGTAATTTGGTTAATTTGTGCCTATGTTATCGCAGGACAAATGGCACAACGTGAGATACTGGTGGATTTTAAGCCGTTGGCAATATGCCAGCCTGTGGCATGTAGTTAAAGAATTAGAATTATAGAAGCGCTTCTGTTTTCTCGTTTTGGTTCGTAAAGTTTTATTATAGTTGGACGTTCGGGAGTTGTGGTTCAATGTGTGGTGGTAGTTTTTCTTGATTTTCTATTGGCTGGTCTCTAGGATGTTTGTAAATACGATGCTTGATAACTTTGTAGTTGTTTTTCTCCTAAAATGGGGCACTTTAGTGATATTTTTGTTTTGTGTTTGTTGAAACTAATAATTATGCATTAAACTGTGATCATTTGCTTTTTTTTGTATGAAGTGGTAGTGAAATACGCGATAGGTTTGCTGTAAGAAAACCCAATTCTGTGTTAAGCTCGCCTTTGTACATAACTTACCCTTATGCGAAATGTTATTGTACTTACATGTGTGTACAATAAAGAATAATTTATAACAGATAATTATATTTAAATTTTTGAACGAATCTGTTCATGTTATTTAATGTTGATGGTTGGCAGCAGTGATGACCATTTAGACAAACCCAGTGTTACATTTTTTTTTTCGTGTAATTTTTGTCGATTGTTCTTTGTGCTGTCGTCAAATAAACATTATTCTTTCTTCTTTCGTAGGCATTGAAAGTTAAAAATGTAACTATTAACATAAACATAAATTAATTATTTTGATGCCGTGCACTACTGTTACTATTAACAGTATATGTTTTAAATTAAGACAAGACTAGTCTTGTCTAGACAAGACTAGATATATGCATTTCTATTGCCGTACATGTACCTTGGTACAGCAATAGAAATGAAATTTCATATCTAGTTCCCAAAAAACAGCTCCTAAATCCAGTCACAATACACTCACATCTTCGTCAGCCCATTTCCAACGAAATCCGCCAATAAATTGCCAGTTACTTCCAGTCATTTACACTGCTGTGTCAGAGTTATAGGACAGTGTACTCCACACGTTGAGGCACAGCATTCAGTACATAGCTCCGCAAATATTTCAGCTTTTTCCATGGATAAAGAATTTTTCGGAAAATCGGAACCAAAAAGCCGTATCAGGAAGTTTTTAGGGCCTCCAGTGTAATTGGATTGTGGAAAATTTAATAACGTAGTAATTTTTTTTGAGAAAAGTACTAGGTGGAAGTGTTTTTTTATATTGGTAGGAAATGCTTATAAAGACAAGGTTACAAAAAAAGCCGCTAATCGCAATGAGCAACCTCAGCCAATCAAAAACTAATTATTTATTACAAGTAGGCCAGTTACGGTTAATTATTATACAATAAACTGGCTGTGCCCGCGACTTCGTTCGCGTGGATGTGGGAACTTAATAAAGTATTTTTTTTTATAAAATTCACAAACTTTCACCCCCTATTTTGTCCCCTCGGGGGTAGAATTTATAAAATCCTTTCTTAGCGGATGCCTACGTCATAACATCTACCTGCATGCCAAATTTCAGCCCGATCCATCTAATGGTTTGGGCTGTGCGTTGATAGATCACTATGTTAGTCAGTCGCCTTTGAGTTATATAAATGATAGTGCAATAAACCCAGTCACAAGATATAATAATTCCAATTCCAAAGCCTAGATCTTGATTGAGAAAAGTGAGGAAGAAACTCCATGGACATTCCTTTTATCATCATCAAAATCATTACGGAACCTTTGGTATTACATCATTCTTCATAATGACTGACTTCACTAACAAGACTGATTTAGGATCATTATCATCATCAGCCAGAAGACGATCACTGCTGAACAAAGGCCACTCTCATCACCATAACACGTATCGACAATCCTGTATAAAAATCTTTCAGGTAAGCACTATCGATCAAGTGGTCTTCCAGTCAAGCCCCTAATGCCACTTTGTAAGACTGGTAGTCAGACTTTTGAGCTTCTGACGAACAATTGATAACTGGGACCAACCGAGGCATGGTAGAAACTTGCTTTGATAGGTCACTCATCAATGGACGAACTTCGGCAAGTGCAACTTTATCTGGAAGATCAGTCTGCCTGGTTGTAATTATTTAATAGAATATTGTCAACATTGTATTTGGTTGCATGACAACGCCATAACTGTCCCTGTTTAAGGTCAACCTTATAGGGGCGCGGGGCGGGCAGCGGGAGCGGGTGGCGGGTCACGAAATAGACTAGACTTCCTCTCAAACCGCCCCGCCCGCACTTGGTGCACCTTAAGCCTCATTTAGACGATGCAAGAACTCGAATGCGAGTTGCGTTACATTATACATTGCGGAATTTATAGGTAGAACAAATTCAGTTAATGAAACAAATGCCGCAATGTAGTGAAACTCGCATACGAGTTCTTGCTCCGTCTAAATGGCGCACTATGCGTTACCCGCCAGCGGATTCCGCTGCCCGCTCCGCTGCCACTGTAATTGCACACTAAAAATTAAACCCAGGCATTTTCGAACAAAATACTGCCGAGTTGAATTTAAAAGAAACTCTGTTGCGTAAAAAATAACGTATATTTTGCAGCAAAGCCGCTTAAAACAGCAATGTACCGTATAATTATGTGTAAACAAAGTTCATTATGTATCCGAATATCAAATTAATTAGTCACGTTTATGAAGCAAAACCTGCTTGTCGTCACGTAAGCCGTAGAACGTAAGACGTAAGGCGTAAATAAAGAAAGTGTGCGTTCGACTGAAATACACGAAAGTGCGCGCGAGGCTCAACTTTCAAATTGATTCGCCAACTTCTTCTGGCGAATATTTGTTTTGGTGGTACTACACGTTCGCGATGAAATAATGAAATAGGCGAAAATGACGTGACTTTTTTTTTATTCATACAATTGTATTGTATTGTATAACGGGCTGGTATCCGCAACTCCACGTCATATGCGCGTATTTTGCGTGCGGTATTCATACAATTAGTTATATAACAAAACGTTTGCAAAAGTCAGCTTTTACTAAAGCAGTATATAATGAACATTTCATGAGAACATCATTTATACTCATAAATATTATGTTGATATCTATGTACATAGTACTTTTTCGACAGTGAAAGTTCCATTTTAACTGGAGCATTGTAAATTAATATTTAATCTTAGTTATTTATATTGCCAGAGTGCTGCAATAAAATTATGTATTTGCGACTTTTAATCAAACAAGTTTACAACCACTCTTCAAAGTCTTAAATAAATACCTACTTCACGTTAAAGGTTTGCTAACCTTCAACAATCCCCAAAAAGTAATTCAATGTGAGTTTATACAGAACATAAAATTACTCAAAACTGGACAAGACAAGTTGCATATTTGTGATTTTTTTCGCAGTTTCGAGAAGTTTTCTCACACCCATTTTCCAAGCGATAACAAAGTGAGTTTCCCAACGCACAGTAGTACCCCTGCGTCCAATATCCCATATGTATGTAAGACTACTTGATTATTTGCTGCGAAAATAGGTCGCGTTAATTAATATCACTTACAATACAAACAACTTGGGCTGGGCCGGGGAATTTAACTAACATTTGGCTATTACGTAACTGTGTGGAAAAATACATGTTTTAGTTGTTTTTCTCAAAGATATTTAAGAGATTTATAAATAGAAACTATCGGTAAAAGAAATCATTGATAACTTTCTTTTTTGAGGTTTAAATCGTCAATTAAGTCCTTCCTTTCCGAGTGGAGCGGAAAGATGTTATATAAAAAACCGCCCTGTTTCTTCATTTGATCTTTGCATTTGGGGAGCAGTAACTTGACTCATCATTATCAGCCAGAAGACGTCCACTGCTGATGATTCTCACTAGTTCCACCATCAATTAGTTCCATGGAACTAGTGAGACTTTTTTTTCTCAGTAGTTCCATGGACTTTGATAATGGAACAAATGATACAGAATTTAATCGAACTCGTCTCACTAGTTCCACCATAGTTGTTCCATGGAACTAGTGAGATTGTTTTTCCCAGTAGTGAGCATCATCCTGCACAAAAGCCTCCCCCTTAGACCGCCACGCCGAAAGACAATTCGTCACTTGCATCTATCGGTTGCCCGCGACCCTCACGATGTCGTCGGTTACCTCATACGAACAATAAATAAACAAACACAATTAATACAAAACTAAATATCTTTCTGTATACGCAGACACTCTGAAATCTACTTGTTTCAGTTTCACTGCACTCTAACAAGGAATATGCAACGGATATTGTTGGTTTTCACAAATATTCAAAGAAAAATGATTCAGGAAAGTTTGTTTACCTACGTTTATTTACAGAAATTACTGCAATGTTGATAAACTAAAAAACTCTCAATGTTAAACTGTAACTATTTTTTACTTGTAATCTATATCTTTATTTGCAAAATTACTTAGATAACTAAAAATCCATGAATTTATTAGTTAATCGATTTTAAGCAGGTAGTCATTTCGAGAGATTCTATATTTTTCTTCCAAAAAAGTCTGCAAGAATATCTAAAGAATTTTCAGACTTGTTCGACATTTATCGTATAACAAAGTTGCTTTACTGAACTACCCTCTAATTTCGCTAACTTCCCATTTCCCACATAAATTCCTAACAACATGTTACTTTATTTATAAACAAAACAAAACCAACCCTTCCCAACACAATGTCAACTGATTTACTAATCACTTACAACAAATCAAACTTGTAAATACGTTAGATCTGTTTAAACAAACAAACATACACGACACAATGAATTACTAGAAGTTAATGAGGAACTATTCGACAATGGTTAGTTTTGGCACAAGGTAATATCAACCTTAAAATTTTAACATTCAAGTTTAATTTTACTTTGGGATTTTCTTAGAAAATTGTCTGAGATGTTAATATTGGAATCTCTGTTTCAATGCTTTGGAAATAGAGTTGTGTCCGTCAGCCCAGCAAGAAAATGTCTTTAACAAGGAATTGAGTTTTGCCATTAATTAGAGCGTAATAAGCTGTAAATGTGCGTCACATTAAAAAAATTGTGCGTGCCATGTTTTAGGAATAAATTCGAAAAAACGATTCCTGCTGGGATAACGTTTTTCCAGCAAGAAAATTTTGAACGAGTGACCGGAGCCAAAAAAAAAGAATATCGGCATGTAGCTTAAATTAGTGCATAAAAGTGCGCTGAAAATAAAATTTGTGCGGCTTAAGGCTTCGTAGATATTTCATTTCCTGCTGGGCTGACGTTTTGCAAAATCTGTTTTTTTAGGAAATAATGATTGTGCGCCCGTAGAAAAAATGCAAGTTCGTAGATCGTAATTTGTGCGTTATTTGTGAAATAATACATTTTCAAAAACATCTACCGTTTCTGAGTAATTATAAATTTATGAAAAACCGAAAAATGATCTTATCGCTTAAATGAACAAACAAATAAACGTACTGTTAACGGAATTCGGTTTTTCATGCTGTTTTTAACACCCACCAAAAGTTTAAAGGCAAAGAGCACACACGTTTTTGAATAATACCCCTTTAAGTTAAACTGAAAATGCTTTGAGCTTTGACGCGAAAGTGCAAGAAATAGAACGAACCCAAAATAATGATTTATGGACCAAAAATTAGAGCGTTTAATTATGTATACATTCCGTAAATTTCAGCTTCAAGCATCTCTTATTTTAGCAGATATAAATCAAGAACCAAAACTATTTCTACATTACTGGTTATCCGACCAAATGCGAATGACAGCAAAAAGGCGACGGTTTCATACATACCGATGATCTTCTATAAATTACAGTATTATGTGAAGCTATTGTGTGTACAGTCGCGTCCATCACGTTATTGGCAGTAGTTTTTTTATTCTTGTTTGTCGTGTTAATGATTCCTTTTAATTAAACGAGCTTTGATCAAGTTAAGTTAGGTACTTGAATATCATAGGTAGGTCATATTATTCTCAAATGAAAAAACAATAAAATGAAAATAGGTTTAATGAGTGGACTTTTGTAATTTCTAAAAGCACAGGTCTATCCTGAAGTAATACGAAGAATACGTATAAAAATGCATAATGAAAACAATATTTTTAGTATATTATTTAGAATCATAAATCTACACATTTTAATCAGTTTTCTAAAATCAAAGGTAGGTTTAATAGGTATAAATAAAAAACAAGTAGGTAGAAAATAAAATCTCATACATTAAGTTTTCTTGTGAATTATTTGAATCATAATTAGGTATGTCAAATACTTAAGTCAAACAAAAAAAACATATTTTCTAATAAAACAGTTCTATTTAACGTAGGTACATAAAAATCCGTACATTAATACGGAAAACAAAAACATATCATTTGAATAAGTATCATTTACGGGTATAATTGCTCGGGTTCACCTAAAGCAGGATACGAACTTAGGTTTTTAACCCACTTCAAAAAAGGAGCTTACTAAATCGAAATAAAAAATAAAGTCGAATTGCTAACCTCCTCCTTTTTTAAGTTGGTTAAAAAGAAGTCAGCTCCTTTTTTAAAAAACGTTTTCTACAAAAAATAAAACAGTTTGTCTATTCAAGCGAGTAGACTAATATATGTGGCAGAATGTATTTATTACTTTCCTGAATTTGATCCACATACCTACATAGCGATACTAACGTGGTGTTATAAGACTTATAAGGAATAAAAAATGCTATATTATAACATCAATAATACCGCATGTGGTTTTTGTCCCTAAATCAAGGGTTCAATCCTGGCCAGGAATATCTATTTTTCAAAGAGCCATTGATGCAGTTTGCAGGCAAAAACAGCGCACGGGGCGCCTTCCCGCGCAATTTCTTGTCGGCAGTGTGTTGTGTTAGGCGTGATTTCTATACATTTATCTGTATATTGAGATACTTGCATAAAATGGTAAAATCTGCCATCCCGCGCTACGCGACAAGACGCGGTGCAGTGGGTGGAGCGCCATAGGATTTTTTATTCAGTATTTTTCAATATTTCTCATAGTTTCGGATTTGATCATCGACACCCAGTTTGAAAATTCAACCTGTATATTTATGAATTACATAATTTATGTTGTCCTGATAAAAAAAAAAAAATTAAAATACATCCTCAGGCACCCTGGGGGGGGGGGGGTTATTACAACGTCTTAAAACCAGGCTTGTTCCTGTGAGTGAACAAGATGAAGATAGACGACTTGTATAGCTCTGTCACTTTCACTCGCCGGAATAAGCCTGGTTTTTAGACGTTGTAATACCTCCCCTGTTTTCTCAGTTGCACTTTGCATTCCAGGGCCATACTGACTTTTAAAGGTAACATTAGTAAAGGTTTGCGAATTCAGGAAAACAAGTATCACATGTCAAGTTTCAAACGCGTGACAGAATAAAAACTGTTCCCAAATAAAAGTCTTTAATTAATTAGAACTTATTTATATACCTACATAGTATATCTTAATAAAATAGAAAATGAACTAAACGTGTTTATTGATTGTCGTTGAGCAATAAAATATCCGCAGTAGCGCACCTCTTTTTTAATAATTATGTTTATAAAACAAAATAAAAAAAATACTATAATTAGTACCCTAAAACTTTTATCTATTACCCTAACACTTTTATTCCTAAGTGTACTCAGGCATAAAATGTATGTAAGAAAATTTAAGAAGGTCATCGGTATGTATGAAACCGTCGCCTTTTTGCTGTCATTCGCATTTGGTCGGATAACCAGTAATGTAGAAATAGTTTTGGTTCTTGATTTATATCTGCTAAAATAAGAGATGCTTGAAGCTGAAATTTACGGAATGTATACATAATTAAACGCTCTAATTTTTGGTCCATAAATCATTATTTTGGGTTCGTTCTATTTCTTGCACTTTCGCGTCAAAGCTCAAAGCATTTTCAGTTTAACTTAAAGGGGTATTATTCAAAAACGTGTGTGCTCTTTGCCTTTAAACTTTTGGTGGGTGTTAAAAACAGCATGAAAAACCGAATTCCGTTAACAGTACGTTTATTTGTTTGTTCATTTAAGCGATAAGATCATTTTTCGGTTTTTCATAAATTTATAATTACTCAGAAACGGTAGATGTTTTTGAAAATGTATTATTTCACAAATAACGCACAAATTACGATCTACGAACTTGCATTTTTTCTACGGGCGCACAATCATTATTTCCTAAAAAAACAGATTTTGCAAAACGTCAGCCCAGCAGGAAATGAAATATCTACGAAGCCTTAAGCCGCACAAATTTTATTTTCAGCACACTTTTATGCACTAATTTAAGCTACCTGCCGATATTCTTTTTTTTGGCTCCGGTCACTCGTTCAAAATTTTCTTGCTGGAAAAACGTTATCCCAGCAGGAATCGTTTTTTCGAATTTATTCCTAAAACATGGCACGCACAATTTTTTTAATGTGACGCACATTTACAGCTTATTACGCTCTAATTAATGGCAAAACTCAATTCCTTGTTAAAGACATTTTCTTGCTGGGCTGACGGACACAATAGAGTTGGGTTTTAAATGAGGTAATATGATAAGGTTGTGCCTCGGTTTTCAGTGTAATGAAGAGTCTTGTTCGCGTTAGGTCTTAAGCTTTGAAAGTCAAAAAAACTATTTTATGTTTAAGAAGTTTTAATTGGTCTTAGAATGAAAATTTTATAAATGAAGGGAAACAAATTAATTGATTTTGAATTATGACGGTAATTTCATGGAAAATAAAGTCCTAAGAATAAAGTGGCCATGCCCGAAATCCCGGAATCAATTTTAAAGAGCAAAACAATTTAGTAATTACTTAAATAAAAAAGTTTTTACTTGCAACAATTTATTTATCTAATCTATCTCTGATGTTTTTATTCTCTTTATTCCTTTTTACACTTATAAATTACATTTTAAATATTTTTACAAAAAAGAAACAAAAATGTTTTTTTTTTTGTAATACTGTTTTTAAAAGAGATTATTTATTAGAAATCCCGAGAATATCCATATTAATATCAACATTTCGTTGCAAGTACCAAAATAACTCTACCTTATTCCGGCCTATGATAATAATAATGTAATGTTAAATTAAAAATTATACAATGTTAATAAAAGTTTAAAGAACACTCTAAAACTCCGAAGAAAAAATAATTTGGAAATCTATCAAACATATTGCGTTCAACACAGTAGGTATAAATACTGGCAGGTGTAGATAAAATAAATCATTTTACTTTCAAAAGAACCACCACTCCCCAAGCGGACACCAAAGAAACACCTTGATTGATAAATACATGTATTCGTGTAGTGGAAGCTACGCTATGGTAAACGAAGCTGCGTTTTTTACCCGACTGCGCGACGCAAAGGAGGGTAATGTGTTTATTTCAAATTCTTAAGATGAATGGTACCATATTGCGTCGCAAGATTTAATGGTTGGTTCAAAGGTGGCTGGAAAGAATTTCGAGTAAGACTTTGAGACGCCTCAGACAGTTTTTAACCAGGTTTTGACATTAAATTACAACTAAATAATTTAATATTATAGATGTGCTAGTTTGGATGTTTATTATGACGTATGGTTTATTCTTGGTATCGGCCCCGACTTACGAGTTGTAGGTCGTGGGTTCGAATCCCGGCAGGCGCATTACTTTGTGTAAATTATTTCATCACCACTGCTCTCGAAACGGTGAAGGAAAACATCGTGAGGAAACCGGCATGTCCTAGAACCAAAAATTCGAAGACATGTGACATCCACCAATCCGCACTGGACCTGCGTGGTGAATTATGGCCCACCCCCTCTCACAGAGAGGAGGCCTGTGTCCCAGCAGAGGGAACATTAATAGGCTGATGATGATGATGATGGTATATTCTTAGGTTACTGCTTCTTATTCAATCATGTCACAATAGCTGAACACCATACATAATTATCTGGTCATACAAGCAAGGGTACTAGCAATCGGTCTGTCTGATCCCCTGTCCCCTGTCCGATCTGGTCATACATACAAGGGTACTAGGAATCGGTCTGTCTGATCCCCTGTCCCCCTTTCCAATCTGGTCATACATACAAGGGTACTAGCAATTGGTCTGTCTGATGCCCTGTCCCCCTTTCCGATCTGATCATACATACAAGGGTACTAGGAATCGGCCTGTCTGATCCACTGTCCCCCTTTCCGATCTGGTCATACATACAAGGGTACTAGCAATCGGTCTGTCTGATCTTCTGTCCCCCTTTCCGATCTGGTCATACATACAAGGGTACTAGCAATTGGTCTGTCTGATCCCCTGTCCCCCTTTCCAATCTGGTCATACATACAAGGGTACTAGCAATCGGTCTGTCTGATCCCCTGTCCCCCTTTCCGATCTGGTCATACATACAAGGGTACTAGCAATCAGTCTGTCTGATCCCCTGTCCCCCTTTCCGATCTGGTCATACATACAAGGGTACTAGCAATCGGTCTGTCTGATCCCCTGTCCCCCTTTCCGATCTGGTCATACATACAAGGGTACTAGCAATTGGTCTGTCTGATCCCATGTCCCCCTGTTCGATCTGGTCATACATACAAGGGTACTAGCAATCGGTCTGTCTGATCTCCTGTCCCCCTTTCCGATCTGGTCATACATACAAGGGTACTAGCAATCGTTCTGTCTGATCCCCTGTCCCCCTTTCCGATCTGGTCATACATACAAGGGTACTAGCAATTGGTCTGTCTGATCCCCTGTCCCCCTTTCCGATCTGGTCATACATACAAGGGTACTAGCAATCGGTCTGTCTGATCCCCTGTCCCCCTTTCCGATCTGGTCATACATACAAGGGTACTAGGAATCGGCCTGTCTGATCCCCTGTCCCCCTTTCCGATCTGGTCATACATACAAGGGTTCTAGCAATCGGTCTGTCTGATCCCTTGTCCCCCTTTCCGATCTGGTCATACATACAAGGGTACTAGCAATCGGTCTGTCTGATCCCCTGTCCCCCTTTCCGATCTGGTCATACATACAAGGGTACTAGGAATCGGCCTGTCTGATCCCCTGTCCCCCTTTCCGATCTGGTCATACATACAAGGGTACTAGGAATCGGTCTGTCTGATCCCCTGTCCCCCTTTCCGATCTGGTCATACATACAAGGGTACTAGCAATCGGTCTGTCTGATCCCCTGTCCCCCTTTCCGATCTGGTCATACATACAAGGGTACTAGCAATCGGTCTGTCTGATCCCCTTCCGATCTGGTCATACATACAAGGGTACTAGCAATCGGTCTGTCTGATCCCCTGTCCCCCTTTCCGATCTGGTCATACATACAAGGGTACTAGGAATCGGTCTGTCTGATCCCCTGTCCCCCTTTCCGATCTGGTCATACATACAAGGTTACTAGGAATCGGTCTGTCTGATCCCCTGTCCCCCTTTCCGATCTGGTCATACATACAAGGGTACTAGGAATCGGTCTGTCTGATCCCCTGTCCCACTTTCCGATCTGGTCATACATACAAGGGTACTAGGAATCGGCCTGTCTGATCCCCAGTCCTCGTTTCCGATCTGGTCATACATACAAGGGTACTAGCAATCGGTCTGTCTGATCCCCTGTCCCCCTTTCCAATCTGGTCATACATACAAGGGTACTAGGAATCGGTCTGTCTGATCCCCTGTCCCACTTTCCGATCTGGTCATACATACAAGGGTACTAGGAATCGGCCTGTCTGATCCCCTGTCCCCCTTTCCGATCTGGTCACACATACAAGGGTACTAGCAATCGGTCTGTCTGATCTCCTGTCCCCCTTTCCGATCTGGTCATACATACAAGGGTACTAGCAATTGGTCTGTCTGATCCCCTGTCCCCCTTTCCAATCTGGTCATACATACAAGGGTACTAGCAATCGGTCTGTCTGATCCCCTGTCCCCCTTTCCAATCTGGTCATACATACAAGGGTACTAGCAATCGGTCTGTCTGATCCCCTGTCCCCCTTTCCGATCTGGTCATACATACAAGGGTACTAGCAATCGGTCTGTCTGATCCCCTGTCCCCCATTCCGATCTGGTCATACATACAAGGGTACTAGGAATCGGTCTGTCTGATCCCCTGTCCCCCTTTCCGATCTGGTCATACATACAAGGTTACTAGGAATCGGCCTGTCTGATCCCCTGTCCCCCTTTCCGATCTGGTCATACATACAAGGGTACTAGGAATCGGCCTGTCTGATCCCCTATCCCCCTTTCCGATCTGGTCATACATACAAGGGTTCTAGCAATCGGTCTGTCTGATCCCTTGTCCCCCTTTCCGATCTGGTCATACATACAAGGGTACTAGCAATCGGTCTGTCTGATCCCCTGTCCCCCTTTCCGATCTGGTCATACATACAAGGGTACTAGGAATCGGCCTGTCTGATCCCCTGTCCCCCTTTCCGATCTGGTCATACATACAAGGGTACTAGGAATCGGCCTGTCTGATCCCCTGTCCCCCTTTCCGATCTGGTCATACATACAAGGGTACTAGCAATCGGTCTGTCTGATCCCCTGTCCCCCTTTCCGATCTGGTCATACATACAAGGGTACTAGCAATCGGTCTGTCTGATCCCCTGTCCCCCTTTCCGATCTGGTCATACATACAAGGGTACTAGCAATCGGTCTGTCTGATCCCCTGTCCCCCTTTCCGATCTGGTCATACATACAAGGGTACTAGCAATCGGTCTGTCTGATCCCCTGTCCCACTTTCCGATCTGGTCATACATACAAGGGTACTAGGAATCGGCCTGTCTGATCCCCAGTCCTCGTTTCCGATCTGGTCATACATACAAGGGTACTAGGAATCGGTCTGTCTGATCCCCTGTCCCCCCTTCCGATCTGGTCATACATACAAGGGTACTAGCAATCGGTCTGTCTGATCCTCTGTCCCCTGTCCGATCTGGTCATACATACAAGGGTACTAGAAATCGGTCTGTCTGATCCCCTGTCCCCCTGTCCGATCTGGTCATACATACAAGGGTACTAGAAATCGGTCTGTCTGATCCCCTGTCCTCCTTTCCGATCTGGTCATACATACAAGGGTACTAGCAATCGTTCTGTCTGATCCCCTGTCCCCCTTTCCGATCGGGTACTAGCAATTGGTCTGTCTGATCCCCTGTCCCCCTTTCCGATCTGGTCATACATACAAGGGTACTAGGAATCGGTCTGTCTGATCCCCTGTCCCCCTTTCCGATCTGGTCATACATACAAGGGTACTAGCAATCGGTCTGTCTGATCCCCTGTCCCCCTTTCCGATCTGGTCATACATACAAGGGTACTAGCAATCGGTCTGTCTGATCCCCTGTCCCCCTTTCCGATCTGGTCATACATACAAGGGTACTAGCAATCGGTCTGTCTGATCCCCTGTCCCCCTTTCCGATCTGGTCATACATACAAGGGTACTAGGAATCGGTCTGTCTGATCCCCTGTCCCCCTTTCCGATCTGGTCATACATACAAGGTTACTAGGAATCGGTCTGTCTGATCCCCTGTCCCCCTTTCCGATCTGGTCATACATACAAGGGTACTAGCAATCGGTCTGTCTGATCCCCTGTCCCCCTGTCCGATCTGGTCATACATACAAGGGTACTAGCAATTGGTCTGTCTGATCCCCTGTCCCCCTTTCCGATCTGGTCATACATACAAGGGTACTAGCAATCGGTCTGTCTGATCCCCTGTCCCCCTTTCCGATCTGGTCATACATACAAAGGTACTAGGAATCGGCCTGTCTGATCCCCTGTCCCCCTTTCCGATCTGGTCATACATACAAGGGTACTAGCAATCGGTCTGTCTGATCCCCTGTCCCTCTTTCCGATCTGGTCATACATACAAGGGTACTAGCAATTGGTCTGTCTGATCCCCTGTCCCCCTTTCCAATCTGGTCATACATACAAGGGTACTAGCAATCGGTCTGTCTGATCCCCTGTCCCCCTTTCCGATCCTGGTCATACATACAAGGGTACTAGCAATCGGTCTGTCTGATCCCCTGTCCCCCTTTCCGATCTGGTCATACATACAAGGGTACTAGCAATCGGTCTGTCTGATCCCCTGTCCCCCTTTCCGATCTGGTCATACATACAAGGGTACTAGCAATCGGTCTGTCTGATCCCCTGTCCCCCTTTCCGATCTGGTCATACATACAAGGGTACTAGCAATCGGTCTGTCTGATCCCCTGTCCCCCTTTCCGATCTGGTCATACATACAAGGGTACTAGCAATCGGTCTGTCTGATCCCCTGTCCCCCTTTCGATCTGGTCATACATACAAGGGTACTAGCAATCGGTCTGTCTGATCCCCTGTCCCCCTTTCCGATCTGGTCATACATACAAGGTTACTAGGAATCGGTCTGTCTGATCCCCTGTCCCCCTTTCCGATCTGGTCATACATACAAGGGTACTAGCAATCGGTCTGTCTGATCCCCTGTCCCCCTCTTCGATCTGGTCATACATACAAGGGTACTAGCAATTGGTCTGTCTGATCCCCTGTCCCCCTTTCCGATCTGGTCATACAAACAAGGGTACTAGCAATCGGTCTGTCTGATCCCCTGTCCCCCTTCCGATCTTGGTCATACATACAAGGGTACTAGCAATCGGTCTGTCTGATCCCCTGTCCCCCTTTCCGATCTGGTCATACATACAAGGGTACTAGCAATCGGTCTGTCTGATCCCCTGTCCCCCTTTCCGATCTGGTCATACATACAAGGGTACTAGCAATCGGTCTGTCTGATCCCCTGTCCCCCTTTCCGATCTGGTCATACATACAAGGTTACTAGGAATCGGTCTGTCTGATCCCCTGTCCCCCTTTCCGATCTGGTCATACATACAAGGGTACTAGCAATCGGTCTGTCTGATCCCCTGTCCCCCTCTTCGATCTGGTCATACATACAAGGGTACTAGCAATTGGTCTGTCTGATCCCTTGTCCCCCTTTCCGATCTGGTCATACAAACAAGGGTACTAGCAATCGGTCTGTCTGATCCCCTGTCCCCCTTTCCGATCTGGTCATACATACAAGGGTACTAGGAATCGGCCTGTCTGATCCCTTGTCCCCCTTTCCGATCTGGTCATACATACAAGGGTACTAGCAATCGGTCTGTCTGATCCCCTGTCCCCCTTTCCGATCTGGTCATACATACAAGGGAACTAGGAATCGGTCTGTCTGATCCCCTGTCCCCCTTTCCGATCCTGGTCATACATACAAGGGTACTAGCAATCGGTCTGTCTGATCCCCTGTCCCCCTTTCCGATCTGGTCATACATACAAGGGTACTAGCAATCGGTCTGTCTGATCCCCTGTCCCCTGTCCGATCTGGTCATACATACAAGGGTACTAGCAATCGGTCTGACTGATCCCCTGTCCCCTGTCCGATCTGGTCATACATACAAGGGTACTAGAAATCGGTCTGTCTGATCCCCTGTCCCCCTGTCCGATCTGGTCATACATACAAGGGTACTAGCAATCGGTCTGTCTGATCCCCTGTCCCCCTTTCCGATCCTGGTCATACATACAAGGGTACTAGCAATCGGTCTGTCTGATCCCCTGTCCCCCTTTCCGATCTGGTCATACATACAAGGGTACTAGCAATCGGTCTGTCTGATCCCCTGTCCCCCTTTCCGATCTGGTCATACATACAAGGGTACTAGCAATCGGTCTGTCTGATCCCCTGTCCCCCTTTCCGATCTGGTCATACATACAAGGGTACTAGCAATCGGTCTGTCTGATCCCCTGTCCCCTGTCCGATCTGGTCATACATACAAGGGTACTAGGAATCGGTCTGTCTGATCCCCTGTCCCACTTTCCGATCTGGTCATACATACAAGGGTACTAGGAATCGGCCTGTCTGATCCCCAGTCCTCCTTTCCGATCTGGTCATACATACAAGGGTACTAGGAATCGGTCTGTCTGATCCCCTGTCCCCCTTTCCGATCTGGTCATACATACAAGGGTACTAGCAATCGGTCTGACTGATCCCCTGTCAGAGTAGCGAGGTAAACACAGTTGGAAATAAGTGAAATATTTAATATATTATTATAAAAATCACACATGACATGTTTACATAGGAAAAAATAGTTGCCGAGTGACTTAAGGAACGAACACCAGCTATTACATTTGAATCCGCTGTCATGTTCTATCTGGTCATAGATGGCCAGCGTTACACTTCCAACACCCCCCCATAACGTGGGCATCATGTGGCTTCATGCCACACCAAGTTGACGAGTGAACACATCGTGCTTGACACAGCCCAGGGGCTTAGTGAATATATCTGCTAACATCTCATCCGTAGGGATGTATACAATTTCTACGTTAAACCTATCTATCATATCTCTAACGTAATGAAATCTTATTTCTATATGCTTGCTCCGTCTGTGATGAGTATGATTGATAGCAAGCTGTATAGCAGATTGATTGTCACAATACATTACTATTTTACAACTAGTCATCATTAGCAATTCCTTAATTAAAGCTTGTAGGAACACCGCTTCTCTACTCGCTTCGCTCAAGCTGCAATACTCCGCCTCGGTGGACGAAAGCGATATGCAGGACTGTTTGTAGGTAGCCCAAGATACCAAATTACCGCCATATTTAAACACATACCCCGTGTACGACTTACGGTCAGGATCTGCCGCCCAATCTGCGTCAGAATAACCCTCAAGAACGTGATCTACATTCGACTTCTTAAATACCAAGGCCTTTTGCTTAGTACCTTTAAGATATCGCAGTACACGCTTAGCGAGATTCCAATGGAATTCCGTATAACAATTGTTAAATTTACTTAAATATGACACGGCAAACGAAATGTCAGGTCGTGTAGTTACACATAAATACATAAGACTACCAATCAACTCTTGATACGGAAACTTCGTTATAACGTTATTTGTAGCATTATTAGAACTCTCAATTACCGAACTAACATTAGTAATCATGGGAGACTTTACAGGCTTACAGTCTGTCATGCCAAAACAATCTAACATATTATCAATCCGCTTTTCTTGACTAAGTTTGATGGAAGTTGCATCACGTTCTACCTTTATACCTAACATGTTTCGTACCGGGCCTAAGTCTTTGAGTTTAAAAACATTTGACAAAGAACTTTTTAATGTCTCAGCCAGATGTTTGTCATTATAGAACACGAAAAAATCGTCGACATACAGAGCGATAAAAACAATCAACTGACCTGATCTCTTAGTGAAGATGCAGTCCTCTTGTTTACACTGTCTGTATCCCAAAGATAATAAAACATCTTTTACCTTTTGGTACCACGATCGTGATGCTTGCTTCAACCCATAAACAGCCTTTCGTAATCTATAGACTTTGTTCTCACTCCCAGAGCATATGAAACCTTCTGGTTGTTGCATAAAGATCTCCTCCTGTAAATTTCCATTCAGGAATGCTGTTTGCACGTCTAAATGATCAATCTTAAGGTTCATTTCTACTGCCAGAGATAGCAACAATCGTATAGAACAATGACGAACGACCGGTGAAAAAGTTTCTTGGAAATCTTCACCATATCTTTGAGTATAGCCCTTAGCTACCAATCTTGCCTTATAACGTGTAATGTTCCCCTCCGAGTCTCGTTTAAGGGTAAAAATCCACTTATTTTTAACGATGTTCTTGTCAACCGGTTTATCAGTAAGCTCCCAAGCTCCGTGTAAGATAAAAGAATCAATTTCCTCTTTCATGGCCTTCTGCCATAACTCTTTATCTTCACATTTCAAAGCTTCTTTGACAGTACGTGGCTCTATGGGCTCTGTCACATTACACACATTAGTTATGTTACAAGTTGTCTTAGGCATACGTGGACGTAGGTTATATCGTCTACTAGTAGAGTCTTGCGCCAATTCAGGTGACGTTACCGAATCTTTACTAGCCTCGCGTTCACACTCCAACTCAACAGGATGATCTGGTGATTCTGCAGGAACTGCATCTGGCTCCGCCTCAAGTGGTGGATAATCTGACGACTCAGGCAACAGGTACTCTGACTCCGCCTCAACAGACGTAGTCTCAAGCATCTCCCTCTCATCATCACCTCCTGTAAGATAAATAGGTTCAAACAAACGTTTTGGCCCTATTTTAGAATTTCTCCCTGGAAACACAGATTCATTGAACACCACATCACGTGATATAACGATCTTATTGTTATCAGGGTTGAACAAACGATATCCTTTGACGTTATCACAGTAACCTAAAAAAATTACCCTTCTACTTTTGGGGTCTAACTTTTTACGTTTACAGTCATCTACATGAGCAAATGCCTCGCAACCAAAGACACGCAGATTTTTAAGGCTCACTTTCTTACCACTCCACACTTCCTCTGGTAATTTACCAGAAAGTCTCGAGCTTGGCGATCTGTTGATCAGAAATGCCGCAGTGTTTACAGCCTCTGCCCACATCTTGTCATCGAGATTTGCATTATACAGTAGACATCTGACCTTATCAAGTAAAGAACGATTCACACGCTCCGCGGATCCATTCTGCTGACTAGAATAGGGTACCGTCAGCTGATGTACAATGCCTTTCTTTTTAAGAAAATCCGTCAACTCAGTATTAACGTACTCAGAGCCATTATCTGTTCTCATTACCTTGACTTTAGCACTACACTGATTTTCTACCAGTCTAATAAAATCTTTAGTGTACTTACACACTTCACTCTTCTTTGCAATGGGATAGACGAACACCTTCCTGGAGTAGTCGTCTAGAAACGTGAGGACGTAGTTCTTGCCTCCGAGAGAAGTAGTCGGCATCGGCCCCATGACGTCACTGTGAATGAGTGCCAGCCGCGCCTCGGCTACTTTTTTGTTATGATTGGTCACAAAAGGAGCGCGGGATTGCTTACCCTTAAGACACACATCACAAAATTTCTTCTGCGAATTAACCTGAAAGTCAATGTCATTAGCTACCTTCCTAAGTGATGCTAAGCTGTCAAAATTCAGATCTGTCCGATCTGGTCATACATACAAGGGTACTAGAAATCGGTCTGTCTGATCCCCTGTCCCCCTGTCCGATCTGGTCATACATACAAGGGTACTAGCAATCGGTCTGTCTGATCCCCTGTCCCCCTTTCCGATCTGGTCATACATACAAGGGTACTAGCAATCGGTCTCTCTGATCCCCTGTCCCCCTTTCCGATCTGGTCATACACACAAGGGTACTAGCAATCGGTCTGTCTGATCCCCTGTCCCCCTTTCCGATCTGGTCATACATACAAGGGTACTAGGAATCGGTCTGTCTGATCCCCTGTCCCCCTTTCCGATCTGGTCATACATACAAGGTTACTAGGAATCGGTCTGTCTGATCCCCTGTCCCCCTTTCCGATCTGGTCATACATACAAGGGTACTAGCAATCGGTCTGTCTGATCCCCTGTCCCCCTTTTCGATCTGGTCATACATACAAGGGTACTAGCAATTGGTCTGTCTGATCCCTTGTCCCCCTTTCCGATCTGGTCATACATACAAGGGTACTAGGAATCGGTCTGTCTGATCCCCTGTCCCCCTTTCCGATCTGGTCATACATACAAGGGTACTAGCAATCGGTCTGACTGATCCCCTGTCCCCCTTTCCGATCTGGTCATACATACAAGGGTACTAGAAATCGGTCTGTCTGATCCCCTGTCCCCCTGTCCGATCTGGTCATACATACAAGGGTACTAGCAATCGGTCTGTCTGATCCCCTGTCCCCCTGTCTGATCAGGTCATACATACAAGGGTACTAGGAATCGGTCTGTCTGATCCCTTGTCCCCTTTTCCGATCTGGTTATACATACAAGGGTACTAGCAATCGGTCTGTCTGATCCCCTGTCCCCCTGTCCGATCTGGTCATACATACAAGGGTACTAGGAATCGGCCTGTCTGATCCCCTGTCCCCCTTTCCGATCCTGGTCATACATACAAGGGTACTAGCAATCGGTCTGTCTGATCCCCTGTCCCCCTTTCCGATCTGGTCATACATACAAGGGTACTAGCAATCGGTCTGTCTGATCCCCTGTCCCCCTTTCCGATCTGGTCATACATACAAGGGTACTAGCAATCGGTCTGTCTGATCCCCTGTCCCCCTTTCCGATCTGGTCATACATACAAGGGTACTAGGAATCGGCCTGTCTGATCCCCTGTCCCCCTTTCCGATCTGGTCACACATACAAGGGTACTAGCAATCGGTCTGTCTGATCCCCTGTCCCTCTTTCCGATCTGGTCATACATACAAGGGTACTAGCAATTGGTCTGTCTGATCCCCTGTCCCCCTTTCCAATCTGGTCATACATACAAGGGTACTAGCAATCGGTCTGTCTGATCCCCTGTCCCCCTTTCCGATCCTGGTCATACATACAAGGGTACTAGCAATCGGTCTGTCTGATCCCCTGTCCCCCTTTCCGATCTGGTCATACATACAAGGGTACTAGCAATCGGTCTGTCTGATCCCCTGTCCCCCTTTCCGATCTGGTCATACATACAAGGGTACTAGCAATCGGTCTGTCTGATCCCCTGTCCCCCTTTCCGATCTGGTCATACATACAAGGTTACTTGGAATCGGTCTGTCTGATCCCCTGTCCCCCTTTCCGATCTGGTCATACATACAAGGGTACTAGCAATCGGTCTGTCTGATCCCCTGTCCCCCTTTTCGATCTGGTTAGACATACAAGGGTACTAGCAATTGGTCTGTCTGATCCCTTGTCCCCCTTTCCGATCTGGTCATACAAACAAGGGTACTAGCAATCGGTCTGTCTGATCCCCTGTCCCCCTTTCCGATCTGGTCATACATACAAGGGTACTAGGAATCGGCCTGTCTGATCCCCTGTCCCCCTTTCCGATCTGGTCATACATACAAGGGTACTAGCAATCGGTCTGTCTGATCCCCTGTCCCCCTTTCCGATCTGGTCATACATACAAGGGTACTAGCAATTGGTCTGTCTGATCCCCTGTCCCCCTTTCCAATCTGGTCATACATACAAGGGAACTAGGAATCGGTCTGTCTGATCCCCTGTCCCCCTTTCCGATCCTGGTCATACATACAAGGGTACTAGCAATCGGTCTGTCTGATCCCCTGTCCCCCTTTCCGATCTGGTCATACATACAAGGGTACTAGCAATCGGTCTGTCTGATCCCCTGTCCCCTGTCCGATCTGGTCATACATACAAGGGTACTAGGAATCGGTCTGTCTGATCCCCTGTCCCACTTTCCGATCTGGTCATACATACAAGGGTACTAGGAATCGGCCTCTCTGATCCCCAGTCCTCCTTTCCGATCTGGTCATACATACAAGGGTACTAGGAATCGGTCTGTCTGATCCCCTGTCCCCCTTTCCGATCTGGTCATACATACAAGGGTACTAGCAATCGGTCTGACTGATCCCCTGTCCCCTGTCCGATCTGGTCATACATACAAGGGTACTAGAAATCGGTCTGTCTGATCCCCTGTCCACCTGTCCGATCTGGTCATACATACAAGGGTACTAGCAATCGGTCTGTCTGATCCCCTGTCCCCCTTTCCGAACTGGTCATACATAGAAGGGTACTAGCAATCGGTCTCTCTGATCCCCTGTCCCCCTTTCCGATCTGGTCATACATACAAGGGTACTAGCAATCGGTCTGTCTGATCCCCTGTCCCCCTTTCCGATCTGGTCATACATACAAGGGTACTAGCAATCGGTCTGTCTGATCCCCTGTCCCCCTTTCCGATCTGGTCATACATACAAGGTTACTAGGAATCGGTCTGTCTGATCCCCTGTCCCCCTTTCCGATCTGGTCATACATACAAGGGTACTAGCAATCGGTCTGTCTGATCCCCTGTCCCCCTTTTCGATCTGGTCATACATACAAGGGTACTAGGAATCGGCCTGTCTGATCCCCTGTCCCCCTTTCCGATCTGGTCATACATACAAGGGTACTAGCAATCGGTCTGTCTGATCCCCTGTCCCCCTTTCCGATCCTGGTCATACATACAAGAGTACTAGCAATCGGTCTGACTGATCCCCTGTCCCCTGTCCGATCTGGTCATACATACAAGGGTACTAGAAATCGGTCTGTCTGATCCCCTGTCCCCCTGTCCGATCTGGTCATACATACAAGGGTACTAGCAATCGGTCTGTCTGATCCCCTGTCCCCCTTTCCGATCTGGTCATACATACAAGGGTACTAGCAATCGGTCTGTCTGATCCCCTGTCCCCCTTTCCGATCTGGTCATACATACAAGGGTACTAGGAATCGGTCTGTCTGATCCCCTGTCCCCCTTTCCGATCTGGTCATACATACAAGGTTACTAGGAATCGGTCTGTCTGATCCCCTGTCCCCCTTTCCGATCTGGTCATACATACAAGGGTACTAGCAATCGGTCTGTCTGATCCCCTGTCCCCCTTTCCGATCTGGTCATACATACAAGGGTACTAGCAATCGGTCTGTCTGATCCCCTGTCCCCTGTCCGATCTGGTCATACATACAAGGGTACTAGGAATCGGTCTGTCTGATCCCCTGTCCCACTTTCCGATCTGGTCATACATACAAGGGTACTAGGAATCGGCCTCTCTGATCCCCAGTCCTCCTTTCCGATCTGGTCATACATACAAGGGTACTAGCAATCGGTCTGTCTGATGCCCTGTCCCCCTTTCCGATCTGGTCATACATACAAGGGTACTAGCAATCGGTCTGTCTGATCCCCTGTCCCCTGTCCGATCTGGTCATACATACAAGGGTACTAGGAATCGGTCTGTCTGATCCCCTGTCCCACTTTCCGATCTGGTCATACATACAAGGGTACTAGGAATCGGCCTCTCTGATCCCCAGTCCTCCTTTCCGATCTGGTCATACATACAAGGGTACTAGGAATCGGTCTGTCTGATCCCCTGTCCCCCTTTCCGATCTGGTCATACATACAAGGGTACTAGCAATCGGTCTGACTGATCCCCTGTCCCCTGTCCGATCTGGTCATACATACAAGGGTACTAGAAATCGGTCTGTCTGATCCCCTGTCCACCTGTCCGATCTGGTCATACATACAAGGGTACTAGCAATCGGTCTGTCTGATCCCCTGTCCCCCTTTCCGAACTGGTCATACATAGAAGGGTACTAGCAATCGGTCTCTCTGATCCCCTGTCCCCCTTTCCGATCTGGTCATACATACAAGGGTACTAGCAATCGGTCTGTCTGATCCCCTGTCCCCCTTTCCGATCTGGTCATACATACAAGGGTACTAGCAATCGGTCTGTCTGATCCCCTGTCCCCCTTTCCGATCTGGTCATACATACAAGGTTACTAGGAATCGGTCTGTCTGATCCCCTGTCCCCCTTTCCGATCTGGTCATACATACAAGGGTACTAGCAATCGGTCTGTCTGATCCCCTGTCCCCCTTTTCGATCTGGTCATACATACAAGGGTACTAGGAATCGGCCTGTCTGATCCCCTGTCCCCCTTTCCAATCTGGTCATACATACAAGGGTACTAGGAATCGGTCTGTCTGATCCCCTGTCCCCCTTTCCGATCCTGGTCATACATACAAGAGTACTAGCCATCGGTCTGACTGATCCCCTGTTCCCTGTCCGATCTGGTCATACATACAAGGGTACTAGAAATCGGTCTGTCTGATCCCCTGCCCCTCTGTCCGATCTGGTCATACATACAAGGGTACTAGCAATCGGTCTGTCTGATCCCCTGTCCCCCTGTCTGATCAGGTCATACATACAAGGGTACTAGCAATCGGTCTGTCTGATCCCCTGTTGGTGTCCGATCTGGTCATATATACAAGGGTACTAGCAATTGGTCTGTCTGATCCCCTGTCCCCCTTTCCAATCTGGTCATACATACAAGGGAACTAGGAATCGGTCTGTCTGATCCCCTGTCCCCCTTTCCGATCCTGGTCATACATACAAGGGTACTAGCAATCGGTCTGTCTGATCCCCTGTCCCCCTTTCCGATCTGGTCATACATACAAGGGTACTAGCAATCGGTCTGTCTGATCCCCTGTCCCCCTTTCCGATCTGGTCATACATACAAGGGTACTAGGAATCGGTCTGTCTGATCCCCTGTCCCACTTTCCGATCTGGTCATACATACAAGGGTACTAGGAATCGGCCTGTCTGATCCCCAGTCCTCCTTTCCGATCTGGTCATACATACAAGGGTACTAGAAATCGGTCTGTCTGATCCCCTGTCCCCCTTTCCGATCTGGTCATACATACAAGGGTACTAGCAGTCGGTCTGTCTGATCCCCTGTCCCCTGTCCGATCTGGTCATACATACAAGGGTACTAGCAATCGGTCTGTCTGATCCCCTGTCCCCCTGTCTGATCAGGTCATACATACAAGGGTACTAGCAATCGGTCTGTCTGATCCCCTGTTGGTGTCCGATCTGGTCATATATACAAGGGTACTAGCAATCGGTCTGTCTGATCCCCTTTCCGATCTGGTCATACATACAAGGGTACTAGCAATCGGTCTGTCTGATCCCCTGTCTCCTGTCTGATCTGGTCATACATACAAGGGTACTAGCAAACGGTCTGTCTGATCCCCTGTCTCCTGTCTGATCTGGTCATACATACAAGGGTACTAGCAATCGGCGCTCTAGCAATTGCTAGAGCGCCGATTGCTAGTACCCTAGTACTACGCACCCAACTTTTCCAAAGCATTTCAGACTTAAGTTCATTGTAGGTCTTCTTATGGCTTTCGCCTCACAGATCACTCACATCTGCTTTATTTTTCCATTCAATTAGTTAATTTTAAAGACACGCAGGGGCGAAGCCACACACAACTGCGCGTGCTTGAGCAAAGAATTCAGCCCGGCCAAAAATCGTTTCAAATCTATCGCTTCGCTACCACACTGTAACATAAACCTAAAGATTACGTAACGTCCAATAACTTTACGAAATTGTAGCACATATCTTTGGAGTCTTTTCATCTGGGGTCCATTGACCCAGTATAATACACCTGAGTGCTTGGCCAAGGTGAATTATATCTAAGGTGTTTATGTGAAAGATACAAAGTTGAATGAAGGAATAGCGTAAACAAGAAGATATTTTATGTTAAGATTTTTGGCATAGCATAACGCCTGTAAAAGGGTTTTACTTTGGTACAGGAATGTAATTGTTTGCAAGGGCCGCGGGTCTGTTTTAGCTTGGCATCGCGGCAATGGAACGTAAAGAGTTTACGTTCCATGACCGCGATGCCAAGTGTAAGTGAAGGTAATACCGTGTGCACTTGTAGCATGTGCCAATATTACGTTTTTTCTTTCTTTTTTCTTCAAGTCTTATAGTCTCATCCACCCCACCGGTGGAACTCATTTGATGATTTTAACGATTAAAAGTAAAGTTTTGCGTCAATCATGTTGAATTCTCGTCTGAGTAAGGGTGAGTCTACAGCCAGTAGAAATTTAAGTTCCAGGTGACCATTAAGAATTGAATTGTATATATTCACACGAAATTATATCACTTGCGACGGTCGTGATTCAATCAATACGGATCATTCCCTACGGTCGTGATTCAGTACTTAGAAATACTTCACTTGCTCGTGATTCATCTATGGCCCTCGCTTTAAATCTGTCTTTTATTCATTAGTTGCATTATATAATAATTATTGAAGTGAAAACTTCTTTAGCGGCGTTGTACACTTTTTCTGTAATGGGTAAAAAATTTAAAACTCGCGTCAGGGTCACGTGACCAAAACTCGCGTCAGGGTCACGTGACCCTGATCGAAAATGAGTAAGACGTCATTCAAATTAAAAATAAAACATAGTAACAAAAAAGTTTTCACTTCTACCGGCACTCCTGGAGTGCAACCTTTTTTTTTTGAATATAACAGATTGGATTAACACATAAGATACATTTTTACCCGGTGTTACGGAACGTACACGCAGAGAAATGTCTGTGTACCTTATACGAGAACTTCTGGTTGCAACCGTGACAGCAAGACTCACTAGTTGCCTTTACAACATTTCTAGTAATAAATAAGCAAGTAGTAGAGATAACAAAGACTTAGTATTTGTGGGATTGATGCAAGATACATTACGAGTGTGGAATGGAACGCAGACGAATGAGTGAAACGGAAGAACGGAAGAATGAAAGGAATGAAGGAAAGAACGAAAAGGAAGGACGGGGTGTGTGCTTGGAGAGAGCGAACAGTTAAAGACGGGACGACGAAAAAAGACAAGACGATTTTTAATTAGATTATTTCCTGCCATCCTTAGATTAAACTGCCATCGTATTCACGAAATTAAAATAAAGAACAGTTTAAAGTTTAACGGACTTTATTTGAAGACTATCCCGATTCTACATTTTAGGGGCTCGTCCGGGATAGGGGATAGTGGGCTAAAACAAAAGACGACTGGTGGCAGGTGGCCGGGGCTTTGGAAAAGGCAATAATTACGAAGAACGAAGACGATCTAAGACGGAAACCAAACGGCGACACGTATTTTAAAAGGCAAAAGACGTGAATGATTCTTTTGAATTATTTTTTAAAAGAAACGGTGAAACAAAAGATGGCGGAGGGAGGATTTTTCGGAATGGACGACATAACTAAATTTAGCGGCGAAGATCAGACGTATACATCTACGAAATGGGCGCAAGACCTTGATGACAATGCGGAAATTTTTAAATGGACCCCATTGCAGCGTCTAATCATAGCCCGTAGGTCTTTGACGGGTACGGCTGAATTGTGGCTGAAGACAGAGAAGGTGCACAGATCGTACGAGGAGCTAAAGGCCGCTGTTTTGAAAGAGTTTCCGGATGCAGCAAATGTCAAAGAAATGCACGAACTAATGGCGTCACGCAAAAAACAAAGGGGCGAGTCGTACTATCAATATATGCTGATAATGAAGGAGATGGGTAAGCGAGCTAAGTTTCCCGACTATGTAGCCATCCAATACATAGTAGATGGAATAACAGATCTCGAAACAAACAAGGCAGTATTGTACGGCGCGACGACGGCGACGTACCCAACGCTGAAGGAAAAGTTGGCTATGTACGAAACGATTAAGAAGAAAGCTGCTAAACAGCACGCCGAGCGACCTTCAAGGCAAGCTGGGGCGGCATCAAACAAAGAGACGGCGGCATCAGGAAGTGGTTCGAGTCAAGGGTGCTATAACTGTGGAGAGAAAAATCATCGAGCTAGTGATTGCCGTAATGGGCTGAAGTGTTTTCGATGCAATCAGTTCGGCCATATTAGTCCCCATTGCACCTTGAACGACGGAACGTCAGATCGGTCAGTGAATGAAATGAAGCAGCCGCAGAAGGCGTCCGGATCGTCCAATCAGCAAGCGCGTTCGTCGGTAAAACAGTACGAGTCGGATACGAAGAAACATTCGGCTATGTTCGGAACGACGTCGGCGGCCAATAACAGCGATTCCAGTGAACATGACGTTGAAATGACAAAAATGACGTATGAGGAAGAAGTCAATGTCATGCAGTGTAAACAAACCTAGTAACCGGCAAAACAAAGCCATAAAACAAGTCAAAATAAGTGAAAAATCTACAAATGCGTTATTTGATACGGGTAGTGACGTAAATTTAATATCTGAGGACTTGTGGCAGGAGTTAGAGGTACCGTGTAATGACGATTATACCATAATGTCGGGACTCGGTCTGTCTAGTGTGAGGTCTTGTGGAAAAATTATTGTAAGTTTGAACATTGATGGAAAATTATACCAAAACGTAGTGTTTCATATTGTACCTAAGGCGTCAATACAGTGTAAAATAATTTTAGGTCAGGAGTTCCTTAGTAGAGTAGTCATGGTTGTACGTGAGGGTGCTGTAGTGTTGTTGACAGAAGATGATGGATGGTTGTCGAGGGTGATTTGTTGTGAAAATGAGATTGATTTTACAGGCCATATCACTGAGAATGAAGTAAAGGCGAAAGTTATGCCAATTGTACCAGTTCAGACGAAAGAAGCTCCCATTAAAATGACGATAACATTAAAAGACGATATTCCAACACGACGACTTATGGAAGAAAGGATACTGGAACAGGTAGATGAATGGCTGCAGGAGGGAATAGTACAGGTGAGTTATTCCGAGAATTCTAGTCAATTAGGTCTCGTCAAAAAGAAAGACGGGATAACTCGAGTTTGCGTTGATTATCGTTTAACAAGTAAGAAGATTGTGAAAGATGAATTTCGATTGCCGACAAAAGCATGTAAAAAGAAGAGGGAACCAAGTTCAACTTGTGAACTGATGAATTTGGTGGCCAAGAGAACTCGGTTTGACCCAGGATTGAAGTTTAAATCTAAGTTGCTTTGCGAAGATTTAGGATAGTATATATTGTAATTAATTCAGACCTGTGATGTATTTGGCTTTTTGTTTCATTAAAGAAGATATTGTTTGTTTTTTTTAAAGATGTTTAGATTTAAGACTTAGTAGTAAGATGTTTTGATTTTATGTAAAAGGTGTGAACATAGGATGAATGACGTTAAGTGATAGAGAGTTATATGGAAAGCTCTTGTGTGTGGATGCATATCTGGGGGCAGATATAAGTGCAGGACGGCCGAATGTGGGATTGATGCAAGATACATTACGAGTGTGGAATGGAACGCAGACGAATGAGTGAAACGGAAGAACGGAAGAATGAAAGGAATGAAGGAAAGAACGAAAAGGAAGGACGGGGTGTGTGCTTGGAGAGAGCGAACAGTTAAAGACGGGACGACGAAAAAAGACAAGACGATTTTTAATTAGATTATTTCCTGCCATCGTATTCACGAAATTAAAATAAAGAACAGTTTAAAGTTTAACGGACTTTATTTGAAGACTATCCCGATTCTACATATTTATTACTAGAAATGTTGTAAAATCAACTAGTAAGTCTTGCTGTCACGGTTGCAACTGTAAGTTCTCATATACATTTCTCTGCGTGTAACACCGGGTCAAAATGTATCATTTATAAATGTATGATATAAAAATGGTTGTGTGTTAATGTTCGAGTTACAAGCGGACGAAGCCGTATGCAACATTTAGTATAGAATAAAAGGGAACAAAAATATGATCACCTCTCCCCAACACATCGCGTGCAAAACAGAATAAAATAGGAAAGTGCTGATAAAATAAATCACTTTATTTTCAATGGGGACCGCTTCCCCAGAGGAACACCTAATAAATTCTGCAATGGATATAAAATATAAGTATTGAGTAGTTTTTTTCTTTATGGGAAAATGTGAATATTGCAGGAAAACAAATATGAAGAAGTAACTTTTTATATTCCTTTATGCAGTACCTATAGCCGTCAACAAAAAAATTGTAAAGCCTCACTTAGACGTCAAAAGATGTTTTATGAGAGCTTCGAGTTCAAATACATTTCGATCAATTTCATGAAGTGTGTAAATGTCTCAATTTATATCAACAGTGTAAAACAGATGTCGTGACACTAATTTATAGTAAGGATATGATTTCTGTATACAATCAAAATTAAAATTACCAATTAAAAGAAACAAAGTGCAGCTTTTCCATCTATTTTGACCATGTAATTTGGCATTTTTTGTATCGAACGCTTGTGTCGTGGTCGCTTTTAGTGCTAAAGAAAAGACAGCAAAATAATTTTATCACCACCTATGCGAAGAAAACAGCAACAAACTACAAAACAAAATTGACTAAGTAAAACCAGTTATCTTAAAGTTTCTTTCCACCACACTGAAACGTCTACCCACCTAAACGTAATTTCGATCTTTAAAACACGTTACACAGCAAAATCCTTAAGCCACTACACCATACAATATACGACATCTTTAAAAAAAAAAAAAGAAAAAGAAAAGCGCCAAAGCGGTTCCTTGCCGCGTAATTTTAGGTCTTTCAACGTGTCGTCGACTCTCGCGGAGTAAAATGAACAGTTCTGAAAGGCGACCGTCTGGACTCTTTTGAGAGGCAACGATAAAGGACCTCGGCCGCCATTTTGCACCGAGGTTGTTAGTAGTTAATTTCTTGCGCACAAGAGAGTGAGTTTATTGTGGGCAGTAGGTTAAGATTCTATTGAATGGGTTTTTAAATCTTTGTGTGGAAGTATTAGTGTATATTAAACCGTATTGTTTGCCTTTTAGTCAATTTTTTTTGCTATACTTAAGAAGAAAACTTTCCGTTTGTACTGCTGTTCATAATCTACCTATGGGTCTTTTGAAAAATTGATAGATGTAACGGATTTTCAAATTTCGTTTCCCTGACTACTTTTTTTGATCTGTGTATCCTCTGCGTAACACATCTAAATCTTTTTTGATACGGCAGATTATTATAAACGAGTAGATTTGCTCTTCTTTTTAGATTTATTATTTAAAACAGATTTAAAATAAAACAAGGCTCGTTTTGGCGGGGGCACTACCGTGCCCCCAGATAAAAAGTTCAACTGTTTTTACATTAAAAAAAATCATTTATGCTGATCACAATTTCTTTTTGATGTGTGTTTGTTTCATTAAAATCGGTTAAGTCATTTCGAAAAACAAGATCTTAAAATTTTGCACAAAAGGCTATTTGTCGTACATCACAAGTACTCTGCAGTTATAAATAAATGAAAACACCAACAACTTATCCACGTCAATTCAATAGTCTTGCAACACTATAAAATCTAATACGATTTCTTGCAAAGAAACGTGTAGATCCGTTAGTTATTGTTAACCAAACTCCTCGGGGACTTGAGTGAGTTGCACAAGCTACATACTACATACACTTGCAATATTTATCTACATGTCTAGGGAAATAAACAGTCGAGATTAAATCTTTAGAACTGTGTATGTGAGAACGATAGTTGCTTGAAAAAAGGAACTGTTTCTATATTTTTAATACCTTTTTTATTTTTTCGGTTTTAAAATCTTGAAATGAGTACTCCACTCTGAGTAAAGCAGAAGGAACTGTCAGAATCGTATTGACTAATATCCTCCGTGTTTCTTCAATAGTCCTTTACGTTCCAAGGTCACGGTTACCCATACATAATAATATGATGATGATGATAATATTTTTTTGCGAAAATTATCGTCTGAGATAATTATGACTCATAAATAAAAGCGACTACGCTGTGAAAAAATCGAAATTATGTAAACCGACATTTTTCGTTTTTCTAAATCGCCCGAAAAACACAGCATATTTCATACCTTAACTTACCAACGTTTATTACACAAAAACTTTTAAAGCTAGACAGTTCTATAAAAACACTATTTTATAACAGATTTAAAGACAAGCGACCGCGTTTACTATAGTTTTTAATTAGAGGCGAGGGACCGAAAACGGAAAATTAAAACTTTTTCGTTTGCCAGACAGTAGATATTTTTTTTTCAAAATAAAAATGGCGTAACAACGGCTCGTTTGAAATTCACAATAAAGTTTTATGATCATTAAATTGTGTTTCTTTAGTTATTTTTATTTAGTTTGTTTCATAGAATTCTTGTTTTTGTTTGTGGAAATAATTGCGAACCAATCTTTTAAGTACGAATTTTTCAACGTGAGTAATTGTCTGCAATTTTAGAATTAATTAGCAACAGATTTTATAAGTCACAGATTACTCTTCTTTTTCTTTTACAACCCTCTGACGTAGGTCTCCTCCAAAATCTCTTACCGCGGTATCGCAAAAACTGTTAAACGTCTGTTGAAAACTTGTCTTAATAAATGTCAGATTATGACGTTGACATAAGGTCACAAGAAAAGTGTTCAACAGATGTTTAAGTTTTTGTAGTAAGGCTGTTAAGGTTTGGTGTTTTTTTTTTTGTATTTAGCTGTGCAGTTTCTTCTACTTTGATGAGATCATCTGTTTACATCTGATTTACAAAATAGTAATATTAAGTGGCTCTCGAAAAGTGCTCGGGAGATAGTGGGGAGGCCTTTGGCTAGCCCTGACTCATCAATGTGCTAAGTATCAAAAAAACGAAGAGAAGCGAATGTAACGATTGTCAAAGATGTAGAAATAAACGTTGTTCATTTTTTTATCCTTTCTGAGGTAGGTTCAAGAGAAACTCAGTTTATAATGGCCATCCATCTATACAAGGTGTAAGGCACAGCCCTCCACAAACTTTCAGAGCTTGCTCAGTAGACGAAACTGAACAATCTTCCACAATTATTTTTTTCAGGAAATGAAAAAAAAAATCGGCCTCACCATACAAAATTATAAACTTGATTGCACAGTTTGTATGGAGAGACAGATTTTTTTCGATTTCCTGAAAAAAAGAATTGTCTGTCCCTTACACCCTGTACATTGCAGCTAAGAATCACTTCTCTACATAAATCGTAAATAAAACCAATACCACAACAATACTCAAGATTATCTTAGGAACAAGATTGAAAAACAGCGACGTACAATAACCTTCTATCTCCCTTCGATCATACAAGCTGTAATATTTTGGGTGGCTGTTGATTTTAAGTGCAGAACATGATATTTACGACGCTATTACTTTTACGAGTCGGTTGAGAGAAGTGCTGACGTGCAGTCCTTATAGAAGAGGTGTTAGAAATACGATAATCGTAAGACTTTGAGTTATTTTTTATGAAAAAATGTGCGAATTTTTGATGAGGTGTCTGGATTTTGTGATTCATTGTAAACAGCGTGAAACGTGATTCTGTTTCTGTCAATTATTTAAGATTTTTTAAGGTTTCAACGTATTGTGCCATAAATATTGTTTGAGCTGAATGTTAGTAAAAATTCTAAATTAATGTCTACTCAGAGTAAATACGAGTACTTGATTGGTATAAAGATTGTTGAGTGGAATCATTTTAATAATGTTATCAGAATTATATTTGATTATTAGAATGTTTTTTTATTTTTTTTTTGAATAGCAAGAGTCTTATTCCTTTTTTATGATAAGTAAAACATACTACTATAAGTGGCGTAATATTTATGCCTACTTGACTACCTCTGTAGGCATCCATATTTTTTAAGATTTCGTTCTTATTTTAATGGGTATTAGAATAATAGGCACTATATATTTTCATAAGAGTGCCTATTACTCTACGAACTTATTAAAACCTATAACTATTTCAAGATTTCATTTTTATCATTGTCTTTCTCTTGTTTTATTTATCTGTTTTCTTTTTTTTCCATGTTACTTCTTCAAATGTTATTCTACCTTCTACCCCTTTGTCGCGAGACTGCCTCATCAGGTAACGGTGAGTCGGTGACCCTGGAAAGTAAAGGGCTATTGAAGGATCACCGTGGATTTTAGTCAGTACAAGTCTGACATTCCCTTCTGCCCCACCCTGGGTAGGAGGACTTATTTGATGACTTTACCACGTTAAAAAAACATTTACCCATTTTAGCAGTCAAAATACGAATTGATAATAGAAACATTCAATAAAACTAGGTAGCACATCTTCCACATTTCCCTAGGTATCCTTAAAAACATGCATTTAGAATAGAAATTGGAAAACACCGGGTGCTCCAAATATATCAATGTTGTGCCAAAATAAAATATTTACGTTTACAAACCGTAACAAACAAATCAGAATATTTCTTCCGTAACTTTTCAAGGAACAAGGCACCTATAACCGTTTCGATAAATTTTCCACGTTTTTTGGTACAAGTTATAAGAGGTTGGGTATATTATGTCTGGCATTAAGAGTGCAGGTGGTACTCTTTTGTGTGTTACTAAAATCTTCAAATGAGTCTCCCAGAAAGGACTGTCAGAGTTACTTTCTAAAGACCGAAGTGGAAAACATATTTTTCCTACTCCTCCACTACTCTTTTCTTATTAATTTCGTTGCAGGGTCCAAGACAGGTAAATTCATTCGCCGGAACACATCAAGCTTCAGTGTCTCGGGTGCTTTTCTGTTGGTTGCCACTATTGATTCAGAAACGTGATGCGCTTTCAGGAGTTGCAATGGTTTGGGAATAGTGTGATGGTACTAAAGACCTCCCTGTTGTTCCGCTTCGGTTACCCTTGGCTGAGGTACCCTATTTAGTCAGTCCCAGCAGAAAAAAAAAATAGAATGTGGTAAGATTCCGACCTTCTTTAATGATGATGTTTACTAAAATCAAACTATTCCTTCATACCCTTTGCGCAAAAGGGCATCCGTTTTAAAGTAGTCCCGCCATTTCTTTCCACGTCTGACATTAAATACAAACTTCTTCAAAATAAGAAAATAATAATATAAAAATAATAGGCCGACGAGGCTTACAAAACGTCGAACAATAATAGGTGCAGACAAAAAAGCGAATTCATCCTTAAAGTAACGGCATCTAGTCCCAAGCTAAGCAGAGCTTGTGTTATGGTTACTATACAACTCATAAACGGATAAATTACACCCAAACACAGAACAAATGATCATGCTCATCACACAAACATTTGTCCTGAGTGGGAATCGAACCCACGACCTCGGCATAGCAGTCAGGGTCACTAACCACTAAACCAACATGCCAGTCAGATAAAGTGTCACCATATCTTTTGTACAATCTCAACGTAACGAAACCCGAACTTCTACAGCCATATAAAGCAACGCAATATACTACATATAGTTAACAATAACACATAGCCCACGTTCCACTTCAAGTCCCAATAAATCGCCGAAGCTCATAACTTACACTACACTTAGGTAATAGTTGCCATCCAGTTATGAAATGAGGTACTCTGTATGCGAAACTTTGACGTCTTATATCGAACAATAATAATAAATAACTGAGACAAACGTTTCGCAGCTCAGATGGGAATTGCTCTCATGTGTTGTAGTGAATTTTTGCTTCTGTAAAGTGTGTTTTAGAAGAAATTATTATTGGTATCGCATACCGGTAGTTTTAAAATGTTCTGTTGTGCAATTTTTAGTTATTGCAAATTGTATGGTAAGAAGCACTTTGAAATAAAAGACGAGGAACGATATACGAAAATAGGGTAATAACGATATGTGCTATATAATACAGTAGCACATCATCATCATGAGCCGGTATTCGTCCACTGTTGTACATAGGCGTCTCCCAATATACGCTAGTAAATAATTAAAATATTCTCCCAAAAGCTGACCTTGGCAGGCGTCAGCATGTCTAATGGTAGCCATACACCATAATGCCTATTTGTCAATTCGGCATAAAACTGCCAATTTGCTCAAATAGAATTGAACGTGTATGGGGGTGGAATGCCAATTTGATGGCATGACATGCCAATTTTGATAGGTCATCAAATCGTTTTTGACACAACGTAAAATCGGCAGCAGTGATGCCATCTTAGCAACTTCATAGATAGTTAGCTAATTTTATAAAGGTGCTAGAAAAAAAGCTAAAAAGTGTAACTTGTGGCTAAACTTTTTAGCTACTTTTCTAACACCATTTCAATTCATCATGACATTGAGACTTTCAAAATTAGTCAAGTAGTGTCCCGAGTCAAAAGACAAGATAATGCAACAGTGGCTCATTCTACATATAAATAAGTGGCATTCTGAAGAAATAGTTTAGTTTCGGGTGGAAATAAAAAAAGAAATGAAATTCTTCCGGTGGCAAAATATATTTAAATATACAAGATACCCTGAATATGAATTTTCAATCTTAAGTAAACTGGGAAAGTAAAGCAGACTCTGTAGAGTAAAATACTGCAAAATCTCTGTAACAAATACAGGGATTATTGTCAGCCGACATCATTGAGAAGTCACTAAAATCCGACCACTCATGACTTTCGGAAATTTCTAGGTACTAATTTTTAATGCATTTGATGTAATGAAATAGACACTAGCGCCATGTCTAAAGGTCAAGGAGTGGTGGCCAGGGCTGGGGTGCGTTTAAATCTTCCGGCGGTATTTCGCCGGAAAAAATTAAACTAGCGAAGGTTCGCTGAACGGAGTCATAAGTTTCTGTCAATGTTAGTTGTCAAATTCAATTGACAGCTCAGTTTATTGAACAAATAATCAATTTGCCGGTTTAATACAAATCCATAATCCACAAATAATATTTACTCTCTAAAATAAAAATAATATTCGTTTTTACTGCGGATATCGAACAAAACAACAAAACGTAATGTCAGTCTGACAGCAGGATAAAATATTGCGAGGTAAAAGGTCGCAATATTTTATCAGTAAATTCCATTTAGTAAAAACTTATCCCAGCGAATGACCGTAAACGGGGCAGATTAAATTTTAGTTAGCTTCATTTTTCACGTCGCGGTGTACTTAAACGGGGTGTTTGACATTTAGGCAGTATAAATTTAAACTGGATAAAGGATATAAACGCAGCCCAGAGTCCTGCATATGGGATCGTTCTGAAACTCGACTTTTTGACAAATATTTATTTTTATTTAAAAATAACCAGTACTAATCCAAATTCAGTGACTAAATAAGAAAATAATTGTACAAAAACGTTAATAATATATAATAGAATTCACTAAAAAAAAAAACAAATATTCTCCGCATTTCATTTTACATTTAATTTACTAGACAAACGTTTTCGAACGCACCACGTCTAGCATGCGTACCTATCTAGCAGTGGCGAAGGGCAGAAAATTTTGAAGGGGAACCCGGACCAAAACGTGAATTCTAGTAACTATAGCTTTGGGCTAATTTTAGCCTTTTTAGTTTAAACATTCAACAACAATTTGGGGCACTAGAATTGTAATATCCGTAGCACCGGTTATAACATCGCCCATGTCATCATCATCATCAGCCTATTAATGTTCCCACTGTTGGGACACAGGCCTCCTCTCGGTGAGAGGGGGTGGGCCATAATCCACCACGCGGGCCCAGTGCGGATTGGTGGATGTCACATGTCTTCGAATTTTTGGTTCTAGGACATGCCGGTTTCCTCACGATGTCTTCCTTCACCGTTTTGAGAGCAGTGGTGATGAAATAAATTACACAAAGTAATGCGCCTGCCGGGATTCGAACCCACGACCTACTACTCGTAAGTCGGGGCCGATACCACTGGGCCACCACTGTACTTACATAATAAGCTAAAAATGTTCATAAAATAAAAACTACTGAAACAAACCAAATTAATTTTTATGGGAACAAATGGCAGGTATCGAGGCATCGAATAATATAACCCATATAGGTGCAAAGTTCCCATCACCATAGATTAATTAAGTCCAAATACAAGATAGCTGCTATAAACCGTTCAGGAGTTCTCTGAACTATCTTCGTTTTCGTCGTCAGACCCCTAATGACAATTGCAACCCGTCTAGGTGAAAAGTTCTCATCAATACAAATTAATGAAGCTCTAACACAAGGTAGCTGCTGTGAATCGTTGAGGAGTTCTCTCAATGTCTCTCAGCTCCATCATCAAGATATTATACTCCAGACCTTTATTTGAAATACTTAATGAAAAAAACTTACAAACACACTAGTCGCCCGTAGGATTTTTGAAAGTTCCACTCGACTTCTCTAGTCTTCTATCATCAAACCCTGATTTTCTTATCATGGGACCACCTTTAAAATATCTACTTTTCAACAAAAAAAGAATCATCAAAATCGGTTCTTAAACGACAAAGTTATCCCGCGAACAAAAAACAAAAACATTGTAATATTTAATTTTCTGGATACTTCGTCCAATGGATACGGTACGGACGAATTGAGTATATTTGAGTAACCTCCTTGTCCACCTTTTCTGTAGTCTTATCCAATTATTACAATTACATTACAATCATAAATATTGAACAACGAACATTATTAGTGTTCCTAACTCTGAAAAATTCTATGTTCACAAAACCTTATACTAATCGCCTACAGATCTTAACACCGCGATTCAAAAATGTGACGAAATTGCACAACGCCATCTAGTTAAAAACTTGTAACTAACGTACACTGTTTTGCAGTGAACATTACCAAACATTATCATTGAACTGAACGAACCATGTTTTTACTGCGCTAACTACGCAAAACTTATCAATTTCAAAAATAATACAAAATCAAAAACAAATGGACAGTTGAAAACAATGGTATTCAAAACTATAAAAATATAAGCGGGCCAAAACTAATGTGAATCCAAATAAAACTATCTAAACAAATTACGAAGTCCAGTATCATTCCATCTCGTTCTGGCGTAAGCATTTCATATCTCTGTCCTTATCATAAGCCGGAGACATTCGGCTTACCAGCGTCCTTAATTCAGCGGTGTTATGTAGCGTCAAGCTCACGATCGCTACTAGAGGAACTATGATCGGGATTCCTGATTTGCCGTGCGGCTTACAAACCTTTCTGTTTTGCGGGAGTTGAAATTGTTTATTATTTCTTTGATTGTTAATTTTAGTTTTAGAGTGTTTTTCTTTGATTGTTATTTTTACAAGTAATGTAGCTTTGTAAATATATTTTTTTAATGATAAATGAAAATCATTGATACCTACTTATATTGCCATATTTCGTAAGTAAAGCCGATAGGAATCGGCATGTTAGGTAGCTTCGCTGCTGCTATCTAGTCTGTGATGCGTACGCAATATAAGACAGTGTTCCCACTTTATAAATATTTTCCCTTTATTTAGGGTAGGGGGGTCCTTTCAAATGTTGGTCATTATTTAAGCGAAAAAATTGTAAAATAAATAAATATATGAAGGTCTTTATGAAATTAACTACCCAAAAACCAACCTTCATGCTTTGTGCTCGTGTAACCCTCTAGGAGGCTAATAGCTAAATAATAAAAAGCAACACTTCTCTGCATTATTATAATTTTTATTTTCGACTTCAATTAAAAAAAGGCAAAATTTTTCAATGTCAAAATAATCGTGTATTGAAAAGGTGATAATAAAAAAAAACTTTTTCAAGAAAAATGTAACCGCCTTCTAAAACAACCACAAAAAATTGTAAAATAATCTACAAAATAACTTTTCTTTCGGTTGTCGGTGCCTTTGCTTTTTTTTTCTTTTCATTGTCTTTTAGCCACCGACTTCCGAATGAAAAGTAATTTTGTAGATTGTGGTTGTTTTTGAAGGCGGTTACAGTTTTTTGAAAAAAAAATATTTTATCTCTTTTTAGTTTAAATATTCAACCCGAATTCTTGTCAAGAACATCATTCTCTTACATGTGCACTAGAATTTTGTAATCCTTCGCACCGGTAATTAATCGCTCATGTACACAATAAGCTAATAAAATTCCATATCTCAAAAATTACTGACCGATTTCTACCGATTCTGATGAAACTTGCAGTGTTCCCTAAGTTAAATGATACCTCGCACACCAAAAAAAAGCATTACTTAAATCGGACTCAAAGTTCCGGAGATATGCGAACACAAACTAAATCAATCGATGCCTATTCCTTACTGTTAAGGAGTTGTACCTTCCATCATCAGCTCATCCACCTGAAATGATGATTATCAGATGCAAATACTCGAACAGCTTTAGAAAATATATATAATTGGTACTATCTGCGTATAAAATTTGAAGGTTACCCTCGCTTTCCCTGGGATCCTATCACCAGAACCTGACCTGAGAATTTTTTTCCAAATCAGTCCAGGCGTCTTCGAGAAATCGGGGAACATACATAAAAATAAAAAATATTCCGAACTGAGAACCTCCTCTTTTTTTTGAAGTAGGTTAAAAAAAGGTGTCGGAACAGGTAGGTAAGTTAAAACTAAAGGTCATGGCACACTATACAATGACTAAAAAGTCATGGTGCATACTTACAGAGATCGGTGAGAGATGTTTTACATCGGCCTTTAGAGAGAGAGAGATAATCGGCTAGATTCGCACTACCTAATACAGTGACAATCAACATGATATTCGATGTGCGTTATTTATTTCCGGTATGTAGTACAATCGACAAAGTTGAATCATGACCCATTTTGACAATAAATCGTTTGATTCAAATTGACAAAGATCAAAGTCTTTACCATGGATAATGTATGTTTACGCGAATCGTGGATAACGGACCTAATTGTATTTGAAAGTCTGTAAGAAAATAAGCTTATGGTGGGCCATGATTCAACTTTGTCGATTGTACATTGACATAACGTGGGTACAGGTACATTCTAAAGAAAATAACTAATTAAATAAGCTTTGGGCTACGCTCTTTGTAAGGATATTGAAATTTAGGAAGTTCTACAGACTACTAATGACCCTGAATTAGATACCTACGAGTTATAGGCAGTAGATTAAAACTCAGGTACTAGTATTTTACTTTAATTAAAACTTTTAATTAAATAACATAAAACCTTTATTTTCAATGTGCTGCTATAATGTTCTCTTTAAAATCAATTTCTAGACTGTAACGCTACGTCAAGCTACACTAGTTAGTGTAACTGCCGATCTAAAATGTCTTTGAAAATCAGCCACATAATATACCTAGAACTGGAAATACAAAGGTTTTTAACGTCTATGTCTAATAAAAGGTTTGGCAGAGGTGTAGCTACATAATTTTTAAAAGTTCCGTCTATACTTATAAAGCTAAATAGTTTGTTGGTTTGGTTGAACGCGCTAATCTCAGGAACTACTGGTTTGTGATAAAAAAATATTGATCCCGCACTGGGCCCGCGTGGTGGATTATGGCCCACTCCCTCTCACAGAGAGGAGGACTGTGACCCAGCAGTGGGAACATTATAGACTGATAATGATGAAAGCCAGAAAATGAGAAATCCATTCGAATCCTTTTTTATAAAAATGTCCTACAAAATACACTAAACGCCAAAGGCTCTAAAACAGCCCCATAATGTAGCAACAAACCCTAGCGTTGCCGTTGAGCAAAAACAATAAATTGCCGACCGGTGCGCAATCATGCAAGCGCACGCGAGAAATTACTGCCCCAGCACTATTGGCGCAATCACGCGATTTATTTTACGAATTTTGCAATACTTTAGTGTGTTAGCCAGTTACTGAGAATTAATATTTTTGTGGTTTTAACCGCCCGATCCCCAATGCTTCCCAATGGCACGTTTTTGTGCCACCAAACCCCGATCGATATAAAGCCTTTTTTTGGAAATGGATTCTGGAAAGCTATTTGAAAAATATGAAACAGACCTGTTAAAATGATGTGTTGCTGGGGAGTTTGTTCCGTCACTTCTTCCCAGCCAAAACACCAGGAAGTGTCGAAGGGGGGGGGCGCTTTGGGGGACTGTCTTATGTAAAATTTGACCTTCAAAAAGTGCTGATAAATCAGCCTAATTTGAATAAATGACTTTTGATTGTGATTTTTTGAAAAAAGTCATAAAAAGTGCAAAATAACTTTTCTTTCGGAAGTCAGTGACGTTTTTAATTGACTTTCTAGTCACCGACTTCGTGTACCTACTTGATAGGATATGGGCAAGGCTTAAAATTTTTGAATTTTGGTCCCGTGGTCCAAACTGCTCGCGAGGCCCGTTACGACTTGACTACTGTTGCTCACAAGCCACAAAGCTCAATCAAAATGTTCATCCAACCCAACTTAGCTTACTACAGAGTATCGTTCTCGCAAAAATTAACCCAACTTAATAGGGTAACCGGTAACTACCAGCTACTACCGGCAATTAGCTGTTGAAACTCAATTACACGAACAACTTTGAAGAAAGCTGGCCCATTTCACCATCGTCGGCCATAAAGTGGCGTAATGGGGGAAAAATATCAAGTTTATAGCGTGTACTCTTATGTTCCGGATCAAAGTTCGACCGCAGATTAGTTCAACACCCACGGTAGGTCATGTAAGGGGAGTTTTGAAGTGGCTTATTTGAAGTTAAGTGTGAGCTTTTATAGGTAAACTCGCTGTTGCTTGCGGTTTCACACGCTTCTCGACATACATATTGTAATGTTGAACAGTTGAGCTACAAGCAAACATTATAATAAGCATTTTTTTAAAGAGATTAGCGGTGTGTTAGTGGTGGACATCCCTCCGGTATGCACGTTTTAATATACTTATTGTACGCACAGCTAAGGAGTGGAATTCCTTGCTGGGGTATGTATTTCCTGACAGCTGTAATCTTGGGGTCTTCAAGTCAAGAGACGTCGACCTAATCTTTGCTTACGATCAGGCGAGATACTGATCAAACTTGAACCTATCGTTAATTTTACACATTACACGTTTATGAATACGAATTCCGTTTTCGTTTCTTAGTTTACGGGGCTGAAAATTGATCTAGGAAGAACCCATGTCTTAGAAAATTCACAGTCTGCATTCTCCTTGACTGAAACTGTATTCCTACAATGTTGTAACAGGCACAGACACCCATTTCCTCCCTAGTCAAACGCTGGCGCTGCTTAAAATCAAATCAAACCAAAAATATTAAATTGTAAGAATGTGAGATGTAGGTGTTACACTATTGGTTCCAGTGTAACCTTGAATACCAAAAGGCTTTTAACAATTATGTAGCTTTTACAGGCTCTTATTATTTCGCCACAAGGCTAATCTTTATCCATACAAACATAGCAAAAACATAACCCGTCTTAACAGAAAAAGAAAAACTAGCCAAATAGCCACTGGAGCAAGTTCGTCGTAACGCCACGAATTCAATTTGGCAAACGGAATTAGCTCGCAAACTTCCGAGTTTAGCCGTATGTTAGCCGGCTTGGATTGTGATTAGAGTTCCGGCTATTTTTTGGCTATTCGGCTATGGTTATGATGGCCGGATTTCGGGATTGTGGGATGGGTAATTGGAAATTGAGTTGGGCTTGTGTTTTGGTCTTGAAATTGATGTAACGTGTGGGTGTAGTAAAAAGAAAGCGGATAAAATGGGTAGGTCTGTTAAATAAAATACAAAATCCACTCATCCTAAGCAAATCTTAGGGCTAATAATAAACAGTTAGTTATAAATTTTTTTTTTTAATATCTACACCATAAAAAAATACAAAAATGTATCATAATTTATTCAGGGTATATATAATAATATTATGTTTTTAACCGATGCGGTCACGAATTCTTTTTTAACCAAAAATTACTAAAGTTATATTTGAAACAGAATGCCTTATAGTAGGCATACACCATCCTGCCTATGTGAACGATAGATGTGACGCTTGCAATTGTTTCAAATCGGCATTTCGTCCATAGACACCATACACCATAATGCCTATCGTAAAGATTGATTTGACACAACGTCAAATCTGCATCAGTGATGCCTACTCATAACGCAACAGTGGCTAATTCTACATATATAAATAAGTGGAATTCTGAAGCAATAGTTCAGTTTTGGGTTGAAGTAAAAAAATGAAATTCTTCCGGTGGAATAATAAAAAAATTGGAATCGACTTCGTTTTTGATACCGAGTACGCCCACGAAATGCCTGCGGTTCATTTTTTAACACCTTTACCCTTAGCACGAATTATTTTATAAACGCAACCAAGTACTTTCAATGTGTTGAATCTGTGCAAAACTGAATTTAAAACAGGATTTCTACTAACAGAAAACCACCAACTTTATGTATGCCAAGAAGCAAACTACTACAGTCTGTTATCAGCTTGGACTTGCTATAGTTATAAGGTAGGAATGACCAAACATTATTAACCATACCTACTACTACTATAATAAGTTTATGCAGGATGTGATGATACATACATACATCAACTATTAAATGCAAAACCATCACTAACAAATTCATATAATGTAATCAACAATTTGATTACGTTTATTGGTTTAAACTGTCTCACAACCCATTTCTACCCCTTAATAGGTACTGGTAGATTAAAAACATACCTATATAGTGTGGACTTTTGTCCGAATCTGTCACACTAATATAAATTAACTGAACTACAATATTCACAAGCAAGGGCCATCACTGAGCCAGCATCTTCGCTGTATCATTTTAGTTACAAGTTTTTTACACTAGAAAAATGGGTTAATTTAATGGTAATTTCTTCATGTTTACAGATTATTTTATCTTTGGACAGTAACTCTACTGAGAGCAAGGATTGCCTATTCTCAATTTCGCTGCTGCTCTGTGAATCATGCAAGAAAAACACACTGAATTATATGATAAAATACACTTCTCATCAAAAAAATCGAAACACCTCGCAGTTTATGATTTCATAAGGATTATCAGAAAAATGTGTATATTTAGGAATAAATGTAAAATGTCATTTAATAGTGAGTAGTATGAGGTTTTTAAATCCTAATGTTAATGTTCTAAATTCAAATTAAGTCTTCATAGGTTTCGTATTTTGTATAATGAGTAATTTTTACCCTGTATGGAATATGAAGGAAATGGGTAAAACAACACGCGTAAATGAAAAAAAAATGTAAGAAACGTTTATTTAATAACTTGTATTCCCTCCGCGAGCTCTTATTACTGCTTCCATACGGTTCTTCATCGATCGGATGAGAGTCACGATCACATGTTGTGGTATATTATCCCATTCCTCTTGGATTGCATTTTGCAGCTGGCTAAGTGTTTCTGGGGCTGGATCTCTTGCTCGAATTCGTCTCTTTAATTCATCCCATAGATGTTCAATGGGATTCATGTCCGGGCTTCTTGCTGGCCATACCATAATGGAGATACCGACTTCGGTAAGATAATCTCGTACGACGCCCGCGGTGTGAGCTCTAGCATTGTCGTGCATGAATATGAAGTCGTTGCCAATAAAATGTGCATAGGGCATCACATGAGGTTCAAGACACTGTTCGATGTACCGATGAGAGTTTAGTGCAGGCAGCCGTGGCCCAGACACAAAGGCAAGTTCTGTCTTACCGTCGGCGCTGATTCCTCCCCAAACCGTCCACGAACCGCCACCATAGCTGACCTTTCTTCAATGCAGCATTGTGCAAAGCGTTCTCCATCTCTTCTGTAGACCTTGTTCCTTCCGTCGTTACCATACAGCATAATTTTACACTCATCAGAAAACAGTACTTTGCTCCACTGAAGGTATGACCAAGTTAGGTGCTCGCGTGCAAAGTTAAGGCGCGCTCTTCGATGGTCTGCAGTTAATTTCGGCCCATTCGCTGGCTTATGCGGTGCCAATCCGCGTTCCTTCAACCTTCTTCTTATTGTAGAGTCACTTACAGCTACTCTTCGTACAACGCGAAGCTGCTGCTGCAGTTGAAAAGCGTTAAGGCGTCGATTTCGTAAAGAAGTTGTTACAATAAATCGATCATCTCGCTCAGAAGTGACCCGATTCCTGCCAGATCCTGAACGGCGCGTGAACGAACCAGTCTCCCGATAGCGTTTGTAGACTCTATGAACAGATGATAAGCTTAGATGCAATCTTGCAGCCACAACACGCTGACTAAGTCCAGAATCCAGCAATGCCACCACTTGGGCGGCTTCTGCGGGCGAAGTATCCATATGTTTTAGAAAAAAAAGTTTTTGCAGACGTCCCAAAGTCACAGTAAATGAAATAAGAAACAGAAAGTTTAAAGACAAGCGCTAATTTTTAGTTTTTAAACGAGAAACGTACTCCAACCCTAAATACACATTTGTCTCAAAACAGTGATTAATTTCATTTATAGGATAAACAAATGAAATTATTTCGAATTTTGATTTTTTTCTTCTTACTGTAATGACCAAACTGCCAGCTACACAGTAATGTTTTTTTTTCATGGAATTAATTCTCTTTTGTAAAAAATTAGGACAAAAACAATAAAAACGAAAGTGTTTCGATTTTTTTGATGAGAAGTGTATTTTATCATATAATTCAGTGTGTTTTTCTTGCATGATTCACAGAGCAGCAGCGAAATTGAGAATAGGCAATCCTTGCTCTCAGTAGAGTTACTGTCCAAAGATAAAATAATCTGTAAACATGAAGAAATTACCATTAAATTAACCCATTTTTCTAGTGTAAAAAACTTGTAACTAAAATGATACAGCGAAGATGCTGGCTCAGTGATGGCCCTTGCTTGTGAATATTGTAGTTCAGTTAATTTATATTAGTGTGACAGATTCGGACAAAAGTGCACACTATATAGGTATGTTTTTAATCTACCAGTACCTATTAAGGGGTAGAAATGGGTTGTGAGACAGTTTAAACCAATAAACGTAATCAAATTGTTGATTACATTATATGAATTTGTTAGTGATGGTTTTGCATTTAATAGTTGATGTATGTATGTATCATCACATCCTGCATAAACTTATTATAGTAGTAGTAGGTATGGTTAATAATGTTTGGTCATTCCTACCTTATAACTATAGCAAGTCCAAGCTGATAACAGACTGTAGTAGTTTGCTTCTTGGCATACATAAAGTTGGTGGTTTTCTGTTAGTAGAAATCCTGTTTTAAATTCAGTTTTGCACAGATTCAACACATTGAAAGTACTTGGTTGCGTTTATAAAATAATTCGTGCTAAGGGTAAAGGTGTTAAAAAATGAACCGCAGGCATTTCGTGGGCGTACTCGGTATCAAAAACGAAGTCGATTCCAATTTTTTTATTATTCCACCGGAAGAATTTCATTTTTTTACTTCAACCCAAAACTGAACTATTGCTTCAGAATTCCACTTATTTATATATGTAGAATTAGCCACTGTTGCGTTATGAGTAGGCATCACTGATGCAGATTTGACGTTGTGTCAAATCAATCTTTACGATAGGCATTATGGTGTATGGTGTCTATGGACGAAATGCCGATTTGAAACAATTGCAAGCGTCACATCTATCGTTCACATAGGCAGGATGGTGTATGCCTACTATAAGGCATTCTGTTTCAAATATAACTTTAGTAATTTTTGGTTAAAAAAGAATTCGTGACCGCATCGGTTAAAAACATAATATTATTATATATACCCTGAATAAATTATGATACATTTTTGTATTTTTTTATGGTGTAGATATTAAAAAAAAAAAATTTATAACTAACTGTTTATTATTAGCCCTAAGATTTGCTTAGGATGAGTGGATTTTGTATTTTATTTAACAGACCTACCCATTTTATCCGCTTTCTTTTTACTACACCCACACGTTACATCAATTTCAAGACCAAAACACAAGCCCAACTCAATTTCCAATTACCCATCCCACAATCCCGAAATCCGGCCATCATAACCATAGCCGAATAGCCAAAAAATAGCCGGAACTCTAATCACAATCCAAGCCGGCTAACATACGGCTAAACTCGGAAGTTTGCGAGCTAATTCCGTTGCCAAATTGAATTCGTGGCGTTACGACGAACTTGCTCCAGTGGCTATTTGGCTAGTTTTTCTTTTTCTGTTAAGACGGGTTATGTTTTTGCTATGTTTGTATGGATAAAGATTAGCCTTGTGGCGAAATAATAAGAGCCTGTAAAAGCTACATAATTGTTAAAAGCCTTTTGGTATTCAAGGTTACACTGGAACCAATAGTGTAACACCTACATCTCACATTCTTACAATTTAATATTTTTGGTTTGATTTGATTTTAAGCAGCGCCAGCGTTTGACTAGGGAGGAAATGGGTGTCTGTGCCTGTTACAACATTGTAGGAATACAGTTTCAGTCAAGGAGAATGCAGACTGTGAATTTTCTAAGACATGGGTTCTTCCTAGATCAATTTTCAGCCCCGTAAACTAAGAAACGAAAACGGAATTCGTATTCATAAACGTGTAATGTGTAAAATTAACGATAGGTTCAAGTTTGATCAGTATCTCGCCTGATCGTAAGCAAAGATTAGGTCGACGTCTCTTGACTTGAAGACCCCAAGATTACAGCTGTCAGGAAATACATACCCCAGCAAGGAATTCCACTCCTTAGCTGTGCGTACAATAAGTATATTAAAACGTGCATACCGGAGGGATGTCCACCACTAACACACCGCTAATCTCTTTAAAAAAATGCTTATTATAATGTTTGCTTGTAGCTCAACTGTTCAACATTACAATATGTATGTCGAGAAGCGTGTGAAACCGCAAGCAACAGCGAGTTTACCTATAAAAGCTCACACTTAACTTCAAATAAGCCACTTCAAAACTCCCCTTACATGACCTACCGTGGGTGTTGAACTAATCTGCGGTCGAACTTTGATCCGGAACATAAGAGTACACGCTATAAACTTGATATTTTTCCCCCATTACGCCACTTTATGGCCGACGATGGTGAAATGGGCCAGCTTTCTTCAAAGTTGTTCGTGTAATTGAGTTTCAACAGCTAATTGCCGGTAGTAGCTGGTAGTTACCGGTTACCCTATTAAGTTGGGTTAATTTTTGCGAGAACGATACTCTGTAGTAAGCTAAGTTGGGTTGGATGAACATTTTGATTGAGCTTTGTGGCTTGTGAGCAACAGTAGTCAAGTCGTAACGGGCCTCGCGAGCAGTTTGGACCACGGGACCAAAATTCAAAAATTTTAAGCCTTGCCCATATCCTATCAAGTAGGTACACGAAGTCGGTGACTAGAAAGTCAATTAAAAAACGTCACTGACTTCCGAAAGAAAAGTTATTTTGCACTTTTTATGACTTTTTTCAAAAAATCACAATCAAAAGTCATTTATTCAAATTAGGCTGATTTATCAGCACTTTTTGAAGGTCAAATTTTACATAAGACAGTCCCCCAAAGCGCCCCCCCCCTTCGACACTTCCTGGTGTTTTGGCTGGGAAGAAGTGACGGAACAAACTCCCCAGCAACACATCATTTTAACAGGTCTGTTTCATATTTTTCAAATAGCTTTCCAGAATCCATTTCCAAAAAAAGGCTTTATATCGATCGGGGTTTGGTGGCACAAAAACGTGCCATTGGGAAGCATTGGGGATCGGGCGGTTAAAACCACAAAAATATTAATTCTCAGTAACTGGCTAACACACTAAAGTATTGCAAAATTCGTAAAATAAATCGCGTGATTGCGCCAATAGTGCTGGGGCAGTAATTTCTCGCGTGCGCTTGCATGATTGCGCACCGGTCGGCAATTTATTGTTTTTGCTCAACGGCAACGCTAGGGTTTGTTGCTACATTATGGGGCTGTTTTAGAGCCTTTGGCGTTTAGTGTATTTTGTAGGACATTTTTATAAAAAAGGATTCGAATGGATTTCTCATTTTCTGGCTTTCATCATTATCAGTCTATAAATGTTCCCACTGCTGGGTCACAGTCCTCCTCTCTGTGAGAGGGAGTGGGCCATAATCCACCACGCGGGCCCAGTGCGGGATCAATATTTTTTTATCACAAACCAGTAGTTCCTGAGATTAGCGCGTTCAACCAAACCAACAAACTATTTAGCTTTATAAGTATAGACGGAACTTTTAAAAATTATGTAGCTACACCTCTGCCAAACCTTTTATTAGACATAGACGTTAAAAACCTTTGTATTTCCAGTTCTAGGTATATTATGTGGCTGATTTTCAAAGACATTTTAGATCGGCAGTTACACTAACTAGTGTAGCTTGACGTAGCGTTACAGTCTAGAAATTGATTTTAAAGAGAACATTATAGCAGCACATTGAAAATAAAGGTTTTATGTTATTTAATTAAAAGTTTTAATTAAAGTAAAATACTAGTACCTGAGTTTTAATCTACTGCCTATAACTCGTAGGTATCTAATTCAGGGTCATTAGTAGTCTGTAGAACTTCCTAAATTTCAATATCCTTACAAAGAGCGTAGCCCAAAGCTTATTTAATTAGTTATTTTCTTTAGAATGTACCTGTACCCACGTTATGTCAATGTACAATCGACAAAGTTGAATCATGGCCCACCATAAGCTTATTTTCTTACAGACTTTCAAATACAATTAGGTCCGTTATCCACGATTCGCGTAAACATACATTATCCATGGTAAAGACTTTGATCTTTGTCAATTTGAATCAAACGATTTATTGTCAAAATGGGTCATGATTCAACTTTGTCGATTGTACTACATACCGGAAATAAATAACGCACATCGAATATCATGTTGATTGTCACTGTATTATGTAGTGCGAATCTAGCCGATTATCTCTCTCTCTCTAAAGGCCGATGTAAAACATCTCTCACCGATCTCTGTAAGTATGCACCATGACTTTTTAGTCATCTTACAAAAGTGGTCCACTCAATATCCAACATAAAAAACTCTTTCAAAAAAAATGTAACCGACTCCAAAACAACCACAAAAAAAGTCAAAATAACCTACAAAAAAACTTTTGCTGTTGTTTTTTTCAAAAAGTGTTAGTCCTATTTCGATAAAATTTTAATGGGACCATTCCGGAAGTTATACCCTATCCAACAAAAAAATAATTTTTCAAATCGGTTGTTAAACGACGGAGTTATGCCCGAACAAACATAAAAAATACAAACATCCGTATTGAGAATCTCCTCCTTTTGGAAGTCGGTTAAAAATACCTCTAGGCGCGATCATTATTTTTTTATGGTTAACTAGCACTTTGCCCGCGACTTCGTCTGCGCGTGTTTCTAATTTCGAACTCAGTGAATTTAATTTCCGCTCACCCTCCTTACAAGAAAATCTAAAAACTCAATACAAACAAACAATCAATCGTAGTACACAAACTGATTTTCCGATTTACACCCCGTTAGGGGTTGATTTAAGAAATGTAAATAAAAATACGCATCCTTTATTCGATTGAGAGATAATTTATGCCCAGTTTAGAATTTATCGAAGCAAGCAGTACTTTTCAAAATTTAGGGGGTGATTTTCTAAAAACCCAAATATGGAGGGTAGTTTTGAAAAAAGAATAGTGTCCATCTTTTTTATTTACTTATACTCACATTCGTACCAAGTTTCAAGTTTATAAACCCAAAGAATAAGATTTTGCATACAAAGGTTTTCACCCCTTTTCACCCCCTTAGAGGTAGATTTTCGCAAAATCCTTTCTTAATGCTTATTTACATTATAAACTGCAACTATCATCCAAAATTCAGGTTTCTACGTTTAGTGGTTTAATATCCCCCCTTAAAACTTGAATACCCCTTTTCACCAACTTGGGGGGTGAATTTCGAAAAATCCAAAAACACGTGTTTGATTAATTCTTATCTAGTTTATAAATACTGATTTTCAAATTCATCAGCTCACGCGTTATGATTTTTCCATACAAACTTTAACAACCCCTAGATTTCCAATGGAGGGTAGTTTAAAAAAAATAATGGTGCTAATCTTATTTACTTACTTGTGTTCTCATTCGTGGTAAGTTTCAAGTTTATAAACCCAAGGAATAAGATTTTTCATACAAACGTTTTCACCCCTTTTCACCCCCTTAGAGGAGGATTTTCGCAAAATCCCGTCTTATTGCCAATCTACATGGTAGACTGCAAATGCTGTCCAAAATTCAAGTTTTTGCGTTTAGCGGTTTCGACTGTAGTCGTGTCAAAAGAAAAACCCCTGTTCTTTTATATATATAGATAAAAAAATAAGTCTCGATGTTTGAGTATGTACTTGCATAAATAAATAATTAATTCGTCATCATTTTATTTCATATGAGTATGTGAGTTCAAATCTTTGAGTGAGTTAAAATGCAAACATGATACAGGCGAAATTCCAATACCTATCTATTAAGTGGCAAAGTTTTGAAAAAAAGACAAGCTGTATTCGACGACGGCTTAGAAAATGTTATAGCTGTGCCAGCTGTAATTATTTAGCGACGATGAGTTTGTTATAAGAAGAATGTACAGTACTCTAAAGGGCTTCACACACAGCAGCTATAGTGTAAAGATGTACATTATAGCACGATACATCTCATTACATCTTTCCATAGAAATCGTCAGGAGACCAAACACCGCAGCTATAATGTATATTTTTACATCTTCGAATCTCTATGGAAAGATGTAATGAGATGTATCGTGCTATAGTGTACATCTTTACATTATAGCTGCTGTGTGTGAAGCCCTTAAGACAACATAATATTTAAACTAAACGAGTTTTAATTTCACACACTTCCAATGACAAATGCTCGCTCATTAAAGTTCACGACGCCACCACTAGGGGGCGATCAATTCGACACTCCGCTATCAATCTCCGGCGAGATTTATCTATGTTCACATAATTGAGTTTCTTACTCTTTACATCAATATTACTTCCGTTTGCTGCATCAAAATGTGATCATATTGGTTCGGTTTGAGTGGACCTACGTAACCTACCTACGTTGTTGTGCATGGGGAGATTATTATTGAGTTGTTTATGGCAATCGCACCTTTTGTTATTGTTTAGAAACCTAGTTTGATTTGTTTTACTTCTCATCACTAAGCAGGTTGACTGCTGCATCGTAAATTTAAAATGTCACTTTTACGGGATATCTTCCGTGATTATAAGTTTGTTTGAGTTCCCGATATTTCGACGCAGTTCCAGTAGTGCGCGTAACAAGAGACAAAAAAGGGGGTAGACAGATTTGTCTGCTCCTAACAATTTATTTCCATCCACCAATCTCCAGTCAACCCGCGATCATGGCACTTGCAACAGCGTCGAAATATCGGGAACTCAAACAAACAAATAATCACGGAAGATATCACGTAATTGACATTTTAAATTTAGAGACAAACCGTATAAAGCTTAAAACAGTGCTGCATCGTATCCCAATCGACTACTGGGATACGGCGTTTTATTACGGCCCACTCATTTATCACTCGGTCTCTGACCTAACTACTAGAACATTATACATTGATTCCGTATTTTTTTACATAATTTATGAGATCTGTGATTGAACCTCTAAAACCAGCTAAAGACAAAGCAAACGAAACGAGACTAAAACAAAAAAAAGAAAGATGGACGATGAATCGCTCAATTATCACAGAATTAATATTTACTTCCATTCAAAATTAGGACTGAATACGTAATCGCGTTGTGACAGAAAAAAATCTTTAATATTCAATCTTTGATCTTTGGAGGAAGTTAAAAAAGAACCTATACTTAGGCCCGGGCGGAAAGGGAGTGCGGGGGGCGGACTAAGATTATGGAAATGGCAGAGGCGACAATAATTTCGTTTGATTCCTTTTTTTTTGGACTGTCTCGTTGTTCTAGTGGTCTCAAGCGCCACTGTTGGGCATGACACGTGTCGGTACAATTCGTAGGTTAGGCAAAAATGTTATTAGGGTTTCTTAATCGGAATAAATTATTTAGTAGAAGCCACTGATTGTGGATTTGTGCCCGTAAGCGGAGAGGGATGGACGTCATATAAAATAATAAGGGGGTGTTAACATTTCGGTTTCCTCAATCGTGAGGAAGATCGGTCTTCCTTCACCGTTTTGAGAACCTTGTGATAAAACTACACTGATATGATTTAATTCAAACCCTTGACCTACTTATCAGTCAAGTAAAGTATATTATGTATGTGTATGTTGTATACGTCAAACCACTCATTCACGAAACAGAAACATTCGTCCAATGGAGGTTAAACGTGGAACAAATACATTTAAGAAATAAAATTCCACTTTCAACCCTCAGGGGTTGAATGTGGAAACGTTTAGGGGTCGAACGCGGAAGAGGGTAGATAATCTTGGGGGTTGAACGCGGAATAAACCGTCTTAAAGCATTGAGCATTTATTTTTAAAAAGTAATGAAAATAGTTACGTTTCCCCAGAAGTGAGTTAAAAATAAAACATTTTCTTAGTCCTCGGGCACATTTCTCAGTGTTTATAAACATTCTGAGTTTGGTAGTTTTGTACCAAAACTTAGTCTACTAATAATAAACATGTTGAAAGTTCGTCGAAATATTTACAATTTTCAGTACAAATAGAATTTCCGAGAAGGTTAGCTTTTTAAATAGAATCGTGAGAAACAGATTCATTTAATAATAATTGACGGTACCTCCGAGCCCAACCCAGAAAGAGGTGGTGAGATGCTTTTGGCTAACACAATGAGGGCTGGTTTGAGGTGGCGCAAGACAAGGACTCTTGGTGGAAGTCTTTGCCCACCAGTGAGACATTGTGTACTACCAAAAAAGTTTTTTTTTGTTTTAATTATTGTTTCGCGTTTGACCACTTGCCTGATGATAAGCAAAGAAGTGGCCGACGGTGAAGCACGCTTGCTTTAGAAGTAACCTATTCACTCTTGATCGAAATAATTATGATTAACGTGTACAGAAAATTGAAAGTCCTATTAAGACTTTGTAAAAAAAAAAAACAAAAAAAAACTAAGAACAGTTAAAGAAACTAGGCTTAAAGTCCTACTTTCTTGGCGTATCTACCCCAATTTAGATCCATGTAAGAAACGGAACGCAAAATTTCAATTCGTGAATTTGTTATTTAAATTGGTTAACTCAGCTGCCAGTAATTACTTATTCTTTTACTTTGGAAATAACTTGAACACCGCTTCGTTAATCAAACCAATTTTGTGTAAAATTAAGTTAAATAGTTTTGAGTTAAATCTTATGTCTGATTCGGTTACGATTCTTATAATAGAAGGACACATAAAAAAAATTAACAAAGTCGCAAAAATGAGTGAGAAAGGCCTATAAGGTCATCCATCTTAGTTTTTCTAATGATATGGGCACTGTTGCATAATATGCAATTGTGTAGATTGTAATAATTACAAGTTCATTTTAGATCATGGCACTTGTAATAGTGATCCGAAATTTCAGAAACACAAAATCTCAAATAATAAAATTCCGGTATTGTCCTTTTGTAAGTTCTAATGTTAAAATTCACCTTGTTGTGGATGTTTTTAAAAAAATAAGGCATGTAGCATGACCTATTCTATATCAGTTTTACCAAGAATAGACGTAATTTAGAAAACAAACTCATCCATAAATATTACAGAAGAAATTCCAGTAAGCAAAGATTTTCTTTTTAATAAGTATCTATCTGACTTTGAAATCTGCATATTGTCAAAAGGTCAAAAACGAAAGTTCTCAGAAGTTTTTCTATTACTTATTTTTATTATATGCGACAACGCCCCCAACTATAATTTTTTGGTAAACTTATGAGCAGACTTCTTGATAAATCCATGCTTACAAACCATTTATTTTGGTTATCAAAAGATTCTTTGTTCGAAATTAATTTTTGTACAAAAGAAAATGTGAATTAAATGTCACAGACTTCTCAGAGAAAGAGATTTTGGTATTTTTACAGGTCTTAGGTCCGTTGACATTTTACGAATGAAAAATCTAAAAGTGAATACTCAGAAAGAAATAGAGAATACAAGGTTACTTCATAATTATATGAAAACTGTATCAAGTACGAGTAATCATGTATTCTCTTAGAGTAATAGTATCTTTGACAGTCGTCAGTCGTCGGAAAGTGGCTCGAAAGTCTGATACGACTATGAATTGTACTAAAAGGGTACCTATTTACCCAGTAGTAATTGGGTTGTGGAGTTCAAGTTTAGATAGTCACTCCATGTTAAATACTGGTAGGTTACGTACTCCAACTACGTTGGGTCTGGGTTGTATACGTATAGTATACAACCCAGACCCAACGTAGTTGGAAAAAATCTAGGTATAATTATTTTGTTTTTGGCAAAAAGATAGATGAACAATCTACCAAATAAAGAAAATTGGGTCACTCGGTATTATGTTTTAGAACAGACCGTTTTTTCCTCGTTTAAGTTAGGTGTCAGGGGTGTAACTCTGAGGTTATTTTCCTGGTGGAATGTCCGGTATTCCAGGGGTGTCACCTTGTATTGCTTTGGGCTTATAATGGAACAAAAGGATAGTATTGCATTCAAAAGTTTATAGTAGTGGAATTAATAGAAATTATTTTGAATTCAGTCAAGTTTTTTTAAATCTGTCTGTCCGGTTGTTGTTCTTTTGCCACCATCACTCTACCTGACCTCCACTCTACCCTCTGACCTTGAGGTCTCTTTCTCTATCCGAGAATTGAACCATAGTTCAATTCTCGGATAGAGAAAGGTATATTTATTTTTTTTAACTTTGAGGACTCGTCAATAGCAGTTCAGCCCTATAAATGACAATATAGGCTCGCCCCTGTGAAACAGAATTAAAACTTCATCTGATCACACATGGGTCGAGAAATGATCACCATTTTTGTTTCCTGAGATCGAGCTTTTCGTCGTGAGAAGTATAAAGTGAAGAATAAAGTTACCTAAAACAAAGATAATATAATACTAGCGTACAGATACCCCATCCCATACAAAGAAACGCGACCGCCGTAACTACGTCATTTACTCGGCCTATATTGAGATGACGGCCTAAGATGGTGCTAGCAACGATGACTCGCTAGCTTGTGGGCTTCGAGTAGTTTATTTTACACAAACACCAATAGATGGCGTTAAATCAAACTGTACTTTTGCACTACATAGCCCCGTGACCTTGAAGCTTACGTCGTCAGTCACTCGGCAGATAAATTCACGTTATTTCATGCATGCCTACTTTGCGATAGCGCATGATTTCTTGAGCGTTTGACATTTGTGTAAGAACCGCTATTTGAAACTAACTGTTAGAGAGCTTGCCAGTCTTGTTAGAAACCTGCTTGCATTTCGTGCATTGGGTCTCGGGATCAAATCTTGCATTTTGATTTTACTTTTTGCGTTTCTTTTTTTTTGTTTTTATAAATTATTATCTGAGAGTTTCTCATAATTAAAGTAAAATGCATACTTTTATTTTAATATTATTTGCAATTTTATTTTTCTCTAATATTTTTCAAAAGTTCTCTAGGATAAAATGTACGCTGATTAAAATTGTAGGTTAGTAAGTTGGATATTTTTTTAAACTGTATTTTATTGTTTGAGATGTAGGAATGTTAATGGTTCAAATGGCCCGCGGCTTCGCTTTCGTAAATTTCGAATTTGAGAAACAAGACGGATCGTGTCAGTGGCGCCATCAACACCAATTTAAACATAAATAAACACAGAATATGATTTGATTGCCATTAACATTCCTGCTCCTCAAACAATAAATTACAGTTTAAAAAACATCCAACTTACTAACCTACAATTTATCCTAGAGAACTATTAAAAAATATTATAAAAAATCAAATTGCAAATAATAATATTGAAATAAAAGTATTTGAAACTCTCAGAATAAATAAAAAGAAAATCAAAAAGTGAAAAAGAAAGTGCAAGATTTGATCTCGAGACCTAATGATCGTAAGTCAAGCAGGTTTTTAACCAGACTAGCTGGCTCGCTAACAGTTATTATAAAATAGCGCTTCTTATACAAATGTCAACAATTACTGAAAACCAACATACCTAATTATTATAATTTACAACATTGCTAATCCCCCAAAGAGAATAGCATAAAAGTAGGTTTGAGAAAAAATTGAATAAATACTATCCAGTGGCCGCCAACTTAAACATAATTTTCATCCCCCCATCTCGGAAAGGCTATGTTTCCTCTTCGATATCTGAGCGTAAAAGCCGTTTTTATCCTCTAGTGGATAAAGTAAATTGAATTTAGAACATGCACGTGCAGTAAAGAGTTGTACCAGTAAAGGCGGCTGCTGACCCCTACAGCTGATCGCTTGATGTGGTGCCCATTTCACGTTCGAAGGTTGTCGTACCACATTCAAAAATAGAATTTGTTGCCTCGCATTGAGTGTGAAAAGCAGAGTACGGTCACGGGTACGGTCCTCGGGAGTAAAGCTGCGTTGCCTTGCACTAACTTGAATCCCGAACCAGAATCCTTTGGTGCGTAACATAATATTATTTTGTTACAACCTCAGACTCGGAACCTTCTTGACACAGAACTTTTTTTTTAATTTGCTTTGTGCGGTTTTCTTATTCACATCATACTTATTGTTAAAACAAACCAAGGTAAAATAATTTACAAATTATTCTGTAATACTTACCTATAATAATATAGTAGCTATTAATACCTAAACTTTAATAAAACTATCTATTTTGTGTTTGTACAATGTACGTCTGTTTTATTTTGCATCTACTCATTTCCTCGCTGAGGTGGGATGAAAAGTTACGTGTTGCACTCGAGTGCAAAGATTTTTCACCTTGTGCTCTTTTGATTCCCTCGCTACCGCTCATGATTCTAATTTTTGAATCACTCGTTGCACTCGTGATTCAATTTTAGAATCATTCGCTTGCTCGGTCATCAAAATTGAGCACGCGGTTAAAAAGCAACTTTGCACTCTTGTATAACAAATAACTATTAAAACGACGAAGTTCTGCGCGAACAAACTTAAAAAGCATATATTATACATACGGTCGAATTGAGTAATAAATTCAAAATTGCATATCTCCCAGTTGCAATAGCTAGCGTAATAATACATAGACTATTGACAGAAGCATATTATTAGGAATATTTGAGGAAAATTTTCAGTAGTTTAGGAATTAACGCAAAAGAAAAAATCGTAAAAAAACGGAAAAATAGTTGATTTGTCATCAGAATCGATCCCATAACTCGAAAAAAAATACAAAAAGAAAAAACTATTTATTGTACAGGAATGACAGCTCTACGATTTTATTACTTAAAAATGTATAGATATAGATTTGCATTTCATAATATATTTCATTCTATCAAAATAGGTACATACTCGTAATTATAGTAAATGGTAATGTGAGAAATTATAGATAATTGACCTGTGTAGTAAAAGTCTGAAAATGAAAACAACGCCATCTATAAACATTGAATGAGTGAGCAAACGACAACGTAGTACAAATTGTATTCACCAGAGGCAGCACAGTAAAATTATTTAATGAAATCATGGAATTTGGAACTAGGAGCCCATTATTCCTTTTTTTTGTGCTAAGCGAATTTTTAAAAACATGGACATACTTTTTTCCAGGTCAAATTTAAAGAGATACGGAAACTTTAATAACAAATCGATACACATAACGCCATCTATTGAATATTTTCTTGAACTACATTTTCTTTGTATGGATTAAGAGACCATGCCTAAAAAAATACTTAATTATCAAAAGAGCAAGACTCAAAGTAAAAAGATCAAGCCAAATGCAATACAATTTATAACATTTTTTCTAGAGCGTCTGCCTGGAACACTTGGCTACCTATTTGCTTTTTAAAATTTTCTCCAAAATGGCGACATCTTTCGGTTTTAAAGCAACAACGTGTGCTGCCAAAGGCAATATCATTATTTCATACTCGCAAGATGCGTTCGGAAGCGGAGGCCATTTTTATTGTATGCCACTTCAAAAACGGAGATTGCATTTGGAAATTTGGCAAATGTCGCCTTTTCTGCTTATGTGGGACGTTTAATTTTAATCGATAATGGCACAGATTACACTTAGTTGCATGGATTGTTATGTTTTACAGAAAAAATGTGGAATTAGTGAAGTGTGACTCTCTTCTTCGTCGATTCACTCTTGACAGAGTGGTCGTGGTCATCATGTTGCAGCGAAACATCGCGCTGCCATAATTCGTCTCACAATGCGACGCCATCCCTCCCTGTCGGCTGTAATTCTTGTGCACTCATGTAGCGGACCACCTACAGCAGACTTGATCTGGTCAGTCCATCGCATGGGTGACCTGCCGCGTGCTCTCGTGCCTTCCACTTTCCCCTGAACAACAAGCCGCTCAAAAGAGTCGTTGGCTCTCCGGGACAACTGACCAAGAACTGAAGTATTCAAGCCTGGACCGTAGCTGATAGATGCTGCTTGATACCGAGTGTGACTCTGCGTGATGAGAAACTTTAGCAAGTTGTGATGTCTTTTATTCTTTTAAAAACATTGTTCGATTATGTTGGTTATTTGACTTGAAATTTTTATTATATTTTTAGATAAGTGCTTTTTTGGTTCTAGCCTAGATCAGAGATGACAGACTTACGACTATATAGTCCAGATAAACTTAGACCTATAAGTGCTAGTAAAATGGTGAAATAATCAAATGATTCCTTCTGCGCTATGTGGAGAGGAAAGAACTGTCACATTTTTACTGTCACAAATCTCCCCCCCTGTTTCTTTGATGGTAGTTTGCGTTCTAGCGCCACGCTAAAGCAGTCCCAGGATTTTTGACCAAGGATGCTGAAAAGTGTCAATGGCTAGTTCGTACTTCATTTGGTCATCAGAAAACTTATCAGAAAATTCATTTTTGAACTAATGAAAAAAAAAAATGTTTTCTTAATAAAAAACTTCCTCTTTTTTCTTCCTCTGATTATTTGCTCTTCTGCAGTGGGTTGTGTACTGTTTTAAGTATTGGTCTAAAGATACCAGTCGTATGCGCTCGCTGGAGCTGGCCCGATGCGGGGAGTTGATTCTTACGAGTTCACCCAAGGTACTTGTTTCTGTGTTGTATATCGTAAGGTAGCAGTTTTCTTTAAGAAAAACAAAGCGTATTTTTTTTTGTAGAGTAGTAACGGTCAGGAACAATCAAGAAAAAAAAAATGGTAATTAGGCTTAGTATAAGATGCACAAAATTAAACTATTGTATCAGTGCAGTTAAAAAGAAATATACAAGCATTGCCATTCAACGTGCTAATGCTGCCAGTCTTCTGGGCACTTTCCTCGACGACAGCGATGCGGAGGAGTACTTCGACGCCTTTTAAGTGTCTCTGCCCTTTTTTATTCTTTTTATTTTTGTTTTATTTTTAAATATTAGTTTTAGTTTAGTACTTATCTTTTGTACATTTTTAGTTAGTAAGTTAAATGAATGTTATGCGAATTAAAGACAGAAATATTTATAGGTATAAGAATTTCAAAAACCTGTTTTGAAAAAAACTATGTTATTTCATTGATCGCACACACCTTAGGGGATTCTACTCGTTGATCTGGCTCCTTGTTCTCGTAGTAGAGGAGGCGAGGATGCTAAATTTGCAGTTATTCGAGCGTCATGGAGACCTATTCGATTTGAAAGATTATGTTCTAAAAAGAAAAAAGGGTGCAAGGATTCTCCCTTTTAATAATCTGACGCGCTCGAGTCACTGCAAAAATCCCTTCCTGGGCTTCCCAACTATCAGTGATCATGCTGTCGTTTTTACCAAGACTTTATTATATTGACTGTCTTTGACCTTTAGAATCCAGTTACTACTCGTAAGTTGGTATGCTGTGACTGCATAGGCACGACACTTTCAATAATACTGACTTATAAACTAACTAAGCTATAAGAACGACGGACAAAATTGTTGTTTAAAAGCGCAGCCCCTTACAAAACAAAATCTTGCAAACACCGTTCGAAACCAGCTGAACAAAGTACACAGCCAGGCAATTACTCCTTAAAAAGCAGTGTTAAACATGACATGATCTAAATTAATCGTCCCTAGTTCACTGTTGTCGGGAGTCGGCTCGTTTGTAACGCTAACGAAAACATGCTGGGAACACATAAGCCTTTCTCTTGGCGGGTATCTTCGACAGATTAACTGGTGGGTTAAGTTAGGAGAGACTATTATTTAGTTTTTGATTGGATTTTTTCGTCCCGTCTTTTCCTTACCTATACCAGCTTCTTTTCATGGTTCATCGTGGGGTTTACGCTGTTCGGTTTTTGGGTCCATTAACCTGGTGACTAGCCGTGTGGCTCGCCGTGTGGTTCGCCGTGTGGCAAAATCATCAAATGAGGCTCCCGCCGTGTGGCTGTGCCGTAAGGGACTTTATACCGCATCGCTTGCAATTAAATGCTTGTAATAAAAAAAATCACCCGAAATTTTCCTTCAAACTCTCGATTACGTTCGCCACGGTATCCTGGCTAAGAACAATTCCGCGACCCCAACAATCATTTCCATGACTACGTTCAGTCAAGCCGGGCCCCGTACGGTGATCGCTTCGCAAAGACAGCGACAACGCAACCGACTTCGACGGGCTTGGTCCTTGGTCGAACGGCGAGCTTACCCATTACTCGACGTCCGCAAGCGCGCTCCACCGCTGTGCCCCCTACTATTCAGAGGGACACGCGTTGGAGCGCCCACCCGACAGGCTATTCGCACACGGACTCTTTGCCGAAGAGTTTTTGCCCGCATCCAAGTTTCGTCAGAGCAGTTTGTTGTCATTTGTTCTAGGCTGTGTCCGACTTGCGTGCGTATTATATCGTGTCTGCATTGTGTCAAACGCGCTGCACAGGCGCGTTTAAAAAACGTGCTGTGCATAGGCCCTATGATGTTCTTTGATTATTGACTACAAAGTTATCATTACATTATGAGTTGTCCCCTTAAATAATATCTACCATATATTTTAAAAATATTGAACCCATTCCAAACAGTCGCTCTCTTCCATTTCACACCAAACAACAAACGTAATTTAATATTAATTATTTCTAGCGAACAGTATTAATTGCAAGCGTTTACAACAAAATACGGTTCACGTTTCTTACGAAATAACAGGTACGTAACAACGTGTACTAATAAACAAGGCGCTGCTAACCTTTTACCCTTGAAATTTAACCTTGAGGTTAACGAGTTAAGGTTGGTTTTCCAATGGGAAAGTTTTACTTTGAGTTCGGTAACTAGAGATTAGATTTTGTGCTGGGAAGTATGGATTTATCCAAACACGTGATTATGTATTTTCTATGTACGATCGTTTTGTAAGCTTATATAAACTTATTTTTAATGGTTACAAAAATGTTACTGGCAGCATAGAAACAAGCGTTGATATGTTACTTACTAGCTTTAGACCGCCGATTTGCTCGTGTGTTTCGTGTTAATTAAGAATTTGATTGAATTCGAGAAAATCATTGTTTTTTTATCGGGAAGAAAGATAACTTGTAAAAATACATCATAAAAAAAATTTGCAACCCACCTATTTGTAAAATATTTTTTTAAGGTAGATTAAATTACCATTAATTCTTCATCTTTTTAGATTCTTTATTAAAAAAAGAAAAATAAAACAGATCAGTTATTTTTCAAAAAAAATAATCTAAAATTAAATGTATTTAACATTTCTTTGATGTGTGTATTTCTGTACACCCGTTCAGTGATCTAGGTGTCAAACAAACATAATTTCGCATTTATTATATTAAGTTAGGATAAGGATACCTGTCAATTTGCGTCGTAATCAAAGCGATCAATCGCGCGAATACGCGAAGGTTTATTCCACATAAGTATTACTCATGGGTGCAACACCAAATATTCAAGTTCGTCGGGAAATAAAAATGCGTACACTGGTTTGTCCGCGCTCGGCGATCATTTTGGTTCCAACTTTCCAAGGTAGACTCTCAATCTTTGTCCTTTGTAAAAAGAGTGTGTTAACAAAAATAGTACGAAGTTTTGAATGTTGGTGTTATGACGTTACACTAATTGGAGTCTAAGCTGGTGTTCTAATATAGTCATGGTTGCGATCGTTTATTTTGTTCTACGAACCCAGACACGTCGTACTGGCAGGCGCCTCCTGAAAGAAAAAAATGCATGTTACACAAAATGTCATATAGGTAGAGTAAAGGGCTTCACACACAGCAGCTATAATGTACAAATGTACATTAAAGCACGATACATCTCATTAAATCTTTCCATAGAGATTCAAAGATGTAAAGATATACATTATAGTTGCCGTGTGTGGTCTCCTGAAGATTTCTATGGAAAGATGTAATGAGATTTATCGTGCTGTAATTTACATCTTTGAAGCCCTTCATTGTGTTCGCGCCATCATCGTTTGATTTGGTTAGAACACGGCTTAAGGCAATAGTTCTTTTCGTCGTATTTTTCTTTTGTTACGTAAACGAAAATTTAAGAAGATACAAGGCTTCAAAAAATATTTGTCAATATTTAACTGATTTTTCAATACTGTAACTGTCTTACTGAACAGATTTTCTATTTATGTTTAAACTTCCTTAAAAGAAGGAGAGGATAGTCTTTAGACAAGGAGTGGGACAGAGAAAACTATAAATATTAATACGTGTGGCACTCGAGGACTGTCGCGGTTGCAAAGCATTTTTTTTATTAACTACCTATTGCAATTTTTTAACCTTTGGTCAGCCACGCCAATCAAGTGAAACGTCAAGAAAAACAAACATCGTGCCGAAGTCTGTCGAACTGTAACGACGTTAGACGATTAGACGAAAATAAACCTAACACTCCGCGGTGTTACGGAGTTATTTGAATCGGTAGCCGCGCTCAGAGCCCGCGATAAAAGCTATCCAAAGATTAAAACTTCCAAATAAGTAAAAACTCTCTCTCTCCTATCTTTACTATCTCCCGACTCACAAAATCCACCATAATATTGTACAAATAAGCGCCAGTGTATCTTTCTTTTATCTTAATAATCGAGCCGTGTAATGTGCAAGTCATTCATTGAACGCTCACGGATATGGATTGTCTTGGTTTCTGAAGTGAAGGCAAGGAGGTTGATAACAGTTTGAAAGATATTGAAGAAGTATTAAGGGAAAACTGGGTAATACGCCCTTGGTGATAAAACGCCCCGTCTTTCTAGCATTCAAACTAACTGATCGCAACCACACGCTACTACTGGCGTACATAACGGCCCTTGGCCTCAGCCATATTTTACGCCATTCCAGCAGTAGGTAAGTTATAAAGATAAGGCGTTTTGGAAACTAGGGCGTATTCCCCAGGGTGTCGAGTCTGCTAATTATTAGTCAGAATGGCGCCACAATGGCGTTTCAATTGTAGTGCTTATTCGAACCATTTTTTACTGCTGAGGAAAAAGATCTTCCAGCTGATGATGATGATGATAATTATAATTATCAACTATAATGTTACCACTAATGTGACACAGGTATTGTTCTATGACTGCAATGGATTATATAACAATGTTACATTTTGTCTATCGTGGTCATATAACCATTGAGTCATGTCAACAAGGGCAGAGCCATGTGGCCTGTCAGCACTCTTTACTGAGCAAATCTGCTCGGAATCATTCATGGTCCTTTACTGTCCGGGCTCACATAATTCGTGAGTCCCTTGCAACCCTTTCAGGATCTACAATAGTTTTCCGGGCATGACGTTGTGCAAATGACGTTTCGTTTTGTCATCTAGGGCAAATACCCATAAATTAATCTCCTGATAAAAAAAAAGAAACAGATTGGTTCGTCGTATGGCCTCAATAAACTCAAGTCACTTCCCCGAGAACCTCGTGTAGTACTATCTTGCCAGCTGATGACACCATGATATTTACTAAGTCATTATCAGACCATATAATGATCCTAATAAGCTGGGACACGGTCCTCGCATTCTGTGATTCCCAGCATGGATCATTCATAGTAATTGTATGTTTTGAGGTTACACTGAATAGGTATCTTCAGAAGGTGAGTCCTCCCACCCATTAGCAAAACAGGGACTCTCAGCACACATACTGACTAAACATCCACGGATCCTTATAAATTTTAACAGACTTCAAAAAAACTAAGAGGGTCAGTCGGTATTTTTTTTTGTTTGATCCGCAACCCCGGCAGGATTTCTGACTGTGTACATGAGTTTCAATGTTTGTAAACAAAATCAAATACATAAATTAATTTATAAGTAAAAAAAAACCCATTAGTCGGTATCCTCAATAAACTCCCATTAAACTTGCTACGAGAACCTCTCTATTACTATTTGCCAACAAAACACCATCATATTTACAAATACAGAAGACCATAAAATTATTCTAATAAGCTCAGCGGTCCCGCATTCGATTCCCGGAAACAATTATCTGATAGTAGCCGGTATGTTGAGGTTACACTAAATAGATATACTTCAGAAGGTAAGGTGCGTTTTTATTATAATGAGCAAAAACAGCCCCACAAACATAATAATTAATAGAGAAAATAATACGACAAACTAAAACCTACACCTTCGCGCGTCGTATCACAAAACCATTTAAACGTCTCGTCTGTTAAACACTTGTCTAAAAAAACGTCAGATTATTACCCAGGACAGGGTAGAAGGGACTGTCAGTCTTGTACTGACTAAAATCCATGGTGTCCTTCTAAAGCTCTTTACGTTCCGCGGTCACGATGATGGAATAAGTCCCGCGACCTCAGTAGGCTTTGGCCCTCTGAGAGTGGGGCCCCGTCATTATGCTGACGCTCTTTGAGGCGCGCGTGGGACACAACGCGCCGTCGACCCGGGCATGGTCCATGGTCAGGCAGCGAGTTGCCCTTTACTCGCTGCCCGCGCAAGTCAATCATAGGTGGAATATGTCTATGTGTGCGTTTGTTTTTTTTCCAAAAGTCTAATAATATGATTTGTTCAAAGTTCATTTTCTTTACCTTTCTATTCAGTGATTGTTATCACACTAATTTATTATTTCTGTTCGCTCGCGGCTTGGGCGTCTATAAGGAAATTGTTCCTGGCTATTGCCAAGCTTCGAATTTCGCCTGCTTTTTCACAACTGTTTATAGTATTATGTTTAGTAGTAATAATAGTTCTGTATAATAACAATATAAACGTTCTGACCATTGATTTATTCGTTATTAAAGCTGTAATGTTAGTTGCTTTGAGTTTTTCCAACCTTTTTGGATAATAATGAGTGAGTATACATATTTATAATTATGATTAAAAAATTTCATAATCTTTATTAATATTTTAGGTATGCATAAACGCGAAAGTTTAACAGTTTCGATGATTTTGTTCAATTTCAAAGCTGATGAAATGATGCCATTGTCTTCGACTGCAAAAAATGTTTGCAAACGTGGACGCAACGTTAAGAACGATCAAAGATCTTCCTTTGATAACTTGACAATCACGGTGAGCAAAATAATACTTTGTGCAAATTAATGTTCAAAAACATTTTTCAGAGGTTTAGGTGTTAAAAGGTAACAAAAAAACTTACTTTCGCATTTATAATATAAAAAATCTGATGCCTTGGTCTTTCACAAGTAAAAGAGTAGATACAATATTAGGTAGGCTTGATATTTAGGTAAACCTACCCAATAATATATCAAGTTATGTGTGTTAATATTTCGACTGGCCTGTTGGTCTAGTGGTTAGTGACCCTGACTGCTATGCCGGAGGTCGTGGGTTCAATTCCCACCCAGGACAAATGTTTGTGTGATGAGCACGATCATTTGTTCTGTGTCTGGGTGTAATTTATCTATAATATGTTTGTTACCTTATAATACTAAGTATGTTTTTCAGTTGTCTAGTGCCCATAACTCAAGCTCTGCTTAGCTTGGGACTAGATGGCGTTGTGTGATAGTTGTGGAATATTATTATTTATGCAAATCTTTTGGTCGAGATGCTAATTTATTTTGGTATTTATTTACTCCTTTGCTGATACAGTTTGCTTCCAATATCAGTACTACCACGACTCCATAAAAATATGCGTTCCGTAGCGTAGATTCCATAATCTTCACATTCTGTGCCAATCGAGATATACAGCGATGAGATCACTACGTTATTACATTGGTCACTGGAATATCGCTCAACTTAGGGAATACTGCAAATTTCATCAAAATCGGTGTAAATAGGAGTTTTTGAGATAGGGAATAAATGAAAGATGTGTTAATTATGAGTTAACTTATAGACATAGGTCGGAATTAAGCAAAGAGTTATTCATGTATATATACACTGATTTTATAGGTACATCGACAAGAATTTTGGTTGGATATTTAAACCCCTAAAAAGGTAAAATAAAAACTTTTAAAGAGCAGGAAAATCCCGTGATTCTTAATACAAAAAGTAAAAAATTGGCTTTACATGATTTTATTTATTTGTCTAATCCCTCTCTGATCCAGGGTCGCAAAAGGGACTTAATAAAAAGTCACCGTGACTTCCGGAAAGAAAGGGCTATCGAAGGACACCGTTTTTAGTCCGTTGTTTTGAAGCCCGTCACTGCTTTTTTGGAAGGACTCATTTGATGATTTCACACACGTTTAAGAGTAAAAAACCATCTCTGATAATATATCAAGTCCTGTGTTTAAACTCCTCCTCGATCCTGTCAGCTAGTAACGTGCCGAAGAGACTGGCAGCTTTTTTCTAATTAATCTCACTATTACCTACTAGATAAGACCTTTACTAAACGCCTTTTGCAAGGTTTCTATTCATAAACTGCTCAAACACACTACACAATAAAAAACAGTGCCCATAAAACGTCTTTTAAAAAACAAAAGAGCCTCGACAGCACAACTTCAATATCAAACAATTCTTAATTAACAGCCCAGCCTAAACCCACTGCACAAACTTGCGACCAAAGAGTCGGAGACAAAAGTCGCAGTCTCCAGTCGCATTCACTTCCGTAGCGAGCGAGACGTCTCGCAAATTAATTCTCTTTTGTAATACTATGAAAAAGCAATGAAAGTTCTACTCAAGTCTCACCTTGGAGTTGAAAATGGTTTTCATACTTTATATAAACTGTTATAGTTAATTAAATGTAGCCTATTTGCTTTCGACATTGTATCGAGTGATTTTGTAGGGGAGAAATTTCTGGAACACATTTCAATTTTCGGAAGTCGATGCATCTTTAGATTTGTTTTATCAAGTTTGTTTTGAGCACAGGCTATGGCGCCATGAAATCTTTAGGGGATATTTAATTGGATTACTTGTTTTATCATCATCATCATATCAACCCGGAATCACCCACAGCTGGGTATAGGCCTCCCTCTTTTTCTGCCACATCTCTCGGTTCTGTGCATGTTCTGTTTTATAATTATTTAGTAGAATCAATAAGTCTACATTAAGGATTTAAACGCTAATCTAAATGTTTAGGGTGGCCTTAATATTTCGGTACCTAAGCGAATTTCATTTTCATCACACAAGAATTGCTTCAGCAGTTAGCCAGTTATCAATATGCACGGATTGCTCAAGCAGTAAGTGTGTGCTTGTCGACTGCGTCAAGCTCGAAGCAGTTCGACTGCTTGAAAGTCAATCGTAAGTATGAATGTGGGGTTTTTTTTAACGTGGTAAATCATCAAATGAGTCCTCCCACCCCGGGCAGGGCGAGAGGGACTGTCAGACTTTTACTGACTAAAATCCTAGCCTTTATGTTCCGGGGTCACGGTAAGGAAATAATCCCGCGACCCCCATGAATGTAGGGTAAACCAAAGAAGCATGAAATGATCGTAGCAAGTAGTGTTATAATTTCTACAATTTCTTTCTATAATTTCAATTAGAACAAGGTACCTACGATATAAAATTCGAACCACAAATAGACATACAATACAATTCCTGGCTAACTGCCTACAAAAAACTAACGCAACCAAAATCCAAAAAACACTATCTCATAAATTGGTATATTATATTATTATAAGTTAGTACAACCGACAGCCAATGACAAAAAGGACAAAGCAGTTGGAACGCGCCGACCATGTCTTGGCAACATCTCTGAGTGATTAAAATCTTCGGAGCGTGTATGCGAGATAATCTGGCATCAAACCAACGATCCTTTAGTGCTGCTGGTAGCTTGTGAGTACATTGGGACTATCTGTTACTTATTTTTCTGCGTTTTTCTTAGGTTATGTGTAGATTGGTCAATCTTCTGAATAAACTTAAACAGTTGAATTATTTGATGTTGAAATTGATAAATTGAACACCAATGCTGATAATTATTATTTTATTAATTGATCACTACATTATTTTATCGTATACTTGCATTATTTAGTTCAAAAATTCTCAAAAATGTATTTATTTTCTGGTTTTATTTCAGTAAATGTAAAGTCCCTTTCACTCCTGGGCAAGAGGACTTATTTTCTAATTTTACCACTAAGACAAAAAATAGATAATGAAACTAGATGGTTTTCCTTCCAGAGACTGCCCTCGGCAAGCGTTGTCCAACCCTTCAATTTCCTATTCTTATTGAGTTAAAGCAGCTCTGGCTTTTACCACAGTATTTTTTTATTTTATTTAACTTCTGTCTCGTGTTCGACCACTATCTCTATTGATGGTTAGCAATAATGTGGTCGACTGTGAAGCTCGCTTACCTAGAAGGAACCTATTCACTCTTGACTCAAATACCCTCAAAGATAGTAGCTATTTTTAACCGACGAAAAAAAAGGAGGAGTTTCTCAATTCGACATTGTATTATTTATATTTTTTTATGTATGACCACGCATAACTTTTCTAAATAGTTCTCTTGAAAGAATTTCCGGATACGTCCCAAAAAATAATTATAATTTATTTGTCCCAATATGTGATTTATATCATTTAAGAGCCTGATGCATACCACGTTTTAGAAATGAGCGTCGACGGCGCGTTTGGCTTGCGCGCGTATCGCGCTTTCATCAGAGCAGTTTGCTGTCGTTTGTTTTAGCAGTAGTAGTCAGACGCAGACTTGCGTGCGTATCGCATCTGTATCGCTACAGACGCGATGCACCGGCGCGTTTAAAAAGCGTGGTGTGCACAACCTCTTATTTCAGTTTTGTCCCATTTAAATATTCCTTTTACAGCCTATTTTATGGCAATTCCTGTCACAGACTTCTAAAAAACAGTTGACAAACGAAAAAATTATTCCAATTCAAATACCGTCTTCATCTCTAGAACTCTCAGTATGAACAGATCTTAACATCCGTAAACAAGTACGAAGGACCTTTGTACAGTCTGTTGTGAAGGAAGCAAGCTCGAGAATTGTTTACACCGCTTGATTTTGTATAGATATTGTTAGTTCTGTTGCTCTATTGCGCTCTTAGCTTCCGTGTGCCTGGAGATAAGTTATTTGTGCTTTGTCAGATCAGGTTTATTACGAACTGTAATGTTATGGTGAGATTTTTGGGCTCTCCTCGTAAAGGCCAAGCTTCTTTTCAATTTGGAAATTAGAGACAGAGTTACTATCAAGATTTTTGTGTAAATTCATACATAGCTAATATGGTGGATTATGGCCCATTCCCTCTCACAGAGAGGAGGCCTGTGTCCCAGCAAAGGGAACATTATAGGCTAATGATGATGATGATGATGATAGCTAATATTATTTCCATTTATCTAGTAGTTCAGTGCACCCTGGTTGTTTTCCTTCAGTTTTTTTTTTGAGAATTTTCTTCTAAATACTTTTTCGAGGTCCCGGGACTCAAGAGTTACCGTGACCCCGGAACATACAGGGCTATTGAAGGACACCGTAGATTTTTGCCAGTATGAGTCCGACAGTCCTTTCTGCGCTGCTCTGGGTAAGAGAACTCATTTGATGATTTTGCCACGATAAAGCAAATACTTTCTAGATGAATGAAAGATTTTATAAATTTTAAGATTAGTAAATAAGGTACGCATACTATCACCACGTTCTAAAGCAATTCAGTTTGATACTACTCAAAACATTTTGAATAGTCAATTGAATTAAACTTTTATAAAGTTAGTTTCAATCGTTCTCCCCTAAAAATTTACCCTGAAACCGAAGAACAATCTTAAACAAAACAATCAACTTCCCACCGTACCAGTAAAAACGAAAAACAAATCCCAAACAGTAGAAACACCCAACAAACATCCATGCCCAAAACTTCGACGTTCGTACATAAAGAACAATTTTCGATTCTTCATAAAATTACAAGTCGGGCCCAAAGAATGGCCCAGCCTAAGATTTATGTCTTAATTTTGACAGTCCCGTAAGGTTTTTGGGGCGGAATAAATAAGTTATGACTTATCGTCTCGCAATTGAAAAAAACCCGGCACAAATGTTACCTTCGGATAGGGAAAGTTTTTCTGCACTATGTGTATTTAGGATTTGGAGAGGTATTCTGTCTTATTTTTGTTGTTCTCTTTGCTAAAGTGAAATTGTCGCAGAAGTTCTGTGTATTTCGCATAAATTCAGTCTGGCAAACATTTAATCTTAGATGTATAAAACGGATGGGAGGTCGTGCCAAGATAAGATCTGTACAAATAGAGGAGTCAAAAACAATGCCTTTCATTGTAAGATTTCTCGTCTAAGTCTTACAAAAAACATTAGTGAGAAGGAATTCATAAAGCGTTTCTCTTATTATAAAGAGCAAATAAATTCATGGAATCAGCATGCTGAAGTGGAAGTTGGGCAGCCATGCCAGCGGACAGACATACGTGTCGATGGAGCAGCCATTGTGTTAGAGGGGAGACCATGTATGTACAAACGACTTAAGACGTGAGATGTCCTGCACGATGAAATCGACGGTTTGAAGAAAAGGGCTGGCAGTGGATGGATGCAAAGTTCCCAAATCAGCGGACGTCAGATGGCTGTCAGTCTTAGAGGAACCTGTACCTTCAAATGACTTTTGCGATCCAGCAAGCATTTGGTTCTATCACGCCTCGTCAGTTTGCGGACGCGCCGTTAACTCGAGCCTGGTCTTTGATCAGACCATGAGCTATCCATTACTCACCGTCCATGCTGGGATCAAATCCGCAACAAACAGCACAGCAGAATATCCAACTCTCAATCTTTCATTTCCACAGCTCAGTAATAAATACAAAACCGCTTAAAAACAGATTGTAGATAGCATTCCCAGAATTTATCAACATGACCACAATACTTTGCGCACGAACAATTGGGGCTCGGCCACTGGCACGACTGCAATAATTATAGGTGTCATACCCACAAAGGAGCTGATATTAAATCAATTTAGTGCAAGCCACCGAGCTCTCGTTGTATTCCATACATTAAATATAATGCGTATGTTTTTAGTGTCGTATTTTTACGTAAAATAAACACTGACGTAAACTTACGCTTCGTCTCATGGGCTTCTCTATAAGAAAAAAAAAAACGGCAGAAAACACATATTCGAACGGCGATTGTATTAGTGGACACCAGGAACTGCTATAATTCTTACATAGTCCTTTTGCTAAATATAGCAGCTCACGATTTAGGACCCATTAATATTAGTAGTCATTTTAACCCGTGGTGCTAGACAACTGGGCTTCTCCCAATTGTATTGGCTTTGTTTTGTTCTGTCTCCTGCTTGCATGGAGGGAAGTGAAAACATATTTTTCCTACTCCTCCGCTATTTTTTTCTGATTAATTTCGTTGCAGGATCCAAGACAGGTAAATTCGTTCTCCGGGACACGTCGAACTTCATGTCTCGGCGCTTTTCTGGTGGTTGCCACTGTTGATTCTGGCTCTCAGGAGTTGCAGTGGTTTGGGAATAGTGTGTTGGGTTTTGTCCCAAATAAAAAAAAATGTCCCGTTGGCTCGTCCAAGAACGTAGATTCGGTCTAACAAATCCACTGGTTGCGAGTACTACCCCACCTGACTTTTCTGAAGAACCCAACTGACAAGGTCCGAATATGGTCTTATAGATCGTCTCATTCCTGGGTTGTCTCCTTACATCTACCCCTATCCATATTTTGTAAAAAAAAACAAATGGCAAAATTACGTTGGTTCAATTAAGGTTCCAACCCACCACATTTGTAAGTCGAGGGAGGCTTATACTACAGGACCACCACTGCTCCGAAAAAATAAGTTCATGCTTGAATATGTCCGAGGTATTACAACGTTTTAAAACCAGGCTTATCCCGGCAAGTGAAAGTGACAGAGCTTTACAAGTCGTCTAGCGCCATCTCGTTCACTCACTGGAACAAGCCTGGTTTTAAGACGTTGTAATACCCCTCCAGGCAGACAAAGTCTGGAATATAAAGAGCTATTGAAGCAACACGGTGGATTTCAATACGAGTCTGACAGTCCCTCCCACTCCACTTTGGCGACGATTTTACTCATAAAAAAACGGACAAAGTCACATGAAAATAACTAGCGAACCACAATTAAACTAACATAAACATATTTTGCAACGAAACCGACCATATACGTTCACAATATAATTTTTGGTGACACGGCAACTGTTGTCGCAATCAGTAATTATTGTGTGTACTTGTTCAGTTAAATTCAATTAACCTTTTGTGTTTTTAATCAATTAATTGGTTATTTTTTGGGTGGTTTGTTTAAGTGATAATTTTGTAATGTAGTGCTGTGCAAAGTAAAACCCGCCTAGGGTTTCATTGCGCTTGATAGGTTTATGAAATTTGAAAACGGTAATTTAAATTAACGTACACACACACTTCTACATGCTCAAGCTTAGCTTGCGCATGTCATGAAATTCTGAAAAATGACTTGATCAAGTAGCTTGCGCATGTTACTCGCGCGGGTAACCCGCACGTTTACCTGCGCGGGTTACATGCGCCGTGTACAAGCACCCTTATTATTATACCTACCTTCTTCTATTCTGACTTTACCTTAGTCATTAATTATAAGGGTTGGGAGGACTCATATGATGATTTTACCACGCTAAAAAAAAACCTTAATCCTATAGTATGCCGATAGCAATCAAATCTTGGTCACGAATGTTAGTGGTGAGTTCTATATTCATTTTGACGTGATGACGTTATAATTCGATGGCCGGCTGCACGCACGAAAAAAGATGACGTCATGCGGCGTTACCTCGCTCTGTAGCGTTCCATAGCAACGGCGTATCAATTGTTTGTATAAAGCAACGTAAGTGCAGTATTTTCTTTTGACATTGTCACGTTCAACTATTGTCAGTAAACCGACTTTACAGACAACTGGTTTTCTTTTATAAGATCCTGGTTGATAAAGACTAGCTATGTCGACACTGAAATGTTCTATTATTACATCCCTTATGATAACTGATAAACAGTTAGTCCGTTTTTCCTGGAAGCCGACCCCCACATAATTGAGAAAAGGCTAGTAGAGAGTAGCTCGTGGCTAAATAATTACAGCCGCACAGGCCGATCTTTCGGGTTAATCCGCGCTTGCCGAAGTTGGTCTGTGGATGGGTGACCATCTGTCATAGCGAGTTTCTTCCGTGCCTCGGAAAGCACGTAAAGTCGTTGGTCCCGGCTGTCATTTGTAGATCTTTGACAGTCGTTACTGTTAGTCAGAAGCTCTAAAGTCTGGCAACCAGTATTACCCGGTTACTGGGTTGGGGAGGTCCGATAGGTAGTCGCTTCATGTAAAATACTGATATTCAGCTGCATCCGGTTTGACTGGAAGCAGATTCCCACATAATGGAGAAAAGGCTAGCAGAGAAATATTTACAACTGTTGTTGTAGTTTAGATTTGGTGTTTACGCTCAAATTCAATGATGGTATTTATTTTGTAAACTCAAAGCCTCCTTCATATCCCATATCAACCCCTCCCAACAAAACATTTTCCCACCACTTATCTCCAAACACTATCCTTCACATTACAACAGTTTCAGTAATAGTGACACTGAAACTCGTCCCATCCGGTTGAACAGTTTATTTTCAGTTGTCACACATAACTCCATGTTTCTTATCGCACACGTTAAAGCTGAAAGCTTTATGCTGTTTCAGGCGAGAGGATAGTTAGGTATATGAAATACAGTTTTATTATGGTAAAACTTGAATCTTTGTTTGTTAATATTATGAGCTAAAAATGATATTTACTTAATTCCTTTAACTGTTATGTTTATTTTAAATCGTTTACTAAACCTTAATTGGTGGATAAACTAGTTCTAATGAAACTTTTATTTCTTAGAATGAAACTACTTGAAAGCAACTGTTCGGTACACTAGTTCTAATAATTATTGAAGACTAAATCGATTCGGTAGAATTAGTTAGAATCAAAACTCCCATTAGTTCTAACGTAGAACTGTAGGTTTGTGGAATAGAATAAGTGGGAATATATATTTTGAAACTCTCACTTATTTTGCTTTTTTTTTTGGGCACCTGTCTTTAAATTGTTGGTTCTACGACATGCCGGCGTCCTCACGATGTTTTCCTTCACCGTTTCGAGAGCAGTGGTGATGAAATAAATTACACAAAATAATTCACCAACCCGCACTGGGATCGCGTGTTGGTTTATAGCCCACTCCCTCTCACGGAGAGGAAGTCTGTGTCCCAGCAGTGGGAACATTAATAGGCTGATGATGACACAATGAAATGCGCCTTGCGGGGTTCGAAACCACGACCTACAACTCTTAAGTCAGTACCCATACCACTAGGCCACCACTGCTGGGGTCACGGTCACGGACGCTCTTAACAACCGAGATATTACAGTCATGCTCACAGAGCTATTCTTAACGCGTTTTGGTGAAGTTGACCTCATCGTTGTTAGGAAACGGCTAGGCAGATGATTAACAATACCTTTTACAAGAGCAAAGAAAACAGAAATGTTCAAATTATAAGTACTTGAATAGAACTTCAACAGCGAAATGTTTCACAATATGCTTTATTTATTTACCACTTTAGTCAACTTACTTTGCTTCTAAGAACTAAGTGCAGTTTAAGTCCTTTGAAAATTCGTACTTTAATGAAAGTCTCGAGTGTCAATTGGGTCTGTGCCAACAATGGGTTATTTACCCTATTTTGTGTTTATAAAACGCTTAACTCCTTAAATGGAAATATTTTGTGTACTTCTTTAGGTTTTTCGGGCCGACAAATACATAAAGTGGGATGGATGTAAACGGGAGGATGATACTTTTTGAGTTATAAAAATGGGTAGGTAGTTGATCAATCCTATGAATTGTAATATACAACGTGTAACGTTAAATGCTCAAAACTTCTCGTGGGGTAACTCAGCCCATGTTCCTGAATAATGTTTGTTCTAAGACTTTTGGAAATTCACAAAAAAATGGTTTTTCATAAAAACGAGAAATTGATCGGGCCCATCAGTATGATTTTTTTTTTGTTTTGCGCTTTTAACGTTCCACGTTGTATATATTTTCTTTTATAAAAATGTTTCCTCACATTATGAATCTCTCATGTGTATTTAGTGCGTTTACAAACATAGGAACTCACAGGAACACCCAGACGCGGAACAATCACCTGCAGTCCACACAAATATTTGTTCCGTGCAGGGATTTTTTAAGTTAACTTGCCTTCCCAGATACGAAGAAACATAATAAATGCATACTTGTAATAAACATCCGAAGTCTGAACGCGGATGAAACGGAAACCCACGTAATACTGGAATGCGAGGGCGTTGCTACCCAACGGGCACAAAACCTTGGCACTCCAAGGTCGCTCCAAGAAGCCTGTGAACGTCTCAGGAGACTTCTGAGCTTCTGGAAGGAGCTGGGTTGGCTCATATATAGTCAATCGTCACATCTCACGCAAAACGGACCACCTATGAGTTCAAATGCGGAAATGAGAGCCCCTTACAATAACAAAACATCCGAATTGAGAACCTCATCCTTTTGGAATTCGGTTAAAAAACTGTTTACAAATTCCATATTAACCCTTAACTCTTCAGAGACGCGTCGGTCAAATTACATAAGCACACACGAGTAGGACATAAGTGCTGACCGCGTAAGTCCAAACTTCGCACCGTCACTTCGTAACACGGTTTGTGAAAGCAGAACAGGGTTAAATATTAACTGGGCAACGTGTTAGCGCGCTCACTACTTATTAAAAGACGTGCGTTCTAGGGTTAAACGCAGAAGGTTAAGAAAAAGAGTAAAAATGAGTTCGCTTTGGGAACGCAAAAACTATTTGTTCGTGGAAATACAAGTATGCAGTCCGAGTTTAAAGGAGTCATTAACGTGTCGGTTCCGCTCGCGGTGGAAACCGGGCTTTAGTCCCCGTCAGTTTTCTGATAGCTCCTTGGCGACCTTGCATTAGTTTAATTCGCAGTACTGTTAATCTGAGTTTTATCATTGATCGGACGTCGGGTTACCCAGTAGTCGTTGTCTGCAAATCTGTCTGCAATGGTCAGTCATTGCCTCGTAATCCTCGTCGCCCCGCGGTCTCGGTGTGAAGAGGAGGTATGCCTCTAATGATGATACGTTTTTGCATGATGTCTTGAGCTAAGTGAGCTTTGTTTACAGAATTCTTAACTAAGCATTTTTAAATTAAGCTTCGATTATAGCGCGGCTTCCCTTTACACTTTTTGATTGGTATAAAGCCTCATTATGTTATTTTCTATGCAATGTTATTAGTTGTGGATTTTGCTAAGAATTTACCTTCTACAAGTTTCTGTGTATGTAAACTACATGATTACTGGTACGAGGACACCATCATACTCCTGTTAATATGTAATGGGGCGTGCGAGATTTCAACATGTTAAGAATTTTCACTTGCAACTTTAAAATAAAAGACACATTAGGTACAGTCATGGTACATTTATCGAGCGTTCCACTACTGCGCTACATTACACGTGTTCAATTCTCGTACCGTACAAATTTTGGTATGATCTAGAAGTAGTTGTTCCGGGTTTGACTGTTTGAAGAAAGGTGGGTTTATTATAAGGTATACCTCTGCTTATACCCTTTGGATATTCTGTTTATTGTTTAATAATATTTTTAAGGTAATAGGCTCATGCATATGCTTCATAATCATCCTATTTTCATAAACAATTCAACTTTACAACTCTTCAAAACAAGTTAATTTTAAACTAAGATACTTTTTAACCCCAACACGGCACATTTCGCGTGTACCCGCGACTTAACAACGCCACATTTTGCCGCTAAAGTGGCACTTTGCAACTAACTTTATAATTCTGCCATACTTGAAGAGTAATGAAGGTAAAACCGGGGTAAGTTCCTTGTGTAGAAGTGTGGCAACAGCGCGCACGTTGCATTACAGTTGTGAGACTTGTTGGAACATGAATTGAAACATGTTTTGGTAATTTTGTCGAAAGTCGAGGATGCTTAGTTCTTAAGCCTTTTGGCGTGTTTTGGCGAGTTTGCCTCATAGTGGCAATAGTTCTGACTGAACGTTAGTTCCTGCGTCCCCGGTTAGAAAAAATTAAGCAATGCTGCTCATCATCAGCCCGCTGGGACATGACAGGCCTCCTCTCTGTGAGAGGGAGTGGGCCATAATCCACCACGCAGGCCCAGTGCGGGTTGGTATAAATGTCACATGTCTCCGAATTTTTGGTTCTAGGATATGCCGGTTTCCTCACGATATTTTCCTTCACCATTTTGAGAGCAGTGGTGATGAAATAAATTACACAAAGTCATTACTTTGCTCAGGTGCATTCGCCTAACACTTACGAATTGTAGGTCGTGACCTACAATTCGTAAGTCGGGACCCATACCACTGGGCCACCACTGACTGCTCTGATGTTGATTCTTTTCTATTAATAGTTCTCAGTCGCACCCTGGAGTTTGTAAGTCGGTTTCATAGCCTCGTGCTTCGGAAATCACATTAAATTGATCCTGCGCCTGATAGTTGTCCGATAGAGGCGGAATACTGTCTCATCGGACCATGAGAGTAAAGAACAGCTGTGTTTTGGGCAGTTAAATGATCAAAAATGAGACCCACTCTTGGTGGAGCAAGTGGCCTTCCACTTACTCCACCAAGAGTGGGTCTCATTTTTGATCTTTGTCAGTCCCTGGAATGTCAGACATTTACCGTGGTGCCACAAAAACTTTTAAACGTTTGTTGAACACTTGTCTAAAAAAAATTCAGATTATGACGTTGAATTATGGTCCGTTTTGCAGTCACACTTTACTTAGACAAGTGTTTAATGGGGTGCTAAGACAGGAAACCTCCACGTGCGCCCGTGGACTGGAGTTCTCGGAGCTGTCGGATACGTCCGGAGGGAAGACCAGTTTTTCGGGCCGGTGCACCCTGGGATGCGGGCAAAAACTCTAAGTGGTCTCTTTGCACATGTGCCCTGTGGACTCATTTGATGATTTTACCACCTCAAAAAAAAAAACAAGTGTTCAATAGATGTTATGTTTTTTTAAGAATTCATCCTTCAGTAGCCCCTGTCAGAATACCTGTGACTGCCGTACTATAGTATAACCTGAATTGATGGTTATATCTCTGCTGACAATCAATTAAAAGGCTGTATACAAGCTCAAACTGCAAACTGTATCTGTAATTATTCAGTACAAATAAACCGTTGCATACAGCTTACGATGCAACAGCACTAACGCGTTGCTGCGACAGAATTCAATAGGCCAAATTGCGGAGAGGACAGCGCACGCCGAATGGCTAAGTCGAGGTGTGGTCTAAGGTATAAGCTGTTGCATAGTACGAGGGGATTTCCGAAAGCTTGTCGCTTTTAAGTTTCAAATCATAGGTAATACTCGTATGAAAGATTTGTGATTTGCTGACTAACAAATAGTGGTATTGGTAATGTTTCTGATTAACGCAAACGGCAAGCTTGAATCCTAAGCTATGTCTTTTTTTGTGTTTTTAATAAAAAAATAATGATCACTGCTTAAAGTAAAGTAAATTATTTAAATGACACAAAAAATACAAAGTGACTGAGGTGCGCTTTGTATTTTTGGCCTGTAAGGTGATACGGATGGGGTGCTATGACAGGAAACCTCCACGTGCGCCCGTGGACTGGAGTTCCCTCTCGGATACGTCCAGGGGGAAGACCAGTTTTTCGGGCCGGTGCACCCTGGGATGCGGGCAAAAACTCTTCCTTAGGCACTGTGTGCCCAAGTGGTCTCTTTGCCCGTATGCAAATAGCCTGTCGTGTGGATGCTCTAACGCGTGTCCCTCTGATCAGCAGAGGGCACAGCGGCGGAGCGGGCTTGCGGACGGTGAGTGATGGGTAGCTCGCCGTCCGACCAAGGACCAAGCCCGGGTCGGTGGCGCGTCGTGTTTCGCGCCAAATGCCTGCTGGGGTCGCGGGTTTTTTCTTAACCCAGGTTACCGTGGCCCCGGAACGTAAAGGGCATAGGAAGGAACACGGGTGGATTTTAGTCAGTAAGAGTCTGACAGTCCCTTCCGCCCCACCCAGGGCGGGAGGACTCATTTGATGACTTTACCACCTAAAAAAAAAAAAAAAAAAAAAAAGGTGATACGGATTTTTTTGTACTGGCTTAGCCCTTTCGTGCACTAGGCGACGCAAGTCTCCGATACCTTACGATTTTGGAATCCATTGACGCGTGCTTGTATTCGAACCTCTATGGATTCATATTGCGTTAGCCGCTTGGATACCGAAGTTGTAAGGTATCGGAAACTTGAGTCGCCGTGTGTACGAAGGGCCTAAGTGTAACAAAATACTCTATAGCGCCAGGGGTATTTGTTTGTGCAACAACAGCCCGGCTCGACGGTCTCACGGCGCAACGGCCTGTTTTTTACAATTAAAATGTCCTCTAGGATGACCACTATTAAGACGGGTATTGTTTCATTAGCTGTTGCCCTCGGATTCGCCTATTATTTAAAATCACATGCTCATTTTAAATCAGTCACAGTTCTCTTATCTTCTCGCTACCGCTTGTGCCATCTCCCTCCCACCCAACCGTACACAGGAAGACTGTAAGCTGTGGGAAGGGGGGACAGGAAATTACGCGGGGCGAGCGGGGGGCGCGAATCAACGTAACCGCCCTGTTTATTGTAACTCCAGACTTCTGTAAGTTCTGTAATAAAAATACGAAAGGCTAAGAATTGTTTGACATTTGGAACTGTTGGTACTAGGCTCGCAGGCAATCAGAGGAGGTGTAGAAGTGGATTAGTAGTCTATCTGATTGAGAGAGCATTCAATGCCAACTTCCAAATGGGTTCAAACCCACCAAGGCACATTAATTTCATCATTACTGCTCTCAAGTCTGTCAAACTAAAATATGGAATGCTAAGCTTTGAAATTGTTGGTACTAGGCTTGCAGACAATAAAAGGAGGTGTAGAAATGAAGTAGTTCATCTGTTTGGGTATTATTGAAAGAAATGTGGTGGTCCAGTGTTATCGGCCCCGATTTAAACTTTATTTTTCTTTCTCAAAATAAAATTTGAAAGGCTAAGCTTTGGAATTGTTGGTAATAGGCTCGCAGACAATCAAAGAAGTTGTAACGGTGAAGGAAAACATCATGTCGAAACCGAGCTGTCCCAGAACCAAAAATTCGAAGACATGGTCATTTATCACCTTGTACTGGTCCCACCTGATAGATTACTTCGACCTGTATCTCTATCGGACATTTATTTTGTAGATTGTTAACTAGTCAAATAATACAGTTGGAATATTGCTTGCTTACCAGCGTGGTTGATGCCGTGGTTAAGTGATTGACTGCTAGACTGTGCGAAGGTTCAATTCCTGCACGTCACAAATGGACTACCTGCAAGAAAAGTTGTTGTATTAATACGAAGGTTTAAAAATAATGCTCATTCAGTCATTAAAGTCGTATTTGCGTTGATTGCAAGCCTCTGTTTTAAAAGCGTAAAGTCCCATTGTCTCTCAGATTAGTTTCATAGTTATTCGAACTTGTTCTTGTAGAAATTAATTCTTTGCTCGGCCTCTTTCCTTCTGTCTTCTTAGTTTTAGTTTCCAAGTCGTATTGTAGTTAAAGTCTACTTTTGTGTTACTTTTCTTTGAGTTTATTGTTTGTTTGTATGAGTTAGTATTGCATTTAATGAATGATAGTAAATGTTCGGTCTTAATCGTTCTTTTAACTGTTTTCTGTCTCGGCAAACTATTTTAGCAGAGATTAAGCACTGAGACAACGGTATGTCTTAGGCGCGGGCCACATAAAAAAGACGTAAGACCTATTTCTTCTAGGCAAGCGTGAAGAATGCTTCGCTTTTCAAATTACTAATTGCATTGAAAACCGAATTAAGAACAAAAACCATGATAATATAACAATACCTGCGTCGCAGACGGGCCAAAATGTATGAGAGTCGCTTTTCAGTCCGCGCCCCGTCTCTTCTGTGTGTTCTACGTCGCGATGCTTCTATACATTTTGCATGAAAGAGACGCCGAACAGCCATAATATGGCTACATGACATATTATTTCTCCGTCCTGTCTGCGTCTTACGTCTTTTCTATGTGGCCCGCGGCGTTAGAACCAAAAATTTGAAGACATGTGTCATATATTAACCCCGCATTGGGCCCACGCCGCTTGGTGGATTATGGGCTCCCTCACACAAAGAGGAGGCTCGTGTCCCAGCAGTGGAAACATTGATAGGTTGGTGATGATAACATGAAAGATCTTGAATATGAAAATCCCAACTTTTGATATATCAAATGCGAGATCTTCGGCCTATATTCATTTAAATCGCGAAAGGTGGATGATGGGTAAAAATCTAGTCTGATAATTATTTAATCTATAGGTATAGTGTTTAAACAAAGCAGAAAGCTGTTCTACATGTAAAGTTCGCGTATAAACACTTGCTTGCTTGTACTTATACAATTTAAGTTAAGTCATGGCTAAGAAATGATAAATGAACACTAAACACAAATATCAACTTCATTTACAAGGGAACCGACTAAGTTTGTGCAACACATACTTTGGGAGACGCGAGACATGGACATCCTCATTGTTTAGGCCACCGAATTTGAATCTCCCTAAACAACCGAGTCTGGTGAGGATCTACGTCACGAGGAAGGTTGGAGCAAGGAGGCGTCTCTAAAAAAAAAAAAATTGTTTCTCTATTTTAGGTTTTTTTTTATATACGCATGAAGTTAATACTGCTTTCATATTTTAACATCTATAGACGGCAGTATCGCAAAATCGTTTATTATACTTGAGTAGTACCAAAATACTGTAATACTGCAACGTACGTCCGAAGTGTGTCGCACTACAATCGCACAATCGTTTGTCGCACGGGCGTGATGTCGACCTTCAGTGTGTCGCACAAGCGTGCATTCGAACTATGGTGTGTCGCAGTTCAGTTGTGTCGCACAAGCGTTCATCGCACTTCTGTTTGTCGCATTAGCGTAGTACTCTACATCCAATCGTCACAGAAGAGTACTTAGAGTCACTACTTGCCACGAATGCGGCGTTTCTAGATGTTTTATTTTAGATGCGTTTGTTGTTGACTCCTGTTTAGATTAAAGAGATATAGAAGGAGATAGAGAGCTAGGTAGAAGGTAGATACAAAACCTAAAATGGACTGAGTTTTCCCAGAAGAAGCCTGTTCATTCTAACTTCTTCTTCTTCTTCTTTTAATTCTCTGGCTTGTTTGTTTCATAATATTATATGTTACATCCCAAAAGAGACACCCTTTACCCCAAAAACAAGCCCGCTACAGTTACTTTTCTACCTGAATTCTGGTTGTTTAATATTCAAGCCCGTATGTCAGGGGCGTGCATTCGACACTCCGAATAGAGGTGTTCCGTGTCCCAATTAGAGGCAGACGGACTGGCCTACCTAATTCCTATTAGAGGTGCGCCCGCTCTTATAGCGAATTGTTTTGAAGTTCGTCGTGTTGATAAATACAAGGCGTAGGTGCTTGTTGGTGAGATTTTCCTCAGTTTAGTTCAAAATGTTTATAGCTAACCAAGTGGGAAAATGTTTATTGCAAAGTCAAAATGTTAATTGCTAGCCAAACTTTGTGTTGTATACATGAACGACAACTACAAGGGAGTTGAAGCAACTGCTTTGGTTAAAGGTCAGATTAATCGTAAACCATTCATATTTAAGAAGTGTTGTAACTGGTTTTGGCTCCGAAAAGCATTTTATTATTTTGCAGGAAGCACTCCCAACCAACTACTACAAACAATCTCACACTGTAGCGTGATTTGAAATTTCTTTGAGAAAAACTGATTACATTCACAGAAATCAAATTCCGACCCTACAAATTCGTTCCAATCAATTGATTGCAAGATCACAATATTGAAGTTACGACGTAAAACTAAACACCCTATTGTGATAAGTACCTTTCACCTTTTTTTTTCATCGTAGGTAACCAAAAACGATTTCTTCTTTTGTTTCTTAAACTAGTAACTAACTACCAATCCTGGGCTAAGATATACCCTATAATCACTATTTCCTCAGAGCAGTTTAAAAAAAATACTGTAAAAGCGATCCTAAAAAAAAAGAAAGTTAACAACTGTGACAGCACTCTCACCACATTATGTTAACCTAGTACTTTGAAGTGCATTTACTTTCTTAAAGTAACTTAAATTCATTTAATTTCAATCCGAAAGCAGAAGACTCAAAGACCACTTTTGCAAAAACGCAAGAAATCTTGAAAGTTCAGTATCTTCGCAGACGTTGAAACCGAAATTGAATGCAGATTTCAAACTTTATACCGCTGATACTGTGCGATACAGTATAGGTGCCTTCCACCGCATATGGTACCCTAGTACTTCAGAACACTCCAATTAGGCAAGCTCGTCGTACCTCCACTTGTGTCAGATTTCAACTATAAAATAGCGAATATGTTACAGTATGTAGAATGAACAGTAGGGCAACTACAAACAAATAGATTTCTATTTTTATTAAAATTGGGTTTGCTCAATCTAGTCCAGAAACTGTCAGATTCTTAGAATTCTAAGGTCTTAGATGGAGCTCGCCCAAGAAGAGCTGGAACTAACTGACACACTGACGGAACACAGTAAAATCTGTTTGGCACGAAATCGCACAGGACGGAAAAAAAACCAGATCTAAAAGTGGATCATTTTGGTTGACAGTGTACCTACATTATTAATAATAACGTTTTAATTCTTTGGTTTTCATCTGCCTAGCCTTCCTCAAATACGTTGGGGTCAGTTTCAAATTTAACTAGATACAGCTGAGCGCAAGTATTTTACATGAAGAGACTGGGTATTTGTTTAAACAGTCAATTCGGTTATTAGGTTGGTATGACTGGTTTTCGGGCTTCTGACTTTACGGAAAGACTGTTAAAGAACTACAAATGACAGTCAAAACTACCGTCCTGTCGTGTTTTCTGAGGCATGGAGATCGTAGAAGTCTTAGTGCGCAAAACTTTGCCACCCATCCACAGAATGATCTCTTTCGTCGTTGTTTATTTTTGTATGTTTGTAATTTTGATTGTAGAGCGAACCCTTTCTCCACCATAGTTTCTCAAATTAGGTGGAACACGGAGACTACAAAAAAGACTGGGTCCCGTGATCCAATTAAAGCAAGTTTTTATTTTACTGTACAATAACCTCATCATGCAGTTGGATCACAGGACTCAAATCCAAATAGATAGTCACCCCCACCCCCTAACAATGTTAAATAAGAAATGCCCGGACTTGAAATACTGCTTACAATTATTTGTACTGTGTGAAATATATCAAGGGTTCTTTGTTATGGGAATTCATTGTGCCCTCAAGCTTTAAAAACTGCTGTTGTTTTGATAAACAAATTGTTTTAGTGATGGTGTTGCAGTTTTTTGTTGGGACGTAATTGGAATTGATGTTATGTATGTTAGTTTGTTAGCGTTTTATTTTGTACGAAATCGTAGAGTTTTGTTTGGCTTCAAATGGTTTTTTTGCAGTGACTACGTTTTTATTACAGGTTATTCAATAGTTTTACTAGTTTTGTTTCTGTAGGTACGCTGAATAGCGTTGCCTACAAAGTCGCTACTTTAAAACTAAAGTATAACTTATTTTTGGATATGGATTAATATACGTTTAAATGACATCAAAGAACGTTTTTGAACTGTCTAGTGAAAAAAATTTGATTGTGAATCTTTGTTTTAAGGGTGCTTGTACACGGCGCATGTAACCCGCGCAAGTAAAGGTGCGGGTTTGCGGTTTACCCGTGCGAGTAACATGCGCAAGCTACTTGATCTTAAGCAAGCTTAAGATCAAGTAAGCTTGCAGCTTACTTGATCAATGCAAGTAAGCTGCAAAGCAAAGCTTAAGCATGTTGAGGCATTTGCGCGGGGTACATGCGCCGTGTACAAGCACCCTAAAGGAACGTTTTTTAAATAAGTGGTGTAAATTAGCTGTAACAGAATTATTACCTGACTTTACCAGGAGGGTTAGGCTTTAAATTCATCATGATCTGTTCAGCCGTTCCGACGTGATACAGCAACAAACAACCATCCATCCGAACATCCAAAGTTTCGCATATATCAATAAGATTCATAATAAACACAACACATTATAACTAGATCAAACTAAACAAATATTATAACTAATAATCAGTCGCAATTATGCAACATATTGATATTGTAATTAGCAAAGTTCGTTAACGAACCCGCTATAATTCGAGAGACTGCGGCCACGGTAGTAAAGTTCAAACCGCATGGAGGAAGGAAATGGTAGCTCCATATTGAAGCTGGATGCAATTCGATGTTAATTTTGATAGAGTTGAATATGTGGGAAACTTATAAACGAATTGAATTCGCTTGAAGTGGGCGAATCGAATTCGCAAGGAATGTGCGATTCGTTTCAAAATATGTATTTGTTTTTTCTACAGGCAATTCGCATGGGGTTACTTTAATGGCGTGTGCGTCAATTACTTTTAAAATTTCGTTACATGTAAGCAATTTCGCACATAATCTTGAAAATAATTTAAACAATTGATTGAAGTTTAGATAGTTCATATTTTGCCTAATGTTTTCTTTTTTTTTTGAGTGATAAAAAAACTCCCACGTTTATTAAACGTTTAAATTCATAATGAATACTTAAACATTCTAAATATTTGTTTGCTAAAACTTCTGCATGACAAATAACTAGACTTCTACAAAACAGAAAAAAGAATAACATAACGGTATGGTTATACCGTTATGTTATTCTTTTACTGTTATATAATTATATTATCTTACAATTTTATTTATAAATTCCATGCATAATTTATCAGCCTCAAAATTCAAAGTTGCCCAATGGACCTGCAACGCCAATCAGGCCATCAAATTAAACTTGTATGACATATTTAATTGCTTCGTATCCCAAAGGAGGACAACGACGCATCATGTCTACCGGGGAATTATGTTGAAATTAACGTAGGCTGCAACGAACCGTGGTTGGTCAAATGTGGAGTTATACTGAGGGGAATTTTGACATAATTAAAATACCAGTGGTATACGTAATTTATTAATTTATAATTTAAAACGACCACCCGGGGGTCGGCAAGGGTGCAATCTCTACTCTGGGAACACCCAAATACTCCGAAATATTTTATTCCGAATTTCGATATTCCGATTTTCAAAACTCCGAATATCATAATACCTAAAAATTACAATACTATTATAGGGGGTGACTGGTAATTAGTGTACGGTAATTAGTGTATGATAACCAACAACTTTTACTATTTTAACAACAAACCTTAAAAAAAAATAGCTGTTTGAACATTTATGTTTGCATAATGTACTGAACAGCTGATATTTTTTTCACGATTTCGGCTTTGCTCCCATAATAAAAATTGTTTGTTATCATGAGCACAATCAACGTGTATAAATATCGTACACTAATTACCAATCACCCTATAAACACAAATGATCGTCATCTTCCTGCCCTTATCCCATTTTACTTGGGCCGGCGCAACACGTTTTTTCTTTCATTCTTCCCTATCACACGTCATAGTATCACTTACTCCTTTTGTCTTTCATATCATTCCTTGGACAATCCATCCATCTTTTCTTTGGCCTTCCTTCCTCTCCATCCATCAACATTCATACTCATTAGGTAAATGATATTAAATAATAATTACGAGCTGGAAGATAAAAGGAAAGTCAGGTCAGTCTGGGAAATAATTTGAAAACTGTCAACTTTGTAAAACTTCATAATGATACAAAAATTGCATCAGAATTTAAAAGTCTAAACGCAAATCCACAAACAAAAACATTTTATTATAGAGCGGTTTTCATTAGCCATTCTCATAGAAATACCAAAATGACACAATAATAAAAACACTAGGTACCGTGTTTTGCGAACTGAATCCTATGCAGTTATATTTAGCAAGCGACTTTGACCCCTAAGGCTAACAAATTAAGACGTGTAATCCATTGGTTAATCTAGTGGAAACTAAGTTAAAAGAGCTTAGCAATGGCCTGTTGTTACACCGTGGTTGCATGCGGCTTATTATTGAATTATTCGTAATTTGAACAAGTGTTTGTGTTTTTATTCTGTCACGGCATTTTAATTTGTCAAATGCAGTTGGAGGAGCTATGAATTAAGTGGATTGAAAGAATGGGCGGTTTAAAAAACTTGAGAGGTGTGAAGGGACACCCGGATGGAACGAAGTTACTGTATACACTCAACAAAAATAATCGTCGCGACTCCACTCCACTCCACTCCGCTCCACTCCACTTCACTCTTTGAGCTCTAGCACCCTTTCGCAACGCGCGATAAGGAAATTCGTTCCAAAAAGTGTCGTGACAACTTTTCGTAAGATTTTTTTCCGTCTAGCCCCCTTTCACAACGCGCGATAAGGAACTTCGTTCCAAAAACGGTGTATTTTTTTAGTTTTCATTATTATATTTTCGAGGACACTGCCTTTCGTATCTCAAAACAGAATCACGTGGATGTCAGCATCTCTTTGTAACAAAAACACCTCAACATTGTGACATCACTAACCTGCACTTTAAGAAAAGATACCTATGTCTAAGCAGTGGGTACTTTATAAGCTAATTGTGATGCGCTTTCCCTATTCTCTCCCTTTTTGTCATTAGTAGATTATAACATCTCTTACCTAAAGTTTTTGAGGAAAGAAAAGTTTGACTTCTTGATTTTTGAAGTTTGATTTCTTGATTCTGAATCTGATTCTGACTGCCAACAGGAAAAGAACCGAGTACGTCATCGTAGGACTGCCTTACAGGGCCTAATCTATCACTCCCTCGTTTTAACATATTGTGGTAACGTACTCGTACTTTCCTTCATAACACACAGAGCGAATACAAGTTGCACACACCTTGAGTTACATTACGGTGTGACAGTCGGACCACAGTAATGGGTTGTTAAATTTGTTGGACGCCTTATGGCTGAGAAACGGTGGAGTTGGAGCAAATTTATGCAACGGATAATTTTGTTCTCATGCTCTTGAGATGGGGTCCGGTAGCCTTGTTTGTTTCATATGTTCATGGGGCGATGGTAAAGGATAGGGCTGACGAGATCTGGGTCGTCTTCGAAAGCAACACCTTTTTCCCATGAAGTTATGGAGAAACTACAGAAGGCCACCTGTTACGATCGTTACAAAGACCTTTCTTAAGATAAATTATGGAATCAGGCGTTACTTTGCGGAAATCCATGATATTAAATGTTATGAAAAATATGTAGTTTTAATTCCGCGACAAAAATCCAGGCTTGTTGCAGGATGCAATCATGCATATGCACATAAAGAAAAGGAAACATGCCACATCACACTTCACACGCTGTGATCGATTTGATAGTCCCTATCACTGACTTCGAACATAGCGTATAATGTATTTGTATATTGTATAGTCTGCGCATCATATTTATTATGTCTAGACTTTTCTATACTTATCATTTTAGCAGTCACCACCGTTCTGGCCACATCATCCCCCTACACAGCGGTATAAGGGTATCTATAGATACAGATAACCCCATAATTTTCATACAAGTCTGATAATACTTTGGCACTAAAAACATTCATCCATCATAACCCTTTCAGTAAAAAGGTGGTTATTATTGTGTTTGATATCACTCAGTGTGATTGATGATATGTGATTAGGTTCTTTAATATTTATATAACTGGGCGAGTTCCTAACCTTTTTCGTGCTATCTTTTGTAGTAGAATTGTCTAGTAGTCCGATAGAAGTCATACTGTGGGGTTAAGTGGATTCGCCACAAATATAATTCGTCACATACTTTAAAAATATGCAATTATTTGTCACAGATAGTAATACTTTTTTTCTCGTATCAACTTTTGTACTTAATATGTTTTTTATAGATAGCATTTTATAGGTAAGTGTGCTGAGTGTAAGTTTACAGGCAAGGTTGGACGCGCTACGCTCAAGAAAGTACTTTTTTTTTTGTAAAATCTTTGGAATTGTAATTTTTTTTTTTGTGTTAATTAGCACAGTTTAGGAAGGCTACAAACTACTTAACATAACGCACGCTACGACCAGTAGCATCTAAACAACGATGGGAGCTTTTATAAGCTCTCAAAAGGCGAATTTGAATTAGCATATGAAAACGTTATGAAAACGAAAAGTTTATTTACTTATTATATTTTAGTTATTACTATTTATTGATTTTGGAGCTACTTAAATCTTACTTAACATTTTATTAAGGCATTTGTTTTTTCAAACCTACAAAAACGAGTGTGTTTTTAGAGATATTTATTAAGTTTTTAAAGATTATTGGTCATGAGTGTCAAATAACCATTACAATAGGTCGTTTTCTTGTAATTAATGTATGTTAATAAAAAACTTACCCAGAATAAAGCAGTACAGATAATAAAGATGACGTGATCAAAATTCCGCTGAATAAAAAGTTAAACCGGGTGAAGTTAAACTGTTCACGAGGGACTTAATCAGAAAAAACGTAGTAGCGATGAAAAATGGGGAGTAAGCAACTTTGTACTTTTATTCTTTTTTGTGACTTGAAGAGATATTAATGTGATCATTGAGTCTTATTACGTCATGTTTGTGACAAAGGAAATGTTATATTATATATTTTTAGTTAAATTAAGGTCCCATTAGTGCCGCGTTGCGTTGCGTCGTTGCTACGGATCATGTCTGCCAAAACTGCGCTGCGTTGACACAACGTCGCATTGCTAGGTCACAGGTTGAAATGATACATTAAGACGCAACGCGCATACATCTCATGAAAGTGTAGACTCAAAAAACAAATTGATACCAGCTCTTTTTTTTCTTTTCGCTCAATGATATGGCCCAGCAAGTCTACTTCTGCGTGGTTTCAAACAAAATAACCACGAAGAGCCATCCTCTTCTAATATAAATTGTCCGAGTCGGGATGCCAACAAGTCTCGAGGTTAGACCTAGTTGTAACCGGCTAAACCTAGTTCTAACCGAAGATAAGTAGTAGGATACACCTAGGTTTAACCGCATGTGGTTGGTTATACCTTAGTTTAAATAGCCGGTTAAACCTAGGTGTAACACCACTTCGGGCTTCGGGCAGTTATATCATTGAATGAGACCTCCTACCCTTGGCGATAGCGACTGTCAGACTTGTACTGACGTTCCAGGTTCACGATAACCTGATGAGACAATTCCGCGACCCACAGTCATGTTCTAAAAACATAACCCTCCCGCTGGCGTAGTCGGGTAAAAATGTCAGCCAACTGTGATCCATGGCATGAAGGCCCCATTGTATAATTTCTAAACTTCTTTTCTCTTTTTCTCAATTAATACACTACTAATTAATACCAACATTCTAAAACAAACACGAGCCAACATAAACTCATACATCTCGACAGCCTCCATTTTACTTTTCCCGACACCCTTATCAAGTAGATGACCGTTTTTAATTAATTAAAAGCTTGGATCAAGTCAGAAAGGAATTTGCGATAATGAACCGGTGGCAGTTTTTTTTTTAATTTCTCCGTCACTAAAATGTAAGACACTGGTATGTTGGATGCCAAATTGGATAACAATTTTTTAAACTAGGGCGTTTTTTTTTTGGCTGTAGTTTTTATTATTTTGTTAGCTAGCAATGACTAAGGAAAGACGTTTTTCGAGGAGTAAATGCGAAAGTAACTTTGTTTGTTCGTTATCTTTTCACGCTCCAACCACTGAATCGATCATCCATTGAATCAAGAAATTTCGTAACGAAAATGAACTAACCTAACCTAACGAAAAAAGCACCCCCATCGTCTAACGTCGTTTCAGTTCGGCAGACTTCGGCACGGTGTTTGATTTTTAATATACAATTATATAAAATTCCATTAGTTGATAAAAAAGCTATACAATAGCTTTGCCGCTGCAGTAATCGAGTGTTACACGTATTTTATTTTTAATAATATATAGAAATGGACAGGTGTACACTGTACAGAGACGGATATAGGGTACCTTTCATGCACTTAAAAAAACTATTGTTCTCAAGAAAAACAGCAATAGTTTAGGGATTTGACCAAATTACTAGATTTGTTTAGGGATCGTGTTGTTATTTTAACATCATCCGTACAAAACCTAATTTGGTGAAAAACCTAAGACATTATTATTATTTAAAGAAACTTCATTTATAGTAGACTGCCTGCTGGAATTCCGGGACTGTCTTAATAGGGCACTGTGAAATGAAATACTGAAATGAAATGGTGAAATAAAATGATAAAAACGAAATGATAAAAAGCAATGATAAAACTGAGCGTTATCATGGCATCTCACATGCTGAATGGTGATATAATTATGCGGACGAGGCCGCGGGCTAAAGCTAAGTTATAATTTGCATGAACGAATCCCATTCATGGAACTGTCCAAAACAATTTGTATTTTGTAACACAGTTACCAACTTAACATCCCTATCTAATGTTTGTATTAATTTAGGGATATTGCACATAATATCCGAGTTGGCTAAATTCGGCACAGACGGACGGCAATGCCGAATGTGTACATTTCTATCTACACTTTCGTCAGTCAGGCTGTCTAAATATAGATCCGAGATGACAGATAGTAGGTATAGTTGGCCAATTGAGACGAACTGAATGAAAGTTGAATAACATTAAGTTTTTTTTGTAATATTAATTAATTTAACTTGGAGCAATTTTATTTCCAAATTCAGTTTGATATTAAAAATTGCCTTTTTTGGATTTTATTTAAATCGTTTTTTTCACTTGAAAAAAAATGGTACAGTAAATGTGCCGACCCGATTATGGTGTGTGTGCCCCCTAAATTCTCCGGCTGTTGAGTTTTCCAGGAAATGTAATAAAACTTCGGGTCTTATATTCGTTAAGCTCTGATCTCGTGATAACGTCACGGTTTCTGAATTTCTGTATTTCACACCCATAGGTTTATGTACTGGGTTTAATTAGGTCTTCGGGACATGAAATTAACGAGACAAAATAGCTGGCGGCAGGTGAACTAAAACCAGACATTATACTAATTAGTTCATCCGCTAATAATCTCTTCTCTATGCGAGGCTGGGTTATTTGAATAATAATTATTTTAAACCGACTTCAAAAAAAGGAGGAGGTTATCAATTCGACTGATTTTTTTTGAAGTGAAAACTTCTTTAGCGGCGTTGTACACTTTTTCTGTAATGGGTAAAAAATTTAAAACTCGCGTCAGGGTCACGTGACCCTGATCGAAAATGAGTAAGACGTCATTCAAATTAAAAATAAAACATAGTAACAAAAAAGTTTTCACTTCTACCGGCACTCCTGGAGTGCAACCTTTTTTTTTTTTTTGTTTGTTACCTCATAACTTGCGACTGGGTGAACCGATTTTCATGATTCTTTTTTTATTCGAAAGCTGGTGCTTCTCGTGTGGTCCCATTGTCACCGTTTCAGGATCTGATGATTGGAACTTGGAGAAATCGAGGGCAACCCTCAAATTTTATTGGCTGACACATAGTTTTTCGCAAATCTTATGATGTAATTCAAGTACTTGCGTATGGAAATCAACATCTCATGTAGCTGAGCTGATGATGGAAGGTACAACACCTCAAGTAAGAAAATTATGCTTGTGTTCGCATATCTCCGGAACTACAAGTCCGATTTAAGTAATTCTTTTTTTGTTGTACTATAAGGTATCGTTCAACTAAGGGAATACTGCAAATTTCATCAAAATCGGTTCAGTAGTTTTTGAGATAGGGAATGAATTAAAGATATGTTAACGATGTTATTACCGGTGCTACGGATTACTAAATTCTAGTGCTGAAGGTTGAATATTTAAACTAAAAAGAGTAAAATAAAAACTTTTTCAAAAAAAAATGTGACCGCCTTCAAAAACAACCACAAAAAAGGGTAAAATAACCTACAAAACTTTTCTTTCGGAAGTCGGTGGCAAAAGAGACAATGAAATTAATAAAAAAGTCACCGAATTCCGAAAGAAAAGTTTTGTAGGTTATTTTACCCTTTTTAGGGTTCCGTAGTCAACAAGGAACCCTTATAGTTTCGCCATGTCCGTCCGTCCGTCTGTCCGCAGTTTAGCTCAGAGACGCACAGCACTAGAGAGCTGTAATTTGGTGTAAATATACGGATTTGTCGTGCCAAGAAAGTGGTAAAATAAAATCTCGTAAAATATTTTTTTTTAGGGTACCTCCTGTACTTACACGTAAAACGAGGATTTTTTTTTTCTCGCGTACCCCTTAGTGTGCGGTATCATTAAATAGGCCTTCAAAAAATAATGATAGTTTCCAATAACAGTTTTTTGATTTAAAAAATCGTTTGTGAAATATTAAGCTTTAGTGCTAAATTTTGCTCGACTCGAGTGCCCCCCCCCTCTACCAGCTAAACGGTTGTGTTTGGGGGTGTGAAAAAATTCACAACAGTAGTATATATAACGAATTTTAAAAGAAAATTATCGTGACTAAGTAGGCTTTACAACTTTACGAGTAATAGTCGACCAACTTATAAAATGTACTTGGCTAACATTTTTCTTAAACAAAATGTATCGGAGAACATGTTCTTCAACTGCAAATGTAAGTTTGTCAACTTTATTTTTACAGCTTTAATAGGTATGTTTTTACGGTATGTTTTTTGGGGATAGGTAGGTTTTTATCTTCAACTATTTTTAACTAACTTCAAAAAAGGAGGAGGTTCTAAATTCGTCGTAATCTTTTTATTTATGTATTTTCCCCGATTTCTCAAAGACTCCTGGACCGATTTTGAAAATCCAGCGAATTAGTTAGTTCGTAGTTGCCCATCAAAGTATTTTGATGGGCAACTACGGAACCCTACACTGTGCGTGGCCCGACATGCACTTGGCCGGTTTTTTGTGGTTGTTTTTGAAGGCGGTCACATTTTTTTTTGAAAAAGTTTTATTTATACTATTATTTATTAGTTAATATTTAAAAAGCTTTTATTAAAGAGCATAATATTGAAGATTTAAGGAGATTTTATTTTTAAATAATTTATATTTATAAAAAACATTTTTATTATATATTAAATAAATAAATAAATATTAATTGTAAGGTGTTAATTTAAACTATATAAATGGAAATATTAATGAAATTTAACCCCTGTTAGGAGGGCAGTTGTCATATCGACAATATAAAAATACATTGTTAAGTTCCGACATCCACGCGAACGAAGTCGCGGGCACAGCTAGTAATAATTTATATTTATAACTCAGCTAGAACGTAGGAAATACGTCTGTGAGAAAGCAAATATTCAGCTCAAAAAAGTAAAAAAAAAAAGCAGAACTCGAAAGTCCCAAACCCACCCATTTATACTATCACTAACAAAATACAAATGGGTTCAATTTTCGACCGCTAAAAATATAATGCAATGTAACCCTAAACCGCTGCGCGACGCGCGTATTTACGAGACGTGGCCGCGAGTGGTTTGCACAGCACTCGCGCCGTGGCACTGTTTGCGACGCAATCGCGCGCCGATTTGTTGTGTCCTATCAGGTCCTATCGCAGACGAGGGTTAAATCGCCACTGAGTTGATCATGATGTTGTCGTTCCTTAGGTTTTCTTTTATAAAATGGTGGGGTACATAACAGTTATGGTAATATAGGTTAATAGAAATATGACTAATAAAGTATTTACAACTATTATAGGACTCGTGTAGACTTAGGTCTATTTCCAAAAAAATCAATAGGTACGTATTCTATTTGTTAATCCAGATTTTAAACTAAGGATGTACCAAACATCTAAAAAAAAATCAAAAGTTTTTCGGGTAACAGAGTTGAAAACATATATTCTTACATTCCGATTTTAAATTAAAAGTGAGAATAATAAAATCATACCCCACATTCGTACAGTATTTTGTTTTGCTGTAAAATCCTTTTTAAAAGCTATTTTACTCAGTTTAACGTTTGCATATAAAACAAAAACTAAGCAAGAAAATAAAACGTTGTATCCAAACAAGTTAAAAAATACGCCAATTTTGCAGTCAGAAAAATATTCAAGAAAAACTGTCAACGTTAGGAAAAATTAAAAACAAAAAAATAAAAACTAAACCCCAGAGCCACAGCCTAATCAAACAACAAAGCACGCGACATCGCCATTCAGTCCGAACAATTTAGCTGGACAAACGTTGGCAAAATTTTGACAAATACCCACCACAGAGCCGAGGCCAAACAAACAGTGTAACGTGTTATTTGTATTACTAAACGTCAGACAAGCAGAGGGTTAAAAATATTAACGTTGGCGTATTCATCATGTGCGGGTTGGCGCACCGGTGTGAGTAGGCGGTTGGGGTTAAGTATCGTTGGGTAAGATGTATGTAAATCTGCTGATATTTTGACGTAAGCTGGATTCTGAGTTAAATCTAGATTTAAACGATAAAATGACGTAATTGAATTAATTTTTTAAATAATGGTTAGAACGCAGGCGCGTTATTTCTGTAATCTATTTAATCACCATTGCTCTTGAAATCATCATCATCATTTCAGCCTATTGTAGTCCACTGCTGGACATAGGCCTCTCCCAGGGAGTGCCACAGTGCACGATCTCCCGCTTTTTTCATCCAGCCACTGCCTGCTCTTGAAATGCTTCATATCAATTAAAATCGTAGTAGAGGCGAGATTTCCCGTAAGCCCCGCGAAGTGGGGTGCTATGACAGGAAACCTCCACGTGCGCCCGTGGACTTGTGTGCCCTCTCGGATACGACCAAGGACCAAGCCCGGGCCAAATGCCTGCTGGGGTCGCGGGTTTTTTCTTAACCTAGGATACCGTGGCCCCGGAACGTAAAGGGCATTTTTTTTTTTTTTTTAGCGTGGTAAAATCATCAAATGAGTCCTCCAACCCCAGGCAGGGCGGGAGGGACTGTCAGACTTCTACTGACTAAAATCCACGGTGTCCTTCATAGCCTGTTATGTTCCGGGGTTACGGTAAGGGAATAATCCCGCGACCCCGGCAGGCTTTGGCCCTCTGAGAGGGGGGCCCCGTCATTATGCTGACGCTCTTTGAGGCGCGCGTGGGACACAACGCGCCGTCGACCCGGGCATGGTCCTTGGTCGGGCAGCGAGTTGCTCTTTACTCGCTGCCCGCATGCCCGCGCCTACGGTGGCCGGAGATCGTCGCGCGACGTCCGTCGCCGTGGGCGTCCTACACCGCGGTTGGGGCGGAGGGAGGACTCTGTCCTCTCTCGCTCGCGGCGCGCCTCCTCCTTCGCGAGCATTACTGCTTCGCAGAAGGAGGCGACCGCTTCCCACTCCGTCTCGCCCCGCAGCATGGCCGAAACCAATGCCGGGCGCGAGAGGTCTCCGCCTAGGAACGTAAAGGGCATAGGAAGGAACACGGGTGGATTTTAGTCAGTAAGAGTCTGACAGTCCCTTCCGCCCTACCCTGGGCGGGAGGACTCATTCGATGATTTTACCACCTAAAAAAAAAGACCCGCGAAGTGGGCATGCGGGCGGCGAGTAAGTCACTCCCGCCCTGCCCTGAGTGGAAGGACGAATTTGATGATTTTACCACGCTAAAAAAGAAAAACCCCGCGTAGTTCCTATGTTATGTAACATCCCACTCCTGGAAACCTTATAGGCCCATTCTGCTTACATGGAAATAATTTTGTAGATTGCTTTTATGCAAAAGACAAGTCTTTAATAATTTCAACAACGTTCCACGAAATTTTCGCAAAAATCTCAGTATTTCATGCGAAATTTCAGCTTTAAAATTGGTAAAGAAAAAACATTATGAACGAAAAATATGGAACAAAATGGTTCCGATGAATAGCCAAGCGGTACCAGTATGCAGGTTTTAAACAATAAAGTCCAAACGTATAGACGAGCACGCAAACTGTCAATGAATGGACGGGTAAAACAATAATTTGTTGGTACAGTTGCGAAGAAAAGTGTTTAAAATATTTTTTTAGCTCTATGCCTTATGGCGCAATTTCATTGGTCGTTAACTCGTTCGGTATACAACATACGGGGAGTCCTTATTGCATGCGAGATAATAGCCAATGATAGTTACAAGTCGATACGTGATCGTTACACCGTCTGCGGTGATTCCCCGCTTGCTTGATCAATGAAATTCAACGATCGATATACAGCATGCGGGTCTGCCACTCTTGTCAGTAATTGGCGACGAACATGGAGGTTTTCCTATACCCCGCATGCGGGCTATCGACCAATGAAAACGATTCCCCGAATGCGGGCCCTATGGCATGCGTTCCAGAATTCTCTCGTGTCCCGCATGCGGGCCCTTACAACTAATGAAAATGCGCCATTAGTATGTAACCGTTATATATTTAGGGTCCGATAGGACTGGCATACGTTTGACGATTATAAAAGTCTTTGGTAAAAAAAAAAAACTGACTGGAAGCCTTATCTTCAAAGCAAGCTGGTTAAGCAGCACAAAAAAACCTCAACCTCCTTTTATTGGTCGACGTGAGATGCCTTTTGAAAAATGACTTATATAAACAAAGAAGTAACTAGTATTAATAAAATACTTGAGGTAATACCACTACGGGTTGAAGCCGTGTTCCCAGTTCAAGAGGTCCTTAAGAGGCACCCAAGGGATTGCTACCGGGAGGTAACATCCACCCATCTGGAAAAATATTGTGCTGCGGTTTATATTTAAGTATATTTTGAATTTAAAATGAAACATACAGATCATTATTGTAGTTTTTGTTGATTTTCTAACTAACAGAATAATTGACTATTTTCCAGTAAACCAGACTATTATTGAAGCTAGTGACTAAATAAATAATTAGATAGATAGAAAGAAATAAAGGAAGGTGAGTTTCTTGAAATTAAACAGGCAAAAAAAAACGTAAAACTATATTAAACACGCTACGTAATTTTTAAAGCGCACTCACAACACCAGGAGCATAGTACAAAAAAGAACGGTGTACTAGGTATGGTATACCGCTGGTCATCAGTACCCTTAGCACGAATTTTCACTCTTTTACTTTACAGTATTTACAGCGTTTCTTGTATGAAAAACTGGAACAGCGCCTCTGGTGCGCGAAGACATAAAAAATTGTCAATGTTCCAGTTTACGTCTCAAATACTGAAGATTCGTGCTAAGGGATGTTGTGTGTTCGGATGTACCTGGCAATGTTGAATTATAAAACGGACTATTTTATATTTCAACATTGCCAAGTACATTTAAGTGTGATAGTTTTACATTATCCTTATTCATTACAATTTTACCTCAAAAAACAAAAACGCACGACGAAAACAGGTCACAACCAAAAAAACAAAAAACAACCGAACATAATCCCTCACCAATTAAAAGCAAAAAACTTATTTAAATGAACAAAAAACAGCGCATATTTAACGCAAATCTCTGCAACCGTACTTTTAACCGGGCGGGCCGACGATACCCGTATATTTTGAAAGAACCGGCCCGCACATCCAACGTTTTGTTTACACCCATGCATCCGTATTACCGGTTTTACAAAGAGAACAAAGTTGGATTCAGTTCCGTCGGAAGAAAGCGCTGATTGTATGCTGGTTCCCGTGGACCTACTTTTTAGAGCGAGAGAAAAGATGTCGTTGTGTTTTTGTGAAGATGGCGAATGAAATAATGTACTAAATGTCAATGAGGCAACTGGAAGATTCGCATACTTAGCGGCAGGAGTGGTAAATAACAAACTATGAGGTATAGCGAAATCGCGCTAGAACAGTGGTAAAACTAATATCTGCCGATACTTCGTATTTTGGTATCTAGAAATCGATTGATTTATTCTTATATTTAACGATAGACCGGCATTTAACCACTATCTTCCCTGATGGTAAACAATGATGTGGTAAACGTCAAAATGTGCTTCAGATTTGTTTACAAGTAACCTATCAAGACTTGATTTCAAGACCCCAACGTTTGTGGAAAATTTTGTAAAATTATCAAGATCTATTGTAATTTGTAACTCTCTTAATTTATTTTAAAACTAACTGTTGCCAGCAGCGGCTTCACCCACTACAACTCAAAAATAACCACGGGAACATAAAATCGGGATAAAACTATCCTATGTGTTAATTCAGGCTATAAACTATCTGTGTACCAAATTTTAGCCAAATCCGTTTAGTGGGTTTTGCGTGAAAGAGTAACAAACATACCTAGGTACATACACATACATACATCCTCACAAACTTTCGCATTTATAATATTAGTAGGATAGGTACACAACTACATTATTCATCTTCTCATAATAAAATTAGCATACAATGAAAACATAGCCCACATTGTCTACACTACAACAACTTCTAAGCAAATATATTAGGTTAAATCTTGCTTACAGGTATTTTAGATAAATTCCCTTGAGTTAGGTTCTGAGAAACAGAGCTAGAGTATAATTATATACGTCCAACAATCAACCGGGTCACCCGGGTATCTAAGCCCGTGTAATATCTAGCAACATCCGGTTCCAAGATGGCCGGCCCGGATATCCGGGGCTCTCAGATGTCGCTACTTGAACCGCTCTATTAAAGTTACTATGTCGTTATGCTTGCTTAAAAACATGGTTCTTAAAGTTTGGTACTTTATAGTGAAGTTTTGGTAGACTTTGGAGACTGTCTTGAGATTTCTGAATGTAAAGTAATTTCTTAGCATTTTAAAGCCAAAAATCGTGTAATATTTGCAAGTTTTGACTGAGCGTTAGTTTACTTCTAAAGAGGATCGTCTACCGAGCGCTCGTCCATACTAAAAGAGAAAACGTTTTCCTACCCCTAAATGTTATCCTATATCTCAATGATTTTTTAAAATGCTTTTGACACAGTAAAAAACTAGGTTTATAGGTTTTTTTTTTTTTCAAAAGTATCTCATTGGCGCCTGTAACTTTCAAACTATTATAAATTTTGAAAAAAAGAAAACCTATAAACCTAGTTTTTTACTGTGTAGGAATCATTCTAAAAAATCATTGAGTTACTCGTAGGAATACATTTAGGGGTAGGAAGACGTTTTATCGTTAAGTATGGACGAACGCTCGGTAGACAATCCTCTTAACCCCTATTCAAGACTTCAAATGTTTTACTCGACAGGTCCGACATCCACTTGTGTCATTAGGTACGTCTACACAGGTCTCGCGAGGCATTCGCCGCGCGAAGCAGCTCAGTTAGTGTGGATGTGTCTCGGCCGAGGAAAACGCGCGCACTGCAGCTGGTGAGCGACCGTGCGGCTGAGCCATCCAGTGTCGGCTTTTTGTTTTGCTTGCGTATATTGCTTCGTGCCTCGGTCGAGAAACAATTGGCGTGTAGGCACAGAGCAAGCAGCCTCGCGAGGCAGTTTCCTCGCGCGGCAAACGCGTCGTTCGCTCTGTGTGCACGTACCTATTTGCTTTCATGGCGAGTATTATTCGAACGCAGTGACTTATACTAGCCAGACTCGATCCAGTTTACCGTCAAGTTTGGAAGCCGCGTACTGTATGACTATAATTTTGCATAACAACTCTACTACTGGTAGAAGTTTATTGCATGCCGCTTCCAGGTTGTCGGGGGACTATCTCCTGGAACGTAAAGGTCTATTAAAGGACATCATGGATTTGAAAGTCTGGCAGTCCCCTTCGCCCCGCCTGGGAGGACTGGGACATTATGGCGTTTTTTCTCATGTTCGTGCATTTTTCATCCTAACCTGTAATATTTTTTCAAAAGCTATTCAAAAACCAACTTCACTTCAACTCACACTCTTTCCGTTTTCGATTTTAAAAATCACCGGATCCATTTTATCTACCTGGCAACATTCGGCCGTGTCATTCACCGCCTTTAAAAGTCGGTCGTTAAAATAAAAAACGGGAGTCCATGGACAATAGAGTTGGGGGTAATTTTTCACGCGTGTATAGAGTTATGTTCGTTGTAAGGACGGCTTTATATTGGAGGTAGAAATCGATTATTTTTATGCATTAGAAGGCACTGCTTTTAGAACACGGATTCTGAGATATATAAGAAGAAAACCGTAGTTATAATTTAATTAATTTTATAGAAACGTACAAATAATTCTTTGAAACAAAGGCTGTAACACCTATTGTCACATTATTCGTTATTTAATCGAAATTTTAATCGAATACTAAACTCATGAAACGGTGAATTCGAATCATGAAAACGAATAAACGTATTTGAAAAAGCAATTGTATTAAAATACTATTGTTTATTTAGGAGAATCTGTTTAATCAGATATAATTATATCGGAACTCGTTTTATTGCTGTTTCGGATTTCAGATTTACGGATGTTAATGTGGATATGCTATACAACAAATGCGTCAACTTTACATCGGATTACTATTGCGATTATTAAAAAAAATATGATGCATAATTTGCCATTTTTAATTAAATGCTCGCAACCAGGGTACTTGTATGACAAGATGTATGAACATGAATGAGACGAAAGAAGTTTGTGTGGATCGTCGTAAAGCATAGACATACAAAAAGTATAAGATGCACTCTGCCTTCTTCCCTTGGGGTCAAGTCAATAGAAAGAGTAGAGTGAATAAATTACTTCTAGACAAGCGTCCTTCGCCGTCGCTCGACCAAATCATCGCTTATCATCAAGAGAGATAGTCTAAAATTAAAAAAAATTGTCGTGAGTTTAATGTTATAAAATTCCTCTTAATGGACGCTTACCTTAATGAGGTGCAGATCATCTCTTTTTAAATTACATTTAACCTTATATTCTTAAGGCGGCGCTAGTCGCGAGCTCGAACTCACTGGCAGGCATGGTCAAAAACCATGATATTTCATGGAAATCGAGCCATATTGTTCATGTGTGCGCGAGCGTCATCCCCCCGTGGAGAAAACAGGGGAAAACTTATTCAGTGAGATGCACGATCATTCAGAGTAAAAGGCGCGCGTAAAAAAACACGAAAAAGCCTTTGGCTGTTGGGGTTTTATGAAAAAACCACTGCACCAATTAATTTCAAATAAAATTTATTAAATTCTTCGATAAATTTACTGTGTCGGTACGGACTTCGTTTTGGAAATTTAAAAATTAGCAAAAAAACGAATCTTTAGAAGCTCGTAACTTTTTAATAGCTTCATATTTTATAATTCTGCTTCCGTACAGACAAAATTAATAATGAGACAAAACGATACCATGTTTAATTTTGGATGTACTTTGTCAATTAATGGAGTAAAACCCCAACGAAGTTTCCATGGAAAAAATGTTGACTTGTTTGCTCTTAATTGCTAGTACTGTTTTAGAAGTTAAGTCATTTTTTAAGAGGATCATACAGTGGTCCGCACGTAAGTTGGCAAGAGTCGTTCGATGCGCAGAAGACATTTTGTAGATCTATTTGGTGGTCATTCGGGTCGCGGGGTATGAGGTAGTGCCGATCCGAGCACGCAATTGGTGCGTCACTCGTCTTTGCCCCTCACAGACAGAATACGCGCTCTCGCTTACACTTGTGTGCCGCTAAATGCGATGCGCAAACTTACCCCCACTACACCATAATCTTGCCGACATACGTGCCGGGTACTATTATTACTATTTCACTTTTCCCAAACCACTGCATCCCCTGGAAGCCTGAATCAACAGCGGCGACCACCAGAAAAGCGCCGAGACAATGAAGCTCGACGTGTCCCGGAGAATGAATTTACCTGTCTTGGATCCTGCAACGAAATTAATCAGAAAAGAATACAGGAGGAGTAGGAAAAATATGTTTCAACTACAACAACTATGTCAAGCAGGAAACAGAACAAAACGAAACGTAATACTAAATGACCAAGTTTTGAAGACATTTTCAAAAATATAAAAAAAACCGGTTACCAACGGTTACGGCTTCATAAAACCTCCATTATACTCACGCCCTAACGCCATATAACTATTATCTGTTGTTGCAAAGTAATAATGATCTATTGTGAAGGAAAATTTGCTGTATGCCGATGGTGACTCGCGGTTTCAATTCAGCTACAAAATGTTATTAGGCGTGTGTTTTGTTAACCCTGGCACATAGGATTGAATAAGTTTATTAACCTAAAAGATTAGCGTCGTAAGGGGTTGCGTGTCAAAGACTTTTGTTACTAGGGAATGACGGCGTTTTGTTGTGTAAAAAGAGGTTTCACAAAATGAAAATATTATAAAAAGTTATATTTATTTTGCAAACTCTTTTACAGGTCAAAACACAATATTTTTAATCGACTTCAAAAAAGGAGGAGGTTCTCAATTCGGTCGGTATATTTTTTTTGTATATACTTCCATTACTTGTGATTATGTTCGATGCAGTATACTTGCCATTTGGTTCCATAAAAATTTCATCCAATTTGGTTCAGTACATTTTATTTTGTGAGCATTTTTATTAATTTCGGCTACTTCGATGATTATGATGACAAAGAGATTTTTATAACTAGACGAGGCAGGTTTTTGGTACTGGACTACTCTGAGAAGATACAGCGGAAGGAAAATCAGAGATCATGCTCGTGGTCTCTTTATAAATATTAATAAATTCTTTAGTCATGTTCGGGACGTGACGTAAACGGGCAAAAAAAGCGAATAATAGACATATAAATAACTTTGTCCTTTTTTAAGTACGAGCAGTAAGAGCAGACTTTGCATCCTAGTAGGAAAAAATTCAACAAAAATGGCCACAATAATATTGCACCTCGCATTCTACACAAAGTGTCATAAAGTGAATAACATATTAGGCCAAAGACTTTGATGGTTTTATATAAGGGTGCTAGGGTACACGGTGCATGTAACCCGCGCGAGTAACATGCGCAGGCTACTTGATCAAGTCACCCGCGGGGTGCTTGTACACGGCGCATGCAACCCGCGCAAGTAAAGGTGCGGGTTTGCGGTTTACCCGCGCGAGTAACATGCGCAAGCTACTTGATCAAGCTACCCGCGGGGTGCTTGTACACAGCGCATGTAGCTTGAGCATGTTGAGGCACTTGCGCGAGCAAACAAAAGAGATGCTTTCGTAAGTTCCAGTTTATGCCGTTACAGAAATGAACACTCTTTGAAAACCAATTATATTATTGTGCCTCGTCTTTGTTCTGATATTCAAAATTCAACCTTAAGTACTCTCATCTACGTATGCACCAGCCAAAAAATTATTAACCCACTTTCCGCCGCGCCGAAACTTTGCAAAACAAAAGTTAGAAATGGCCGTGTCATCCGCGGATATGATCCGACTCTCGGATACTCCCGGATCTCTTCGGATAAATCCAATACACATTGTGATCCGACTTACAAGTTGTTCGGACTAGTCCTCGAGTTACTAGATATAAACTTGTTTTGATAGATATCTTGTCACAGTTTGTTGATTTTGAAACTGTTTTCGTTACTTGTAAATATGTTATTACTGTTTAGGAAATAAACTGGAATATTACTTCAGTTTGGGAGATATGGAATGGCGTAAATTTGTACTATAAATATGCATGACATACTTATAAAACTTCCTCTTAAATCACTCTAAAAACACGCATCAAAATCTGTTGCGTAGTTTAAGCATTAAGCATACATAGAGACAGACATAAAGTGGGAGGCGACTTTCTTAACCGACTTAAAAAAAGGAGGACTTTAAAAAGAATTTGTTACTAATATTTTGGCTTCTAACAACCCATGGGACAAAAACATATAAACATTCAAACCGTGGAAACTGCCATAGATGAAAAACAGCCAGGGAAAGAGTATAATTATTATTGTTAAAAATATAGTACCTACAAATACGAGTAAGTTATTCCATACGAACACTGTTTTTCTAATAAAACGTACGGTTTCAATAAATCCACGTTATATTATTTTAATCGATCCCTTTGAAAATTATTCATGAACGGCCTTGGTAAGCCATTTCATACCGAGCCGATCCACAGCCAGTATGTCAAAATCCTCTAAACCAGTGGTTCTCAACCATGGGCATTCAAGAGCTAAATTATATGGTTCACGAGTGGATTGAATTTTATTAAAAAAGAAAAAACAACTTGTAAAGTAAATGCATTCAAAATTCATCGATATTTTGATACAAATCTGAATTTATTTTTCTATTTAGGTAATACATAGTATCATAACATACGAGGCTTGCCATTAAAAAAGCACAAACGAGCATTAAAAACTGGAACTGCTATTTAGACATTTTGATGAAGAAACCCAATCACTCTTTGTCTGACCTTTGAATCATAATTTACGAGTATGCTCAAAATTCGCTTGTGACCTAGTGGTCACAAGCGAATTTTGAGCATACTCGAGCTACTTGAGCATACCATCTCTATGTAAAACCTATTATAATTAGCTTAGGTATATTTTTTGAAGTTTCAGCATTTTTACGAGCAACCCATACATTCTGTTCCAAAAGTTTGAAAACCAGTTTTCATCATCATCATCATCATCTCAGCCATAGGACGTCCACTGCTGAGCATAGGCCTCCCCTTTAGATCTCCATAAAACCAGATTTACCACGAAGGTATTCTATTACCCAGTTACAGGGCTTTAGGGGTCAGAAAGACAGTCGCTCCATGTAAAAATTGATGTTCAGTTTGTGTCGGTATTTTTTTAGCGTGGTAAGATCATCAAATGAGTCCTCTCACACAAGGCAAGGCGGAAGGGACTGACAGACTTGTACTGACTAAAATCAACGGTGTCTTTCATTAGCCATTTACGTTCCGTGGTCACGGTGATTAGATAAGACCAACATAGTTAGAAAAAAGCTAGATGATAAAATTCTGGTCAAAAAGATTGAGAGCCTCTGCCCTTCCAAGTCATATGCAAATTCGTGTTTCATACCCGGCTGGATTGCTTTCAATGGGCTTCGATATCTACTGCCTCGTTTGTAGGCAAACCCGGGGTAACACGTAGTGTTATTCCCATTGTGTCTGTTAGAAATCCATCGTCAATGATTTGTATGAAAATTCTACTGAAATCTGTTTTGTTTGAAAGGTTGCCTGTGTAAGATATAAGCACGATAGAGTTGTAGGATTATTAGAAACATACTTCTACTATTATGGCATCCTAAGCAAAGATGTGGTCGACGGTGAAGCCCCTTTTTTTTCTTTTATCGTGGTAAAATCATCAAATGAGTCCTCCCACCCCAACTTTCAGACTCAGTAAAGCACGCTTGCCTGGAAGTAACATATTCACACTTGAAGACCCCAAGATTTATAGCTATATAGGAAACAAAGATCTGAATCTCAAGATATCTTAATGTTATGAAACACTCATTAACTGCTGAACCAATCATTCTGTTTTGCATTGTACTTTGTCAGGTATACAAAGACATAAAGTACCTTTCATCGTAAAAAGATGTATTTTTTTCGAGGAAAACAGCAATTACTTTCATATAAATCACACAACAACATCTAGTCCCAAGCTAAGCAGAGCTTGTGTTATGGATACTAGACAACTGATAAACATACTTATATATTTCTAAATACATACATATTATTATATAAATTACACCCAGACACAGAACAAATGGTCGTGCTCATCACACAAACATTTGTCCTGGATGGGAATCGAACCCACGACCTCCGGCATAGAAGTCAGGGTCACTAACCACTAGACCAACAGGCCAGTCAAATATTAAAAGATGATGTTTAAAATAATTTAACAACATTTGGTATAAATCATTTGGAAAACTTTACAGTGAGTTATATATACCTATAAAGATTATAATTATTATAACTACAATTAGCTGGCCCCCTTGGCATAACTTGTTTTTTTATAGTTTGAATTTATACATTTCTTTTTCTTGGTAATCCATTTATATTTTATTTTGAACAAAGTAAATAAGTAACTCTGCATGTAATGACATATTTATGGTCACCCATCCACAGACCGATTTAGGCAAGCGCTGCTCAATCTTCTATACTTAATCTAATCTTAAAAATATCTTAATTTCGCCTCAAGATATATTAAATCATGTTCGTAAAATGTAATACGAAGTCAGCATGGTTGTTTGTGCATCCCGCATTGATATTGGAGTAATAAACTTGAGATACGGGCAAATATTATTGAGGTACCGCTCTTGGGTACCTTGTAGGGCGCAATAACGTCTTATTTGTAATAGAAATTGATTTGTTGGAAATGTTTAGGAAAAAATACTGTTTGATATAAAAATGTCAGGGTGTGTTGTCCTGGTTTTGCGAGCGCTAGAGTTTTCTAGAACATGCAGTGAGTTTTCAATAGTTGATTAGTTTTCAGCATCATTGAGTGACGTTCTGGAATACTGGCCTAAGTGGTCAGTATTGGTTCACGTAACAAAAGGAAAATAAGTGGCTAAACAAAATTAAACAATATATACCAACTGGATAAATCCTGTTAGTGACCATGTCACATAAAAAAATATGCAACCATTTCAATTCAAATTATGGAAAAATAACTAAAACCGTTCATATGTAACGTGAACAAGCGCGGTAATCAATACCGTTCCTTTTGTTTGCGAAGGCCCCTGTCTTCAAGAGTAATAATAAAAATGAACTTTTCGTGTCAATGATACTTACTCCAAAAAGTAATTATTCTTCACTTCAAAAATATCGCATTACAAAAGTATCCCAAATACCTTAAAGGTAGCATACAAAATTACAAGCGAAATTAATTTAATTAAAAGCGAAAAATATCGCATTACAATTAAAAGAATATTCCTCACTTTAAGGCTTGTTTACACGGACCGAGTTTGTCAAAAATAAAGAGATGGGATCGTCCTGTACTTCACTTTTTTTACTGAAACTTCCTGTATTTATTAATGTTATACATACGAAGTGAAAATACAAACATAGTCAACTTTTTGCAAATAGAAATAATTAAAAAGGAGCAAAAGAGTTGGAGTCTTTAAAATGGCAGAACAGATTTTGACAAAAAAAGAATACTGATAACTCTTAAGGTGCTCACAAATCTAACGACGCGTTGCGCATTGTCTCGGTCTAGCAAATGGCAGTTCTAAGCGACAGAAAGAGAAAGGGCGACGGAAAAATCCGATTCCGCGTCGATAGATGTTGGAACACCCTTAAACTGATCTATCAATTAGAAAGAGTATGTGTCATAAACAGACGAATTGTAAACTGGCGCTGATCGCAAAAGAATTTATTTTTATGATTTACAGTAGTAGGTATGGTCTGGAGTCAGAATTCTGGGATCAGGCACCATACAGGAGAAAATAATGAAGGGCAAAGTTTATAATATTCGAATTTTTCGAAGTTGATGCAATCATAAAGTTAATATCAACATGCCAATATCGCTATTACTCGTTCCTCTACACGGTCGTGCTAGAATATTTTAATCTCTTTTTAATAACCATCTACACGAGGCGAGAAAGCTTGCTCGTGTAACTGGCCCCATTACATTTGTAATGAAAGAATGGATTTTACAATTTATAGGAGACTCGGAAGTCCATTGTTCGGGCAATTTCTGATTTCAATTAAAGTTTCAATATATGGTAATGAATCATGGGGAATATTGTAAAAGCTGGGCCGTTTCATTTATTAATTCCTAGTTGAGATTTAAGGGTAATGTTACTATTTGTATTTATTTTCTGTTTTATTTTTGTAGTGTATAAGTTTGATTGGTATTTTTGTATGGTTTAATAGATTCTGAATGGGATTTCGTTAGTGGGTTGTTATAGTCATAACCAATGATAAATTATATAAACTATAGATGCGTTGTCGGCACACTAAAATTGCAACAAAAAATGAAGCCAATTGGCCACATTGCGCTTGGTAGCGTCTCCCTCCCACCGTACGGTGTCATATTTTCTTTCTCTTTCTTCACGCGTATAAGGAGTTCTAGTATAGTATTTTCGCCGTTTTTAAGCGCCGCGATGTTCGTTCATGACGTGTCTTTATACATATACGTCATTGGCACCTTCTAACACAAAGATTAACTTCTATAAGGGCTATTGAAGGACACCGTGGAATTTTGTCAGAGTCTGATAGGCCCTGAGCTCTGCCCTAGGGGGGGGGGGGGGAGGACTCATTTGATGGTTTTACCAGGATAAAAAAAATGTAATTTCTTGTTGTTTTACCAATTTCAAAAGCGCCGAATTTCGTCAATTTTGGTTTACGTGAAAAAACAAAACATGGTGTCAAACATTTTTTAATTATCTAACTGGCGGACTAATTCGATTTAGGGCTGATTTTTTAATAGTCAGATAACTTTTATCTGAGTAATAAAAAAGTAGTTTGTCATATTTTCTACAGATAAGCTGTCAAACCGGCATTTTTATTCCTCAGCTAAAAGTTATCTGACTCTTGAAAAATCAGCCCATGGTGATAGACATATACCCTATTTAACATTATCCGGTTCACATCGGTTCCGAAAATATTTAACACTTTCACTGTCCGCGCAGCAGACACAATACCTAAACAATAGTCGTGGATCACATGTGATTCATCGGACAGGGAAGTGGTTAAAACTCAGAGAACCTATCCCTTAACAACGCCAGCTGGTGATATCGAAAGAATCGGAACATATCGTGTTAAATGGCCGGTCATTACCATCCGTGTGAGATTGACTCTGTACCTGCGCTGTAACGTAATTGCTTCTAGTCGGAGCGGCCATGTTTGAGTGATGGCTTTCCGATGATTCTGTGACGTCATACCTTTATTGAATACGGATGTGGGGCTTATTGGCTTTTGGAAATGTCGGTAGAATGTTAAATTCATCCCCAATTTAACATTTAATCGACATTACCAAAAGCCTTTCTTTGTTCTTTTACTTATTTGCAGTTATTTATTAAGGGCGTAGTATTTTCTGAAAGTGGGCAACGTCGCAATTAGTTGTCAAATATGTACAATTTTTTACTAATTTGGCAATTTGATTGTATGGAAATAAGAATATGGCTCTGTAGTGCACTAAAATATTGATAAGGGAATGCAATCTATACATATAATAAAACTGTAGAAAAATAATTTTTGTACATTAAAAAAAAACTCAAAAAATATAGCCAGCGTGTTAAAGGACAACCAATAGAACCCATTTCTAGCATTTTTAGAATTTTTGTCTGTTTGTCTGTTTGTCTGTTTGTATGTTTATTTGTTCGGGCATCACGTAAAATGTACGAAAGCTATGTAGATAACTTTAATACACAACGACTGACCGTAACTTGGAGTAACATTTAGTTTTTGTTTTATTGAAATCGGATCAGTCTATCAAAAGATATTTGAATTTAAAGTGTTCCAGAAGTAAAATTACGGTCAGTTCACACCGAGACGCGCAGTTCAGTAGCGCGATCTAGCTGCTTGGAATAAAAAAACTACAAACCTATTCAAATATGGTGTGGCTTGGAGTGGAGTGGAGTAGAGTGGAATGGAATAGAATGGGATGGAATGGAATGAAAGAAAGAAAGAAAAGGTTTTTATTAGACTCACAATAGAATGGGATGTAATGTTATGGAAGAGATTGGGCGTTTTTCCATTAGACGGCACGGCACCGGCACGGCGCCGGCACGGCCGTGCACCGGCACCGGCGCCGGTGCTTCGTTTTTCCACTGCACCGGTTCCTAACCGGCGCCGGTTCCTTAGTATGGTTTTATTTCTTACTAGTTGTGCCCGCGACTTCGTTCGCGCGGATGTCGGAATTTAACAATGTATTTTTAAGTGCGAAGCGCCTAATTCTCGCCACGTTTTTCAATATATTTGAATAATAATTCAAGAATATTTGATGTGTTTGATCGCCCTCTGTTGTTCAAAGGCAGTACCATTCAATTGCTACTGGATTAGAGTAATGAATGAAAAATGAATTAATGAAATAAAAAAATATTATGTTGATATAAATATTAAATAAAAATGTTATGTTTCATTTATGTAATTCATTGAATGACACACAAGAACATATATTTCTTCTAAAAAACAAAATAACATGATCATTAGACTTTCAGAAGTAAAGAGGCTAAATTAACCTTATTACGAGCCACAAACCGAGTCTCACGCCCTTCGCCCCGCGTCCTCCTACACGCCTGCGCACTCACACACGCACACGGCTACTATTCATACACACATTATGCACATTTGCCGGCCGGCACCGACTGGGAAGCTTGCTACCCCGGCGACGGCGACGGCGCCGGCAGGACTCAACGCCGGGCCGACGCCGGCGCCGGTAAGTGGAAAAGCGAGCCATACATTTTCATATATTCTTGCTTCCCCGGCACCGGCGCCGGTGCCGGCGCCGGCTAATTGAAAAACGCCAGGCCAGCACCGACTAGGAAGCTTATTACCCCGGCGCCGGCGGCGGCGCCGGCAGGACTCATCGCCGGGCCGGTGCCGGGCCGGCGCCGGCGCCGGTAAGTGGAAAAGCGAGCCATACATTTTCATATATTCTTGCTTCCCCGGCACCGGCACGGCGCCGGTGCCGTCGCCGGTGCCGGCGCCGTGCCGTCTAATGGAAAAACGCCCGATGGAGTGAGATGGAGTGGGATGGGGAGGGATGGAGTGGGATGGAGTGGGATGGAGTGGGATGGTGTGGGATGGTGTGGGATGGAGTGGGATGGTGTGGGATGGAGTGAGATGGAGTGGGATGGAGTGGGATGGTGTGGGATGGAGTGGGATGGAGAGGGATGGAGCGGGATGGAGAGGGATGGAGTGGGATGGAGTGGCATGGATTGGGATGGGGTGGGATGGAGTGGGATGAAGTGGGATAAATTGGGATGGAGCGGGATGGAGTGGGATGGAGTGGGATGAAGTAGGATGGAGTGGGATGGAGTGGGATGGAATGAGATGGTGTGGGGTGGAGTGGGATGGAGTGTGATGGAGTGGGATTGTGTGGGATGGTGTGGGATGGAGTGGGATGGAATGAGATGGAGTGGGATGGAGTGGGATGGAGTGGGATGGTGTGGGATGGAGTGGTATGGAGAGGGATGGAACGGGATGGAGAGGGATGGAGTGGGATGGAGTGGCATGGATTGGGATGGGGTGGGATGGAGTGGGATGAAGTGGGATAAATTGGGATGGAGCGGATGGAGTGGGATGGAGTGGGATGAAGTAGGATGGAGTGGGATGAAGTAGGATGGAGTGGAATGGAGTGGGATGGAATGAGATGGTGTGGGGTGGAGTGGGACGGAGTGTGATGGAGTGGGATGAAATGGGATGGAGAGGAATGGAGTGAGATGGAGTGGGATAGAGTGGAATGAAGTCGGATGAAGTTGGATGAAGTCGGATGGAGTGGGATGGAATGAGATGGAATGGGTGCTCTAATCCAGTGGCAATTGAATAGTACTACTGCCTTTGAACGACAGAGGGCGTTTATTACAAACACGTTAAATATTCTTGAAAAATCTAAATACATTCTAAATATAGGGTTTATATGAAAACGATAATTATGATTTATAAAAATAGTGGCGAGAATTAAGCGCTTCGCACTAAAAAATACATTGTTAAATTCCGATATCCACGCGAACGAAGTTGCGGGCACAGCTAGTAATTAATATCGTAACACCGAATGTATAGTTTTAGATGTGAAAAAATCATTTGAAATCTTTCTAAATGCCTTTTATACACCTGAAACGGTTATAATGCTTTTCCTTCCTAACGCTATAACTCCAGAACGCACGAACCGATTTCGACGGTTTTGCATTCGTTGGAAAGGTCTCGGGTTCCGTGAGGTTTATAGCAAAGACTGGTGGCGAAACGGAGTTCGCCGGGTTTTGCTAGTAATCATAATAATTATATAAATTTTATACACGGACAAAAATATTATTTACACGAGTAGAATTAAATAATCTCTACGAATATTTTATTTAAACAGTAAGCAAATAAATTAAACTGTCGCCATCTGTTCTTGGCATAAAAATAATCACTGCAAGAAAAAAATTAAAACATAAAGAAGGAATACCAATTAAAACTAATAAGCCTTGTCTTAGAAAATCAATGTTAAAAAAAAAAAACTTTGGTACGGAAAAGTTACCTTGTTAAATAATTTTCCCATTTTTTGAACGGTAATGATGAAGCCTTGTTCCGAAGTTAATTCTTTTACATAATTAACATGAACAGTTTTTGTTAATTAGTTGATTGACCGTTGTTCTTTTTTTTGTACCTTGTTTGTTATCTTATTTATTTTTATTTATTTATACAGGTTATGCCCACGGCTTTATTTGTGGAGTTCGATAAATTGAACTCAAATGTTCAATGTTATCCAAGTTTCAAGACATTTGTGTGCCAAAATTATCTAAATATTCTGTTCTATAGTTTTTGATGAAATAATATAGTATCCATCCATCCATTCTCAGTTTACGTTTATAGTAGCTGGTACAAAGATTATTTTATAAACCAGCTTAAGCCTAAATAGGCGATGCATGAAATTGTATGCAAGTTTGAGTAGATTGCTGAATTTTTTTGAACAACTGAATTCATTATCCCACAATAGCCTACAATGTAGTTAAGCTTACGTACAACTTGCATGCATTTTCGTCCAGCGTTTATAATTATGGGCTTTATTTGTAAATGTGAAAAAAATAAGTGTTTGGTTAATGATAAACGCATAAGTAAGTAATATAAGTAACACAATAAATAAATAAAATCTGTCTGAGCCTCAAACAAGGACAAGACGTAGAAAAACTGTAAACAGTAAATACGAGTAGTAACTAATTGACTACTCACTTCAAATCAATTTTTATTAAAATTAATAATTAATGAATCAATATTTTTTCAGGAATTTTAGTTTCAGTAATATTTATTAAATAAATAATTAATATTTATTAAAATTAATAAAAATGTATTGCTTTGATTTGAAGTGAGTAGTCAAAATGAATTCAGAACTTAAATAAGTTCAATTCATTTCAATATTATGAAGCACATTTACATGATATTGTTAACCGTTTTATTAAAACATACATTAACAAAATACTTAACGATACTTGCATTTTTTTGTTTTTTTTTTTTTTTTAATGTAGTTTCGCGCTTGACCACTATCTCGCCTGATGGTAAGCGAAGTGGTCGAGCACACTTGCCTAGAAGTAACTTCACTTTTGACTTGAAAACCCCAAGGCTATTTATTATAGCTGTAGGAAATGGTGCGAAAAAAAATCGTTTGTACTTTTTCGTACACCGAGGAAACGATTAAAATTGTTGCTAAGGAAAACAACTTACACACATTGTTGAAATTGACACTTTCACGTCCAAAAGCTCCTTTACCAATAGATTTATCGGTCATCCTAATGCTAGACGAGTCAAAACACAATCAAGTAGGCCATTAATCTGTTTACACACCTATACAAAAAGCCTCCATCATTTTCTCCATTTGCAAATTACAGCTAATTTATCAAGGTAATTAGGCCCAACCGCCAGGCCATTCAATCAATGAGACCTGTGGACTTAGACCGTACATTAGCAATAAATACATTCGCGCCGGGCTCAAATTAGCTTGATGTTTGTAGGCCATTAATTCAGGCACACTCTACGGGTCCACTTGTAACGTAAGTTATGTCACTGGGATGTTCGAAGATTGTTGGATGTGGTATTGTATTGGTAGTGCAGAGGCTGCAGCTTGACAAATGCTAGCATCAAAGTTCAGGAGTAGTCATACCATCTTTTGTGATATACGATCTCCAGCCACCGTAGGCGAATAATGAGTGCGGATGGCGAGTAATGGCCGACTCGCTGTCCGACCATGGACCATGCCCGGCTCGACGGTGCGTTGTGTTCCACGCGCGCTTCGAAGAGTGTCAGCATTATGATGGAGTCCCCGTCTCGAGGGTCAAAGCCTGCCGGGGTCGCACTTATCACATCACCGTGACCCTGGAACGTAAAGGGCTATTTTGAAGGACACCGTGTATTTTAGTCAGGACGAGTCTGACGGTCCGTCCCACCCTGCCCTGGGTGGGAGGACTCATTTGATGATTTTGCCACGATAAAAAAAGACAGTGACTTTGGAAATTAAAAAGGCACTAGTGATTAAAATGGTATTCAGCAGTACAATATGAATGACGTAGCGATGATGCAGCGTTGAAACCTCATCATTTCTGTAGTGTTTCTTATTCTTCTGCTTGTTGATACACAAAATGCATTACAGTAATTCGATTCGCAAAAGATTCTCAACTTTATGGTCTAATTCTCGATTTACGTACTAATCTTCAATTTTTATTTATCCCCAGTTGTTCGGCTATCCTGAGATTCACGTAAGACAAAATGAATGTTCAACAGGGGAATCATCCTAATCGGTCGTCGTAAATAAATTAAAACAAGACTGTAAATTACAATTAGTACTATAAATCACAATACCTATATTTTTTGACCTATTGAGATAATTACGTGAATGAGCTAAAAATACCCCTCAAATGTCTTTTATTGTTCAGTGGTACAGTCCCAACAGCCACATCAAAGTGGGTCAGAATCAGCTTCATAACTCTTCGGGTACACTGAAGTGCACTAAAAGCATACGAATTCCAAGAATTATTTATTGAAGCAGAGAATTCCGACTATGCACAAGTTTGTGCACTTCCCAAGAACCTATTAAAGTCACGACTATTATAAAATCTACTTAATTAGTAAGTTCCACTTTCATTATAAAGCTGAGTTAAAAGATTTTTTTCTTTTTTACTTAAGGCCCTTATGGTGGATTTCGAAGACTAAATATTTTTTATTGAGATAATAAAATAAAACGTCTATTGCGAATTGTAATAAGAAAACTTTTTTATGATGGAATCAAAATTATGGGGAAAATTATGAATTACGTTTTGTTGGAGAATGTGATTTGAGAAATTCTTTGTCGTATTTTCATGAATATAAGATGAAGCAGTCAGTGTAGCGATTGCTACTCCGCATCGACTGCTCTAAGCAGTACGACTGCTCGAGCACTCAGAGCAGTCGTACTGCTTGCTTCCCCGTCAAAACTTAAGGCAGTCGGCGTATGGGCTGTCATGTTTTAGTTTTGTATAATTTGGTAGGTTCCTTGGTACAAGGTACTATCATCAACACTCATGTGAGTAAGAGAGTGATGATGAAATGAGCCGAATAGAACGGTCAAAGAAAATGGATGGATGCCTAGAGAAAAGATATGTAAGAAAAACAAGGAAGCTATGCTATCACGAAATAGGTCTTGCCATCCACAAAACAATATCGGCATCACGGCTTAACCGTGAAAAACGACTTGTGAAGCTATTATTCCAAGAATTTTCCACTCGTTTCTCAAGAGTATGGGTTACAAAATACTTTACAAGTTGGTAACACTCAGTTGCTAAAAGTAAACATCTACTGCTACAATACTTAATTATGTCCTATCACAAGTACCTAAGTTGGAAACATGTACTAAACTAATTGCGTTTGAGCACTTCATTAAGCTATGCGGTTCTCCTAGTAAGTAATAACACTATTTCTGTAGTCCAGGAGTTGAGCTCTCAATTGTTTCCTAATGTTAGGGGCAGTTTGAGGCTTCAAGGAAGGCACCTAACAACGGTGTTATTGAGGAAGTCTTGTAGTAATTGTTGGTAAAATTGGGAGGTTTTCTGTTACGAGTGAGTTTTGTTTTCTGTTTTCTGGAAGTTATCTGGAATTTTTCTCTTGGTAAATAACTTTTCCTGGCAATAATACTAAATAAGTTTGTCATTTTGATAATTCAACAAGAAACATCGCGTTATTTACACTGCCAAACATATTTTTTTGTTTACTTTTATCAATAATTATTTTAGTCTATTGCAGTCCAGGTGTGCAATAGCGCACGATCTCCTGCTTTTATCATCCAACCACGGGCAAGCTACTTTCTTCAATCAGACGGATGTCTTGCCGAAGGACGTCCCACACTATGTATTTTCTATTTTTTTTTTTACTAGAAATCCAATAAATCATCTGTTATACCTATGTGTGTAAATGTTTAAACTGAATTAAGAAATGTTTTGCTAAACCAGAAAATTAGGTGCACGCAGAGAAATGTATGCGAGAACTTCTGGTTGCAACCGTGACAGCAAGACTCACTAGTTGACTTAACAAAATATCTCTTCTACCAAATTAATATATTTGTTACCTACTAGAAATGTTGATAGTCAACTAGTGATTCTTGCTGTCATTGTGCAACCAGAAGTTCTCGTATAGGTACCCAGACATTTCTCTGCGTGTACCTATGTATACTCTTTGAACCCTAGCTCCCGGCCTATCCCATCCTTGGCGCCGCTTATTGCAGCACGCTAAATGGAAATATTCATTAAACTTCGCAGTAGCAGGGACTGCATCGATCCTAGTTTACAAGCAACGTTTTATTATAACTCGGCTCACTCTTGTTTAACTGTTGTTGAAGGCGGTTTTGGTACTGATGTTTCAGATAATGGGTTTTTGAATTGAAATTAAATGTAGGTACAGTCACGAGCAATAACATGTATGCACTTAACAAAATCCAAACGCAATTTACACGTGAAATATTGGTTTCCACTTTGAATTAAGAGTTTCCTTCATGCTTCGGAAAGCACGTAAACCCGTTGGTTACGGCTATCATTTGTAAATATTTAACAGTCGTAATTGTTAGTCAGAAGTAGGAAGTTGTGGATGTCAGATAAGCAGTTGCTCCATGTAAAATACTGATATTGAGCTGCATCATGTGGTCTCATTCAGAAAAAGGCTACGCAGATGAAATGAATTAATTATTAAGACATGATACTAAGTCAAACAAAATTATATTTTCAAAATTCTAAATTTGGATATTTTTTCGTTCATACCAATAATTGTATCAAGTGTACAAATTTTTCACAACATAAAATATTGACTCTGTATACTGTGGATGCACCATAAAGTTACAACCATCCAAAGGCATGAAACTACGTACACATTGTCTGTAGACGGGACATCACGATGAAATTTGTGATCCAAAATTTTTTACCAATAGGTAAAAAATCCTTCAGTGTAGTAGTCGCGTTGCTATGCAACGCTTAGATAAGTAGTGCTACTGACGCACGGCATCAACAATTTTGTATGACAATTTTCCCAATGCCCGCTCTATAGGTTCTTTTAAATCTCTTTGCAACCATCTAACACAGACATAAACACAGAAAAGCACAGCAGTAAACAGCCAAAATTTTAATGAATAATTTAACTTTCGTAATACAAATTCTAACCCACAAATCATAACTCGTGTTCTAAGACTGCATAATCGCATTACTCACCGATTTTTGTTCGAACCACCCCCTATTTCAAAAGGGTCACTTAATTCCTATGATAAACGATCATAGATTAGCCGCCATTTCGTGCAACGTTCACGACCAACAACACGTCAACTTATTTGTACCTATTATTAAAATGTAGGGCTGTTTACTTTAAGCGTGGTTTAAAAGTAAGTGGTTTAATTAATGGTTATTATAAAGTGTGTTTTAGAAAATTGTGGTTATTTGCTTGAATATTAAAATGGTTGGATTTTAAGATTTTATCTCAAGTTCACATTGACCTTAAAGTCTAATAAGCGTGCAGTTAATCTCAGTAGTTGAATATTGATATTGGGTAATTGGAATAAACAAGTTTATTTTTTTATTTTCAAAACTTAATAGGTACTAACTTATTGATTACAACGTCACCCTGCTGTCAATCTTAAAATAATTTGCTTTCTTTTAGTAAAAATATTCTCAAACTACATAATTATGTGCTATTGTAAAATTTAAAGCATCCGTGAAAAGCCAAATACAACACTGGATCCAACTATGTAAGAAATATTTGAAAATTTTTGGAAGTATTTTATGGGTTTTAGAACGTAAGTCCCTTTTGGCATTTTAGCGGTTTTTTTATGGATCAAAACAAACGAGATCACAATAACCCCGTCCGTCCTTAACGTGGCGAATCTTCTTCTACTAGTCGCACCATGCTCAGACCAAATAATCGTTTAGAAATGATAATCATGCAGAAAAAAAAAACCTTTTTAAAGAAAATCTTTGTCTAAACATCAGCTCATGTTCCAAATTCTCAATCAAACTCTGCAGCCAAAGTATTCATGGAGTAGTGCAATCAGGTGTGAACGCACGCATAGCTGCGCGACAGAACGTGACGTCATTACTTCTCGTTTCTGCGCTGTCTCAAATATCTATGTTATCTCAAGACAGCGTCTGATCACGATTTATGGAAAACTGACTTGATACCTAGGTTTCTGAGGTAAGATGTCACGAAAGTTCAGAATTTAACGGAAGAAAAGATTGCAGTGCAAAGGGTACCTAGAATATTGACCCAAAATAAAATTATGTTCGACTTTTATACACTTATCACCATACAATTATCAATACATACATACAATTATCTACATACAATTATCACCATCAGCTTAAATATAATAATCCCACTGCTGGGATACAGGCTGGGAGAGAAAGTGGGCCATAATCAACCTCGAGGGCCCAGTGCCGGTTGGTAGTTACGCAGATTTTCGAATATTTGGTTCTTGGACATGTCGGTTTCCTCAAGGTGTTTTTCTGCACCGTTTTGAGAGTATTGGTGGTGAAATAAATTACACGTAGGTACCTGGCGGGGTTCTAACCTACACCAACGACCTACATACACCTCGTCAGTCGAGGCCGATACAACTGGGCACTACCGCTCTCAAACACAAACAAGCTTTTTTTTTTTTAAAGTATTATATTTGTCCTGTAAAACAATAAACGATTGCTTTTAATAATGATAATTATAAACAAACTTTTTTTTAGAGTGGTAAAATCATCAAATGACCCAAGGCAGGGCAGGGAAGGGACTGTCAGACTCGTACTGACTAAAATCCACGTCGTCCTTCAATAGCCCTTTACGTTCCGGGGTCACGATAAATCATGAGTCACCGACCCTTCTCTAAGAAACTAGATGAATATTATTCAAAATCACTCCTACTAAAATCTACTAAAAAAAAACAAACAAAAAAAAACAAAGCAAAGGAAACATCAACCTGATCTCGGAACATCTGCTAACAGTGCCCTAAATACGTTTTAAATAGATAAATACGATTCGTCGATGTAAAAGGTTCGAATCGCGTGTGATGGCAACATTTTTCTTAGCACAGGTGCGGCAGATTAGCTCGAAGCTCTGTCCGACTGATGTAGGTATACGAACAGACCCTGTAGCCAAACGGCAAGCGAAAATCGTTAACGTTCAGAAGTCGCTAATACATTTTCAACTTAAAACCCCATCGCATAAAGTTGAAAATATAGTAAAGACTGCTGAGCGATAGCGAACGAAACAAACGAAAACGATCCGTAATCTTTGATAGATTTTCAACTTTATGCGATGGGGTATAAAGTTGAAAATGTATTAGCGACTGCTGAACGTTAGCGAATGTCGCTTGCCATTTGGCTATAGGCACAGTATAAAATAGGGCCTGATGTAGACTGGCGATTGGGATAGCATTGCTGATAATGAAAAAGAAGGAAGGTAAATTCGATGTGAATCGTTTTGTTAGCGATTTTATAAATGTTATATTGTAATCATTGTCAGGCTTAATAATATGGCGTCTCATGACAATGGACTTTTGAACTTTTGTGAAAATATGAAGAAGATAATTTATTCATATTCTTTTTTTTTATCTGTTCTTGTAATTACGTATTTAAATATAATGTGTCTTGAATATGTCTGTCATGTTGTGTAATTATGTTTTTATTGAATACATGTAAGTAGTGTCGGGAAATCTCAAGAAGTTCTATATTTGCCCAAAAAGGACGTAATTTTGTTTGCATAAACTGCGGTTTTCGTGATCCATACCTTAGCTCCATCATTCATCAAAGTATTTCATTTTAAAGTCGCTTCCTCCTTTCCTATCCACCCAAAACTCTCCAAAAAACAATCGATCTCTCCAATTTGACAATACTTTGCAAAAACAATAACAAGGTATACGAGAAAGTTCCCTTCGGCCCCACAACCAACAATTTTGTTAATTAAAAGGTTCAACATTAATTTGTCCTGCAAACAAGTTGTATCCGAAATCTAACTTGATTTGTGTAAGGTTTTGTGTTTGTGGAATAAAACAGATTGCCTTAATATTGCGAAATTCGATAATTATGTGAATTCTGTTTGTGTTTTATGTGTTGGTTTGTTCTGTTACTGCGGGGAGTTTGTTTAATTTATCTCAAACATTCAGTTATAAACCAATAAGGGTTTAATTTTAGCGTTCGACATACGAATTTCTTAAAGATTTTTAAGATGTGTACAGACATCGCGAGGCATGCGTCGCGAATGCCTCACCACGCATGCCTCGGGCTGTGTGAACGTGTGTGCTCACTGTGAGCGTTCGTTGCAAAAACCGCCTTAGTGCGAGTCATGCGTTCCGTGTAAAGGTAATGATTGAATTAATTAATTTTATGCAGGTGCGACCACAGCTCAACCTTGATATTTTCGATTCTATGTATTTCTGGATTTCTATTTGAATTATTTTATTGTTTCGTCTTTTTAGGGTTCCGTAGTCAACAAGGAACCCTTATAGTTTCGCTATGTCCGTCCGTCCGTCTGTCTGCAGTTTAGCTCAGAGATGTTTTTTTAAGGGTACCTCCTGTACACGTAAAGTGGGAATGTTTTTTTCTTTCTCGCGTACCCCTTAGTGTGGGATATCATTAAATAGGTCTTTAAAAAATAATGTGAGTTGCCATTAACAATTTTTTGATAAAAAAATTCTTTTGTGAAATATTAAGCTTTAAAGTGCTAAATTTTGCTCGACTCGAGTGTCCCCCCCTCTACCAGCTAAACGGTTATGTTTGGGGGTGTGAAAAAATTCACAATAGTAGTTTATATAACGAAATTTAAAAGAAAATTATCATGACTGAGTAGACTTTACAACTTTACGAGTAATAGTCGACCAACTTATAAAATGTACATGGTTATCATATTTTCTTAAACAAAATGTATTGGAGAACATGCTCTTCAACTGCAAATGTAAGTTTGTCAACTTTATTTTTACAGCTTTTATAGGTATGTTTCTTGGGGATAGGTAGGTTTCTATCGTCAACTATTTTTAAATAACTTCAAAAAAAGGAGGAGGTTCTAAATTCGTCGTAATCTTTTTTTTTATGTATTGTCCCTGAATTTTCAAATTCGGTCCAGGAGGGACCGATTTTGAAAATTCTTCTTTTTAAAGTTAATTTCAGCGAATCAGTTTAGTTAGTTCGCATAAGTATTTTGATGGGTAACTACGGAACCCTACACTGTGCGTGGCCCGACACGCACTTGGCCGGTTTTTTTAGAATCATTTTTTCACTGGCGAACTCGTGCGAGGATGTTTGAATGCTCAGCTTGCGCATGTGACATTCGGGATGCATGCATTATTGTACCGTCATCGTATGCCACAAGCAAGAGGTATGTGTGGCGAGGCATTCGCGTCCAAGGCCTGGTCATGTCTGTACGCGGGCTTACACACTCCTAAAACTTTGAAATTGAATCTGTAAAAGTTTAAAACTTTTGAAGTTCTAGATCAAGATTTGTTTGCGTTTGTGTTTTGCGTTGTGAGTTTGCGTTTCTTCATAGGCGTATCAAATTTAAGTTTAATACATTACATCTTCTTCCAACTGTCGAATTTCTTTTCAAATGTTAACTTCATGTGGTTATCCTTTTTGGTTCTAATATAAAACAATACAATTTTGAGAATATTGAATCTATTCTCAAAAATGTTGGCTGAAATAACACAAAGTAAATCCTCTGGAAACAAAAATCGATAATCCAATCGGTGATTAAGAGCAAAATCTCAAATAAATTCACCATTATTTAGTCTCCAGGGCTCGAAAGTCGTCCAGTATGCAAATTGTACTGCATAATCACTGAAACTGTTTAGAAGGGTTCACCCAATTAAATGTATAGGTACAGCTGAAAATTTCACTTTCAAATTCCCAAATCGATTTTCTGTGCAGACTTTTATTTTATTTGCGTCGAGATTTTCTTGAATGTAACGATTTTATTTCTATTTTTTAGAAGTTGAAAATAGTCTTTGTGTGTCCCTCCTCCTCTCTTATGATGATGATTAACATATCTCTTGTTTAAAAGTTTTTGTGGTACCACGGTTGAAGTTTAACCATAATTGCATCTACAACTCATTCATAATGCAGAACAATTCATCTCAAGATTAAAATAATAAAACTTAACGTTTCAATCCAACTTTTCAAACACAAACGCATTTCAATTTCAAACTTATTAATTTTACAACTTTAAATAAAATATTAAAGGAAAACTTATTTTATCTAAGAAGATTTTAACACAATTATCTTTGCATATTGCACTGAAAATCTTTAAATGAATATTGAGTTGTTAAATTATACTACAGAATTGTGACAGAAGGTTAATTACATAAAACAAGCAAGAACAGGAACATTAAAATCATCATCATCAGCCTATAGCAGTTCACTGTTCGCTTCTCCAATCGCACGCCATTTCACAAACACACACACAGTATTGCAGGCGATTGTAACAAGTATAAAAGTAATTATTGATTATTTTAGACGGGTAGCGCCCTCTAGTGGCGGAAACGCGAACTAATAGTAAATAGTTACAGTTCGTTGATAATAGATGGCGTTAGAGAGTAACATATTTATTTACGATACTTTAAATCTTTATCTTTACATATAATAAAATCGTAGAGCTGTCATTCCTGTACATTGAATATTTTTTTCTTTTTGTATTTTATTCGAGATAAGGGATCGATTCTGATGCCAAATCAGCTTTTTTTTTCTTTCGAAATTTTTTATGTTTTTTTGATTTGATCTATCTCTTAAACTACTGTAAAGTTGTCGATCAAATTTTCCTCAAATATTCCTAATAATATGCTTCTGTTGATAGGCTATGTATTATTACGCTATTTTTCCTGGGAGATAAGCAATTTTAAATTTTGTTGTTTTTATCTGTTTGTTTTTAGTTGGAAGCTAAGCCACTGGATATTATTTAGTCAATTTTTCCCCAAATATTCCTTAAACTGCTCTTCTATTAATAGGATATGTATAATTACGCTATTCCCTTTGGGGGATTAGAAATTTTATAATATGTTGATTTTCAGTCATTGTTGACATTTGTATAAGAACCGCTGTTTGAAAAAACTGTCAGCGTACTAGCCAGTCTGGTTGGTATCCTGCTTGACTTTCGTCCAAGGGGTCTCTGGATCAAATCTCGCTGTTTCTTTTTTTCACTTTTTTAATTTTCTTATATTTGTCCTGAGAGTTTCAAACAATTAAAAAAAATGTGTATACTTTTATTTCAATATTATTCGCGATTTTAAATTATTACTATTTTTTTTTTCAATAGTTTTCTAGGATATAAATCTACACTGATTTAAATTGTAGGTAGTAAGTTGGATATTTTTTAAAATTGTAATTGTTTCGAGGTGTGGAATTTTAAAGATTAGAAAAAATTGTGTTTATTTATGTTTTGAATTGGTGTTCAAGCCAGTGCATAGATTCTGTTTTAAACGACGACAAGTTGTACTCATCGAGTCAGATAATTCGTTATTTTTTAGGTATCACGCGGAATGCAAGGGAGAAGAGCAATGCTATCGTACGTTCAATTTGCAGCGATACTGTAAATCAACCCAAAAATGATAGTCTAATGTTTAAAATAAACACGGTTCTTCGGAATAAATGTCGCTCAAATAAGGACGTTTCCTATGCAAACTATGTACCTGGAAATAACATTATTGATCTAAACTAATAATAAAAATGCAAGTATGTTTGTTTTTTACCTTTTCACGCATTACTACCTACTGAATCGATCGTCCCAAAATTTAGCATATACGTTGTCAGGAGTATAGACACGGATATAAGGTATCTTACATCCCGAATAACAGAAGAGAGCTTTTGTCGAGAAAACAATTACGTTCATATTCCAGATGGCGCCACACGATCCGTATTGTTTCTCAAATTCTAAAATAACGCAAGCGAAGCCGCGGGCAAACACTAGTTATAAATAAAATAATATAAGTACATAGATAAAATTCAAATAATTAATTGTGATAGATTTCAGTTGAATTAAATTTAATTATATAACGCATGGTCTAAAAGGCAAAAGCCTAGAAGCAGGTCTGAGCGTGGTTATATGAAGTTGAACCTTTGGCTTCCTTTTTTTCTTGGAACCTGGACACACGTTATAGACGCTGACTGATATAAAGAAAAATAATATTTAATTAAATTCTTATCACGCGGACTAGGAGTGGAACAGCGACTAAAATGAAAGTGTACTAGAATAAGGAACCGCATATGCGTATGTATCCATAATTATTTCCTGTTTTGTTGCAATTACATGGCATCACCACAGTATAAATATCTACAGTAGTTGATCTCGGCCGCATGATAGAAATAAATAGGTACCTACAGCCGCGCGATACGTAAACATGCGTTAGGGCTGTCCGACCACTGTGCGATGCAGTGCGCACACTCAAACACGGAGCGAACTATGTACGCGCGAGCCCTAGATAAACTGTAATCTACGTTCCTAGAATAATATTCATGACTGTGATGTAGTTTATGTAGTACACTGAATATACGTTGATTGTACACCGTACCGTAGGTAAATGAAGCTCACTGCTTCATTTCCGTGCCCGCCGACAATCCCACCGCGCCGTTACACCATGACTTTACTTTGAATAATACATACAAACTAACAAAACACACATGCACTGGAGTTTTAACACAAGAGTAAGTACCTACCGTTTCATGATTCATTCAGAACCGCCTATAACTTATCTTTTTAACTTGCCTCAGTAACTTTCCTTTACTTTATTGATTTTACTGTATTTATTAACCCAAATACCCTTTTTTTCGTTATATAAAGGAAAATACATAACCATTAAAAAGTCACACTTTTGTACCTACCTACTAGCACGGCTACTAGCTACTAGTAAGTAAAATTATTTTTTAGTTAGTAGGTACTCACCTTTCAGAGGTTGCAGGTAATTTAAAAAAACTTATGCCTGGATGCGTTATTGTTGACGTTAAACACCCAAACACAGCACCATATATTCTACTTGTCATATTTGCCAAAAAAAAACAACGCACCGTCCGTTCATCACTACGGTACGGCCGTGACTGTCGTGACTGTCTGCGCCTCAAGCGCGCCCCGACATCGAGTCACGTGGTATAGCTCGCGTTTCGTCCGTTTGTATGAAGATCAAATACTGTAGATATTATTACCGTGGCATCACCAACCATGATGATAGTATTGAAATGCTCACGGATTCTTTCTGATATTGTACTCAGGGTTCCATCCATTATTTTAACATATTAAATAAAAATTAATAAACGTCTTCTCTACGCTTGGCACACATGAAGTAAGCTAGGACAAGCTCTGGTTCCAAGCCACGTATTACATTCTACAAAACACACAGGCTGCGAATGCTGACTGTGTGGCATGTCCATGGTTCGACCTGGATAGATGGTTGTATATTCTACCTGAAGTAAGTGTTGTGTCTATAACCATAACCTTGTAAGGAAGCTTGACAAGTGCTGTGATCCTGTACCTATGTGTGCACCATTAAATTAAATAGCTGAGAAGACATCAAGCATCTCTTTTATTTAACCAACACCTCATGCGAACAGAACCCGTTAGTCTCATGGCAATCTACGCTGGCAGCTGGTGGTAAGAGACGTAAGGACCTTACAAGGACCTTCCGGCTACCGCGTAGGCGCGGCCATGTGGATGATGAGTGGGTGAGTGGACGGCGATTATGGACCCATGCCCGCGTCGACGCGGCGACGGTGCGTCGTGTTCCACGCGCGCCTAAATGAGCTGTCAACAATCTGAAGGCCCAGTTTAGAGGGCCAAATTTGTCGTGGTGAAGGATCACCGTGGATTTTAGTCAGTACAAGTCTGACAGAGATCATTTTTTTTGGGCCTTTTCCGAAAGTGCCGGCCAACGAAAAAAATTGGTACCTATGGGTAGTACTAGTCATTTGGAGCAATAGTTACTATGGCACAAAAGTTGTAAGATTGCTCTCGGCCAAGTTAAACAAGTTCGAAGATTTGTAATTTTCATACATTTTTTAATTTCTGGTAGTGCTATGAAACACCAAATAATGATAAGTATTGCTAGAACTAGGGACCTCAAGCAATTTCATATAAAATATCATCACGCCTGTAATCCCTGAAGGGTTGGGCAGAGGTGTTCCGAATTAAAATGAATAATAATCTCTTCATTTTTTGTGAAAAGAAAAAGAAACATGTTAAAATATCTGCTGGTGGGGCCAGCATCGGGAACAGAGTCAACGTCGCCTGTAGTAGGGGTCTTGGGAGAGCCGGGAACCCCGGGCAGGGTGGGAGGGGCTGTCAGACTTGTACTGACTAAAATCCATGGTGTCCTTCAGTAGCCTGTTATGTTCCGGGGTCACGGTAAGGAAATAATCCCGCGACCCCGGCAGGCTTTGGCCCTCTGAGAGGGGGCCCCGTCATTATGCTGAAGCTTTTTGAGGCGCGCGTGGGACACAACGCGCCGTCGGCCCAGGCATGGTCCATGGTCGCGCAGCGAGTTGCCCTTTATTGGCTGCCCGTATGCCCGCGCCTACGGTGGCCGGAAATCGTCTGCTGACGTCCGACGCCACGGGCGCCTGCCACTGCGGTTGGGGGGGAGGGAGGACGCTGCAGGCGACCGCTTCCCACTCCATCTCGCCCCGCAGCATGGCCGCAACTAATGCCGGGCGCGAGAGGTCTCCGCCTATCGCCGCCGTGACGTCTCTCCAGCCACTTCTCAAAGCGGGGACTTACCGCCGCGATTGCGGCGTGCCCGGACCTCGGTTGCGACAGTCGTCCCCTCCATACTGCCCTGAGATCGCGCCGGGGCTCTTCCCACCGCGCCTCGACTTCTCGAGGCAGCGGGGTTACACCCAGGCGCTGCGCCTCCACGCGCCACTCATAGACGCGCTGGAGGGCAGTCGCCTACAGATCCCAGGGCAGCAATCCGGCAAGGAGTAGGTTGGTCGATTCGTCGGCGATCGTGCGGTATCCCCGGATCACCCGAATAGTCATGACCCTCTGGTATGCGACCAACTTTAGTGGTCGCGTCCGGATGCTCAGGGCCCACACAGGGGCCCCGTAGAGGACCATGGACCGCACGATACCGGCGTACAACCTCCTTATCAACTGTGCTACGGTGTTCTACTAAGATAGTCCTGCGACTTGATATGGTAGCTGGTAAGTACCTCTGAAAGCTCCTTTAGGCGCGAGGAACACGACATGCTGTCGTTCTTACTCCCCATTACTCGCCGTATGCGGCTGGATTGAGATTTCGAGGGTGTCCTCTCCTTCATGTGTTGTGCCTCCTTCCTCCTTCGCTGTCATTACTGCTGCAGAAGAAATGGCAGCCTCCTTTCCGGATTGCCGCCGTGTGATCTGAAAGCGGAAGTCCTCCAGCAACTATGTGTGGATCACCCTAATAGCCATGATGCCCTGTGCGATCAGCTTGTTTGGTCGCCCCCTTATTGAGACGACGGACACAGAGTTCCCGTAGAGGGATTCCACTTCCACGTAGAGCCTCCACTCTACGTGGAAATGGTGCGCTTAGTGTGCGCTTGGTAGCCCTTCTAAGGAAACTCTGTGTCCGTCGTTTGTCCCGCAAGATTGTGTAACAGCTTGAAGGCAGCCCCTGCCACTGGTGGAGAGAGCCACCAGTAGATTTATATATTTTAACATGTTTTTTATTTATTTTCACTAAAATGAAGAGATTATTATTCATTTTAATTCGGAACACCTCTGCCCAACCCTTCAGGGATTACAGGCGTGATGATATTTTATGTTAAATTGGTTGACGTCCCTAGTTCTAGCAATACTTATCATTATTTGGTGTTTATGAGCACTTTCAGAAATTAAAAAATGTATGAAAATTACGAATCTTCGAACTTGTATAACTTGGCCGAGAGCAATCTTACAACTTTTGTGCCATAGTAACTATTGCTCCAAATGACTAGTACTACCCATAGGTACCAATTTTTTTCGTTGGCCGGCACTTTCGGAAAAGGCCCAAAAATGTATGGAGCGTGAATGTTCTCCTTTGTCGTGGTGAAGGATCACCGTGGATTTTAGTCAGTACAAGTCTGACAGTCCCTCCCACCCCTCCCTTTGTAGGATGAATCAATTGACGATTTTACAAAGCTATAAAAAACACTTAGGCCTTTGTCAAACAGACAGGCGATAGCGAACCGAACCGAATCATGTCACATAAAAATGCGGAAGCAATCCGATATTCTATGTGACAGGCTTCAAACAATTCCATATATTACAAACAAAAACGCCTCACTTCGTGTTCGTCACGCCTGTCTGTTTGACAATAGCTTAAAAGTTGTGGCTAGCTCAAAAAAAAATGTTGATCGTGATCTCAAACAACCAAAGGCGATCGCGAGTCCGCTAGCTGTATCGAATAGACGTTCTGTACTATTCTTTGGTAGAAGACTTACTTAATAAACCTGACTAAAAGGCGCCTAACTTTCTTCATGAGTACTTCGAAGCTTTCACCGATTTGTTTCGCTTTGTTGAGCTTTATAGGTATCGCAAAATGTTTTTAGATATTCCAGATAATAAAAATACGAAAGCGTTTGATAGAATTTTATCGATTTATTAATGGTGCAAGGATAGAGGTGGTAAAAGTCAGTCAGTGGTTTTATAACTGTTCTTGGTCGTATCTTTGGAGTTATAAAAATATTTGAGGTATTTACGTGAACATCGCACATGAGGGGAGTGACTTTTATGGGTTCAGGTGGTAGTTCGTAGAATATTTTTCTTAGTTTAGATTTACTCAAACAAAACATCATACGAGTACAACTTGCCTTACAGAGTCAAAATTGTAAATTTTTATTTGTTGATTTTGTTTCCAGTTAGAGTTAGTAGAAAAAAAACCTAAACCTGTTTTGGTGGTTATTTTTTTCGTAATTCTGTTCAGGTTCTCTACTAGAGTGGGTTGGTCATACGAGTATCAAACAAGTCCAGCATTTCTGTTTTATTTGTGCAGTTTTTCTCTGTTTGAGAACTGTGATGTTTTCATCTATTTTATTTTGGTCTTTAACAGCATTTAGAAGTCAGAAGCTCGTCTAACAACAAGTCTTACTATGAAATATCGTGTTACCCAGTCACTGAGTTGTGGAGGTCCGATAGGTAGTCGCATCATATAAAATACTAATATCCAGCTGCATCTGGTTCGACTGGAAGCCGACCCAATTATAGTGGCGAAAAAGCTAGGCAGATGGTGATGTTTTAATCTATTCATCCTCTCATCCATACAGACTAAACATTTTAGGTTCAAAATCATGTATAACTGGCAAATGGAAGTCTCTACAGCTGGATCCTCGATACCCTACACCCACCACAATAAACCAACCACTTTCACCAGCCGGAACTTAACCGTTCCCCCATAAAAAGGAATAAAGACGTTTCCAGAATGTATCAAATCGAGCCACGTGAATACGGATAGTAAATCTTGAGGGCAAATGAACACGTCGATGCAACGATCGGATGCGATACATCTCCGGGCTGAGACTGCCGGCCCGGCATAAATTGCCCGCAGACGCGGCAACCGATGCGGAACAAATTTATTGTTACGACTCCGTGTTTAGATTGTGTCGATCGTGTGTGGATTTTATTATTTTTAAGTAAGCTGTTGGTTTATTGAGGGGTTTGGTATGCTGAAATGGTAAATCTGGATATGGTTTTAAGAAAATTAAAAAGTTTTCTTATTTATCTTGGTTTGCCACATGAAAGATAGAAATGAAAGTTCTTTCAAGGCCTATAATTAACTTACACAAATTAAAAAAATAAAATAAAAAACTGTCAAGTTGACAAAATGTCCTTCATAAATATTTATGTTTTACGACGGGACTACTAAGAAAAAGTTACGGCAGAAATTCACCGATTACTGTGATGCGACGTTTCGCAGCTACGCTTACTAACAATTCTCGCAAGCTATCTGCGTCAGTCAGTCAGTCAGTAAGAGTCTGTCAGTCCCTTCCGCCCCACCCAGGGCGGGAGGACTCATTTGATGATTTTACCACATAAAAAAAAAGCTATCTGCGAAAATGTGACGTTCATCAATCAATGAAACCAGGTTTTAAGTCAGTGGTCGTTCAGAAACACTTCAAAAAAAAAAAATACGCGTGTGTTTACAACGTTCTGTTACTACTGAAATAAGTTGTCTGGAGTCCTTCTCCAATAAAATAAGCTTAAAAATATTTCTTAAAACTCACAACAATCTATCCGCAACTACTTAACACTAATACCTATGCTAAAGAACTCCCCACACGCCACACAAAGTCCAAATTAAAAACTACCCGCGAACGAAATTTACAAAAAAATTGGAAAGAAATTTTCCCTCGAAAACCTGCGCATAATACTCGTCTGAAAAGGGGTTTTTTCAAAGGCCATGCGTCTGAACAAGGCTTTGTGTCATGTAATGTTTTTTTTTTTATAGGGAACTTCTTTGCTGTGTATGGTCGGTTCATTACAGAGATAAGGGACTTTTTGTTATTATTACGACGAGAGGGACTTTGGTGAGCAGGCTTTGAGATCATGTCGCTAATTATGTTTTTTTTTTTAGTTGGTAGTTGTAGTTGATAATGTGGTGTTAAGTCACGAGCAAAAGTATGGAATCGCTGACTTGGAATTAATCCGTGATGACTAGTTAAATATATTTTTAAATTCTTATTTAGTTATGTAGTTAAAATTGCACGGAATCGAATTAAGTTTAGTTGATAATGTGGTTGGATAAAACTTTAGTAATAAATTGGATTTATAGTCGTTTAGTTAGCAATACTCATCGATGATTTTGATCACGAAATAACGCGTTATCTATCAAGCTATAATCTCCAATTTTTTAGAAAGGTCGGATACACATCCTAGCAGTTCACTCGGGTAATGGCCATCATCTTGTCAAAGCTCTCAGTCTACCGCATCCGGGGTTTTAAATATTGCTATTAATAGTTCAAAATCTAGCTCACCAAATAAGGTCAGCGATCCTGTTTTTATGAATTCCTAGTTTTCAATTTCCTTTATTTTATTAGTGAAATGAAGTTTCAACTTTGATTCTATGATAGATTTATATTATGATTAGAAACTAGCTCAGGATATAGAAATTCCGGGAAGGATAATCCTTCCCAGAATTTATAGAAGTACCGAAAACACAATATCAAATTATTTAATGTTGAGAATCAAAGGTCCTATCATCTAGCTAGTATAAATCATGTTTACGGCACAAATAATTGTTTGGTGGATATTCTAGGTTCACTGAAACAAAGATTTGGAAGGTACGTGCTGAATTGGTCTGTGTCCGGCCGGTGTAGGGCCTAACTATTTTTCCTAAAGTCACTTTTTTGTGCTCAGTTGGTAAGTGTTTGTTTTCTGTCTTTTGATGTATTTGCATGTAGCAGAGACGAGGATGTTGAGATGGATGTGTGGAGTTACAAGAATAGACTTATATAGGTACATTAGGGGAAGATTGAAAGTGGCGCCTGTTACAGAAAAAAAGTAAAGGGAACCGTCTGTCTTGGTATGGATATGAGATGAAGAGGGATGACACTCCTAATGTGTGTGTAATTAAAAGAGTGATGGGTATGAATGTTGATGGTTGGAGAGGAAGAGGAAGGCAAAGAAAAAGATGGATGATTTGTCGCAAGAATGACTTGAAATCGAGTATTTCAATCGACAAATTGAGGTCAGTTACATAATGTTATGTATTACTGATACAACATTAAAAATGATATACGTTTAGCTTCTTTTTATTTCTTGACAGCTATAACCTTAGGGTCTTCAAATCAAGAGTGAACAGGTTACTTCTAGGCAAGTGTGCTTCACCGTCGACCACATCTTCGCTTACCATCAGGCGAGATAGCGGTCAAACGCGAACCTATCTTCAAATGAATAAAAAAAGTAGCTAGGTAAATTTAAAAACTTTTTCAAAAAAAAATGTGACCGCCTTCAAAAACAACCACAAAAAAGGGTAAAATAACCTACAAAACTTTTCTTTCGGAAGTCGGTGACTTTTTTTATTAATTTCATTGTTCAAAGAAAAGTTTTGTAGGTTATTTTACCCTTTTTTGTGGTTGTTTTTGAAGGCGGTCACATTTTTTTTTGAAATAGTTTTTATTTTACTCTTTTTAGTTTAAATATTCAACCTTCAGCACTAGAATTTAGTAATTCGTTGCACCGGTAATAACATCGTTAACATCTCTTTCATTCATTCCTTATCTCAAAAACTGCTGAACCGTATTTGATGAAATTTGCAGTATTCCCTAAGTTGAACGATACCTAGTACAACAGAAAAAGAATTACTTAAATCGGACTTGTAGTTCCGGAGATATGCGAACACAAGCATAATTTTCTTACTTGAGGTGTTGTACCTTCCATCATCAGCTCAGCTACATGAGATGATGATTTCCATACGCAAGTACTTGAATTACATCATAAGATTTGCGAAAAACTATGTGTCAGCCAATAAAATTTGAGGGTTGCCCTCGATTTCTCCAAGTTCCGATCATCAGATCCTGAAACGGTGACAATGGGACCACACGGGAAGCACCAGCTTTCGAATAAAAAAAGAATCATGAAAATCGGTTCACCCAGTCGCAAGTTATGAGGTAACAAACATAAAAAAAAAAAATACAGTCGAATTGATAACCTCCTCCTTTTTTTGAAGTCGGTTAAAAATAAGGCTGCTGCTACTTCGGATTTTTATTTGATCTTAATAAATATGATTTTAAAATCGAAAATAAGACATTTGCATTTGAAAAGAGACTAATTTTACAGACAACATTAAAAATTTATAAAATTAGAAAGTTTCCGTGCACAAATTATAAGCGTACCCCTAAATTAGAGTTCCGTAAACTGGAAATAGGACTTAATGTATTTAATTATTCAGTCTGTCTATCAAAGTGTCGGGAGTGACAATGAAGAAGGGAGACCTTGGAATGTTCTAGAGATATTTAAACTGAACTGCATTGTTGAGTTTGCTGAATAAAATGATGTAATTAAGTATAAGAAGTATCCCTATCAAACATACAGTATATTATTGTCTGGGCATGTTGCTAGCTGAAGCTACACAGGCCAAGTCATAGGCCGTCTGGGCATGTTGCTAGCTGAAGCTACACAGGCCATGTCATAGGCTGTCTGGGCATGTTGCTAGCTGAGGCTACACAGGCCATGTCATAGGCCGTCTGGGCATGTTGCTAGCTGAAGCTACACAGGCCATGTCATAGGCTGTCTGGCATGTTGCTAGCTGAGGCTACACAGGCCATGTCATAGGCTGTCTGGGCATGTTGCTAGCTGAAGCTACACAGGCCATGTCATAGGCTGTCTGGGCATGTTGCTAGCTGAAGCTACACAGGCCATGTCATAGGCTGTCTTGACATGTTGCTAGCTGAAGCTACACAGGCCATGTCATAGGCTGTCTGGGCATGTTGCTAGCTGGGGCTACACAGGCCATTTCATAGGCTGTCTGGGCATGTTGCTAGCTGAGGCTACACAGGCCATGTCACAGGCTGTCTGGGCATGTTGCTAGCTGAAGTTACACAGGCCATGTCATAGGCTGTCTGGGCATGTTGCTAGCTGAGGCTACACAGGCCATGTCATAGGCTGTCTGGGCATGTTGCTAGCTGAAGCTACACAGGCCATGTCATAGGCTGTCTGGGCATGTTGCTAGCTGAGGCTACACAGGCCATGTCATAGGCTGTCTGGGCATGTTGCTAGCTGAAGCTACACAGGCCAAGTCATAGGCTGTCTGGGCATGTTGCTAGCTGAAGCTACACAGGCCATGTCATAGGCTGTCTTGACATGTTGCTAGCTGAAGCTACACAGGCCATGTCATAGGCTGTCTGGGCATGTTGCTAGCTGAAGCTACACAGGCCATGTCAAAGGCTGTCTGGTCATGTTGCTAGCTGAAGCTACACAGGCCATGTCATTTCAGTCAGTATGTGTCTGACAGTCCCTCACGTTCCTTCCTTAGTGTCGCGTGTCCTATATCAAATAAATATTTTTCTATTCTATTCTATTCTATTCTATTCTATTAGTGGAAGGACTCATAAATAATTTTACCCAAAAAATGGTACCTATTTGATGAAATAAACATAAATCTATACACAACATTTTATAAACTGTGGTAACAAATCTAAATAATATTCACCTCGCAACGTAAACGTGAAACGTAAATGAGATTTACTCCCTTAGTAAGTGGCCAGGTCAGGAGATATCATGATTTATGCGACAATTAATTTTGTAACTGTTATAAAGGGCGGGACCTGATACTTATAACACTTTCAGGGGATTCCTCTACCTGATTCATTTGAATTGTGGTTGTAAAGACACGGAATACCAATAAAGGATGATTTTGGGATAAGGGAATGTTATTTATTTGATTTGGTTTTGGGATTGGAATGGTCATAACGGATGCAGTATAAACAAACAAAGAAGCATCATAGATACCTGGAACGATTTCACGAGTACTATTAATAAACACTAGTCTTTTCTCGTGGCTTCGCTTGCATGAATTTGAAATGACAATAAATTCTGTGACATGTGGTGACAGTGAATGTGTGCGGACAACTTATATACTTATAACCACTTGCACGCAATTGCTTTTTTATCTGGAATCCAGTACCCTTAGCACGAATTTTCACTCTTTTACTTTACAATATTTACAGCGTTTCTTGTATAACCCGGTTCATTGAAGAAAGGATTCTTGCGCCGGCTTATCGTGTTTTCTCGCTCGCACACTAGTGCCGTCTATACTCACTCCAGCGAGTAGCGTTAGCAGAACAAAAATTTAGTCTTGATGTCTTGACGCGCTCAGTGATCTTTTTTAAGAATGTGTACCACAGTTTTGTTATTTTACCGCTGTTACCTGTTAATTATTGTTGTTTTAATTTTGTTTTATTATTAAGTTAAGTTTGAGAAATTATTGTGATCCAGTCTTGTTTTTATTACTTAAAAAAAAAACTTTAATTTGAAATCTTATATGCTGACTGTACTATCTGTCAACGCAAGTTCAAGTCGCCATTTTAGAATCCGTTCTTCAATGCTCCGGCTTATATGAAAAAATGGAACAGAGCCTCTGGTGCGCGAAACCGGAACTAATTCCTTGAAAAATGTCAACTTGAAATTGACAATGTTCCAGTTTACTTTACGTCTCAAATACTGAAAATTCGTGCCAAGGGTGCTATTTTTGCGGGTACCCGTACGGGATGCCTATTTCCAAAGCCTATACTATTTCAGTCACGAGTCAGACTATAATCGATTAGCTTTTGTTTGTGCATATTTCTCAACAAAACCTAATCTATCTCAGTAAAAAACTTGACTCAAATAGATTAGCTTTTTGTTTTGATATTTTCAAAGAAAATGCACGTACAAAACCTAGTTCTATATAATTCATGTCACTCGAATAGCTAGACTTTCGGCGAGTTATTTTTAAACATTACGTACGAACAAAACCTTGTCGAGTAGAGGCTCACTAGCTATATGAGTAAATTTACCTCGGAATTTAACTTTTCTTAAATTTTGTAGTACTTGAATATCGCAAATACAACTATGGGCACCCCGACTCGGACAGGTTAGGTTAGAAGGGGATGGCGGGGTCTGAAAGACCCCGCCATCCCCTTCGTGGTTATTTTTTTTAAACCACCCGGAAGTAGGAGCACCGCGGAGCGGTGTTCCGTCGACGATTTCAACATTTTACTTAGTTTAGTGAAATGACATGATCTCTGACTTTATATTAGTATTTTTGTCATAATTATCACTAGATACTTTTCTTGATAATTGGATTTCGTGAAATCCCTGATTTCCTCATTTCACTGCGACATGCATAAACAAAACATCGTCTTTTTTTAGAGTTTGAATCGTGCGTGACTAAAATGGTACTAGATTTTGTCCGTGCATTTTCTTTGAAAATATCAAAACCAAAAGTTAATCTATTTGAGTCAAGTTTTTTACTGAGATAGATTAGGTTTTGTTGAGAAATATGCACAAACAAAAGCTAATCGAGTAGAGTCCGACTCGTGACTGAAATAGTATAGGTTTTGGAAATACGCGTACGGGATAACGTATATCCGCGGTTTATCTTTATTAATATCACGGTTAGCGCAGTGGCTGAGCGATTGGACTGCAGCGCTACGTGTCGTTAGTTCGATTCCTGCACGGAGCTAATATTTGTTTGATCTACAAGTACTTGTTTCGGGTCTGGGCGTTTGTGTACGTGGCTTTATGTGTTTGTAAACGCACCCACGATACAGTACCCTTAGCACGAATTTTTACTCTTTTACTTTACAGCATCTTTCCAGTATTTACAGCGTTTCTTGTATGAAAAAATGGAACAGCGCCTCTGGTGTGCAAAGAGGGAACTAATTTTTTCCTTGAAAATGATCAATTTGAAATTGTCAAAGTACCAGTTTACTTTACGTCTCAAATACTGAATATTCGTGCTAAGGGTACAGGAAGAAAACCATATAACAGTGCGCGGCAAAAAAAACAACCCTTTTGCATCCATATTATAAATTAATTTTATTATCTTACCTAGTAACTTGGCAGACTGATTTTACTCATATTATTGTCCAAGAACTCATAAAATGCCACCACATACAAAACGCGTAACTCCAAACCACACTTGGGGTGGTACCTAGGTGTACATACGTACATAGTAATTTGTCTCCCATTTACAGTCTCTGAAGCGGTTGCATAAATTTGCACCAGACGACGGTAGTGCCGTTCACAATGAGCTTTTAATGTGCTCTGATGTGGTATACATTCGCCGCTGTTTATTAGTATACATGAGCATGGATATTGATTAGATAGATTTAGGGCTTGTGGGTCTTCAGCTGCGTATTTTAGAAGTTTGTTATAGCTAACATAAACTAAACTTTATATAAACTCAAGTTATTATAGGCAATCCCCTGGCTGGAGGCCTTAGAGTCATCTTTGGCAACCACAGGAAAGTCCGGTTAAGGAGCTCACAAGGCTCTTAAAGGTTGACATGCGAGATGCCAGTATCAAAAAAAACCGGCCAAATGCGTGTCGGGCCACGCACAGTGTAGGGTTCCGTAGTTGCCCATCAAAATACTTATGAAAACTAACTAAACTGATTCGCTGAATGTAATTTTAAAAAGAAGAATTTTCAAAATCGGTCCGAGTCTTTGAGAAATCAGGGAAAATACATAAGAAAAAAGATTACGACGAATTTAGAACCAACCTCCTCCTTTTTTTGAAGTTAGTTAAATAGTTGACGATAAAAACCTACCTATCCCCAAAAAAACATACCGTAAAAACATATCTAATAAAGACGTAAAAATAAAGTTGACAAACTTACATTTGCAGTTGATCTATTGTTTCTCCGATACATTTTGTTTAAGAAAACATATTACCCAAGTACATTTTATAAGTTGGTCGACTATTACTCGTAAAGTTGTAAAGCCTACTTAGTCATGATAATTTTCTTTTAAACTTCGTTATATGTACTACTGTTGTGAATTTTTTCACACCCCCAAACATAACCGTTTAGCTGGTAGAGGGGGGGGACACTCGAATCGAGCAAAATTTAGCACTTTAAAGCTTAATATTTCTCAAACGAATTTTTTTATCAAAAAATTGTTGATGGAAACTATCATTATTTTTTAAAGGCCTATTTAATGATACCCCACACTAAGGGGTACGCGAGAAAAAAAAAATCCTCACTTTACGTGTAAGTACAGGAGGTACCCTAAAAAAAAATATTTTACTAGATTTTATTTTACCACTTTTTCGGCACAACAAATCCGTATATTCACACCAAATTACAGCTCTCTAGTACTGTGCGTCTCTGAGCTAAACTGCGGACAGACGGACGGACGGACGGACGGACATGGCGAAACTATAAGGGTTCCTTGTTGACTACGGAACCCTAAAAAATGTTATAGGCAATACTAAGAGAAAATTAGTCTAAATCTAAATATTTTTTAGCTAATCTTGAACTATCAACCGTGCGATAACGAATGCTGGTGTAATACCTTTACTTTCTCTCCTATCAAGTATTATGCAAAAAAGACTACGTCCTTTCTATAGCAGAGACCCTAGCATGAATTCTACGTTTTTGGCCGTACTTGAAGTACAGTGAAGTAAATTGTTTGGAAAATTAAAAAGCGTATTTATATATACCAATCACAGCTGTCAGTCCCTGTAACTTTGACGTCTCAAAAACGTGAACACCCGTGGTAAGCCTCTGTGCCTATTTGGTGTTATTTGTTACTTCTCTAGCTTGATAGTAGTAATTATGGTTATTCGACTCCTCCGCTATTCTTAATGGTTAATTTTATTTGAGAATTAAAGAAAGTTGCATAACTTCTTTGGGACTGAAACGAGTTTCATTGTATCGGCGCTTTTCTGATGTTCACTTTTGTTGATTCTGGCTTTCAGGAGTTACAGTGATTTGAGCATAGAGTGTCGGATTTCCCAAAAAGAAAAAGGTGTTATAAAAGGTGCACTTTCTAAGTCATAAAACAAAACTAGAAACAAGCTTTTACTTGCAAAAAAACATGTTATATAAACACTGAACATTTTACAACCCTCCGTTTTCCCCTACCTCAAAGAAACCTTGATTACAGATCCCAACAAAAATATGAAGTAACAAAATCTTTGTCTTTTAAAATTCGCACTCAGTGCTATCTATCATAACCACCCTCCCTTTGACTTGTTCCCCTATAAAAAATAAACTGTCATTTCAAGAGGGTGCATTTTTCCTTCGTGGTATTTTTTTTGCTTTTAAAATTTCTCTATGGCAGCTGTTTATTTTTTTTTAACTATGTTTTTGTAGCCTTAGGTAATGGTTAAAGGTGTACGTCATCATTTTTCGTGTTTAGATTTTTTTAGGATGGAAATAAAGTCGGTTTTATGGTGGTGAAATCTGGCATTAAACATTTTTATGTTTAGTACAGTAGTTAAGTATCTAATTGTAGATGTGGATTGTAATAAAGGTGCTAAAATCATCAAATGGTGGAGCTGTCAGACTCTTTTTACTCAAAATGTACCTTGTTCTTTCGTTTGCCTCTCGAGTCCAAGTGTGGTCCTGCTGTTGTCCTTTTTAGACAATCATGAGATGCAATATTTAAAGTCCTCTAACTCAGTGTTTCCCAACCTGTGGTCCGCGGACCCCTGGGGGTCCGCGAATATATGTATGGAGGTCCGCGGTGTCATCTCTGGACCATACATAAATGCTAATGTCTCGTAATCGCTACGCTTAGTTAGCACGGCGAACGTGCGCCAACGTGACCGAGACTGAATGAAGGATGTGAGTGAAATAAGTGCGTGCGTATAATACAAAAAACAAATACAGAAACAGATTACAAGTCGAATTTGATTTGAAATTACAATTAAATTTTTATTTTATTAAGGGGGTCCGTGAAAACTGTGCTTGATTTCCTAGGGGTCCGTGGCTGAAAAAGGTTGGGAAACGCTGCTCTAACTCATAATAGGAATTGTGCGTCCTCTGTAGTTCGTGATAGTTTGAAAAGTACCATCACAATATTTCAAACATTTTATGCCGATTAACGCTTAGAGCGAAATTACAAAGCTTTTTTTGCGATAGCTTGGTTGTTTAAAAAGTCTGCTGTATTGAATCAGAAGGTTGTAGAGTTAAGTCCCGTTCGCAGACTACTGTCCACAAAAAAGCTTTCTTTACAATGTTTTCAGGCATAATTTTAAGTCTTATCTAAATCAGTATACAGAATACTTAATGGTACTATGAACTCAATAGTATTTAATGATATACTAAGTACTCAGTATCGGACGAAGACGCTGGCAAGTGCTAGTAACTACATAAAACATTCCGTAGATAGGACGTCCGTCACACCGTAAGGCACCTTTCACACGGTCCATAACGATGAGCAAACGAGCTCTTTTTGTCGCCATAACAAGTTTTAGCAAGTCACCGACATGAAAAGCTGAGAAAAATGTAAGAGTTTGAATTATGTTGGCGTTTGTGTCAACTACGTGGTTTAAGTACACTTGATGGCGTTTAAGTCAAGTGTAGTGAATTGAAAAGGTTGCGAGCTTAGAAGGGTTATTTTATTCGGTAAGTACAGGTTTAAATAATACTTATTATTATGTAGCTGAAGAGTTTGTTTGTTTGGTTGAACGCGCTAGTCTCAGAAAATACATCAAAATCATTATCTTATTTTAGAAGTTACAGGGGGGGGGACATTTTACCACTTTGAAAGTGTCTCTCGCGCAAACTGTTCAGTTTATAAAATAATGATGTTAGTAACCTCAATATCATTTTTTAAGACCTATTCATAGATACCCCACAATATGTGTGGGGTATCTATGAATAGGTCTAGGGTCAGGTGAAACATTTTTTGAGTTTCTATTATAAGTTTAGGGAGTTAAAAATTAGTTTATGTTTTATTTTTCTGTGAAAATCCTATTGCGATTCACATAATACATCTGCTTACCAAGTTTCAACAGGATATTTCTTAAACATTCGTCAAAAAGTGGCTGTGACATACGGACGGACAGACAGACATGACGAATCTATAAGGGTTCCGTTTTTTGCCATTTGGCTACGGAACCCTAAAAATCTGTGCCATACAGTCCATTTATCGAGGAAGGCTATATAGGCTATACAAATTCACGCTACGGACAACAGGAGCCATGCAGTCGTGAAAGAATCAAAGTTTTGAAGACATGTGACATCTACCAGCACTGGGCCGGCGGGCGTGGTGGATTATGGCCCACATATTTAGACAGAGAGGAGGCCTGTGTCCCAGCAGTCGCGTATAGACATTCCTGTAGCTCTTTCACTATCGAAGTTACCAGCAAGTTTGTGGACATTTTTTATGTGTCCTCATGGGCCTATGTGAAATAAAAACATTTGATTTTGACATCATAGAAAATCTTGTTATTTAAACAAGCTTTTCACTGATGTCAGGCTGTTTCGGAGAGAAACTGAAACAAAATGCTTCTTTTTTGGTATTTGTAATAAAAACTGTATATTGGAATGTCATTTTACATAATTATATGTATTTAATAAGAAGCTTTCCCTTGACTTTAAAACACGTTAACGTACGTATGTCTATTTATTTACATACATTTTCGTGTAAGGCCTCTAATGACATGTAAACAATAAACCAATCGAGAACATTTAATAAATTTAGCCGAAAACCCGAACTAACGAACGAAAGGCCTTATCTCGCTGTCTCTAATTAACACCTATGTATTTTACCCAAACGAAAGATATTTACAAACTTACACTTAAACACTGAGAAAACTGAAAATGAACTTTATATTAACGACCCAAGGTGCTATCAAAGTGCAAAGTTAACCTGGTAAATTTCCATCCCTTGTCACAGTGGGTAGGTATAAATTAATTAGTTTTCTGAAGCCTTTCCGGTGAAGGATTTTGTGTTATTTTTAGTTTAATTATTTTTAATACGGTTATGATTATTGAATAGGCCTTTTAAATTGAACTAACAGTCAAACTTTTTCTGTAAGGTTTCTTTTAGACTTTTCATGTAATAAATAATACCATGGTTGTTATTACATTAAGTATTTCCATTGAGTTCAACTTATTATACAGAACTGGTAAAGTCCGCAGCAAAGTAGGTACACTTAATTCTTTTTATTCCTGTCGGTCTAGTGGTTAGTGACCCTGACTGCTATGCTGCAGATCGTGGGTTCGATTCCCACAAAGGACAAATGTTTGTGTGATGAGCACGATTATTTGTTCTGTGTCTGGGTTTAATTTATCTATAGTATTTATTTATATAGAAATATAATTATTTTATCAGTTGTCTAGTACCCATAACACAAGCCCTTCTTAGCTTGGGACTAGATGGCGTTGTGTGATAGTTGTGGAATATTATTATTTATTATAATATTTATTTATATTGCGGAACGCGTGTTTAACATTCAAGCCTAAACCAAACTACACGTAAACACAATTAATCTACAGGCTGTTCAATATATCTGCACGCCACAGATGCCGAATGTATCCTTCCGCTGAATTTGACAGTGCGTATGCGGTCAAACCACACAATATTATATCATAAATCCTGAACATAGTCGCATAATATAGGCTTTACAGTTACTTGTGCAGAAAATATTGCTCTGCACCAAACAGGTTTTTTTTACCGTGGTAAAATCATCGAATTAGTGATTTCACCCTGGGTGGAGCGGTAGGGCCTTATTTTACATGATAACATTCGTACGGTCTTTGACTGCTGGCCTTTTAGAGGGACTAAGAGTCACTCAACGAGCAATGGAAAGAGCTATGCTCGAAGTTTCTTTGCGGGATAAAATCCGGAACATAATTATTATATATTTCTACAGTTTTATTATATGTATAGATTATATTCGGCGAAGAACTAGAGTCATCGACATAGCTCATAAAATTTGCAAGTTGAAGTGGCAATGGGCAGGCTACATCGCTCGTAGAACTGACAACCGATGGGGAAAAAAAGTTCTCGAGTGGCGACCACGGACCGGAAAACGCAACGTAGGCAGGCCTCCCACTAGGTGGACCAACGACATCGTGAGGGTCGCGGGCAGCCGATGGATGCAAGTCGCGAATTGGCGTTCGGCGTGGTGGTCTAAGGGGGAGGCTTATGTTCAGCAGTGGACGTCTTCCGGCTGATGATGATGAACATTCGTGCAACTACAGAGACAAAGATTTGGAAGAAACCCACGTGCCGAATTGGTCTGTGACTGATGAGGGTCCTTACGATTTTTGCTGAAGTCACTGTTTTGAAGTGTTTTTATCATGGTAAATCATTATATGAGTCCTCCCACCCAGGGCAGGACTGGAGGGATTTTCAGACTTATACTGACTAAAATCAACGGTGTCCTCCAATAGCCTTTTACGTTCCGGGGTCACGGTTACCTGACAAGACAATCCATCGACCCGGAAGCGGAAGGCGTTGAAGACTCCTACTGACTAAAATGAAACGTGTTCTTCCAATTGTCCTTTACGTTCTATGGTCACAGTAACCTGCATAGACGGTTCCGCGACCCCGGCTGTTTACAGGTGGAGGCTCGGTGCAGTATTGCTGGAGGTGGACCGCTAAAGAGGTTAGGAGAGCCTTAGGATACCACCACAGTGAGTTTATAACCATGTTTGGTAGGTAAGGTTATTCTTATCTTTTGACCGACTTCAAATATAAAGAGGTTTTTAAATCGGTCGGGTATGTTATGTATTTACCGATTACTCCGGTATTTCTGGTACAATTAGTGTGATTTTTTTTTTTGTTCGATGCAGTTTACATGCCATTTAGTTCTATTAAAATTTCATTCAGATTGGTTTAGTAGTTTTGGTTTAAGCATTTTTCACTTGTTTTGTACTTGGGCGAAGGTTTGGATTACAAAATTCTAGTGCACAATTCACATTGTAAAATAAAATATCTGGTTGACCGAGCTTCGCTCGGTTTTTAAAAGCGTTATATTTGATCGAAACTTAAGCTTTTATCGCACCTGGGACCTTGTTTAGTCGATGAATTGAGCGAAAAACCCCTAATCTGTAACTTTCATGAAAATCCTTGGAGCCGTTTCCGAGATCCTGATTATATATAAATATACAAGAATTGCTCGTTTAAAGATATTAGATATGTGTTTGGCGGGAATTTTGGTTCAATATTTAAACTAAAAGGGGTAAAATGAAATAAAAATTGTTGTGGTTTTTGATATCGGTTTTGTTTTATTCATAACTATTGTCGCAAATACTTTATCGGAGTTCAACTGTAGGTAATACCTAATTTGTTGTATTTTTTCCAACCATTCTATCTATTAAAACAAATGGCTATGCAGTTCAATTTAAATCCAATTCTCTTCCACACAAGCTTCATTTCTGATTACGCTACAACATATCCTGTTTTCCCAGTAAACCCCGTGCTGATCGCTAAGCTCCAGCAATATACTAAGATAATATTCTGTCACTGTTGCTGTACACACATCAACAATCAAGATAGATAAAACTAGTATAAGTTCGACTATCACTGTGCGGGAAGATGGTGCAAAGTGAGGCCAAGGTATACTGGTTTTTGTATAGCTTGATCTGTAGCTGGGTGTACTATGGTAACAGATCATAGCCAAGCAATATCCTGTTGCAGATTGTTTGCTGTGCCCCATCATCTTCACTCTACTGCACTTAAGATTGTGATGGCGGACAAATTTATTGACTCACTATTACAAGTCCGAAAAATTGGATGTTTTTTATAGTGACGGGTCTTTATCGCCAAATCCGTCAAGCCATTCGGACGTGATTGAGTAACAAACATCTGTATCCACCCTTAATTCCTGACAGGTTCGAGGGACTAACGGGTAACCGTGGTCCCGGAATGAAAAAGGCTATTGAAGGACACCGTGGTTTTTAGTCAGTACACGTCTGACAGTCCCTCGTATCCCGTCCTGCGCTGAGTTCCGAGGACTCATTTGACGATTTTATCTCTTATAGGCGCTCTCTCACCGCGAGCATTAACCTGTAATATAAGTATAACACAAAAATGATCTATTGTCTTCGAATGTTCGAATCTGTAACGTTACATTACAGGTGAATGCTCGCGGTGAGGGAGCGCCTTAAAAAAATTGTCTTTCAAGTCAAAATAAAACACGTTCGACGAATAACTAAAGATGAAACGATATTAATTAAAATTAAAAATATTTCCGACATTATTATTTAACACGTACAAAATAAATTCCACAAAATCACAAGCACGGCTTGTTTTCTAAAAATTCTTTTAACAAAAGCTATAGAATATTTACGGCCGCCAGTGTATCAGGCCATAATTCGAGTGTGCAAGCATCAAATACGGCCAAGCTATTATGAGCCTTCCTAGTAAGACTTAATTAAAATTGTGTTCTATATTGCCAACGGGAAAATTATTCCATTATGCTTAAAGTTCAAAATGCTGTGTTTATGAAAAGAAATTTCATGTAAGTAAATTACCTACTTTGAAGCCGTGGTTTAAATGTATAGTTTGTTATAGGTAGGTTTTTTAATGAGGGGAAGTTTAATTTTGTGCTTGCAAGCTTGGTTTGGCTCGTGGCTAAATAATTACAGGCGCTCAGGCCGGTCTTCCGGGTTAAGCCGCGCTTGCCGAGGTTGGTCTGTGGATGGGTGACCATCTATCATAGCGTGTTTCCCACATGCCTCGGAAAACACGGAAAGCCGTTGGTTCTGGCTGTCATTTGTAAATCTTTGACAATCGTTACTGTTAGTCAGAAGCTCTAAAAGTCTGACAACCAGTCTTACTATGGAGTATCGTATTACCCAGTTACTGGGTTGTGGATAGGCAGTCGCGCCATAAAAAATACTGATAGCATCTGGTTCGACTTTAAGCCGACCCCAATATAGTTGGGAAAAAGCTAGGCTAGGTTGAACCACATCTGGCAGCACAGACTGACACAGACACAGACAGAAAGCATAATGCGATAGCACGCGGTGGAATCCTCGAGCCGGCCGCATTGTCTCGGTCTAGCAAATGGCAGTTCTAAGCGACAGAAAGAGAAAGGGCGACGGACTAAGGCGATTCCGTGCTGCCAGATGTAGCTCAAACCTTATACTTCAAGTATTACGCTGTACGGCCAAATGCGAAAAGTTCATACTACGGCATTGATAGGGCCTCTGTTTACTTTATAGCCAAATAAAAGTCGGTCTGAAAATGAAAATTCGAGTATTGTTCTAGAATTTTCTCTTATTTCAGTAATTGATCGATGACAGGTTTCAGAATACACTGATTTCATGTTTCAGCTATTTTCTTTTATAGTAATTTTGTACCTACGTACATTCAGCATCGAAAAGATGTAAACAACGATAATATATATTTTTTTTATTATGTATATTGATTTGGTATATTGATATTGATTTGAATGATATGAAAGAAAAAGGAGTAAATGATACTGTGACGTCTGATAGGGGAGAATGGAAGAAGAAAACATGTTGCGCCGACCCCAAGTAGAATGGGATAAGGGCAGGAAGAAGAAGATATTGATTTGGCTCGCGAGGTTGTGCCGATAGTCGTGTCGGTCCATGGTTTAATTGCCAAGAGCCTCAACCAACAACTCTTAGGAAGCTCTCGTTAGGTAGCTGGTTCAAGCGCCTGATTCAGAAAGCAGTTCTTCTGGACACGGCGCCCATAATTAGAAGGTTCCTTTCTCTGGAACCCTGACTTTCGGTTGCTTGAACCGTGTTTCCGATACCGGTGGGCCACTATTATTTACATTTTTAAACTTTTATTTTCTTGTTTTTGTAAACATATTTAAAAATATAAATAATAATTAAAGGATAATGGATAATGTTTTATACAAAATAAAATGTGTAGATATTAATTACGTTTTGTGACTATTATTCATTGTAGTATTTATATTCGTTCGAGATTCTTTGTTTTATTTATGAGTTCTCTCTATTATTCATTAAACACGGGTCCTTCATTATAAAATCTTTAAACGAGCAATTCTTGTATTATTTATTTATATTAATAATCAGGATATCGGACACGGCTCCAAGGATTTTCATGAAAGTTACAGATTAGAAGTTTTTTTGGCTCAAGGAATCGATTTATTATTATATTAATAAGTGATATCAATGAATAAAAGATTATAACTATTTAAACAAAATAAAATGTGTAATAATTAAGTTTTGGGACTATAAATTCAAACAATATTAAGGGACATTCATTATAGTTTATATTTGATCGAGATCCTTTGTTTTATTTTTGAGTTTATTTCTATTATTATTCATTTAAACACAGGTCCTTTGTGAAAATTAAATGAGTTCATGCCAATGTACACATCTCTTTGAGGCTGACTGTACCTTGATTTTTGATGATAATAATAGGACAGATATCTCATTTATCATCGTCTGCCTAAGGATTTTTCTAGCTATGTTGGGGTGACATCCAGTCAGCATTTTAATGGAACGACTGCTTAAATCTATAACCCAGTTAGTTAAACACGACGCTTTTTGGAAGTACTGGTTTTTGTGTTTTTCAACTTTGCTCTTTGCTAATTATTTTTAAATATCCTGAATCGTGAATGTGTTTACAAAAAAATTAAATTCACACAAACAAATAGTTGTTCCGGGTCTGCTACCTGTCCCTCATTACAGAGCTAATTTAATGTTTTAGTTTAACGTTACTAAAAAACAAGTCAAGTGCGGAACGGACTTGGTCTCGAAAGGTTGAATTCTTTTTTTCCTGTTTTTTAGTATTTACATAAAGCGATAACAGAAAAACGTCATTTGTGAAAATATCAACTGTCTAATGGCTGCTACACCTTACGATAAATCGTTGCGATTAGTCGAAAATCGAACAAACTGTACAGTTTTTCTCATACACACTTGTCAATTTATCGTTGCAGTTTGAACTGTACCGCCCAATCGTTACGATTTATCGTAAGGTGTGTAGCAGCCATAACGATGACGGTTCATTGGTATCTTGGTTAGATGAACAGACGTATAGATAAACAGACGGATATCAGAGTCCCGTTTTAATCTTTGGATGCAGAAATTTGAAAACAAACTATCTTCTATAAAAACTACATTTTCTATTAATAGTCCGGTCAATTTAGACCAAAAAATGAGAGTGAAGTTACATAAAGTCCCAGCAAGCTGAATTTCAGTGAAATTGTTCAAAACATAATTATAAACAATGTCTAGAAGTTCCCCATCATTCCCTTGTAAGGAAAAAAATATATTCGAGGTCAAAGGTAAAAAAAATGAGTTTTTCGCGATTTTCAGCAGAACGGTAAGTTTTATCATAAAAGTACCTCAGACAAAAATTGTAGATCATAAAATTATCTATAAAAATGTATTACTTTTTTTCTTACGAGCCACCGTTTCTGGAAATAACGATTCAAAAAGTTATAAAAGTTGTTATCGTCATAATATGCACACGTTTCCACGCCACCTATGAGTCTGTCCTTAACCTCAGTTGCTGCTCACCAACATCTTTTTTTCTTTCGAGTATATTACAAAGTTCAAGTGAAGTGGTTATCAGCTAGACCCTACAGACTGGGGTTGGAAGTTGGTCAACAATATACAGTGTGTCTGGGCACGAGTTAGCGATATTTGAAGAGGATATTCTAGGCTCATTTTCATCGTCAAAAATGCTTAAAAAAAAATTCGTACTCCAAAACTTCGCAAATGGCAGCCATTTCAAATTTTTGATCTGTCGAACTGGGGTGTGTACAATAAAATGCAAATATCTTTGAATCCAAGAGACCTAGATTCATGCTAGTGACTCTACTGTAAAGTTAAATGTTGAGGCATCAAAAACTTACGAAAGTTTTCTAAATTATCATCCTTAGCCAAAAAAACATCCAAACATGAAATTGTACACAAAAATTACTGAATAATTTCACATTTTTAACTCTAGCTCGATGAGTACCCCGGAATTTTGCTAGGGTTTTTGCATTAATTTAAAAGTGTTTGAGTCAGGCTACAAAATGATATCAAAATTATCACTCTACGTTAAGTATCTTATGAGTTATTCTCGATTGAACATCACCCCCTACCTCATTAGGTGCATATTATGACGATAACAACTTTTATAACTTTTTGAATCGTTATATCTCAGAAACGGTGTTTTATAGATAATTTTATGATCTACAATTTTTGTCTGAGGAACTTTATTTAAAATTTACCGTTTTGCTGACAATCAGAAAAACTCATTTTTGCAACCTTCAACAGTGAATAATATTTTTTTCATTACAGGGGAATGATGGGGAACTTCTAGACATTGTTTATAATTATGTTTTGAACAACTTCACAGAAATTCAGCTTGCTGGGACTTTACGTAACTTCGAATGTCTAAATTGACCGGACTATAAGACAATTTTTAAAAATTGAAGGGATGCATTATTTTGACTGTATACAAAGGTAGCATAATCATTAGTCATTTAATTGATGACTTGTATGAAAGATTGGATGAAATATAATCTGTCTCTTAATTAAAATATTGAATTTTTTTTTTTTAATTTAATGTTTAAAATAAGTAGGAGGAGGAGTTCGTGGCTAAATAATTACAGCTGCATAGGCCGATCTTCCGGGTTAAGCCGCGCTTGCTGAGGTTGGTCTGTGGATGGGTGACCATCTGTCATAGCGAGTTTCCTCCGTCCCTCGGAAAGCATGTAAAGCCGTTGGTCCCGGCTGTCATTTGTAGATCTTTGACAGACGATAATGTTAGTCAGAAGCTCTAAAATCTGACAACCAGTCTTACCATGGAGTATCGTATTACCCAGTTACTGGTTTGTGGAGGCGCGAACGCGCGTGAACCCCGCGAAAACCCATCCACATTCTCGTTCGCGCCTGTTCACGGGGGTTCACGGCACTAATTAATGTGGAGCCGCTATAACAGATCGAAATTTAAATACATCCTTTTTTGATCGTGCATCAGAGGAGAGCCTATTTTTCATTAATTAATTGACTTAATAATGTTGACTTACATGATAGCTCTGGGCAGAACAAAATAGATACAATAATACGTTTTAAGACCTACTCTTTAGATACGCGCCAGCTGAAAACCGCTTTATCTTTCCCTGACCCCCGCTTTGTGGTAAGTAGCTGTTTGAATTTAGTCTCCATTGTGTTTCTATAAAGTTAGTCTTTTAGGCTAAATTAAATAGCTTTATTTGAAATGTTAAGTAATCTTGTTAAACGAGTGCTTCTTGTATATTAGGCACGTCTTTAAATTTAACGTTTTTGGAAACGGCTTTATCAGTAACTTTTCGTGTATAAAAATGCATTTTTTACCGGATATAAGCAGTTTTTTCTAGTACCGACTAAAATCTACTGTATTTTTAAATTGACTTTACGGTAACCTGCAACAATGCGCTGGCGACCCGGTTTGGGTCCTTGGTCGTGCGGTGAGCAGCTACCCATAACTCTCCCACCCGCGCCTATGAGAGCCAGAAAATATCGTCGCGCGATGTCCGACGCCATAGAATATGTGGCCATAGGCGTCTCTCGTGACGGCGGGGTCGTGTAGAGGAGGGCGTACTGTCCCACACGCATCCCACCAACTTTTCCGCTAGTATTACTGCTTCGCAGAAGGAGGTGACTGCTTATTTGCCCTAGTCAATAGAGTTTACCACAAATAACTAATGTTCAAATTCATTAACTTGATTTGACTTCGTATTCATTTAAAATTAATAAAATCTTAATAATTCCTCCACATTATTTTTCTAATCTAACCTAAGCACAAACAGTATCGTACCTCCACGCGGCCCATACCTGCAGCGACCACGGACCTTCATTGTGCTAGTGACAAACTACACGAGACGTTTAATAAAAGCAGCCTTGAGAAATGTGCCCTCGTCCAGGCCCCTTTGTAACTCCGCCATTTGTAAAATACGGCGAATAAAATATTTTCTCAACGGCCGGTATGCGTTTGCGTAAACAAAGGTAAAAGGAATTGTTACCGTTCTCTTTTTTAGATATTTTTGACTTGATGAGGATTGTTGTTTAGATTATTGCTTTTTGGTACGACGTTGCTAGGTAATAACAGATTCTTGGAACTTGACGGTGAAGAAAAATGAATGGAGTAAGTATTAAAAACGAGAGAGTCTTAAGCATGTTCTAGACAGATGTAATGCAGTGACCTAAGAAAGGTAATCTTGCTTGATGCCAGCAGGATACCGTGACTGAGTACCCTAGATGTCAATGAATAAGGTGAATTTTTTCAGTAAAAATTTTATAGTCATTTTTGCTGCAAAAGTAAGCTTCGCTTCGCTCAGGTTATTAGCCACTGCCAACTCGTTACATTGATGATTTATAACGACAAATAAAAAGGTGAATGTCTATTACTTCTCTAAATTGGACTTTAACTTCTGCTGATTTAATATCAAAAATACACTCGCAAATATCCCGAAAGTCACACCCACAGCCGCATCAAACTGGCAAAAGCATCAACCGGTAACCACAGAAAGAGGCGCGACAACACTTCAACTCCTGACGTAGTCCCAGAATCCACCCTTTGCTGGGAAGTATTCATACACCCATTAATTGACGCATGAACTGTTCCTTCCCCGCTTCGGTGGAAACTAGGTCGGCTAATATCTGTAGCAGACAATTAAGATGAGGGAATAGATATAGTCTACCTTGTGTCTGGTGGAAGTTGGGAGTTTTTCGGAGGCGGGTTGCTAAAATAATGTTGTTAGGGAAGGATATATGCTTCGGGGTATCTTTTGTTTTTGAAAGTGATGTATTGTTCATAGTTTAATAGTATTCATGGCGTTATATAATCCAAAACGTTATAACTGTTTTGCTGCGAAATTTTAATCAGAATGTATACCTATTTACCCACCGTTGCTTCAGGAGCAGTGGTAACAGTCTAACGAGTTGCAGGCTGTGGCTGAGAGCCCGAGCGAAGCGAGCTGCATTACTTTGTGTAATTTATTTAAAGCGGTGAACGAAAATGTCGTGAAAAAACAAATAGGTAGATATAATAATGAGAGTAACAAGTATCAGTCTATATTGAATTTCCCAATATGAACTATTCTATTTACAGTTCAAAACTATATTTTGTACATTTCCGTTTCCTGAAATGTTTCATTTCATATGAACCTGCTTTGCCATCGTGTCCAGTTTAGATTAGAAGTATTTCTCGGAAACTGAACAAATGGTTTGCGTTATTAGTTTGATAGATTAGTGAGAGTTCAAGGAAACAGTAATTTAGAACCCGTAAATATTAGTAGTAATTTTTACCCGTGGTGCTAGGCAACGCAACTTCTCCCTGTTGTAATGTTCCTTTGTGCCTTTTGGCCATGTTTTGTTTTGTCTCGTGCTTGATATGAATTTTCCGACTCCTTCACTATTATTTCCTGATTAATATCGTTGCAGAATCCAAAATAGCTTATTAATAAGGACAGTGTGGTGAGATTGTACAAAAAAAAAAGGAAATATATAGAACTCAACTCTATGCTAAATTCTTCTTTTACTATAAACAAATGACCTAAAAACGTAATTCACCTTGTAAAAGCACCAACCGCATTCAGAGATCCAGCAGCACGTTTTGGACACAAAACACTCTCAGGTTAACAAACAGGTTCCATTCTTCGCTAATTTCGTGCACACGTAAACGCATTTCGGCGTCCTCATTTCACTTAACGCTGTGAACGATCTAAAATACGTTGCCACACATTCGTTCATGTAAATAGGGGAGACTGGGCCCCACGTTCCGTAATAAATGCAAATTGGCTCGAACTCTCGATTCGCGGGGTAAAAGTTTTCGCCGTACTACCCTAGTGGACCGAGTTTCCCGAATTCACCCTGTTTCTGATACGAATATTTCGTTCGAACTATTAACTAGTGAGGGGTATGAGGGGGTGAAATGAGCCGATTGCCTCTATTGCTTTTTGTTTTGATTTCGCGATAGAGAAGTGACATGGAACGAGTGCGAGTGTTTTGTGTAAGAAATTTTCAGTCACAACAAAACTCCAAGTCTCAACCCGTCAATAAGTTGTTTCTAATCGTGATCACGTGCACATAATCCCGTCCGCCATGAGCCAGTACAAAGGTTGCTAATAGTCATTAGTCGACATCACGCCTGCGGGCACGCCGCCATTTTAATCACGGCTAATAAGCGCGTTCCCCGTAATGGCGGCGAGTTCGACCGTGACAGTGACGGCCAATGAATTTTATTTTTATTGGGTCCGTAAGGATTTTTGGTTGAAGTTAATTGGTGTTTGGATCTGATTGAAGTTTTGGGGTTATTTTTTGGCAGTTATAAGGTATTGTTGGCCTTGATTTTATTTGTTTCTGTGATCTGCAAAACGCAAAGATGTTGTTTTGAAATAAACAGGAAAATTAAGTGGGTTTATCACTTTTAACGGCAGGTTTCATGTCAATTTACTTACATTTCTCGTGAGTCATACAGCTGTCATTAAAAGACACCGCGACGCGCTGGCCGTATACACAGTGTGTATGCGAACTCAAAGGGCATTTTGAAAAGGTGGTGTTTAGTTAGCGAGTCTGTCTGCCAATCCTTTCCGCTCCACAAAAGGAGAGCTCATTTGATTATTTTTATATCCTAAAAAAGTATTAATCATTACCACCAAAGTGTAGTAGTATTCAATTCAGTTATTCTTTTCAAAAATTAAAAGCAGAGTTGTCTACCGGCGTTGTGTATTTATGTATTACATTATTTCTTTCCATCAAAGATCTCGATGGTGAATAAATGAACAATATTTTGGCGTTCACAGCTAATGAGTGGAATTTCATACCGAGTCAACTTAAGAGTAGATAGGTTACCTGGTGAAGATAATTATCTACACAAATCTTTGCTTACCACCAGATGAGATAATGTTCAAACATGAGGCTACCGTTAAATAAAAAAAAATACTATTAAGAACAATTTTTATGTACATTCTAACACAACTATCATCGAATATATAAATGATACACTTCCCAACCAAAATTAATTGAAAAACTATGATAGTTATTTGTATCTACGAGTATATTCGACTCTACACAGACGATATTATTTAACAGCTTCACTTCAGCATCCAAAGCCACACTATCAATATTTATAACACAATAACTTACAAATTGCGCCTTGTACAGCCATAGCCAATGTTGACAGGGGCAAAGCTCAACAATTTCTAGTTTGAATCTCCATACAAATCATGGAACTGGCAACGTCAATACATTTGTGGGGCTCGGGGCTATTCTATGTTCGATGCATTCTATTTGTGTGGTATCGTGAAGCGTGAACATGCATCAGGCGTTTGTGTATGGGATCAACAATGTTGACTATGTTTTTGGGATGAATTTTTGGTGTTAAGATAAAAAATAAATTAATATTTTATGAGAAAGAAGTTTTGTTTCTTTGTATGTTACATTGTCACGTCCAAACCGCTGAAAGGATCCTGAAATTTTGCATAAAGTAATCAGGTGTACCTGTACAGAAATGGACCTGAAAATAGTACTGTTTTAGGGAAAAACAACAACAAGCTATTAACTTTAAATTCTAAATTATTAGTAGAATGAAGCCGCGAGCTGAAGATAATTGAAGATATTTTTGATAAAGATGATTTTTTGAGGAAAGAAAAATTTCAGATTGAAAGTGGGATTCGAACCCGCGTCTTCTGGATAGCTTCAAACGACGAATAGAGACTTTCAACTTGTAAGTGTGGGTTGCAATGGCCTAGTTGGTTAAGGCGTCTGGAGTACCTGTCCAGAAGACGCGGGTTCGAATCCCACTTGCAATCTGAAATTTTTCTTTCCTCAAAAAATCATCTTTAGTTACGATGCGCGTCGCATGCGTTAATGCGTTTAAAAATAATTAATATTTTTCATAAATTCAAAACTGTACTTTTTATGGAAAAAATTTAGAATATAATCTACTTTCCTTACCGCGAGTGCGACCGATCACATCGTGATATCGCCTAACTGCGCACATTAATGCGATGTAAACGTTACGTGTGCGCAGTGTTGCCAACAACACACACCAGGGTGCTAATACACAATTAACTTTAAATTGTTACTGGGTTTTTACAGTAAGAGTCTAAGTAGAATTTTGCTGACTTAGAAAAGCTTGTTTTTTATCGTGGCAAAATTATCCTCAGGTGGGGACTAAAATCCACGGTGTCTTTCATTAGCCCTTTACATTCCAGGGTCACGGATACCTGATAATAAAACAGTCACGAGACCCCGGCAGGCTTTGGCCCTTTAAGGGTAGCCCCGTCAGATTGCTGAAATCTCTTTGAAGCGCGCGTGGTATAAGCGCTTGCATGATCGGACGGCGCGTTACCATTCCTCACCTTTCTCATGCCTCGTCTACGGTGACCAGAAATCGCAATGCGATGTCCGTTGCCGTGTATGTCTCCAACGGCGGCTGGGTCGTGAGGTGGTCGCTGTCCTCTCCCTATCGCCTGCCTTCTCCTTAGAATGTTGATGTTGAAGAATCTGTTGCTAGCGGATTCACCCATGTGTCATTCGGGAACAAAATTTTCCCATGGGAATATTTAATAATACCAGGATAAGCGATATCTAATGTCAATACTATAACCTACTTCCGTGTAAAACACAGAGATCAGTGTTGCCGTTCTGGCGTAATTAAGTACTTCAGAAGCTTCCACCGAAAGTTTTAACATAGGTGGTCAAACATTTAAAATGACAACCACAAACAGGCACGGAATTACCTGTAAGCCATTTTTTTTTTAAGTTTGTCTCCATAAGGAATGGAGTAACATGTGTGCGTTTTCAAAGAACAAGCGCCTGTTCAGACACGGCGGGAACCGCGCGATTTCAGAATCGCATGGAAATCGCGTGAGTCTTATTTGTATGAGTTATTAAGTAATCGTTCAGACATAACCGCGCGATTCCCGCGCGGGAAACGCGCGGTTCCCGCCGTGTCTGAACAGAGGCTTATTCCCGTTGGATCCCATTTTTGAATCCCACTTGAATATTTTTGCCGTTGGATCCCACAAAAAATTAAAATGTATTCCCGTTGAATCCCACAACAAAAGAAAAACGTTTTATTCCCGTTGAATCCCAAAAACTATTCCCGTTGGATCCCACATGCTTTAAAAAATCTGAATGCGAGTACTTTCAATCACAAAGTTGCTATCATAAAACTAGCTTCTGCTTGCGGCTTCGCCCGCGTCAAGTTCAGGCGTATGGCCCTATGGTCCAGTCTTCATCTGTTCTCTTGAGGAAAGCATGAAACAGGTTTTTTATTTTTTAAATCTTGTTTCTGTGAAAAATAAACTACCTAAAAAAGGGGAAGATTTGTTCTAAGGCTACCTCGTCGCACCGTCTCTCGTTACTGTTATCGTGCGCAGCAGGCATTTAGAGAGATCCTCCCCCCCCTCTGTCACGTGGCATCACAGCGCTTTTCAAATGAACTTCGCTGATCCCGTTGAAAAACGTACCACCTCGTGATTATGCTAGCCTAGTACTTTGGCAGGCCATTTAGAGTTACCTTACCCCCGCGCTGCGTGTCACGTGGCGCCAGAGCGCAAAACATGCCACCTTGTTCTTATGCTAGCCTAGTACTTTTGCTGGTTAGTGACATTCTATCAGTTTTTAAGTAAAGACTGAAACAAGTTCTCAGAATGTGTCTCTGCCATCTTTCTACACACACTGGTGACCGGTCTATGGAAAGCAAATGGTGGCCGGATCTTGTGGAACTTTTTTTTCTAGTAAAATTCTTAAATTAGTTACTCAGAATAAATATCAGTAAAATAACGGTAACAGTTTTCTTCTGATATGTACACATGTTGTCAAAAAGTGGGATTCAACGGGAATTAAAAATGGGATTCATCGGGCTACCTAAAAAATGGGATCCAAAAGTGGGATCCAACGGGAATAATTCTTTTCAAACATAGAAACTCACATACACAAACACCCATACCGATCGAACCCGCGACTCGCTTCGCAGCAATCGATCGCTTAGCCACTGTGCCAACCGTATCGTCCCCTGTGGGAATCGAATATGTAACTTGAGAGTTACATGTTCGATTCCCACAGGGCAGTAGACAGGACAGTATGGCAGTGGCTGAGCGTTGCTGTGCCATGCATAGATTAAGGAACAGTAACATAATTTCCTAAAATAATAAAATACCTCAGTATCACTTTTACATTACTCCAAATATTCTCACCTCGCCAAGTATTATTAACTTCATATTTTAACACCTTTAAACCTGTACTTGAAAGCAACAAGGCAAAAAGGTTTTAAGTACTTAAAGTTAAGAGCGTCGAATTCAAGTAATTTGTTTAGCAAGTTGTTGTAAAAAAGTTGTGTACGCCCGTTGAAACATGCCACGGTATTAATTGAAGTTTTTGTAACTTTAGCCTTTGTAGGTGCGTGACGGGAGGTTTTAGTTTTGACCTATTTTTTTAAACTTTGATGAAGAGTACCTGTAATTCGTAAAGCTGTTTATGAGGTTCACTTGTAACTGTTTAAGGTAAGTGTAGTATATTGACTGCAAAAGATTTATAATTTTATTCAACTTATAAAAAATGTTATCTACGAATGCAGGATTACTTGGGAACACTAAACTACACATACACAAAAAAATTGCTAGAAAGGACCATGGGCAACAATGTATGGAGGTTGCACCATCGCTCAACAGCGATGACACCTATGCCTAATGAAAGCTTTGAGGATGTTATGCATTTCTTATTATGGCAGCTAAGTCGAATTCGAGCTCCAACAAGGTGATTTCGAGCATCGATTTTTCCCTTACCTAACCTAACATGGGACGATATCATATGCCTTCAAATGAAAATGTCAAACTTCAAACGTGTAACATTTGAAGTTTGTCGCTATAGTAAAAGTATATTGTGTCTGCCACACGCTTCGAATGACACCTGTTTCGAATCTTTTAATTATTGATATCGTCCCAGGTTAGGTTAGGTAAGGGAAAATTTTTCTGATGCTCTAAATCACCTTGTTGGCGCTCGAATTCGACTTAGCTGCCATAATAAGAAATGCATAACATCCTCAAAGCTTTTATTTGGCATAGGTTTCATCGCTGTTGAGCGATGGTCCAAGATGACGCAAGGTCCTTTTTTATTCTCCGGGACACGTCGAGCTTAATTGTCTCGGCGCTTTTCTGGTGGTTGCCACTGTTGATTCTGGCTTTCAAGAGTTGCAGTGGTTGGGAATAGTGTGGTGGGTTAGTCCCAAAAAAAAAAAAAGGTCCTTTTAACATAGGCTTAGTTCTTAGTCTTTACTTTTTGTCATTTACAAAATTACTCGTTAGCTCATTTTAATTTTACATCTTATTATTCAATCTAGTTTTAATGTTTTATACCCAAAAATAGTTAATTATGGCATTGAAACTTAGAATTGTTTTCTTTTTGTTTATTTGTCGTCTAATATTGTTGTGTTCTATTCAAATGTTTATTGTAAAGTGATGACCTGAAACACAGGTTTTAATGAACCTAGATCAGGCAGATCGCTACGTTACACATAAATAATTATTATAATTATTTCGCTTGTAATAATTATGTAAAGCTTTATTGTGACCGATTTCTTGAATAAAGTTATTTTATTATTATTTTAAATTATGTTAAATTAAAATTACAGATAAAAATAACTCTGTGAAAGACAGGCAAACGCGCGGCAACGTACGCCTAAGGGCGGAAACATATCAGTTTTAGGAAGTTATCGAACGTAAACAACACACACAAAGCATACACACACATTTGTATGAATTCACTGAGTTCGGATGGAAAACAGATCAGGAAACCTGATCACGAAAAATTCCGTACGACTACCACACACATTCGTTTTTTTTCCGTTCGGAATATCTATATTAACTTGCTTACATTCGGCAAAGTCGGGACGTAAAAAATCCGAATGTGTGTGGCATGCAGTTTGCATTTGTATGAATTCCGTGGGCGTGTATAGAAATAAGGTTGTTTTTAATCAGTAGCAGTGTGGAGTCTATTCAGCTCTGCCTAGAGAAGGAGGACTTTCTTGATGATTTTTATACCTCATACAAAATATCAAGATAACTTTAACTTCCTTCTTAAAACCAGTGCATAATACTTTAAATATTTCCCTACTCCATACACCCTGACCTTCAACCTTCAAGACAATAACTCGTCCTATCACCGTTATCTTGAAAAAAAAAAAAAACAAAATAAAATTTACGATTGCAAGGCCCGTTCTGACTCCACAAAAAGTTCCCAAACCTTTTGTTTCGTACCTGTGAAAAGCAGTAAATAAATGCAAATTGTTGGAAGCACTCTCTCGGACCCCCTTGGACCCCCTAGACCCCTTCTGACACCCATTTTTCGGACTACTAGGGTCGTTAGATTGCTCCTGTTAATGTTTTAGAATTTGGTACGGATATTGGGCAATTTTGGGAGGTAATTAGGTTGGTCGATGTGGCTTATTAGGCAGATTAATTTTATCGTTAAGGGTCTATAGTACCTCAGCATAACACCGGTCGACAAATGAAAAAAAAATTTTTGCGCATGGGTTTTACTTATCATATTCTGATTATACAAGCATATTTATTTAAAAAAATGTGATAACAAATCAAAAATATTTGCTTTAAGAGTTTTTTTTTCAAAGCTGATAGAGGCGAAAATTAAAGCTGGAGTCTATGTGGGTGCTTTAATAAAAAAAAAAGTAATTGTAATATTTTCCTGAAGTTACTTAGCATTGAAGAGGAAGAAGCCAGGGACAGTATTAAGGCAGTAGTTCATGGTTTTATTGTAAACCCTAGAGCTGAAAGTTATGACGAGCTGATCACTGACAAAACTACCAAATTTTTTCATCATCGGAAGTGGAATGTCTCTAAAGATACACTAAAGATGCATATGCTACATTCTCATCTGGATACATTTAAAGATAACATGGAAGCTTGTACGGAAGAACAAGAGGAACGCTTCCATTAAGACAATTTGAGATTTGACAAGCATTTGAGAGACGTTACCAAGGCCAGTACTGAAAGGGAAATGATGGGAGACTATATTTGGGGGTTATAAGAGAAATTTCTACTGAAAATAGCAGGAAAACTAAAACTATTATTTACTTAATAGTTTAACTTTATTTTAAATATATTTTGTAAAAATTAAACATGAATGGATGTACGGTTTACTGTGTAATAACTCGTCTCTGTGTCAATTTCTAGGAATTTTCATTGATTTTAATTTTCCCATTTTTTACTCATACAAGCAAATTCAAAACGTTTTTTTGTTCATTTTCTTATTTCTAGACGTACAAGCAATAAAAATAACTTAGGTAGAACCCGTGCGCAAAAATGCTGTAGACCAGTTTAATCTTACTCGCTCGCACTTGCACGTACCACGCACTATTGCTTGCCCTTTCTTTTAGCTGTCTACACGCAAATCTATTTATTTTACGGCGAAATAAAAGGAAATTCAAAAAAGTAAATAACATAAGACCTGCTTTATAGTTAGTTCAGTTAGTATAAAAAGTTTCATGATCTAATTTTAAGTACTGATTGCCAGCGTTTTATTGTTCAATTTAGAGGTAACTTTGGGATTTTTTTTCTATCGAGAAAATTTTATGGAATCATGTTTTCGCCAAACATAAGACCTCACATTAATCCTCAACTTTACCATATATTTATTTCAAATTAATGCTGTAGTATTTTCGACGTATCACGGGTTTCTGCTAAGCCATTTGAGGTAGTATAGGCTCTTAACTATTAATATTAAATAGAGTAGACGATAACCATAGAGTTGACCATTGGGATAGACGTGTTCTCGAGTGGAACCGCGAATCGGCAAACGTAGAGAGGGATGCACTCAGTCTAGGTGGAGCGAAGACCTTCGCAAGGTGGCCGGCAACAGCTGCATGAGAGTTGCCGGTGATCGAGAGAAATGATGTGCGATTCGAGAAGCCTCAGTCCTGTTGTGGACTGCTATAGGATGATGATGAAGGAATTCTAGCCAGGCTCAAAACGACTCGAACTGGGCACAAAAGGTGCCAGGTCAGGGGGGGTATTACAACCTTTTTCAATTCCTTGCAGTTTTTGGGCATTTGAATTTACGGCCTTAAGCAGGCTTGTTCTATTTCGTATTCGTATTACAACGTACGTAATTCTGCAAGGAATCATCCTGGATTACTTGTCTCTGGATGATTATGACGGGCTAGATAATTCGTTCAAAAATCGAATCGACAATTTACCGATGATTACCGGTTTTATAAATTTTGTGTGAAAAAAATCTTTTTCATTGTAAATTTAGGAGATATTTCAGTTAAAATGTATTTTAATAACAATTTAAATATTTACAATCAAATTGAGCAACATTTGCTGCCATTTTATGCAAAAACTTAATACCAAATAAAACTCTCATAAAGGGGTTTGTTTCTGAACGATCGTATTGCGATACTTTTTTAGTCTGTGGCGGTTTTGTTTACCAAAACAAACAAGATTATCGTATTTTATTTTTTATTTATTTATAATGCCACTACGAGTATGTAGTGATTTTTACTGCATTAATAAAGAAGCACACCGTTTTAATACCGCAGAGAAAGTAAGGAAACAAAATGGACTAAGTCATGAGCAGAAAATTTTGATAAATGGAGCTGTTCCAACACAACAATGTTCTAAGTTTTAAAGCAAGAGCTAGAAATGTTTCATCAAGTGAAGGAATGATAAAACCTAAGACGTTTATTCAAACTGAAGGACAGTGTACGAGTACCTAGTTCTCTTGAAATTGTCTGCGAAATTGTGGTACCAGAAGCAATCGAGGAAGTGTAATTAAAAATGTCTGCTGATACATTAAAGACTGCCCAATGTACCCAAATAAATATTGAACACAAGTTTTGGCTCCATTGGACTGTACCGTTTCTGGAATGATGCTGCGCGAGGCTATTAATTTTAAGTGTTTGAGTTGATCATACATTTTGTTTGGTTTATTCAACCCTACGTCCATTGCTACGAAGATTATTTATTTCGTCACCGTGTCTCAAATCTAAGCTCTGTATATTTTTTTTCTTACACTGATGGAACTACGACAAATAAAACATTTTTTCAGGAGTACCATGTTTTTTATTTAGAACAATATATTACTATATGAGTTAATGTTTACGTATATGAATCTATTGATTGCTTAGCGTTCAGTAAATGAGTGTATATGTGTAGGTAGATGTCGTAAAAGGTAAAAACTTTGTCGTCTTTTTATGTAAAGCTCGTCAGCTGAGATTATATCGTGTATGCACTCTCCAGATATTCTGTAGTGCCTCCATTATTAATAACAAAGTTTAATTTAGTTAGTTTCAACTGTTTAAAGACAAATTAAAAGAAAACAGTCAGTAAAAGTTACTAAAATGTGGCGTAAACTGAATGATTTTGGTGATGCCAATTTTGACAATTAATCCGGCCTTGAAATGTCATTATGTAGCTTGTAATACGAAATTTCCAGGCACAAGCACAGGCAGAAGTCGGTATGAGGTCACGTGACCGTTTTACTGGCCGTCATTGTGTGATCGTAATACGATTAAGCATGGCAGTTCACTTTAAGGCGTAAACTGACAGGAATTAAGAGCTTGTAATACACCCCCAGGTCGTCTTGAGCCCGCCTAGGTTAAAGCCAAAGACATTAAACTATATAGGAGCAATAGACGGGATATCACGAAGAAAATTGTAATTCAAAACTTTTTACCAATACGTAAAAAGTCGCTCAGTCTAGTAGTCGCGTTACTATGCAACGCTAGATAGTGCTTCTGACGCACGGCTTTAATAATTTTGTATGACAATATTCCCAATGCCCGCTCTATATGTTCTTTTAAATAACTATCTTTAGTTTAAGCGTTTTTTTTTTGATTTGAGAGATTCTTGTATACTTTTTTCTGAATTATTTAATTGATCGTACAATAGTCTTAGTTTAAAAATAAAGTACCTATTGTCATCCAATTCAATAGTTGAAGAAACTGAACTGTTTGGTTGTACCCTATAACGTTGCCGTATCAAACAGCATGTGCTTTCCTTATCAATTTGACCACTTTTAGGTCAGAAACATAGGTAACTGGAAAGCTTCCAGTCATGACGACATTAGTGGTCAAAGTTTTAACACTTTATATATACTAGTTAGTATTAACGACGCTTTATTAAAAACTCTACTGAATTTATTAGGCTCCATTTTGATCAAAGACCATGATGACGCTACGATGCTGCGCTATGGTAGCTGACCAATTGATTCCTGCGCTATGTGCCTCAGGTTCGATTTCCTCACGAAACAAATAGTGTAGTTCTTACGGGTCTTACAGTTTGTGTGATTCCTTATTTTTTTCAACACACACTCCTACAGAAAAGTACTACCTAGCCTCATTCTTTAAGAAGTCACTCTACGATTCTAATAGAATAATAGTAAATTAAAAATGTTATTCAATATCACAAAACATCACACAAAATTCTAAATTATTTACAAACAAAATACTACTAATAATTTTTTCGTGAAACTGTCTATCCTTTTGTTATGTAAATACGTTTTAGTGTCAAACGAGGATTAGTTGGTTCTATTTCTAGCAAATTGTACAGACAAGTTTATTTCAATAATAATTTAATTTATGGCATACATTTGCAATATTCACTAACGAATATGAATTATTGAATAGTTGACACTTTTTTTAGTGCGAACATTGAATTATTCTGGGTAAGCGTTTGAGCGTTTTCTGATAAATTAATCATGAGAAACGCCTTTATGAAATAAGATATTATTATGATGATGGAAATCTATGATATGACACGATAACCGACAAATGCTTGCATTGACTGGACAGGTCCACTCAAATTTGTGTGGTTCTTTCCTCAAAAAACCATCTCAGACACCCGCATGATCTCGTATGACCTGAACAAAACAATGTCTAGACTTTAAAAGAGACTGTGACCTCTGAGTTCGTTTCTGTTGTTTCTTCTCAGAGTAGTCAGGTACGAAACACCGGCCTCATCTAGCTTTAAAAAGTATTGGTTGTGATGTGACGTGTAAAACGGTTTTTCTTTAAACCAACTTACAGAATAAATATCATTTATGAAATATACTAATTATGACTTTTCTTTGAAAAAAAAACTTCGAAACGCGAGCAGGATTTGAAACTGCGACCACCAGATTCAGTACGCCCGAGGCTCTTTCCAAACCGAGTCACCGAGCTACGTACGTACTGCGTCGAATTCTTGAATCTATTTCTCAAAAACATCGATATTGCACAAACACTACGAAACATCATGATCACCTACAGCAGTTTTCTTATTTCCCCAACCAACTCGAGAAAACCAAAATCTTCAATCCAACAATTGCCTATAAAACACATTCAATTTACTCGCACATCTGCTTTTACCAAACGTACCATTTAGCTCAATTGGCGAGCTCCTTTCTTTTTTGCAAGCCTTCTAAGCAATCAGCTCAATAGGTAGACCTAATGCGTCGACATTAACAGGAGTGCGGTGAAAAGGGTGTTGAAGTTCACTCGTAAATTCTGTTCAGCCAAATGGTGTGAGCGAAGTATTGAATGCCTGGTTTGGTAAAAATCTTGGACATGGTTTATTGTTAGGTATTGTGTGATTATTGTACAGGTATTAGCTCGTGGTTAAATAATAAGTACCAACCAAAGTATTCTGTATAACCCTAATTATAAAATACTAAAAATTCGACAGCATAAAAAGGGAAAGGTGTATTACAACGTCTTAAAACCAGGCTTGTTCCAGTGAGTGAATGAGATGGTACTAGACGATTTGTATAGCTCTGTCAATTTCACTCGACGGAAGCCTTGTTTTAAGACGTTGTACTACCCACCCGCACTGGGCCAGCGTGGTTGATTATGGCCCATTCCCTCTATCAGAGAGGATGCGTGTGTCCCGTGTGTCCCGGCAGTGGGAACATTATAGGCTGATGATGAATACCCCCCCAGGAAAGTTAGAAACAATATCCAAATCAGTGAGTCGGAGGATGCCTACTTACATCTTTGATTATTTTTAGGGTTCCGTAGTCAACAAGGAACCCTTATAGTTTCGCCATGTCCGTCCGTCCGTCCGTCCGTCTGTCCGCAGTTTAGCTCAGAGACGCACAGTACTAGAGAGCTGTAATTTGGTGTGAATATACGGGTTTGTTGTGCCGAAAAAGTGGTAAAATAAAATCTCGTAAAATATTTTTTTTTAGGGTACCTCCTGTACTTACACGTGAAGTGAGGATTTTTTTTTCTCGCGTACCCCTTAGTGTGGGGTATCATTAAATAGGCCTTTAAAAAATAGTTTTAGTGTCCATTAACAATTTTTTGATGAAAAAAATCGTTTGTGAAATATTAAGCTTTAAAGTGCTAAATTTTGCTCGATTCGAGTGTCCCCCCCCTCTACCAGCTAAACGGTTATGTTTGGGGACGTGAAAAAATTCACAATAGTAGTATATATAACGAAGTTTAAAAGAAAATTATCATGACTAAGTAGGCTTTACAACTTTACGAGTAATAGTCGACCAACTTATAAAATGTACTTGATTAAATTTTTTCTTAAACAAAATGTATCGGAGAAACAATAAATCAACTGCAAATGTAAGTTTGTCAACTTTATTTTTACAGCTTTAATAGGTATTTTTTTTGGGGATAGGTAGGTTTTTATCGTCAACTATTTTTAACTTACTTCAAAAAAAGGAGGAGGTTCTAAATTCGTCGTAATCTTTTTTCTTATGTATTTTCCCTGATTTCTCAAAGACTCCTGGACCGATTTTGAAAATTCTTCTTTTTAAAATTACATTCAGCGAATCAGTTTAGTTAGTACGCATAAGTATTTTAATGGGCAACTACGGAACCCTACACTGTGCGTGGCCCGACATGCACTTGGCCGGTTTTTAATTCTTGACATACGAGACGCCACAACATCAATCCTCCCAAATCAATAAAAATTTGCCAATCGAACATGGCCTTTCTTTTACTGTGATAAAGTTGAAAATATTTTAAAGACTGATTCATGTCTGTATTTATAATATCTTTCGCCGAACAACTTATTTGATTAAATAACACTCCTGATACTTCTCAAACACATTTGTGCTCCCTGATGGCGGCTCCACATTATAGTGCCGTGAATTCTCGGCACAATACCGACACTGATCGGGGAACAGGCGCTAACGCTCGTGAACCCCGCGAAAACCATCCACATTCTCGTCAGCGCTTGTTCATGGGGGTTCACAGCACTAATATAAAGCCGCTATGAAGTGTTAAACTCAGCAAGTCTATTGCGACCAACTGCGCACAAACTGTTGCCTAAACTGCTATTATATTACCAATTGTCTAGGTACTACAGACTTAGAAACCTACTATAGACAAATCAACGACGATATAATACTAGACTCCGCATAAACGATCTGAGGTACAAAAACTATTCTGTCAACTCGCTGAGGTACTACGTAAGCGAGGGGGACGGAGTAATGCGTTGTGATTGGCTAACTCAAGGTCTGTTCTGTCTCAACGTATGTTTACGGCTCACAGGAGTGGTCGTAATGAGACGGATATAAGACTTTTTTGCCTAATGTGTTGACAGACATCGGTCCCCTGATATTATGAGTCTAGTGTTATATCGTCGTTGAGACAAATAGACAGAAATTCATCATAAATACAATGTTTAAATTAAGCCTATTTACTATCTTTGTCTTGTGTGTTCTTAGACTTGGCTTATTCAATGGTATACAGCTGTGACCACATTTATCATGCTAAATATTAGTACAGACTTACCAAGTTCGCGTTTGATAGATCACTACACTCTGGCTTAAAATAAGTCCACAAAAGATTTATTCGAATTATATTTGTTAGTTTCACTTTAACTTTCACAAAAAAAAATAGAGGGTAGATCTGCTGTAAGAAAACTCGAAAAATACTCAATACACTCGCGATGAATTAAGCTGAAAACTAAATTATGCAATATAGAATAAACGACACTGACACTGTTTTCACTATATTACATTTTTTAAAACGGGATTTTGCGATTTGTTTTTTTTTTTTGATTTTCCGATATTTCGGCACTGTTGCAAGCGCCATGATCGCGGATGAACTGACGTAATTGCGGGTGGACATTAATTTATGAGCAGACAACACGTCTACCCTCTTTCTAATTTTTTTTTGTGTTAAGATAGTTTCCTACCCAATAAAACACTTTAAAAAACCGCATAACTTATTAAAAGGTTAATGATTTTAATGCTCAATTTCTAATATTTTCTCAAAACAAAAATGTATAACTTTAATTTTAAATTTTCTTCGCTTATAATAATTCTCTATGATTTTGGCTTATAAACAAAACGGGAGCATGTTCGATTTTTAAAAGTTGTATGGATGACATTTTTTTGTTGGCGCGAAATAGGCTGGTCACAAAAATATGACGATTGTATTATTGCAGGAATACCTATATTGTGACTGAAGTTATACAGCCAAATAAATAATTGTACAGTATTGAAACTGGTGTTTTACTACATTATACAAGAATAGTCGCCTCTCAATCTTCAAAAGACTTCATATCGCTCCCACATACCACAAAATCCCACACTTAACCCACGTATTTAGTCGTCTATTGACGATTCCCTTTCATAACGCAGTGCATTTGACCGATTTAACTATTTTCAATACGTGTGCTCCATTCAGACGGCTACCACTTCCTATTAGTTTCCGACTAGCATAGCCTCGGGACTTCGCTTGCCTTTGAAACTTGATCTATGGATTTGGTTAATCTTAGTAGTTTTAGCGTGCATGATGCTTTTGATTTTGTTGGGGTCATTTTGAGTGTAATCTAGAAACGCACAGATTTGGTTGTTCTAAATTTAAATTCTGCTTCTTTTCAAAATTTGAATGTAGACCATACTAGTTCCACAGTTTTTTTTTTTTATATAAAGGTTGTAATACTTACACTTTTTTTTCTTTAATTCTAATTTTAAATGTGCGTTTCCATTTTTTGTTTTTTACTCAACTAAAGTTCTTCTCGATGAAGTATTTTTTTAAGTAGAATTTTAAAGTAAATTTTCTCTGTCCTAGTCCGTATTTTACACTTTTTGTTTAAATAATAATACCATTTTATATAAACAAATAGATATTTTATAAAAAAGGGGTCCTACTGCTTGTAAGGCTCCAGTAGAATAAGAAACCTCACAATAAAAGTCATATTGAGGAGTACTGCGTTCTGAATATGGCTTTTGAAGAGAGCCTTGTAAGATGTTCGTCGAAGCTCTTGGCGATTACCTAGGCCATTGGCCATGACTACCGGCACAAATGTTATTCTGATTATTTTCAACTATTTACTTTCACTATCAGGTCTAAACCTCGTCCAAACTCACTATAAACAGAACTCAGAACGTCGCATAGCTCCTATAAAGGGGCGACCACATGATAGTTAGGAGAAACTCTAAAAGTTATAGAGAATGCGTCAAGTTGAGCTATTCCCAAAGTTTCCTGCCCCCTTCGGGGAATACCTCGCCAGATTGTTGGGAATCAAATGTGTTTACTGTCGTTGTTGCTCAACTATCCTCTTTGATGAAGGAATTTTGATTCTTATTCCGTAATATTATTTTAGTATGTTCAACTTAGGACTTAGGTCTAAACATGTTTTAGACAATTTTAAGGCTATTTCTGTGAGATGTTTTTTTAACATGCAATAACTAAAAGACAACATTTTTTATTTTCTAGTCATTTAGAAACAATTTATGGATTAAAGAGAGATAAATAAATTGAGCAACATTTGCTGCCATTTTATGCAAAAACTTAATACCAAATAAAACTCTCATAAAGGGGTTTGTTTCTGAACGATCGTATTGCGATACTTTTTTAGTCTGTGGCGGTTTTGTTTACCAAAACAAACAAGATTATCGTATTTTATTTTTTATTTATTTATAATGCCACTACGAGTATGTAGTGATTTTTACTGCATTAATAAAGAAGCACACCGTTTTAATACCGCAGAGAAAGTAAGGAAACAAAATGGACTAAGTCATGAGCAGAAAATTTTGATAAATGGAGCTGTTCCAACACAACAATGTTCTAAGTTTTAAAGCAAGAGCTAGAAATGTTTCATCAAGTGAAGGAATGATAAAACCTAAGACGTTTATTCAAACTGAAGGACAGTGTACGAGTACCTAGTTCTCTTGAAATTGTCTGCGAAATTGTGGTACCAGAAGCAATCGAGGAAGTGTAATTAAAAATGTCTGCTGATACATTAAAGACTGCCCAATGTACCCAAATAAATATTGAACACAAGTTTTGGCTCCATTGGACTGTACCGTTTCTGGAATGATGCTGCGCGAGGCTATTAATTTTAAGTGTTTGAGTTGATCATACATTTTGTTTGGTTTATTCAACCCTACGTCCATTGCTACGAAGATTATTTATTTCGTCACCGTGTCTCAAATCTAAGCTCTGTATATTTTTTTTCTTACACTGATGGAACTACGACAAATAAAACATTTTTTCAGGAGTACCATGTTTTTTATTTAGAACAATATATTACTATATGAGTTAATGTTTACGTATATGAATCTATTGATTGCTTAGCGTTCAGTAAATGAGTGTATATGTGTAGGTAGATGTCGTAAAAGGTAAAAACTTTGTCGTCTTTTTATGTAAAGCTCGTCAGCTGAGATTATATCGTGTATGCACTCTCCAGATATTCTGTAGTGCCTCCATTATTAATAACAAAGTTTAATTTAGTTAGTTTCAACTGTTTAAAGACAAATTAAAAGAAAACAGTCAGTAAAAGTTACTAAAATGTGGCGTAAACTGAATGATTTTGGTGATGCCAATTTTGACAATTAATCCGGCCTTGAAATGTCATTATGTAGCTTGTAATACGAAATTTCCAGGCACAAGCACAGGCAGAAGTCGGTATGAGGTCACGTGACCGTTTTACTGGCCGTCATTGTGTGATCGTAATACGATTAAGCATGGCAGTTCACTTTAAGGCGTAAACTGACAGGAATTAAGAGCTTGTAATACACCCCCAGGTCGTCTTGAGCCCGCCTAGGTTAAAGCCAAAGACATTAAACTATATAGGAGCAATAGACGGGATATCACGAAGAAAATTGTAATTCAAAACTTTTTACCAATACGTAAAAAGTCGCTCAGTCTAGTAGTCGCGTTACTATGCAACGCTAGATAGTGCTTCTGACGCACGGCTTTAATAATTTTGTATGACAATATTCCCAATGCCCGCTCTACATGTTCTTTTAAATAACTATCTTTAGTTTAAGCGTTTTTTTTTGATTTGAGAGATTCTTGTATACTTTTTTCTGAATTATTTAATTGATCGTACAATAGTCTTAGTTTAAAAATAAAGTACCTATTGTCATCCAATTCAATAGTTGAAGAAACTGAACTGTTTGGTTGTACCCTATAACGTTGCCGTATCAAACAGCATGTGCTTTCCTTATCAATTTGACCACTTTTAGGTCAGAAACATAGGTAACTGGAAAGCTTCCAGTCATGACGACATTAGTGGTCAAAGTTTTAACACTTTATATATACTAGTTAGTATTAACGACGCTTTATTAAAAACTCTACTGAATTTATTAGGCTCCATTTTGATCAAAGACCATGATGACGCTACGATGCTGCGCTATGGTAGCTGACCAATTGATTCCTGCGCTATGTGCCTCAGGTTCGATTTCCTCACGAAACAAATAGTGTAGTTCTTACGGGTCTTACAGTTTGTGTGATTCCTTATTTTTTTCAACACACACTCCTACAGAAAAGTACTACCTAGCCTCATTCTTTAAGAAGTCACTCTACGATTCTAATAGAATAATAGTAAATTAAAAATGTTATTCAATATCACAAAACATCACACAAAATTCTAAATTATTTACAAACAAAAATACTACTAATAATTTTTTCGTGAAACTGTCTATCCTTTTGTTATGTAAATACGTTTTAGTGTCAAACGAGGATTAGTTGGTTCTATTTCTAGCAAATTGTACAGACAAGTTTATTTCAATAATAATTTAATTTATGGCATACATTTGCAATATTCACTAACGAATATGAATTATTGAATAGTTGACACTTTTTTTAGTGCGAACATTGAATTATTCTGGGTAAGCGTTTGAGCGTTTTCTGATAAATTAATCATGAGAAACGCCTTTATGAAATAAGATATTATTATGATGATGGAAATCTATGATATGACACGATAACCGACAAATGCTTGCATTGACTGGACAGGTCCACTCAAATTTGTGTGGTTCTTTCCTCAAAAAACCATCTCAGACACCCGCATGATCTCGTATGACCTGAACAAAACAATGTCTAGACTTTAAAAGAGACTGTGACCTCTGAGTTCGTTTCTGTTGTTTCTTCTCAGAGTAGTCAGGTACGAAACACCGGCCTCATCTAGCTTTAAAAAGTATTGGTTGTGATGTGACGTGTAAAACGGTTTTTCTTTAAACCAACTTACAGAATAAATATCATTTATGAAATATACTAATTATGACTTTTCTTTGAAAAAAAAAACTTCGAAACGCGAGCAGGATTTGAAACTGCGACCACCGGATTCAGTACGCCCGAGGCTCTTTCCAAACCGAGTCACCGAGCTACGTACGTACTGCGTCGAATTCTTGAATCTATTTCTCAAAAACATCGATATTGCACAAACACTACGAAACATCATGATCACCTACAGCAGTTTTCTTATTTCCCCAACCAACTCGAGAAAACCAAAATCTTCAATCCAACAATTGCCTATAAAACACATTCAATTTACTCGCACATCTACTTTTACCAAACGCACCACTTAGCTCAATTGGCGAGCTCCTTTCTTTTTTGCAAGCCTTCTAAGCAATCAGCTCAATAGGTAGACCTAATTAATGCGTCGACATTAACAGGAGTGCGGTGAAAAGGGTGTTGAAGTTCACTCGTGAATTCTGTTCAGCCAAATGGTGTGAGCAAAGTATTGAATGCTTAGTTAGGTAAAAATCTTGGACATGGTTTATTGTTAGGTATTGTGTGGTTATTGTACAAGTATTAGCTCGTGGTTGAATAGGTTCACAGCACTAATATGGAGCCGCTAGACAGAAAGCATAATGCGATAGCACGCGGCGGAATCCTCGAGGCGGCCGTCTGTCTCGGTCTAGCAAATGGCAGTTCTAAGGGACAGAAAGAGAAAGGGCGACGGAAAAAGGCGATTCCGTGCTGCCAGATGAGGTCCAACCCTCAAACTCAGCTAACTTTACGATAGAAGAAATAAAGTTCTAAATTCAAAAATTCTTTTTTGATTTAAAGCTAAACCACGTTAAATCACTAAGTTAAACCACGTTTTGCAATAAAGCCGAACAAGTCTATTACGACCAACTGCGCACTAACTGTTGCCTAGACTGCTATTATATTAACAATTGTCTATCTACTACTTAGAAACCTACTATAGACAAATAGACAGAAATTCATCATAAAGGCAATGTTTAAAATAAGCCTATTTACTATCTTTGTCTTGTGTGTTCTTAGAGTTGGCTTATTCAATGGTAAACAGCTGTGACCACATTTATCATGCTAAATATTAGTACTTAGACTTACCAACTTCGCGTTTGATAGATCGCTGCGCACTGGCTTAAAATAAGTCCACAAAAGATTTATTTGAATTCAATTTGTCAGTTTCACTTTAACTTTCACAACAAAAAAAAAAATAGAGGGTAGATCTGCTGTCAAAAATTCCGAAAAATACTCAATTAAATACACTCGCGATGAATTAAGATGAAAACTAAATTATGCAATAAAGGATAAACGACACTGACACTGTTTTCACTATCATTACATTTTAAAACGGGATATTTACTATTTGTTTTTTTTTTTTCCGACATTTCGGCGCTGTTGCAAGCACCATGATCGCGGATGAACTGACTAATTGCGGGTGGATGTTCATGAGCACAAAAAACGATTAACCCTCAACAATTTTTTTTGTTGTTGTTATGTTTTCCTACCCCATAAAACACTTAAAAAAAAACACTTATTGTTAACCGACTTCCAAAAGGAGGAGGTTCTCAATTCGGATGTTTGTATTTTTTTTTTTTTTTTATGTTTGTTCGGGCATAACTCCGTCGTTTCACAACCGATTTGAAAAATTCTTTTTTTGTTGGATAGGGTATACTTCCGAAATGGTCCCATTAAAATTTTATCGAAATCGGACTAGTACTTTTTGAAAAATCAACATAAAAACAATGTTTAAAAACCTAAAAAGTTTTCAACTTTGTCTACACCGATTACTCCGAGGTTTCTGGTCCGATTTCGATGATTCTTTTTTTGTTCGATACAGTTTATCTGCCATTTGATCCCATAAAATTTTCATTTAGTTTGGTGCAGTAGTAAATATTTTTAGCTCATTGTGTACATACATCCATGGGCGTTGTTTTGTTATTACCGGTGCTACGGATTACAACATTTTAGTGCACATGTAAGAAAATTATGTATTTGACAATAATTTGGGTTGAATAGTGAAACTAAAAAGGATAAAATAAAAAACTTTTTCAAAAAAAATGCAACCGACTTCAAAACAACCACAAAAAAAGTTCAAAATAACCTACAAAAAAACTTTTCTTTAGAAAGTCGGTGACACAAAGTCAATGAAATATAAAATAAAGTCACCGACTTTCGAAAGAAAAGTTTTTTTGTAGGTTATTTTGAACTTTTTTTGTGGTTGTTTTGAAGTCGGTTGCATTTTTTTTTGAAAAAGTTTTTTTAAAGGTAATAATTTTAACGCTCAATTTCTATTAATTTATCAAAACAAAAATGTATAACTTTTATTTTTAATTTTATTGGCGTATGTCTATGATTTTGGCTTATAAACAAAACGGAAGCATATTCGATTTTTAAAAGTTTTATGGATGACATTCTTTTATTGGCGCGAAATAGGCTGGTCACAAAAAGATGACGATTGTACAAGTATAATATTGCAGGAATATTATATGATAATATTCCTGCAATTATTTACAATCGTATTGTGACTGAAGTTATACTGCCAAATAAATAATTGTAAAGTATTGAAACTGGTGTTTTGCTACATAATACAAGAATAATCGCCTCTGAATGAATCTTCAAAAGACGTCATATCGCTCCCACATACCACAAAATCCCACACTTAACCCACGTATTTAGTCGTCTATTGACGATTCCCTTTCATAACGCAGTGCATTTGACCGATTTAACTATTTTCAATACGTGTGCTCCATTCAGACGCGGCGGCTACCACTTCCTATTAGTTTCTGACTAGCATAGCCTCGGGACTTCGCTTGCCTTTGAAACTTGATATTCAAGGATTTGGTAAATCTTGGTAGTTTTAGCATGACGTTTCTGATTTTGTTGGGGTCATTTACTTTTGAGTGTAACCTAGAGACGCACAGATTTGGTTGTTCTAAATTTAAATTGTGCTTCTTTTCAAAATTTGATTAAAGTACATACGAGTTCCACAGAGTTATTGTTTTTTTTTATGAATTGGGGTTGTAATACTTTTACTTTATTTTTCTTTAATTCCAATTTTAAATGTGCGTTCTCATTGTTTGTTTTTTATTCACCCACAATAAAGTTCTTCTCGATGACGTAACTATGTTTCTAGCTTTGAGTATCAAAGGTTTATACATAAAAGGTATAATTTTTAAAATCAATTTTCTCCGTCCTAGTGCGTATTGTACACATTTTTTAAAAATAATAATACCATTCAATAAAAACAAATAGATATTTTATAAAAAAAGAGTCCAAGCTAGGTACTGCTTTTAAGACTCCAGTAGAATAAGAAACCTCACAATAAGAGCCGTATTAAGGAGTACTGAGTTCTGAATATGGCTTTTGAAGAGAATCTTGTGAGATGTCCGTCGAAGCTCTTGGCGATTACCTAGGCCATTGGCCATGACTATCGGCACGAATGTTATTCTGATTATTTTCAACTGTTTACTTTCACTATCAGGTCTAAACGTCCAAACTCACAATAAACAGAACGTAGAACGTCGCATAGCTCCTATAAAGGGGCGACCACATGATAGTTAGGAGAAACTCTAAAAGTTATAGAGAATGCGTCAAGTTGAGCTATTCCCAAAGTTTACTTGCCCACTTCGGGGAATACCTCGCCAGATTGTTGGGAATCAAACGTGTTTACTGTCGTTGTTGCTCAACTATCCTCTTTGATGAAGGAATTTTGATTCTTATTCCGTAATATTATTTTAGTATGTTCAACTTAGGACTTAGGTCTGAAACGAGTTTTGGACAACTTTTAGGGTATTTCTGTGAGATGTTTTTTAACATGCATGCACTAAGGGTCGACATTTTTTTTTCTACTCATTTAGAAACAATTTATGGATTAAAGAGAGATATGACGTCTTGAAGATCGCATCGTATCGTGCTGAACTACTACTAGTACTGACTGACCAGAAAAGTGCCAGATTTAAAAGTGAGCTTAATTTTAAAGCCATAGCCAATAATAATTATTATTTCCGTATTAAGTTCTTGAATTTAGCTTAAAACTTAGTAACTAAATATTGTTCAGGTAAAAATGTTTAACATGATACTAAGCTAGAATAAAAGTAAAAAGCCTTAATCCAGGATTACGAATGGCTTCGTTTTGTCGAGATATTACTGTCGCATAACGAGTTGTAAAAGTTTCCCGTTTTAGTGTGACGGAAAATGAAAATTATTTGTAAAGATTTAACTCTTAGCTTTAAAATAGTACTAAATTCATTAAAATCAAGCCACTATTTATGAAGTTATTCCGAATCAATTCCAAGTAAGGTAAGATTCACACCAACTGGCCCCGGACTCGGCGGCATTTTACAATGCGGTAAAGAACATTGAAATCTATCAACAGTAAATACAGTTCATATTTGATCCAACTTACGAGACACGTCGCTGCGTATCGCGGAATGCCAAATAATTTTGCTAGCAAATGAACTGTATTTACTGTTGATAGATTTCAATGTTCTTTACTGCATTGTAAATGCCGCCGGGTCCAGCCGGTTGGTGGGAATCTTACCTTAGGTGATTCCGTACTTTTGCTCGCTACAAAGTGTACACATAAATATTAAATATCCACATTGACCGCATTTTTACTTATTGTTTTAAACCTCATAATAGACTTACCTTATTCCAATACCTCTCGAACCTTTGAAGTTATTACTACAATGGCAATTTCCTAACAAACGTCAAAGCAATAGACTTTTATTGGAATAGTTATCGGGTAGAACTTCAGACGAAATGAAACATCAAAAGCGAACATTTTCGAATATTTCCATTTATTTTCGTTTTCCAATAGTTTAGTGAAAACATTCCGACAGTTAGAAAGACTCCATTTTAAACTATTTACAATTATTTAACGTACAAACTTAATGGTTTTTTAAATATAAAATTATTAACTAGCAACAGAACAGGATATTTTATATCCGCTAAAATTAAAAGTTGCAAAAATTTAAAATTTCAACTAATATTGTGTGTGTTGAGTAGGTACCCATTGTTCGATGATTCCCGTTTTATGGCGCCGATTTTAAAATGACTTTGTGTAATGTACCTGTAAAAACTGTATTTTACATACATAAAACTTTAACAAAAATCAATAAAATACCTTTTAGAAGCCTCTGAATGATGATGGTCTAAATCTAAACGAAACCATGCAGCCTAGATGGTTCTTTTCGTCCCTCTTTGGGGCAGGCAAAGGGAGCTGAGCCCATACAGCCAAGTCTGATTTAGTGTGCCGGCACTCAGAATTCGGGAAGCTATATTTATTAGTTACGTAGATATTTTTGAAAGCCAGGATTAAAAAACAAACCACATCCCATGCTAAAAAACTAATATGCGACTCTGAAATTGCAATGCACTTTTACTATTAGAACTCTAATTGTATTATTTAACTTCGCCAGCAAAAAATAGTTTTATATTTTTAGGTACGTAGATATTTTGTAACAAGCTAAGACCCAATTATATTTTTTATTTTACCACATTATTAATTTTGTGATAAGGCCCCAATAAATTATAATTTAGTTTCTGCAGTTAATAAGGTGACATGCCTGCTCTTTTCATGCATGTTCTTCTCCATATATTCTCCAAATAATTGAAAATATTTTAATGGATTCCGAGAGAAATATAATTATTTTGTCACATACCAACAATTACATTTAAGTGTGTTGCCTTGTGCTACCATCTTATAATGTTGCCAGACATAATATAAGGCCAAGTTCGGGTTAGAAGATGGCACATGTCTGAATTTTTGATCAGATAATAAAATTTTATTGATAATTAATTTGCTTTTTTTAATAAATTAAATTTTCTATTGTCAGTCGACAGAGCTCATTGATATTTTCGATCTTATCATATCGCATGGTATATCTTGATAAAAAAACAGAATTTGATCTGGGACTGCGTGTATTCTTCGAATAATTTGATAGCCAACAAGCATTTATACTTTTAAAACAAATAAATATTTTCGATAAAAACACACCAGGCTACGATGAAAAAATTAGATATTTTCAGCCATCTTGTTTATTGGGGCCGCTAGCACTTCTTTTGGATTTTGTACATTAACAGATACTTTCATAGCGATGTCTTCTGGCATTCCCAAAAAAATTCTTTGACACGTAATTTACGTAACTGACGGGAAGTCGGCTTCAAAGAAATCTCACCTCCTTTGGTAGTAATGTCACTGCAAATAGAGTTGAGTTTTCTCTGACGCTTGCCATACATTCACAGATATATTTCACACAGTCATGTTACCTTTATAAACGGCGTTTACACCACTGTAAGACACAAACAGGATTATAACTGTTATAATACAAAACATATTTACATTGTTCACTGTATGTACAAAACCCTTAATGGACAAAGTAATATGAACTATATTGTTAATGGCCTAAGTCTTATGTTTATTTGATAGAGTTTGCTGTTGGGTATTTGTAGTTGAACGTTTGATGTTTAGTGTTGTTGTACGATTAAGTCAAGGTGGTTGATATAAGACATTTTTTACTAAAATCACATTGTACAAATAAAGTATTGCTTTTATACCCATTTAAACCTTCCCTGGACTTCTCAAAATAATTCAAAACCAAAATCAGTCAAATCGGTCCAGCCGTTCTAGAGTTTTACCGAGACGAACGAACAGCAACTGATTTTTATATAGAAAGAGATGAGATTAAACTTTAATATTAAAACTTTGCTGATTAAAAGCGTAGACCACCTTTTTATTACTGTATCTATTAAAGTGGTAGTTCTTGTTAAGTTTTAATCTAGGTAGGAAAATTACTGCCACGGATTTTGCTACTGAGATCAGTAGTTTAAAAGCTCTTTATAGTATCTATGAATATTTATCTGTAAAACAACTCAATTTATATACATTATTTAGTTTTCGATTACATTAATTTTAATCAATGTAATCGAAAACGTACAGCACATAAAAACAAATTGTAGAACATCATTGACTGAACAAAAAATTCTGAAACTGCGCATGACTGAACAAAAAATATAGAAACTATGCATGACTGAAAACACATTTATTTAATGCGTTTGATTTTGAAACATTTTTCAAGTTTAACAATTGAATATTTCAGAAAAAATGCTGCTTTTATTTATTCTTACTTTGCTCACTCAACACAAATATCATGTTCAATCTGTCTATACCAACACAAGTGCACAGCACACAAAACGTTTGCAAAATCAAAAATGTTCAGAATTTATTAAAAATCCGTGAATATGTGACCCGTTTTCAGCAAACACTACAAATAACAAAAGAATAGAGAGGCCCACCCCTTATTCATAAAAATGTGGAAAACGCTCGCAAAATCTTTACTGAATTCGACATTTTATTCCGAGCGTTTTTTCTATAGATTTCACGAGCGTTTTTACCATATGATATTCAGGAATAAGGGGTTAATTTATCACATTTTAGTGATTATGTTTAATAACTAGAATATCAGTTTTACATTAACTATAGTACAGTAGGAAATATTAGTCCAATCTTCAACATATTTTTTAATTCCAAATTTTAAATGGTACGATCTGTAAGTGATCAGGATCGGATACAATCTACTAATATTATTTTAATTTTAAAAAAATAATTAAAGAATGAAAAATTAATAACATTAGCTCGTAAGACGTAGTTGAGATACATACAAACCTGTATCAAACCGAATGTTGTAGGTTGAAACGAAATTCCATGGTTCTTCTTCATAACCCAAAAGAAGAAGAAGACAAATTATTATATATTTTATTTTACGCATACATTCAACAAATACAAAAAAAACACGTATTAAACAGAAAAATTACAAAACTAACCTAACTAACAGTGGGTATTGAATAACAGGAAAAACTGCGGAAACTCGTTTAGTGATTAAAAATTTATTGGGTATAGTTTCATTCGATCAATTTTCACAATAAGTAGAAACAAAAAAATAGAACTTAAGTTTATGATAAAATTCTGATCACCCACAGATGACATAATATTGATATTCATATTAACTAGTTTACAAACGTGGCTTGTTTATTTTCACAACCATTTATAAACGAAAAATGAAAAACTTTAAATCAAACTCACAATCCGATTTACACTGTTTCTTTAACATTTTTGAGTATAAATATTGTTTTTGAATGTATTTTTATATTATATCTAGAGTTTATACGTGTTATATTTACATTTTTTTCATGATTTACAAACGAATTGTAACAGAATTTTCAATTATTATATCCTACCTAATCGGAATTCGACTAACAATGATATCAAGTACTTGTTAAGTGCTGTCATTTTAATTTACTGGAATTTAAAATTCAGATTTACACGTATCCAGTCTTTAGTAGAGTACTCATTGCGTGCAAACAGCCACTCGACTTACCACTAAATTAGCTGTTTATTTAGTACCGATTGATTTAACGTATGTTTTCATTTATTTATTTATTTAGAAATTAAACTGTTACACAATACATTAACATATAAACAAATGATACAAAACGAGCAAGTGTACAATATACGAGTAATAACCCACCTCCACTTTTCAGATTAAAAAATCGGTCCACAATTGGCGGAGTAATCGCATAACAAAAACACACAAAAAAAAACATACCGTCGAATTGATCACCTCTTTCTATTGAAGTCGGTTAAAAATTATGTAGGTTTCTCTTCTATCTTCTGATATTCCACAATATTCACAAATAACTCGCTCTAATAATAACTAAAAACCTGTAAATGCAAATACAAAGTTTTTCTTTGTTGTCCTGTGCAATCCAATACATAGTCTACCTGTTAGCCAATCACACATCGAATTGGAGGATATAAACTAGTTTTGACGTATACTGCTAGTTTTACCAAGGATGCCTGAAAACTGTCAAAGCTAATAAACCGATTTTACTTGACGATGGATTTTAGGCTAACGAATGAAAAGGAATGATGTTTTCTAGTCTGACAAACCCGCTAAACTCAGAGTGGATTTATTTGATATTATGACACTGCGAAAAGTGTGTAAAATCTCTTATTTTTTTTATACTTGCGATACTTGTTTCCTTATTCTTTTTTCAGTTTTTTTTTTTTTTTCTTGTACTGGTGGTTGCAAAAATAATATATAGGGTGACTGGTAATTAGTGTGCGATACTTAAACACGCGATTGTGCTCATGATAACCAACAACTTTTACTATGGGAAGAAATCTGAAAACTCGAAAAAAAATCAGCTGTTCAGTACATTTATGTTTGCTTAACGTACTGAAAAGCTGATATTTCTTTTACGATTTCGGCTTTGCTCCCATAATAAAAATTGTTTGTTATTTAAATCATGAGCACAATCACGTGTTTAAGAATCGTACACTAATTACCAGTCACCCCATAAAAGAGCACAATGAATATGTCCTCGTAGTCATACACGAGGACATATCTATAATGTTCTTGGTCATACTAGTATGACAAAATAGTGTGACCACGAGGAAAGAACGGAAAAAAAACTTCACAGTCCATACTGAATTCATGGTAACTGATTGTTCGTAGATTTTCCAAGAAATCTTCAAACAAATAATAACTTTAAGCATTGAATAGCAAGAAAAACTCCAATGTTCAGCACTTAGCGAGAACTTCAGTTGAGTGTCGTAATAAAGAGGTTTCTTCGTGGCGTCATCTTTTAGTTCCTGTTTTAATTTCAGTTCATGAAGTCATTGCAGTGAAGTTTATTACCTAGTTGGTTTTATAATGCTTCGGATGCTGAGAAACTCATTTAGGATATTTTTATAATTTCAAACGATGCTTTGAATAAAACAATCAAAGATTTTACTGGCTAAATAGAAGTGCATCGCTAGAACATACCGAGACCCGTACTTCCAAGAGCGCTATAACATTTTAGGTAGGAATTCGTAATACATATTTAAGTGTCACTTTGTAGTTTAGAAAGACATTTGGGGTCATTGTCGATTACAATATTGTGTCCTTCAGTACTTACTGAAGACTGAACTTATGAATGTTGGTATCGTATGATTTTAATATTACCAGACTTTTCATTAAACATCATGGTAGAGATCTTCTAACAGCACCACAACAAGTACTTGATATCAAAAACAAAAACACTAATCACTCGATTTAAAAAAAGTTTTGAGCACTTGAATAACACAGTCGTATTTACATGTCCTATAGCTGCGTGGTCTGTCAGAGCGGAGTGTCGCGCGGAGGCAGGCGGGGGCCCTGCGCGGGCCCGGGCGGGGGCCCCGGCGCCGCGGGCCCCGCGGGGGGCCCCGCCGGCCGCGGCAGCGTGCGCAGGTGCTGCAGCGGGATGCCGCCCGCGGGGCCCAGCGAGGAGCCCCGCGGGAGGGTGCACGAACCCGACGCGAACCGCGCGGGCGGAGGAATGCCCGACGACGGGTTCTGGACGAATAGAACACCATAAGAATATCCTTCTTCGATCTGCTGGAGAGATTTTTGCTGGTACATTTTAAAGTTTTGTGGTAACACATACATACATGTAAATATTACTACTTCAACACCCAATGAATATTAAATTATCCAAAAAAATAAAGCAACGTAAATCCATTATCTATTCATTCTCATCTAATTCATCACGTGCTGGAGGTTAGATTAAACATACGTGACATTGCAAAAATTCAATAATAATTATTGAAAAGTTACTTTTTTAGGCCAGATTTGTTTTCCCAAAGATACGTTACAAAAGTTTCAAATGGTCATTGTTGACTGTTTAAAACTTCGTTACAAACCACTTCTAGCTAAACTCAAATTGAATACAGTATGGCATATCAAAGTGGGGATGAGCCGCGTGAATTAGAGATGTGTGAGAATTTGTTAGATCACGTTTTGTGACTCTATTCATAGATCAAATCTTGCACATTTATCCACTCTGCCTTACTTTGTTGAAAGTAGCTGATATTACTTAAGGCTGGTATACTCACCGTAGGTTGGTCATGCATGGCGGGGTGTCCGGGCGGCGGCGCGGTGCGCAGCGCGCAGTAGGCGGGCAGCCCCCCCCGCACGCCCGCCACCGAGCCGCGCGGCCCGCGGGACCCCAGCGGGGGGGAGATCGTGGACACTTGCTGCTGCCGGTAGTAGTCCATCTGGGAGGGAGGAGATACCTTGAAGATGATTCAGAGATAACCTCATGAGGTTGAAGTAGATAATAAAATGCGAAGTAGGACGCGGGAGGCGTGACGCCACCGAAGACGGGCAGCGAGTAATGGGTGTAATAGGTCGATGGCGCGTTGTGTTCCACGCGCGCGTCAAGGAGTTTCAGCACAATGACGGGGACCTCTCTTAGAGGGCCAAAGTCTGCCGGGGTAGAGTGACTAACGAATACTGTGAACCCGGAACGTAAAGGATTATTAAAGGACACCGTAGGCAGTCTTACGCCTGGGGGGGTATTACAACGTCTTAAAACCAGGCTTGTTCTAGTAAGTGAACGGGATGGCGCTAGACGACTTGTATAGCTTTGTCACTTTCACTCGCCGGAACAATCCTGGTTTTAAGACGTTGTAATACCCTGGAGTACTTATCCATAAGACGCGGGTTCGAGTCCAACTCGCCGCTGAATTTTTCTTTCCTCAAGAATCTTTACATTATCTTCACTTTAAGTTCATATCCTCACCTGCATCTGATCAGTATCCGAGGGTATAATATCCGGGTTCCTGTCATCACTCTCGCTGTCCTCCTTTTCCCGAAGCTTGTCGGGGCTGGCGGGCTGCGAGGAGGGAGGGGGTGCAGAGCGGGGTTTCCTCTTGGCGCAGCGCTGGCGGACACCGATGAGGAATAGGATCAGGAACACCATGAGAATGATGCCGCCGCCGACAGCTACTGACATCGGTCCGGTCATTTGGAAGGCTGTTCGTGGTAGATCTGTTGAAAATATACCGGCTTTAGAATTGGATACTGAAAAAATCGCCGTGTTTTGTGTGTTTTTTTACTTTAGAAGACAGTAAGGGTAAAAGTGTTGTACATGATTTTATGTTACTTTATTAACAGGCGTTTTATAATATCGGGTTTAAAATCCTGATGTTGGATTTCTGTCGTCCCCTTGACTTAAACACAAACCGGAACTTTTCAAGGTCAAGGTCATTTAGGCATATTTGGATTAAAAACGGTAAAAAAAAACTGAAAATAGTCTTGTTTTGACTGTACGCCTGTACCTTGAATTTTAGAAAAACAAGAAAAGAAAAATGTTCAATGTAAAAATTACTGTACATAATTTGACTGACAAAGTGACGAATAGAGGTTTTTTAATTTAGATGAAATGGATACTTACCTAAACTCTTATCATGGACGTGGTGTTTCTCCGGCGGCCTCAAAGTACTGGCTCTCAAAGGATATGGATCTCCCCTACCCTTAGCATTGTACGCTAGAACAGCGGCTGCATATGTCCGGCCCGGTGCTAAACCAACCGCGGTGAAGCGTGGCACTGCACTTGATACGTTGGCTACGATCTCCTGTTTGAGGAAGAATTTTCATCAGTCTCCTGCTCCTGTTGCTAGTTCATTTGTTTATGGAAAAGTGATTTTACTTAAAGGCTTTGGTGTCGAATAAATTGGCTTTAGAGCCGCATGTAGACGGTGCAAAACTTGCATGCGAGTTTGACTACATTGCGGTGTTTGTTTCATCAATGAATTCGTTGTACCTATAAAGTCCGCAATGTAACGCAACTCTCGTGCGAGTTCTTGCATCATCTAAATGAGGCTTTAATGGTGATGATTTTTTTAAAGGTTTCGAATCGCTTTCTGTACGGATTCGCTTTTAAACAGTAGTAAAGACTCTTCTTACTCCACAAAGGTCAAAATTAAATGAAAATTCAAAGCTAGATGCTCCGTAAAGATTATTTTGGAACTTATGTTTTCATAATCTAATTTTTTTTTTCTTAATTATGGGAATCATACAGAAAGAGATTGGTTAGGAACCAAAAGAGACAACCGTAAAAACTGTATCAATGCAAAAAATATTTATTATTTCGGTCATCAATTGATTCTTACCTGCGTGACGATTTCCCGCACTTCTAGAAGAAAGGACTGAGGCATGCCACCGTTGAAGCCTTCAGAACATCGAACCCCAAAAGATGTTAGTGATGCATTCACCACCGTACAGTTGTGAACTTGATCAGGACGACCTGTCAAAAACAAAATATGAAAATGACCTTGACCTTTAGGATATTTTGCATTAATAAAGTGACCTTGAACTTGGAGATTTTGCAAACTGACACAGGAAGATAAACATTTGAAAAAATATTTGATTATAAAAAAAACATATTAATAGAAACAACAGATGACCTTCAACTTTGAAATCTGAAGATATTGAAACGACCTTGCCCTTCCCAAAATGTCCAAAGTGGGTGAGTACCTACCTACCTAAAAATCGACTTAGATCTCAAGTGAGGATGATTAAGTTAAGGCTTAACTAAGTAAACTTAAAGGTCCTGTTGATTTTGGAAATGAAAGAACAACGCAGCGTTGGTTACTTTAATTGTAACGGTAAATCTCCATGTCACTTGATAAAAACATAAAGTAATTTTTTGTACCGAACACTGACTCCCGAGATTCAGGTATTTTGCCTAGTTCAGGGACTATTATGGGTCCAAACTTACTGGCTCCTATCAGAGTCACCACCAATAAAGGAATTGTGTTAATTATTTTGTTTTGTAATCCTACTAATATTATACATGCGAAAGTTTGTAAGGATGTATTTACGTGTATGTGTATGTTTGTTACTCCTTGATGCAAAAACCACTAAACGGATTTGGTTAAAATTTGGTATGCAGATAGTTTATAACCTGAATTAATACGTAGGATAGTTTTTATCCCGATTTTATGATCCCGTGGGATAATTTTCGAGTTGTAGCGGGTGAACTCGCTGGCAACAGCTAGTAATAATAAATAAGCATCTTTATTTCTGTTATTCCTATAAAATTATTTTCTCCATTTTGTACGATGTTATGACAATGGAACAATGAACATTTTTTTACAGACCTCGTAGCTTCAGTTATAATAAAGTAAAAATAGACTGCGTTATCTCCTCTTCAATTTTTCGTGGAAGGTTGCTTTGTTTGGCTTATTCTATAAAAAATAGGTTGTTTAAGTTCCTTAAATAATAAAAGATTCCTGTTAGAAAGGTCATGTTTATATCTTCGTGTGTTTTCCTTAGCATAATTTTTATTTTTTTAATAAAATTGCTGTAGATTACATAGGTATTTTTTTTTTTATTTACAAAACTTAGAATAGTAAGCAAAGTTGTTGAGATTTGAAAACCTGATATTGCACAAAAATTTACATAAAATGATAAAATTCATGACCTTCGTTTATTTCTGATACTATGATTTCTAGCAAAAAATAATCTTTATGATGAAACCTTTCGATTGGTATAATAAAACTACTGGTTAATATGTTTTTCGTGAAGCGGGTTGGATTCCCGGTTCAACGATATAACTATGTAAAAATCTATTAATGCAGTTTAAATTGCTTTTAAAATTATGTCTTTTTTCTGTAAAATCTAAAATGTTCCATCTACAATATTTAAGGTACTTTCCCTCCATGTGGCATAGCCTTGGGACGCCCTGTAGAATGTTTTTATTGTTCCAATGAAACGCAACCTACGAGCATATCGTCCCCGTAGAGCGAAAAGTCATTAAGTCGAAAATGACTAAAATGAGATACGAGGGTACGAGAAAAAATTCATAACTTTCATTTGACAGTAGATATTTCTGAATTTATAGTCTTATTTAATTGGAATCTGATTCGGGCTTATGTTCGAATAACAAATATGCATTTAAAACCATTTTGACGATTTTTGGACTTAGTGACTTTTCGTTCTACGGGGACGATATATCTATCAGTTCTTGTGAAGGTTTCACAGAGAATTTTGATCCGCCCGCAGGCAAGATGAGGCATTTGCGGGGATTAGATATACATATTTCGGATAGGTAAAACATAAACTATGTAGTTTATTGTATACGTAGCAATTGACAGCATATTGGGTTGAGCTTTGAAATTAATGATAACTAACTTTAACCTTTGTTTTGTTGAGTCTCAGAAGAATTAGCCAGCGTTTTTGACGAAAACTTTGAAAGGACTTTTTCTGACATTTCCAACTATTTTCGTTATATTTCAACTAATTTACACAAAAATTAACAAAGAAATTTTAACAAAGTTAAAAACAATACATTAAAATTACAGCCGAATCAATATTGTCTTTGATTTAGCATCTATACCATACTATTTATTTTCATCATGTTTCATTATTATCTTAGATGTCATGATATTATAATTGTTTATGATTTTCACAGTGAAAAATGTATAATTATGAAAGAGCAGTATCTTAAAAATTTACCAAGAATGGATAAAGTTAGGAATGAGTTTATTTGGGAAAGCTTAAAAGTGGCACCTGTTACAGAAAAAAATAAAGGAACCCGTCAGTGTGCTGACGCTCTTTGAGGCGCGCGTGGGACACAACGCGCCGTCGACCCGGGCATGGTCCATGGTTGGGTAGCGAATTACTCGCTGCCCGCATGTGCGCCTACTAAGAGAGAGTATGAATGTTGATGGGTAGAGAGGAAGAGGAAGGCCGAAGAAAAGATGGACGGTCATAGTAATGATATGAAAGAAAAAGGAGTAAATGATACTGCGGCGTCTGATAGAAGCGAATGGAAAAACAAAGCCCGTTGCGCCGACCCCAAGAAAAATGAGATAAATGCAGGGAGATGATAATCTTAAAAAACTCACCAGCCGCAATGATATGATAGACACACGGCACCCTCTGCTTCCCGATCCTGTTGTGGGCCCAACAGAGTAGCGTGCCATAGTCCATCTCTGTATGAGGAGTATAGGTGACGGTGGAACTTGTGCCAGCCCTGGACACGTACGTGTCACTGACCTCGTTGCTGTTTGCTGTGTTGTTGAAGGTCCAACGAAACTGGGGGAGAAAGGAGTGGTTAGTAAAGGAAGAAAACAGTTCAGTATTGTCTTTTTGCATACTTTTCTTTAATCTCTCTCCCCATATGATATAGCAGAAGCAGAATACGTCTTGTGCGGTCCATGTCTAGAATGAGACTGACGAACTTTAGTGAAGAATGTACAAGAATTTTACTAGTCACAGCGACGTGGTCGCGGGACTTATTCCATCACCGTGACCCCGGAACATAAAGGGCTATTGAAGGACACTGTGGATTTTAGTCAGTACAAGTCTGACAGTATAGGCCCTTAAATTCAAGGTGTTATATTAATGGCCCTTTATGATCCAGCGTCACGGTTGTTAAAGCCTCCTCTTCACAATCGGCCATGATGGCCGTGTTTGCCGAACAGAAGGAGACGGCGCTATACTAAGAATCGAGATAGTGTAGGTATATGTAAATCATTTCATCAATAAGTATATTAAATAATAACGCATGTGAAGGTAGTCCTAAGAGACTGTTTATGAATAATGAGAAAGCTAATAAAACCAGTCATAGCCCGACCACCGTGTCTTAATGCTGCCCCTCACACTTAACTTGACAATAGAATTATTTGCATCTTGCTTTCTGGTATAGCGCCGTCTCCTTCTGTTCGGCAAACACGGCCATCATGGCCGATTGTGAAGAGGAGGCTTAAGACATTCCTGCAACGTTGGTCCATGCGTTTGGCCCACGGGAGCCCCGCCAGATGACTGACAGCTCTTTGAGGCGTCGACCCGAGTATGGACCATGATCAGACGCCGAGTCACCCATTGCTCGCCGTTCGCATACCCACTCTAAATATCTCTTAAGTTGTAATGGAAGACAATTACTATCTTGTCTAGATCAGTAACAGATTAAAACATTGTTAGTCACCTGACATTATGGGACAAACAGTATTGTAAATCTTATCTTTCGTGTGGGTATTAGAAATAAATACAGGGGAAGTTGGCATGTCGCCATGGGAGATGGCAGTTAGAAATTAAACCTGAGAGATGTAAGCAAGATACAGATAAAATACGTTTTCTTATCCTTGTTTTATGAATTCTGTATGAAAACAAGTTTAACTGATTCTAAACGTGGACGTGGACAAATAAATAGGTGACCTAAAAAGGGATTAGGTACAAATTATCCATTTATAAGTTACCTATTTATTTGTTTCATAAGGAAATCTTGTAAGTACAAATAAAAATCGTAGTGATAACATTAACATTTAATTTTCTTACGGGCTGACTTTTGAATAGCCAGTTAACCTCTAACTGAGGAATTAAAATAACGATTTGACATATTTTCTATAGATAAGCTGCCATACCGCTATTTTTTCCCTCAGTTAGAGATTATCTGGCTATTGAAAAAATCAGCCCTTAGAAACTCTCCTGAACAAGGAAATTTTACTTTCTTGTGGGTGCATGCATAAATATAGAAACTTACATACACAGACCCGGGACAACTACTTGGAGATCATACAAAATTTTGTTGAAGGAGCACAGTTTTATAATACCTAAGATAACAAAATAAATAAGAGATTCCTTATCAATGAACATTTTATAAGAATACATTAAAGTTGTATTTGGCTAATCAACAATAATACATAGTGACCTTATGCACTCGACTAATTTAAACGACAAATCTTTATAACTTAGGGTATTATGTATTTTAGTAAACTATGTATGCTTTTTTGAAAGAAATAAACGTTAAACCGAAATAATAAGAAGCGAGCGAGTGGTCATCAAGACGCAAATTCGGATTTCAAGTCTATTTAAAAATAATCCAAATGGAAAGACCCAATAAAAGTCTGCTTAGCTCGGGTATTAAACCCAGGACTTCATTCTAAATAGAAGCACTTGCAACCACTACACTAGCAGCAACGAATAATGAATAAACATTATTTATTCATGGTTGCTTTTAGTCAGAGCTTCAAACTCAGTTTATTTTGATCAACTTTGCACTTAACAAGTTTTTGAGTTGTCCATTAAAAATAACCTGTTTTCAGTGGATTTTCGGAAGAAAACAGTAGGCGGAATCTGTAGGAGTGGAAGTAATTGTTAATTTTACTATAGTTCAAAATAAAAAGCTAACAAATTGTAGTTCTTTTATTTTGCAAGTTTTAGTAAAAGGCTTCTGAAAACAATCGAAAAGGGTGCACTTACAGCTCAGACTAATTTTGAGTTATTTTTAGGTAAGTATTTTAAAACAAAATAAATGATCTATATCTTTGTATAAAGAATCGCTCATTTATAAAATAATAAAAACTAGTTTCTTTTATCTAATACTGTTATCCTCAAATGAGTCCTCCTTTTATGGACCGGAAATATCTGTTAGACTCTTACTGATTGATAAAAGTCTACCCTGTTCCAAATGCCAGGATTTGAACTGAAAGCTTCGAGCATGAGAGCTCTCTTACGGGGCTACCTTTTTATATCGTTGTAAAATTATGAAATGAGTCCTCCTACCCAGAGTGAGACGAGAAAGACTGTCAGACTTGTACTGACTAATATCTACGGTGACCTTTCAATAGCCCTTATGAGCCCGCGACCCCGGCAGGTAACCTCAGAGGCATGTCGATCAATATTATACCTTACCTTAGTAGGTAAGTACAAGTTTTTGAAATAATTAATTATGTTTTTTAATACAATAAGGGATAATTTGGAACTTCTATTTTTACCTCGAATTGTGTCACCCTCTTTCCTACAACAAGAGTTTTTCTCAGAAAAAAACATAAAGATAAGGAAAAAACGTTACAATTGAATTTATATAATTGAGTCAATGTCTTAGGACGCAACCGGGGTGAAGGGTTATAAGGAAAACCACATTGTAATTCCCCGTTGATTGGCAAATTTACCCTCAACCTATATATATATATTTATGTGGAGACGGGGTATTGTATAATTTTAGACTAAATTAACAAACCATAAATGAACTGAGCTAGCGCCTCCCAATTATGTAGATTATAAGGTGGAATATTAAATTGATAACCTTTCCTTCGTTGGTGTTGGCTGGAATTACTCAAACCTTCATTATGTATGAGACTTGGAATCGTATTTTAAATAAAAAGTACTCGAACTCATTTTTTTTTTGCTAAGGGAAAGGCGAGCATTTGACCTCTATCTCGCCAGATGCCTGTAATTTTTTTAGGAGATGGTGGTATTGTATTTTTAATTTTAACAATTAGCGTTTTAGTTTAAAATAATTATTATGATTCAGTTTAGATCTTATAGCACGTTTCACTTCAGGGTGGTAGCCTTCTTGCCCATGGCCAGAAAACCTGTTTTGAAACGCAGCGAACTCTAACCTGCATGTCTTTTGATGGGAAAAGAATGCTGCGTTCCATTGCCCTCTGTCAGACTCCAAAGCGGAACCTCTGTGACCAGGCAGTAATATTCTTCCAAATGCTGAAAAAGAAGTAAAAAGACTTACCACAACTTCAGGTGGGTTTGCATCCACGTGGCAGGTGATGTGAGCGCGCTCTTGTTTGGCGACGCCATGCACTCTCTGTTGAGAACTCCGGCAGGTTGGTGCATCTGGTGACAATAGACAATTTGATTGGTTACAGATTTTATGTCTAATCTATGTGGGAAGTCGATAGTGGGGACTAACAATCGATCGCAGCACGATATGTGACAGAGACTATGTAAACCTGGAGTGACGTAGGTGTCTGAATCTTTTTGAGTACTTATTTATGAAAAAATATATAAAATGCTTATCAAAACTTTCAAGCATTAGCAGATCTTAAACCCCAACTAAAATACTCAGAGGTGCTGTCATTGCGTACACAACGTATTACACTATTATGGTGAGGCCAAACGAGCGTAATTTTTGAGTCGTGAGTAGAATTTCGGTTGCTTTCATAGAAAAAGTCCTCCGCGACGCAAAAGCAACTATGAAAGAGACCGATATTCTACGACTCATGACTCAAAAATTACGCTCCTTTGGCTTCAGCCTTAGTAATTCTCACACGAGACCACCACGAGTTCCCTTGCCACAAAATCTTTCGCCGAGCAAATAGGTCAAATAGCAAAAATTAATACGCCCTATGTGTAAAAATATTTTGTACCTATTTAGGTACAAATATGTATTTTTTCCTTGAGAGAAATGATCATACATCGACAAATTAACTACTTATGGTAAGCGTCCACAGGTCAGCAACGTACGTATCGGACGCATCGCATCAAAGGGATTTCTGTGTCGGCAGCGATCGGATCGCCGACGCGGGAATCAGCAATCGGATTGCCGATGCCACCTTCATCGCTTCTACTGATCGGCATTCCGTATGACGTCATAGGTACGTATCGCATTAAGGCATTGCCGATGAGCCGTCCGTACGATGCGGATCAGTGGACGCAGTTGTATGAGTTTTCATACAAGGCAAACTGAAATCTGTTAAGTACGATACATTCGATACGTGCGATGCCGACCTGTGCACACCTTTAAGACGCTTAACTTTGAATCGTTCTTACGTTCCTTACTCCCAATGTTACCAACATGCAAACATTAATATACTTCAACTTCATACACAAAGTCAATTTAAAACTATTTATTAGAGTAGTTAGTAAGTCTTGTCAATGTCATAAGTTTGCTAACATACATATAATTGCCCTTTCAAACTACATGCACACAAATTTGAACTTGAGGCATCATTAGGCACGCAAGTGGACACAGAGGCATTCCCACACATGCGTCTGGCAAGTTGTTGAAGTAATAATTGAACAACCACTTTATATAATATGACATAATATCGGGTTTGTATTTGAAGGGCTTACAAAATGTAATAGATTTTACATATCTCTTGCTCTGTAAGTACACCCTTATACCCCTGAATGCCGGGGTGTATGACTATCATTACAGCATAGGTTTTGGAATTTGAAAAAAGAACTGTCATACTCATACTGCACGAAGAATATTTTTAAAAAGTTTTTTTTTTTTCTCGGTATCGATTATTTACTCGAATCGGAATCTAGACAATTTATTTTATAAAGATTTTATTTTAAATATGGAACTATTTGTTTCCACATCGTATGTTAGATGAAATCGATTTAAAAATCAAACTGGCCAGCAAGATTTGACGCGCTTGCGTGCGTGAAAAAAAAAAGGCAGTCTACTAGTAGGCGCGAAAGCATCGCGAAAATAATTAATTTTCTTGTTTGAGTTCTTTTTCAATAGTAGATTATTAACCAAGTGAACCTCAAGTCACTCAAACTCAAGTCTTATCATCACAAACTCATATTCAAACTATAAATATACCTAAAAAGAACGTGACCATATCTCTTACAAATTGTAATAATTTTACTATTAATTTTAATTAAATACACATTTTTTTCTTCTTAATAAATGTTCATTGAAACCTGCTGTCTTGTTGTTTACTTACCTCACAATCGATATGTAAAGCAGAGTATTTATCTCGGGCGTAAGCATCAATTGCATACTCGGGTTAATTAGCGCCTTCGCTTCGCTCAGGCGCCAAAAACCTCGTATGCAATTGATGTCATACAGCCCTTGGTTAATAATCTACTATTACATATCTCTTGCTCTGTAAGTACACCCTTACACCCCTGAATGCCGGGGTGTATGACTATCATTACACCATAGGTTTTGGAATTTGAAAAAAGAACTGTCATACTCATACTGCACGAAGAATATTTTTAAAAAGTTAATTTTTTTTTCTCGGTATCGATTAATTACTCGAATCGGAATCTAGACAATTTATTTTATAAAGATTTTATTTTAAATATGGAACTATTTGTTTTCGTATGTTAGATGAAATCGATTTTCAAACTGGCCAGCAAGTGATGCGAAAAAAAAAAGGCAGTCTACTAGTAGGCGCGAAAGCAATCGGACATCAGACAAACACTTTACAAAAAAGATTTTATTTTAAAAATGCTAGAAATGGGTTCTATTGGTTTCTATTTTTTGAGTTTTTTTTTAATGTACAAAAATCTATTTTTCTTACAATTATATTATATTATAGATATAGAATATTTTTATAGACTTAGTATCACGAATTTGTATTTGTTTGAAGGGCATACAAATGTAATCGATTTTCAATTTATTATTTAGTATTTTATACTTGACAAACCCATATAATTATTAAAAAAAACGTTTTGAGGTAAATACACATTTTTTCTTCTTAATAAATGTTCATTGAAACCTGCTGTCTTGTACTTACCTCACAATCGATATGTAAAGCAGAGTATTTATCTCGGGCGTAAGCATCAATTGCATACTCGGGTTAATTAGCGCCGTTCGCTTCGCTCAGGCGCCAAAAACCTCGTATGCAATTGATGTCATACAGCCCTTGGTTAATAATCGCCGTATTACATAGCACCTCTGTAAGTACATGTTTTCCATTTATTTTATTTAAATATCGGGGTGTATGACTATCATTACAGCATAGGTTTTTGAATTTGAAAAAAGAACTGTCATACTCATACTGCACGAAGAATATTTTTAAAAAGTTAATTTTTTTTTCTCGGTATCGATTAATTACTCGAATCGGAATCTAGACAATTTATTTTATAAAGATTTTATTTTAAATATGGAACTATTTGTTTCCACATCGTATGTTGATGAAATCGATTTAAAAATCAAACTGGCTAGCCGATTTGACGCGCTTGCGTGCGTGAAAAAAAAAGGCAGTCTACTAGTAGGCGCGAAAGCATCGCGAAAATAATTAATTTTCTTGTTTGAGTTCTTTTTCAAAAGATTATTAAAAGTGAACCTAGTACAAGTCTTATTGCACAAACTTAAAGATATTAATAATGACCTAAAAAGTATCACGTTTTGTACCAAGGGCTTACAAAGTGTAATTGAGGTTCTAGCATATTATGCGCAATATAAAGCTCAAGTAAAAACTTTAATTATAATGAAAACGTTTTCCTATTTATTAAATGTTTTGATTTATATACTCGTATTTGTGGAATACAAAAAAAATATATTTTTTGACAAAAATAGACCAAAATGCTATTGAATATTCGTGGGTTTTTTTTTGCCATTCAAACTACTAGCAATCACAAAACTGAAAGATATCATAGAGTAGACAAATGGCCAAAGAGACATTTCAACACATGCGTCGGGTAAGTTGTTGAAGTAATAATTCAAAAACCACTCTATATAATATTCTCGTGCGAGAGTCTCGAGTCATATTTTGTGTTTTTGTAAGCTGGGCAAGCAATTTTTCATGTAGATTTTAGAAGTCTATAAATGACTACTCTCCTCTATGAAAATAAAGAAATCAGGATTTATTCACTTTTTCTTGCTTTAGAAGAATAAAGTTAAGAATACGTCTTTTAACTAAGATTGTTTATTTTTAACTCCAATATTTAAAAAAAATACTCAAAAGAACAATATTTTTAAATGGTTGAGCTGTTTTTTCTCGTACAGATTAAATTACTCGTCCAATCTAAGAAGATTTATTCAAGCAAAGAAAAGTCAGAGTTGAAACAACTTTATACCACAGAAAATATGTTTAGTAAGTCCTGTAACATAACATAACCGTTATTATGAGGACGTCAAAATGGTGAACTACATAGTAGCTACTAATCTAAAAGAAATATTGGCATTCTTGCTACAACAAAAAGTAATAGATGGTTAAAGTAATTTAAAACAGAGTAAACATTACTATAACATATTCAATTTATTATAAGGTTTTATACTCCCCATAATTCTGCATTGAACCCCACACAATTTTGTAATTAAATGCCATTTTTGTTCTTCTGCCAACCCCCTGGAGGACTAGCGACTGATTGCTGATGATGACGCCTTGACCCACATTGTGGAGTAGAGTTTTACCCTGGTGAAAGAAAAATATAATGTATGTTTCTTAGTTTAATGGTCAACATTTTCATAATTGATTCCTTAGATTTGACAATCAAAAGACATTAAAATTAGATACCTAAGAACATTTGCACGTTAAATGTATTTGAAGGGCTGTAAGTTAATTGATTTTACTAGATAGTAATTGCATTGTAATGGACACTTTAACATTTATTAAGGTTGCTCAGTACGTGCTACGCCACAGCACAGCATGTTTTTTTTTGGACGTTGCCCCAAATAAGAATTTCTCACCAATGCAAAATAGACCGAAATGCTACTTGTAATATTTTTGTGGGTTTTTTTTTCCGTGCGGGTATCGAACCTGTGACACGCTGCGCAGCAGTACAATCGTACAACCTCTGTGCTAACCGTGCCGTCATGTGTTTCGCCGTAGCTCTACATGTGCTAAGCCGTAGTCAACCATGTGCTACGCCGTAGCCAACAATGTGCTACGCCGTAGCCAACCATGTGCTATGCCGTAGCCAACCATGTGCTACGCCTAGGCTATGTCGTAGCATGAGGTAAGCTACAACGTATTCCGTCGTGTACCATTGCAAATTGGAAGACATTGCAATTACTTATTATCTGTATCATGTTTTTTACAAGATCCAACATTCCAGCATACAAAGAAAAGTTGTCTTCTTTCCTCACGCCCCGAGGCAAAGGGATGGTACATAATATAAGGCTCGCATCTGTACATGATGTTATGGCAAAGCTAAAGTTAGTTTCAGAGTTAAGTCGCTGTTTCAACCCTTTCACGGGCCCCATGGGGTTGAAACTTAGCGTTATGTCTCTTCACTATACGATACATGGCTTGAATGTAAGTTTGACCCGTGCGTAAAGGGACAACACAACGCTGAAGAGTTTATACTGTTAAAGTAGTTGATTGAAAAATGTTGTGAATGTTTTTTTTTTCTTGTTATTTAAATGTTGCTATTTAATTTTATAGTTACTTATTGTTTGTTAATAAAGTGAATCTACAACCAATTACTGATTTAATATTTTTTTCTATTAAAACAAAAAAAAAATTGTTTGTTTAAAAATGGATGATGTAAATCCTAAAAGACAACCCATTCCACACAAAACATTTCATGTTGTATTCACTAAATGACACCATACAGAACTATTCTACATTTTAAATACAAAATTCATACACAGGTAACCCGAGAACTCTTATTATACAGGGTGTTTGGTCCATCGTGTGCCAAATTGAAATGGTCGATAGAAGGGGTCATCTGCTATCCTTTCAGACCTCTTAACACCCCTCATGCCCTGTGGATTTTTATTAATCGACTTTTTATTGTTTTACTAAAAAAGGCCCAAGTTTTACATTCAAATGCAATTTTCTTTTTAAACATCGGTCGTAGACTCTGGATTTTAATGTTATTTAGATGTGTATTGTTTAGGAGTACTTTTAAATACAAAATTAGCGACATTAGTCTCCTAGTTTGTTTTTAATTCACTCGCAAAGGTAAAACATAAATTAAAGCTGTACATGTTACAGCTGTTTATGTGGCTCCAGAAAAAAACCAGAAGCGACCGGGATCTTTCAACTCCCTCATTAATTCTCCAGTCTATCCTCTTGCTAATGATGTGCCACATGCCATAAAAATCTTTTAACAACTTTGTGAATTCGCTAGAATTGTGAATCGAGTGCCCTATATAAGGCAGATATGCAAAATTATGATTTTAAACATTTTTTTTGCTTAAATGATACCTGACAAACCTATGAATCTCATCTTAAAAAAATCTGTCTCGTACCTCTATGTTTTAGTGGGATTTACGTGTAAAAAAATGCATTTTTAACATTTATGATGATGTGCCCGTATTTAATGAATGTTTGCCCATGGTATTTCAAAATGCTGTTCTACGCATTGGCGTTTGACTGTGAGGAAAATGTTAACAATGTATTCCACAATGCGTGGATTGGACGCGATGGCCTCATTCCATGGGACCATGGCCGCCACGTTCCCCAATTCTAACTTCGTTACACTTTATGTCTAGGGACGTTCCAAAGGGCTGGTATAGGTACGCAACGGACGTTCCAACTACTAGTCCAACGCATGGAAGCGGCATTCAATACCACTAAGGGTCCGTTCACACAGACCGGCTCGGAGAGCATCGGCGCGCATTTTTCTTTTCACACAGACCGGATCGTATTATATGCGCTTGGAGTTGGTCGGAGCGGAGCCGCCAACTATTTCACATAGACCTGCTGGAAGCGACCAGAAAGTGGATGCGCTCGGAGCCGGTCGGATGCGCTCGCAGCTGGTCGGAATCGCTCGCAGCCGGTCTGATACGCTTGCAGCCCGTCAGATGCGCTCTGAGCCGATCGGATGCGCTGGAGCCAGTCGGATGCGTTCGGAGCCGGATGGATACACTATTTATGCTATCAAAATGGCGGTCGGCGTGGACAAGCGCGGACGCAATTGGAACCGATCGGATGCGCGGGCGAGAAAGAGCACGTAATCGGAGCCGATCGGCTACGCGAGCGAGAAAGAGCACGCAATCGGAGCCAAACGGTTGCACGATCATCTCCTGTTATTATTTCAAGTTCAAGCATTCTTAATGAAAAAACAGTGCACATGCAAAAATAAACCTTACTACAAATATCAAAAACTCAGTTTTCAACGCGATAAGAATCTGCTCTCCTCTCCGAGCCGGTCGGTGTGAACGGACCCTAAGGAGGTAATACGACTCCGTACAACAACTGTCGAAATAGATGTCGGGCCTGCATTCGCAACAAAGGCCAACAATTCGAGCAGGATTTGTAACAATTATGAAATAAACGTTAAAAATGCAATTTTTTTTTTCAAGTAAACCCCACAAAAACATAGAGATACGAGACAAAAGTTACCTTATATGAATGAGATAAGATTTAAAGGTTTGTCAGGTATCAAAAAAGCAAAAAAATAATAATTTTGAATATCAGCCTTGGGTGACTCGATTCACAATTCTAGTGTATTCACAAAGTTGTTAAAAGATTTTTATGGCATGTGGCACATCATTAGCAAGGGGATAGACTGGAGAATTAATGAGGGAGTTGGAAGATCCCGGTCGCTTCTGGTTTTTTTTCTGGAGCCACATAAACAGCTGTAACATGTACAGCTTTAATTTATGTTTTACCTTTGCGAGTGAATTAAAAACAAACTAGGTGACTAATGCCACTAATTTTGTATTTAAAAGTACTCCTAAACAATACACATCTAAACAAAATTAAAATCCAGACTCTACGACCGATATTTAAAAAGAAAATTGCATTTGAATGTAAAATTTGGGCCTTTTTTAGTAAAACAATAAAAAGTCGATTAAAAAAAAATCCACAGGGCATGAGGGGTGTTAAGAGGTCTGAAAGGATAGCAGATGACCCCTTCTATCGACCATTTCAATTTGGCACACGATTGACCAAACACCCTGTATAAGCATTCCCTTGAGTCTCGTCTATTGGTTGAAAAAATATTACAAGTCCATGGTTATGTGACAGAATTCAACACTACTGATAACATTTTGACTATATTCCAGATAAAGTAAATGGATTGATTTTGCTTCAACTCACATAGTTTTTCAAGCAAAATACTCACATTATGTCTCCATTCAACTTTGTAGACATATGGATGCGCCCTGATGATGCAGTCAAAGTAGACATCAGTGCCTTCTCTTATATTTGAAGGATCCAGGTTCGTTCCTAACCGGACTGTCGTTTCTGGTACATCTGTATGAAAACAAAACACCGATGAATATTACGAATAAAAAATAACATGCGAAAAAGATTAGGGTGAGTTATTCACCTCTATATGTCAACTGTCACCTGAAAATTACATTCATTACATTGTGCGACCATGATAAGAGTGAATACGTCATTGACCTACATATTATTTCAATTATCAGTTCACATAAATATCAAATTACGTTTGGCATTAATTTTCATTATATTTTTAGCTTTATTATTGAACACTGTTAAAAAACAAACTTCGTAAAAATGATCAGTATTGTCGATTGTATAATATCACATACCTTTTTCTAAGCGGTAGTAGGTAAATAAAGGCTTGAATTCAATGGAAACAATACCATAGAAATGAATAAGGAAGATGAAGAGATGACGATTGTATGTTTCAATGTTTAGAGGATATAAGACCTTATTTTCTGTATTACATTGTTTGTTTATTGCGTCCACGTTTATGATTTTGATATTACCTACACGTGTAACGGCTTAAATTAAGTACAACGCTGTGCCTTGTTTGAAGAATTATATAATTCTTTGTGTGTTATGACCGAAATAGAAACTGTTCTCAAAAAACATCGGTACTTTCTTTATCACAAGAAATACATAAGGAAAAATACATAAAATTTTAGAATTATATTAATGTTATTTAAGAGTTGAGTAGAGCAATGGGAGTCGCCCACGGCAACAGACGTCACAGGACACCGTAGGTGCGGGCATGCGGACAGCAAGTTATGGACGAATCGCTTTCCAAATATGGACCATGCCCGGGTCGACGCGACGGCGCGTCGTGTTCCACGGGTGAACCAAAGGCCTTCATTGTGCTGACAACTCTTTGGCCGCTATCCTACTGGCGTTTTACAAACGTTGACGCTACGTCAACGTCGCGTCTGCGCAACGTTAACGTCGCGTTTGTTGGCCAATAGTATTATGTAGCGCGACGTTGACGTTGGCCAAAGAACTGCCAGCACAATGACGGGGCCATCTTGACGGCCTAAAGAGCTACCGTGACTCCGGAACGTAATGAGAGCCAATGAAGGATCACCGTGAGTTTTAGTCAGTATAAGTCTCACAGTACCTATTTGGTGTCGCCGTGAGGGTGAGGCACACAGTACCTATATTGTGCACTTTCTTTCATTTATGGATAAAATGTTGTGTTTAATGTCTTGAAGAATACACATAGGTATGGGTCGCAATGGATGTGGAATATAATAGCGCTCTTTGGGAGGCATACATTCATCAGTACCTACACGACAATTCGCTGACAAAATAATAATATACATACTAAATCGTGTGCCGTAGATTGTGTCGAAAACCTAAACGTATTTTATTTTTTTCTTCTCTCTATTACCTATACTCAAAAACAAGCACCTATAAAAAACCCAATTCATACATATTTAATAAACTTTAACCAAGCTTCCCAAGTTTCTCACTAACAATATACTAAGTATACTGTTATTTCAGTCTTCAATACCAAGTTTTTGTACTTCGCAAAATTTCATTCTCGACCATAAAATCTAGAATTCAAGAAAAACAAAGTTGTGTAAAGTTCCGAGGCTTGTTCGTAATAGAATTCGGGAAATTTCGGATAAGCTGAAATTTTTCTTTAACGTTTATACCTACTTCCTCATGGGAGACTTAAGATTAAGATGTTCAAGTTAAGGGAAGCTTATAATTTTAAGATGAAATGATGTGATAAATAAAATGTTAAATTGTGATTTGTTTTACATTTGTTTCTACATCATTAAAATGATACTTAATTGTGTCGTTATACTGAAACGAATATTAATGTTTGTTTGACATTTCCATTTGAATATGAATTTTATTATTTATGCATTTGATTTTCACATGACATGAGTATACTATAGCTTGTGATAAAAAACTTACCAGAAAACTACCTATTTTAAAACCAAGAAATAACTACTAAATTTCTGCCAGAATGGATAAATTTTCACCAAATTGTGTATCATAGGTATTGTAGAAATTAACATAATTATTATTTTGTGTAATAATAAAAAAGTTGACCAAAGCAGGGCCGACGTAGCCCCGTTTTGCGGGGCTCCTATTTCTGTGTGCAAGGGTAAAAGGAGCCTAACCAAACCGAACTTTCTAGATTCAGAAAGTTCTTCTAGGTACAGAAAGTTCTAGATTCTATTGATGAACATTTAAATTGTAGCTTTTTATTATTTAATACCTTATTTAGTAGAGCAAAAGACCTTAAATCGTACTTACACTGTATATCTAAGGTCCAGTCGTCTTCTAGTGCTGGTACTAAAGGCATCTGTGGGTTGGACGCTCTGCAGGCCAATTTGGCTCCTGCGTCCGACTTTGTCAACTGCAGGGACACAGTTGATGTGGTTGTGTTGCCATCCGTTGATAGCTGTGGAATTAAATTGTAATTAATTTCAATTCCTGAAAGTCTACTTTGCTTTGAATTGCTTTTAGATATTATGAAGATAATTTTATAATTTTAATCATCAATGAGTGATTTAATCCCGTGACGTGAAAGCGTATTTGATCCACTTCAAGAAATTTAAAAAGTATGGTTTACATTTATCACTAAAGTCTTAATTTTTTTTTTTTAATTCTGGTTGTGTTAAGGTATATTAACCAATTTCAATTATACACGTTGGCACCAACTATAATTAATTTGTAACCAAACTTAAAACAATCGTCTACCGAGCGCTCGTTCATACTAAAAGTTAGAATGCTTCTGACACAGTAAAAAACTAGGTCTATAGGTTTCCTTTTTTCAAAATTTGTAATAGTTTGAAAGTTACAAGCGCCTAAGATTTACTTTTGAAAAAAAGAAAACCTATAAACCTAGTTTTTTACTGTGTCAGAAACATTCTAAAAAATCATTGAGATAGGATAACATTTAGGGGCAGGAAAACGTTTTCTCTTTTAATATGGACGAGCGCTCGGTAGAGGATTGACTTAAAACACGTATTCGAAAACATTAAAAAAAATACTTTAACCCTAATAACTTTTCGCCTATTACATTTTACTCGAGGAAGATAACAAGCATAATAATTATTACAGATTTGAAATTACACCCTCTTTGTACTCGCAAACATAATCAAAATTGGTTTAAATTAATATCGTTTTGAAATTATAAATCAAAATTCGCCTACTGATTAATGTCGGGGACTCTCAAAGGTCAAAATCATTGTTTTTGGGACGTACGATTTCTTACCTTTAAGGGGGATGCTCCAACCAGCCCGCGAAATTCAAATATTTTTACGTTTTTTGCAATTTGCAGGCCAGTGACATGTTGTAACTTTAGAAATATATTAACTAAAAAAATCGCTCCATCAGCTCTCACATAGAAAAGCTGCATCATGTTAAAATCTCCGAAATCTAACTTCGATGCACCTTTTCTATGTGAGAGCTGATGGAGCGAATTTTTTGATAATTTTTATGTTTAAAATTATACTTGTTATTACCGCAACACATATATTTATAAAGTTACAACATGTCACTGGCCTGCAAATTGCAAAAAACGTAAAAAAAATTGAATTTCGCGGGCTACATCGAAGCAATCACCTTAAGAAGTAATGCTCCTACCGATCTACTTTATAATATAGTTAATCCTTTAGTCATCATTTAAGAGTCGAATGGAAGGGTGACTTATTGAGCTTGAATTCAAACAAATAGTAAAAGGGAAATTTATTTTATTTGATTTCAAAGAATAGTCTCTTGGTATATTCATGATTTTAAGCTGTTTGAAGTGCGAAGTAAATATAGGATTTGTCAACTTCAATTTTGTAAATAATACGCATTTTGAATAGTCTGAGAGAACGTCTAAGCTGTTTGAGTCCCACCCACACTGTCAGACACGTGATGACTAAAATTCACGGTGTCATATCAGACCTTTACGTTCCGGGTCACGATTATTCCCGTGTCCTGCGACCAAACTGTTTGAGTTCAGAAAAAAAAAATGGTACAGTGAGAGTCGGATGTAAATAGTTCTTTTATCATTAACAAACTGAAAATTGCAAGTAAGTAGGTACCTATGCACTCATTTTGAATAAATTACCTTTTTTAGTTTTCAAGTATGATTTTAGGCCAACAGGTTACCATCATTATGCTCGTAGATTTCATTATTCAAAATATGAAACTATCGTTACAAATGGCCGTCGTATTTTTCAAGACTAAGGGCGACTTTCACCAAAAGTTAAACATGTTTAAAATTTTATTTAAGCGCAATTTCCTATTGAATTTTGTGCTTAAATAAAATTTTAAACATGTTTCACTTTTGGTGAAAGTCGGTCTTTTTTTTTTAGGTGGTAAAATCATCAAATGAGTCCTCCCGCCCTGTGTGAGACGGAAGGGACTGACAGACTCTTACTGAATAAAATCCACCCGTGTTCCTTCCTATGCCCTTTACGTTCCGGGGCCACGGTAACCTGGGTTAAGAAAAAACCCGCGACCCCAGCAGGCATTTGGCGCGAAAGACGACGCGCCACCGACCCGGGCTTGGTCCTTGGTCGGACGGCGAGCTAACCATCACTCATCGTCCGCAAGCCCGCTCCGCCGCTGTGCCTTCTGCTGATCAGAGGGACACGCGTTGGAGCATCCACACGACAGGCTATTCGCATACGGGCAAAGAGACCACTTAGACACACAGTGCCTAAGGAAGAGTTTTTGCTCGCATCTCAGAGTGCACCGGCCCGAAAAACTGTGTACTTTCTAACTTCACTGATGAAAGTGAAATACCAATTCGAGCTAAAACTATAGTAGATAATTACAAACCTTTAAAGATAAAAGAAGCACGTGGAGGTTTCCTGTCATAGCACCCCGTGAAAGTCGGCCTTAGTGTGTTAATTCAAAAGTCTGAATATAAGGGTTCTGGTTTTTTTTATTACTTTTGAGGTTCTTACCTACGGAACCGCGAAAAAGAAAAAAAAAAAAAACACGAAAGCTTTACGTCCAAAGTCACAGACCTCAATCAAAACACCAAAAGCACAAATTAAAAATCACAAAAACACCAACCTCAAAATTCTAACTTCAACAAATCAACCACAAGGTTAACCCGAAGAATCCGTATTCAAAATTGATTTTAATTAAATGTTGTTAATATTAATTTCTATTTGGCTTGTTGGCTGGTTTAATTAAATTACGAACGACAATCAAACCGGCTTGAATAGCGTATGTGGTTGTGTTCCTTGATTGACGTTTCAACATTGTCTTGTAATCAAGAGACTTGAGTTCCAAGTTCCTACGTTCCAACTGATATTTCGCTTTGCCAATGTAATCCAGTTAGGTCGTCACTTTTGTCTTAGGAAGCATGAATGTATGGAATTTAATTTTAGTTACGCGTTCGCGTTGATGAGTTTGATGAAAGAGAAATATTGGGATTGAGTTTGTGTTGAAGGGACTGTGAGTTCGTTTGTGTGGGATTTTAAAATGTTTGATGTTTGCTCTTTTGAGCAGAAATTGGAACAATTGTCTCTCTTACTAAATACAAATTAGTGCGTGGGTCTTCACAAAGAAGATTGGTAACATTATCTAAATGTTTTTTTGTTATAACATTACTAATTCCATACTAAGGTTGTTTGTGAAATATCGATGGGTCGCCTTTAAGCTTTTGGAATATTAGAATATTTTTATCTTATATCTATTATTAGAATATCTGTATTAGAATTTTGGTCACGATGTGGCTTGAAAGCGAACTGTACTTTCAACGGCTGTACCATGGTGATGCCTTTGTGTACATTTAAGTATATTCTATGGTATGTTCCCAAGCTAAGCAGACCTTGTGTTTTGGGTACTAGATGTAGATAACTGATAAACATACTTATATATTTCTAAATACATAAATATTGTAGATAAATTACACCCAGACACAGAACAAATGATGATGATGTGCTCATCACACAAACATTTGTCCTGGGTGGGAATCGAACCCACGACCTCCGGCATAGCAGTCAGGGTCACTAACCACTAGACCAACAGGCCAGTCAATACATAATATGAATCATACTTATGAGAGAACAGCGTATACATACAGCAAAAGTAAAGTAGATTTACTAATAAAAATCAGTTAGGCAGATTTTGCTAAAAAAAGGTATCCATAGACAGAAGTTCTATGTCCAATTTGATGATTGATTGGACAGCGCAGCACATGATGCGTAAAGGAAAACCAGCGTGAAATGTTACTTCAAAGGATTTTGTATAAAGTTAGGTTCGTTAGAGATCGGGGAATTCGCTGAAAAAGTTTCCCATGAAAAATTGTTTTGTGCATGAATTCACAGAACTCGATATGGGATGTACTTAGTTCCTTTTTTAATTTACCTGATGGTTCGGATTGGAAACAGATCTAGTCTATGATGAACAGAGATTAGATCTATTTTGAACAGAATAGACGATTTTTCGGAAAATGTTTGACTATCTTTATTAAATCTCTTTTTCTTGTTGTGATACGATGGTTGAAAGATCTATTTATATATTACGCATGCGAAAGTTTGGATTTTTGCATGAAAAGGTGGGTGCATGTTTGATGCTGAATCACGTCAAAACGGCTGAAAGGATCATTATAAACTCAGCTCAAAGATAGGTTTTTAATTACACAATGAGCGGGCATGCGGGCAGCGAGTAAAGGCCAACTCGCTGCCCGACCATGGACCATGCCCGGGTTGACAGCACGTTGTGTCCCACGCGCGCCTCAAAGAGCGTCAGCATAATGACGGGGCCCCCCTCTCAGACGGCCAAAACCTGCCGGGGTCGCGGGATTATTTCCTTACCGTGACCCCGGAACAGAAAGGACTATTGAAGAACACCGTGGATTTTAGTCCGTAGAAGTCTGACAGTCCCTCCCGCCCTGCCCGGGGTGGGAGGACTCCATTGATGATTTTTTTACCACGCTAAAAAAACAAAAAAAAACACAATGAACACCTTTTATCCCGGTATACATTTCCGTACATACGAAACCGTTGAAAACAACAAGCGAAAAGAAAAAACTTAAACAATTGAAACAAGTTCTTGGAATTCAAAAATTGGGCGATCATGGAACCAGTTTAATTTTAATCAAAAACATTTTAAAGGTAACCAAACAATATATTATTAATTTGTTTTGGAAATATGATAATATTTGGGCTTAATAAGTCAACTCCAGGAACTGAACAATAAAAAATGAATTTTGTTTTAATTAGTATCCTTATTTGGCATTTATGGCAATTATACATTTTGTATTATTGTAAAATTATGTTGCAGTTAAAATTATGTTGCAATATACTTTATTACTTGGTCATTATTAAAGGAACTTCATACCTTTTCTTTATGAAATCATGAATATTCAATTATAGAATTATTTCTTTGTTCCAAATTCTGTCTACTAGCACCTGCAGAGGAATTTTTTTTTTTGCTATAAGGAACCAAACCCAGCAGTATGACAACATATAAAAAAAAAAAAAAAAAAAAGAACCAATATTTATCATTTCGTTTATAGACTTATCTCTTTTGCCCAGCCTTTTCCCTACTATTTAGAAATCACTATGTACAAAGTATGTCGGAAACCAGTTGAACCGGATGCAGCTGAATATCACTATTTTACATGAAGTTAATGTCTATTCTGACCTCTACAACCCAGGTAACTGGATAAAACGAAACCTCTTTGTGCACTGAGACATTAAATTCATTCTCCGGGGCGAGCTTCTTTGCCTCTTCGCTTTTCTGGTGTCGCCACTATTGATTCTGACTGTCAAGAGTTGCAGTGATTTGGAATATTGCGGTGGGATCCCAAATATAATGCCGAATAAACCTATTGCCTACTTAACAAACTAATAATAGGAACACGTGGTGTCGCCACTGAATATTGCGGGGATTCTGACTTTCCAGACCAAGGACAAGGCCTCAGTCGACGGCACGTCTTCCAAACGTTCTCCAAGGAAACTGACGAAGCTTCCATAGAGCCTGATGCCTAACACAACGCGGATCAAACCTTCGTACTAAATAAACATACTGCCTTAAGAAAAAAGAACTCGGAAAAAAAGTAGGTACTACTGATATTTTTCAAGGCCCAACTAATCACGGTACCAGCCGACCAACTGACAAATTTGCCTCGACGTAACTTAGCGTAACTTTCACTTGGTACAGACATTTACAGGAGGAACCCTGTTGGTCTCTAACGAGCGATTTGTGCACGCCGTAAGCATTCTCTGTCCCATTCAATCTACATTTATTAGTTTTACGTGGCCCTATTTCAAGTTGCTACACTGACGCCGTATAAGATTGGCTACTTTGATTAAATTTATAAGCAAAATTAGCTTTTCCCTCGAAAAGTTTGTGAATTGATGAGGTAGTCCGTCTTATCTGTTTTTGACTTCGTTTGTTGTCAATCTCGATAGCCGTGCAATTTGATGGGATTTTCTTTTGATAGAATAAAATGAATCTATAAAGATATTATAATCTTAATAATAAGGAAACTTATTTTCTCGGCTCTTTCCCCCATGAGTAGTCTATATTACATGCTAGGCAATTATCCCACTGCCTGCGATTTGCGAGAAAAGCGCTTATCTGAAAACGAGTTGGCGAGGAACGAGCAGCATGTGTGTCGTTACAATAGTTTTGTCGCTGGGCTGTCAGTGAGAGACTGAGTGCGTCGTGCGATATCGCTTACTGCCCGTGTTTGCCTCGCTTGAGTTCTGTCCGCCAAGCGAGTATCGCTCAAGCTAGTATATCTTTAAAGCCCAAATGTACAAATTAATGTAGCTAGTCCTCGCTGGCCAGTGTGAACGAACACTCAGTGGTCTAGTATAATAATGTTCACATTCTTTTGTTTACATGGAATGTACGTATATCTTAAGCGCCATTTAGACGGAGCAAGAACTCGTATGCGAGTTTCACTATATTGCGGCATTTGTTTCATTGTATCTTGCAGCTGACTTATCTTGCAGACTTAAGCCAAGGATACACTAGGCCCACAAATGTCGTGCTACACGTGTCTTCAGCGACGTTGGGTGAAGTAGCACGACGTTGCCGCACTTCGATCGACATGTCTGGCAACATCACGCGACACGTGTCGCCCACTACACTACTAACATAGTCGCGCGTTATGTCAGCCGAAGTTTCGCGACGTCGCCTATACAGATCGTGGCACATTTGTGCCCTGGTGTATCCTTGGCTTTATCATAACAACTTGAGGAGTTTGAATGAAGGTTCAGAAACAAAGGAAGGTTATTGGAGTAATTCTCAAGTTCCTGAAGTGTCCGAGTCAATTATTATTATAAGATGTTTGTTTACAAATAGGTAAACTAATAAAACTTATTGTGAAAGAGGAAGTGACCAAGTTAATTAATGTTATTTTTTGCATACATGTTGTAACATTTTAACCTTGACTGGACTAGTGTGACACACAGTTTCAACAAAACAAAAGCTCAATTTATACTGGATAAATGTCATTTAAGAGTCAAATAAATACTTAGTTCGCGTGACCAGTCTAAAAAAAGGTGCCAAGTCCGTGAAGCGCAAAAGGCATGTGAACATGCGGGGTAGTTTTCAGTTATTAAGAGAGTAAGAGTCTGATAGGCCTTTGCGCTCCATCCAGGGACCGCAAAGGATTACTCAATTGATGATTTTTAACACCCGAAAGAAAAAAACAAGGATGGTCGATTAAATGACTGATACGTAATTTTTTAATAAAAAACGAATCACTTCCGATTTTCTGTCGAATGTATACACGTACGTAGACATAATTTTGATGAAAAAATTACACATTTATGAAAAAGTAAAAAATTCATATGTTATACTAAAATGACATCATAATGACGTAGGTAAATTAATCCAGAAAAGTGAAATTATTTTCACCTAAAGTAAACTCTTAGTTCAAAATTATACAAAAAATGTCATCTTAACCAATCGAAACTAAAAATTTATTCTTACATTGCCACCAGTAGCTGACGTAATTAGTCTTCAGTCAATCGTCTTCACAGCTGTATTTTCAAAATTGAACCTTGTTTAAAGGACCATAACTCACCGTTTCCTTAGCATTGTTTATCCTATGTCCATTCTTCCACCAGGTGATGGAGGCTGGTGGTCTCGACCCTGAGCTCTGACAGAGGAGGTCGTATCTTCTGCTTGCTGATAAAGGCTGGTTGGACCCGAGGATGTGGACCGTTAGTGGTGGAACTGAAAGAAAATATTGGAATCAGTAACTGAACTGTAGAATAATAATTACATAGTATAAAATAAAGTCGCTTTCCGTCTGTCTGTCCCTGTATGCAGATCTTTAAAACTACGTAACGGATTTTGATGCGGTTTTTTTAAATAGATAAGTAGAGTGCTTCAAGAGGTAGGTTTATAAATGTATAAAACACGGATATTAATGAAGACATTGCACCCGTAGGAAGCCGGGGCGGTAGTATAGTATAAACTCTATAGCTGCTTTTATATTATGGAGTTTCTTGCCCGTTCTTCTCCATAGAGATCTACGCTTTGGAATGGGCATCTACAGTACTTTCACAGTTTTTATGTCTTGTGACTGGGACTGTAGCACCGTATCTATTTTTTAAACTATTTTATTTTAATTTTGTCTTTTGACAATTCAAAAGTGCCTGTAACTGGCCTACTTGAAATAAACGATTTGATTTTTTGATTTTGATTTTATAAAGAAGCAGGTTGTCGCTAGATGTGGTAGAAAAAAAATCCATTTTTTTTTTAATTTAAGCAATTTGCTATGTTCTCCCATAATGGGTGGAGCGGAAGGAAATTGACCGCTCCAAAATTACCCTGTTTTTCAGTTACTGTTTGCGTTCCAGAGTCGTAGTGTTTTTTAAGATAGTTCATAGATGGAGAGGTAACGATATTTTAATTCTTGAGAAGTAAAATATCTTTATATCTTTGTCCAACGAATTGGAAGTCCATGTCAACAAGTTTACTCTATGTGTAAATGTAGGTAACTAGACAAATATGTTTCTATCATTTATTCTTTACGTGCACTGAACAGTACGTATCCATACTTATCTGTCTGTACCGACAACCTATTTCTTAAAGGACCTTGTAACACTACATTTAAATCGCACTTATTAATGGAGTGCAAAAAAAGACAAAAGATGTCCATGTCGCCAGTTACGAATAGTTATGCAATCGAATTTCGAACAGAGAATAAGTGCATTGGGTGCATTGTCATTAGTACGTAGGTACATGCAATTCGATATCGCGCGTCGCGCCATGGGTTAGGTCCCTTAGGGATGCCTTTATCAAGCTGTGGACGTCTTTCGGCTGACGATGAATTGAAGCTATAGGGACCTCAGCTATTGGGGCCATGCTAATACAGATTGCATTACACTACCCTATCCCTAATCTGTCAATTTATCCCGATTGGTTGGACCGAAAATCCGAATATGTGTCTTATGCACGCCAAGAGAATAAGTCATTTATTTAGAAGTCGTAAAATTCACTTTGGGGGCAAGGAAGTCGAAATAATGCCGTTCCGCCGTTTGAATTCCTACGCCTGTCTAAATTCTGTTGAGCTAAATTGAATAGTCTTAAGTTCTGGGTCTACGACCTAAATTTAATTAATTTAGGGCTAGAAAACGTAATTAATAATTATATTTATAAAACGTAATCAACATTAAAATGAATACTGTCAACGCGTTTGTGAGTCACATTAAATATTTCAGATTAAGTCGGCTATCGACTCGATATCACACGAATCGCATCGCGTAGCATAGCATTGCGCCATGTAAGTCCCTTAGACCACTTGTATCTTTCTTTGGTCATCACGATTCAGTGATGCTATAATGTCGAATAGGTGGACAGACGATCTTGTTAAACTGGCCGAGAAACTAGATAGCCATTACATAAAACCACCAGAAGTGAAAGATTTGGAATAGACCCTATAATCGGCATTGTATAAGTAAATTTTAAAGAAAAGAGAGACGTCGAATGAACTTCGCTGATCAGCACAAAGTGAGTGAAAGTCGAATATTATAAACAGGTCTGTTATTTTGAAAATTCAAGTTTGTTTTTTTGTTCAACATATTGAAAATGCTGACCTGGATAATTATGTGTGTCCATTGATATTTTTTTTTTGTTTTTAGCATGATAAAATCATTAAATGAGTCCTCCCACCCAGGGCAGAGCGGAGGGACTGTCAGACTCGTACTGACTAAAATCCACGGAGCCTCTCAATAGCTCTTTATTGCTTTATAGGAGTGCCCCGTCATAATACTGATACTCTTTGAGGTGCACGTGGAACACAACACGCAGTCCACCCGGGCTTAGTACATGGTCGGACAGCGGGTCTCCCATTACTCACTGTTCGCATGCCCGTGCGTGTCCATTGAACATAAGAAATTATTTTTAACTGTAATCACTCTTTCTTGATAATATGACTTAACCTTACAGCAATCACGCAATATTTCGTGTGGAAGTCTGTCTGTCAAGCGCTGTTGACTTGGTCAGTCGGATAGAGTATTATAATAAAATAGGAAAAAACCTCTTTGGATATAAATGACCTCGCCTGTCATTCTTTCGTGAGATAGGTAGACAAACCCGTTTAAGAAATATGTCATGTTTGTTCTTGGGAAGGACTTAAGTCGCTTGTCAGGCTAGGAAAGACGTATAGAGAGACGTTAATCATTTTCAAGGTCAGGGCTTGATATATCAGCGCGGGAGACGCCCAAAGCGATGGAAATCGTGAGATAATACTCCAACTATCGCAAGCGTAGGCTTGCAGATGGCTAGTAATGTGAAGCTCAGCGCTCGATTAAGGACCAGGGGCCGTATTAGCAACGTCTTAAAGCGACAGGTTTGTTCCAGTGACGTTCAGCAGTCGCTAATACATTTTCAACTTTATACCCCATTTCATAAAGTTGAAAATCTATCAAAGATTAAAGATCGTTTTCGTTTGTTCCGTTCGCTATCGCTCAGCAGTCTTTACTAGATTTTTAACTTTATGCAATGGGATATAAAGTTCAAAATATATTAGCGACTGCTGGACGTTAGCGAATGTAGCTTGCCATTTGGCTACAGGCTCTGGTGTCTTACCATGACGTCTTAAAACGAGAGTAATTCCTGTGTGAGAAAGAGACAGAGCTGTACAAGACATCTAGCACCACTTCATTCCCGGAATTCTCGCTTTAAAGGCCTATTCAGACCTAAGCGGTATTACCTCTATCCACAGCGGCAGCAAATTTCACTCAGATCGCTCTAGCCGCAGCACTTGATACGTATTACCTGAGCGAAACCCGCGCGGTATGTTCCTTACAGCGGCAGCAAACATCGCTTAGGGGCCTATGGTAGGCCACCAGGCCCTAGTCGACAGCACGCGCACCTCAAAGAGCTGTCAGAAAACTGACGGCCAAATGACTTCTTGTGTCTGACTATCATAAAGGGATAACTATGGCCCAGTAACTCAAACGGCAACAAAGGAAATTGATTGATAATGTTGTCAGTCATGTCTAATGATCCCTTTCACTTCGGGCAGAGCGATGATGTTCCAAACAATAAAAGGGTTTTAATCTGCATTACAATGATTGGTTAAATTGTGGTAATTCTCTCCCTGTAATAATAATGTCTGCCGATTTGGTAGAAAAGTGCTAGAGTGGAGACCACGGACTTACAAGTGCAGCGTAGGACGTCCACCAACAAGGTGGACAGACGATCTTATAAAGGTCGACGGAAAACGCTGGTTACAGGTCGCTTCCAACCGGTATATGTGGAGATCTAAAGTGGAGGCCTATGTTCAGCAGTGGACGTCCTATGGCTGAGATGATGATGATGAATAATAATGTTACCGCTACCCTTGAAAAAACGTGAAAAATCATGGACATGGTTGTATTCATTACTTGTCAAGTATAACTTTCAGTTAGTTGCTCTCCATCACATAATGACATGGAAACAGCAACAGTTATGAGCTAAAGCTAACAGTGACTTGCATTTTCGAAGCTCACTTGTTGCTTTTCATTTTCAGTTTACGGTCATCGGTCAACCCAGTTTGAAGATAATTTTGCAGCCTTCTACAAGCAAACTAATTTTTTTCTTATTTGGATTTAGATGCAATCGAATTTAATTTCTAAAAATATCCATGATCATTGATATTTCTTCGGTTTAAAATATATATATACACCGTGACTTTTTAGTCGTCTTACAAAAAGGGTCCACTTAATGTATCCGACCTAAAATACCTCTAGGCAAGTTTTTTTTTTTTTTAATCGTTAATAATAATTTTTATTTTTAATAAATAGGTGCATTAGAAATATGAAACACCCTGTTAAATGTTTACGTATCTAGCTGTAAAGTATACCTACCCAGCGCAATAGTCGGGCAGATCATTCTATCTCCATTTTCTATGAGACAAGGGTGTTTCTAACTACACCTTGCGTCATAATAACGAATTAAAATTTTATTTTAAAAATTTTCAAATCTCTTAAATACCTATTTTTTTATTATAAACGGTATCTAGTCATTGGGTACATGAACTGGGCTGCTTTTGTAAGACGACTAAAAAGTCACGGTGTATATATAAGCCTTCCCGAGGTTTTCCCAATGAACGACAACATCGGGATTTTCAAAAATGGTTTGAAAAGTTTCTGCAGGGTCAACAACGCGCGGACGAACTTCAAGTGTTGCATTCGTCCACAGGCTACGGTGACCGCTTTCGAAATAGGAAGACAAATGGTATAAAAAATATACTTACAATTCATATCCAAAGTAAGTGTGGTCTCAATAGGATGGGCCCGCGGATGATTTGAGGCCCTACACGTGAATGCGGCCCTGACGTCTGTGCGTGTTAGTGGCCCGACGTGGAGGACCCCTCGGACGCCATTCGCGGACAGAGGGGTCGCTGGCGTGTCTGTTTCAACCTCATCCCGGAACCATTTCACCCATGGTCTGGGACGACCTACGAAGGAATAAATACTTTAGAAACAAGATTTAGGTACCAAAAAAATCCGGATTAAATCATATGAAGATTTTCTCATCTTAAAACTCTAGAACTTTCTAAGTATAAATGTACGAATGTTACTCATCAAAATCAAATTTTAGACAGACAAAGACATTCAACTATATACGAGCAATAGACGGGACATCACGAAGAAAATTGCGATCCAAAACTTTTTACCAATAGGTAAAAAGTCGCTCAGTCTGGTCAGTCTAGTAGTCGCGTTGCTATGCAAAGCTAGATAGTGTTACTGACGCACGGCATCAAAAATTTTGTATGACAATTTTCCCAATGCCTGCTCTAGGTTCTTTTATATATCTTTAAACCTTAAAACTCTAGAAATCTGAATGCGTTAAAACCAGGGTGTCTGCTTTCTAAGTACAAATGTACGAAAGTTACTAATCAAAATCAATCAATTGCGGTTGGATAAAACCGCCACGACTGAAGTCATTTTGACGTGGCGCTAGTGTCTCTGTCATTAAATCAAATTGCATTAAAAAAAATGTAGTAGGTACCAAGAAATTTCCGCACGTCGGGTTTCGTGCTTCGAGATTAGATCCCTTAAGCGCCATTTAGACGGAGCAAGAACTCGTATGCGAGTTTCACTACATTGCGGCATTTGTTTCATTATCTGAATTTGTTCTACCTATAAATTCCGCAATGTAACGCAACTCGCGTTCGAGTTCTTGCATCGTCTAAATGAGGCTTTAAAAATGATTGAAATACTTTAATTCAGTCTCATTCTGAAATTAAAATCGTTTCGTGGCCATCTAATAACGGAGTTCCCGGAATTAAATCTTAACTGTGAACGTTAAAAACTAAGAATAATTATAAAATGTAATAGTGCGAGAGCCGGCTGCAAAAATACCTACCTTATCGGCTATCCCAATAGGCTATGTATAGATCGTTAACCGACACCTAAACACGTAAAAAAAATCAGGTCTGCCAGAGCCGATCCTGCCGGGTCATATAAATAATCGGGATTTTTTGACTTAATTTTTAAGTAAAAATTACGTCATAAGATACCCGAACGAAAGTGTTGGCAGCAGTTAACCATTGATTACTTATGTAAAAAAAAGTAGGTCTGCCATTGCGCAGCCTGCCGGAAGTACTTGGCAGACCCTTAAAATATGCCCTTCTGACACACTAGACCTACCTCATCGAGTACCCGGATGGGACCAACGGTAAATAATAACCAAGATGCCTCTGACAGTGGATCAAAAGGTCTGCCAGGTCTAAGCTTGCCGGAACTTAGTGTTCAAAGCATTTGAATTTGATAGGGAGCATTATTTCACCTGAACTCAAAATAACATTTATCGTTTAAAATAACAGTTTTTAAACATTTTGTATCTAATTTTATACAAATTTATATAAATATTCATGATTTTTTATCAAAAAGTTAAATAAAACAATAAGTGTACAGATAAAAGATTCAAAATTTTAGCAACAATCACTACGAGTTCAATAACATGCTTACAATTTATAGGTATACTTATCAAACCTTAGTTTAAGTTGACATTACAACTGCCTGAATTCTGTATATAATTATATATGTAGGTTTCGGTTAGGTTAGAACTAAGTAGGCTTCCGAGTGTAGAACCTGTTATTGCGTAAATCATCGTAGGAACGGCGAAAGGTAGTCAACGCCTAATCAACCTGACCACCACCAGGATCTTTTTCATCATCTCAGCCATAGGACGTCCACTGCTGAACATAGGCCCCCCCTTTTGATTTCCAAATTAACTGCTTGGAAGCGACCTGCATCCAGCGTCTTTCGCGGACCTTTATAAGGTCATCTGTCCATCTTGTTGGTGGACGTCCTACGCTGCGCTTGCTAGTCCGTGGTTTCCACTCTAGTGCTTTTCAACCCTATCGATCTGCTTTAGTGCGAGCAATATGGCCTGCCCATTGCCACTTCAGCTTGCTAATCCGGCGGGCTATATTGGTGACTTTAGTTCGTCTACGGATCTCGTCATTTCGGATTCGATCACGCAGAGAAACACCGAGCATAGCCCTCTCCAGAGCTCGTTGAGTGGCTTTGAGATGAGATCAATAGTGAAAGACCACGTTTCGATGCCGTAAGTCATCACTGGTAACACACATTGGTTGAAGACTTGGTTTCGCTGTATGGTCTCTTTACACGATTCGTATTAAAGAGACGCAGATCGTGTCGCAACGACTTAGATATGTTTTTTGAGCTGCCTATATGACTTATCGTCATCGCAAGACTGCAACTGTAGCAAGGGTCGTTCAGCCATGAGGTTTAAGGTTTGCTCGATCAATTTCTGAGGTCTATTTTTCCTCTAGCCCGTCGTTGATCTCGTCCACTGAAACTAGGTTCTCAAGGCAAGCAAAGCTATTAGAGAGCTCGAGTTGACAGCCTTCGGGGTTCTAAAGTGGGACCGAGTAGGTCGGAGCGTAGATTTCATCAGTCTTCATCTGGACCTTTCAAGTTGAACATTGATATTCAGCGAGCCTCTTACGATTCGATGATCGCTACCGGTTTTTACCCTGTTGATCACAGAGCCATCATTGAATATTTGTTTCTTGTCGGTCATGAAGAAAACTATCTCGTTTCTCGTGAAACCATTGGGAAGCAAACAGGTTCATTTCCTGTGAGGCGACTTATGAAAAATGAGTTCATCATGAAGAGTTCCTATTTCTCCAGAAAGTCGGCCAGCCTCTGTCCCCTAGGGTTCCGTTGCCCATACCCAAATTACCACTGACACTCTCAACATATCACCGCTTTTCTTGTCCAACTTTGCGTTAAAGTCCCCCATGACAACAGTGAAGTGGGATTTGGAACTATGTATGGCCTACTTACGTCCTCATACATAGTCTCCAGTTCATCATCAGAGTGTGACGAGGTCGGTGCGTATACCTGAATGACCTTCAGCAAATATCTTTTGTATATTCTGAGTATTAGGTATACCACCCTGCTCGACACACTGTCGATGGTTATTATGTTGTTTACGAGGGACTTGTGAAACACTCTGCTCCGCCGTTACCTTGACCGCTACCCGCGGCAAGGATAGCGATGCTGCCGGAGACTAATTTTCTATTTTTTTGCATCTTTATGTGTTTTAAAATAGTTCTTGCAGTCATTTGACCGTCACTGTAGCTAGTTATATAATGGCTTATATTTTTTGAATTTATAAAGCCATCGTATACCTACTCAGGTATTGACAGTAAATGGCTAATCAACCTAACCATTATTGTTTAAACTTTGACTCAGGTTGATTAGGCGTTGACTACCTTTCGCCGTTCCTACGATGATTTACGCAATAACAGGTTCTACACTCGGAAGCCTACTTAGTTCTAACCTAACCGAAACCTACATATATAATTATATACAGAATTCAGGCAGTTGTAATGTCAACTTAAACTAAGGTTTGATAAGTATACCTATAAATTGTAAGCATGTTATTGAACTCGTAGTGATTGTTGCTAAAATTTTGAATCTTTTATCTGTACACTTATTGTTTTATTTAACGTTTTGATAAAAAATCATGAATATTTATATAAATTTGTATAAAATTAGATACAAAATGTTTAAAAACTGTTATTTTAAACGATAAATGTTATTTTGAGTTCAGGTGAAATAATGCTCCCTATCAAATTCAAATGCTTTGAACACTAAGTTCCGGCAAGCTTAGACCTGGCAGACCTTTTGATCCACTGTCAGAGGCATCTTGGTTATTATTTACCGTTGGTCCCATCCGGGTACTCGATGAGGTAGGTCTAGTGTGTCAGAAGGGTATATTTTAGGGGTCTGCCAAGTACTTCCGGCAGGCTGCGCAATGGCAGACCTACTTTTTTTTACATAAGTAATCAATGGTTAACTGCTGCCAACACTTTCGTTCGGGTATCTTATGACGTAATTTTTACTTAAAAATTAAGTCAAAAAATCTCGATTATTTATATGACCCGGCAGGATCGGCTCTGGCAGACCTGATTTTTTTTACGTGTTTAGGTGTCGGTTAACGATCTATACATAGCCTATTGGGGTAGCCGATAAGGTAGGTATTTTTGCAGCCGGCTCTCGCACTATAAGGTTTTTTTTTTAATAAGTATTTACGCAGATTTTTATTTGGGTTGATACATAAAATATTTGACTAATATCATGACTGTTTTCTACTTTTTTTTTATAAACAATAACTCTGGCTATTTAACTTACCTCCACTGACATCACACTTCAACGTGAAGGTATCTCCTTCGATGTAGGGCCCAACGATGGCCTGCTTCACGTCCCCCTTGTCATCTGTGATCACCATCTTGTTTGGCGGTACTGTTGACAAAAAATGAGCGACGTTACTTCTAAGTTTTATTTTTCTTGAGCCTATTCTGCTGTGAGACGCAGCGTAGGCAACCGATGGATGCAAGCGGCGAATTGTCGTTCGGCGTGGCGGTGTAAGGTGGTGGTCTATGTTCAGCAGTGGACGTCTTCCGGCTGACGATGATGATGCTGTCTTACTGCTGGGTAATACCCTCCCAGAGCTCGAATCCTGACTTGAAGTAAAATCATAACTTCGCATTGAGCTTGCTAATAAAGCAAAATTGAGGAGGAAAAGTAAGAACAACCTAATACATATCTGACGGACAAGCAGAAAATCTACCTGTATACCGGCTGTGATTATATAAAATTAAGCTCTTTTTTGTTTTATTTTTTTCCATTTTTTGCGACGCGAGTCTAGACACGTCGGTCTATTTTGATAAAGTGTTAATCCACTGATTACATTTGAATTGAAAAATAATGACAACGGTCTTTGGCGTCATATTGTGTTTTTTTTTTTAAATTTAATTTAATGAGTAAAAATTTCACACTAAAAGACATAAGGCTTTTTGCTAATAGACTAGACTCTGTTTATTTATTTTTTTCATTCAACTAATTTCAAAGAAATTTTATTTACGAGCATGTTCCATTTTAACTTTTAAGGGGTCTGCGGGCAGCGAGTAATGGGCGACTCGCTGTCCGATCATGGACCATGCCTGGATCGACCGTGCGAGTGTCAGCACAATAACGCCGTAAAGACAGAACATTCCACAAGTATACTGCATCGAACAAAAAAAGAATCACACTAATCGGACTAGAAACTTCGGAGTAATCGATGCACATACATAAAAAAAAAAAACATACTGCCCGATAAATTGAGAACCTCCTCCTTTTTTTGAAATCGGTTAAATATAAAATTAATATTTCAACGTTTTCATTTGTCACAATTATAATTTATTATTACGATAATAATCAAAAACTCAATGAAAACGCTGGAATAAATGGAATGGAACATAATTAAGTTGGCGTAATAAAACCAGTGTACAAATCTAGCCTTAATTATAATTACAAAGTTCATTAATTGCTATCAATTGGAGCCAAAGTAATTGGTTGCCATTGTTTGTAACATTCGACGAAGTTAACTAAATGAAATCCAGTCTATTCTCCGTCAGATTTTCGTAGTACTTTTTTAGTAACCTCTTGCATTTTATAAAACGATGGTAGCTTTATAAAATGCTGTTGATTTGTTTGTTTTTGGAGTCAGTATTTTTCTGTATTGTTTATACAGAAAAATACTGACTGGTTTGCTGGATTATTGAACAAATAGGTAAAATGTTTGATTTTTATACACGTACCAGGATAAGCGCCTTAAATTAAGACTGCACCATCGAGTTGTACAATTAATTTCTCTTAGAAAAATGGACTGACAACATTTTGGTTGGACTTTTTATCAAACTATATCGGTTCATCGGTTGTCGAATTTGTTGATCATCATGTCGATCTGTGTAAGAAAATAGTCTTTAAATGACAATTGAAATAAATGTTAAGACGTATGTTATGTATATGTATGTTATGGGTAATGCTAGAAGAAGGAGTAAACCTAGGTTTACCCGGGTTGACATAGCTGGGTAATGTTAAAAAGTATAATTAATTAGTGAAATGAAAATCCAAGGGCATTTTAAATTATAAAATGTAAGTGTTCTTTCATTAAAATTTTGTATACAGGGTGGAATTTTGTAATGCCACCTGGAGGGAAAGTACTCTTAATACAGCAGATAGAAAATTTTACTCAAAGAAAACATTCCTTTATTTTTGATTAGAAAGCAAACTGCATTCAAAGATTTTCGAAAATTCTCTTCTCCCACCCGGGAATCGAACCGGCTAAAATCTGAAAAAATTATACCCTCTACTTTTATTGCACCGATCGTTAGGGTCAATTATAACGATGAAATTTCTCTAATAAACATGATAAATCAAATGAAAGGAAAACCAGGAAATCTTAAATTAAAGCTCTCGCGTAACATGTAATATGGTTTCTTGGTCCATATCGGTGGAATTTTGAAATGCCACCTGGAGGGAAAGTACCCTTAATACTGCAGATAGAAAATTTTACTCAAAGGAAACATTCCTTTATTTTTGAATAGAAAGCAAACTGCATTCAAAGATTTTCGAAAATTCTCTTCTCGCACACCCGGGAATTGAACCAAGAAACCATAATTATTACATTTGTTACGAGAGCTTTAATTTAAGATTTCCTGGTTTTCCTTTCATTTAATTTATCATGTTTGTTAGAGAGATTTCATCGTTATAATTGACCGTAACGATCGGTGCAATAAAAGTACGGGTATAATTTTTTCAGATTTTAGCCGGTTCGATTCCCGGGTGGGAGCAGAGAATTTTCGAAAATCTTTGAATGCAGTTTGCTTTCTATTCAAAAATAAAGGAATGTTTCCTTTGAGTAAAATTTTCTATCTGCAGTATTAAGGGTACTTTCCCTCCAGGTGGCATTACAAAATTCCACCCTGTATAATACTTTTATGCCTATGCGGTTAGGATAGCAAAAGAGAATATAATGCATGTACTGCGCTTTTGAAAAACACTGAAATCATACTATATATCAATACTTTTACAGGAACTCGTTTTGCCTTTTTTTGCGTACGTAATATATATATAATATATAACATACAAATATTAGCTTTTAAACAAATAATAAATGGCCCAAAACTGTTCAGCTTTTACTCTGCGAAAATTCTGTTGATCGCTTTTGAAGCATAAAATCTCTACTAAGAACATCGATAATAGCCTTAATTTAATTTTGCACAGCCTTATTCCTTTACTTTTTATTATTCATTTAGCATTAATTCCATCTTTTATTGGACAACTTTTATGTCCAATTATTTTATAATGCTTTCCGTTGCGTTGATTTGTTTAAGTGAATTTTGACCGGTTTTCTACTGTTTTTTGCCAAGCTATACGACTTCTACGTACGATCCTCTATGTATTTATATTATCATAGTCGTTTGGATACCAAGATATCGGAGATTTGCGTCGCACTATGTACGAAGTCTGCGTTATCGTATATTTTATAGTGGTAACATTAGATTCCAAAACTATTTCAATTTATTTAGTTAATTTTTTGGGATATAAAATCATCAACTTAGTCTTGGAGCCCTGAGAGTAGCAGAAGGGATTATCCGACACTTATTGACTGAGAGTCTATCCTATTTATTCAGTTGCCCTTTGTGTTCCGGAGCCCACGGTATTCTGTTTAGAAAGTCCCACAACCCCAAAATAAAAGTGATGTCAATTTATAATGTCTTGTCGTGTTAATTTAAAAACCTGCCCTTGTGTTTTATATACTACATGTAACATTAATAGCGCAAAACTTCTCGTGGAGTAATGAGCCTATGTTACTGAACAATGTTTGTTCTAAGACTTTTGGAAGTTCGCAAAAAAGAAAATGATTTTTCATACTGATGGGCCCGAATAATTTCTCATTTTGTATGAAAAAGCATTTTATTTTGCGAATTTCCAAATGTCTTAGAACAAATCTTAGAACGTTGTATAACCGATATTATATTAATTTCCTTTAAAAACATCTATTCTAGTATTACTTATGAATGAAACCTATTAAAATATTTGAGTGGTTGTTGAATGAAATATTGTATTTTCAACGCAACAGACTATTTCAGGACCAATTTAACCCTGTTTAGGGGAAAATTTCCTCAATATTATTTCCATAATATTGATCGACACTAGGAACATAGTAATTAATTCTATTTCCATAAACCTTTAACAACACAAACATTAATTAAACTTGGAAAATACAAAATATTTATCTCAAAATATTCGTAAATTAAAACGGATAACATAAAGATACCGAGCGATACTCCCTATATTAATTTACTGAACATCTTAGATTGTAAGATGTATTTGATAAAGGATGAGATCAAAGAAATATTACGAGATCAAAGTTTTATCGGCTACTAGATATTCGTTTATATCGGGAAGGCGGGATGAAATAAAAACAGGACTGTTTACTCGAAGATTTATGATTGGAGGAAATGGAACAAGATGGCGGATCGCGAAGTGGTTTAAAATTGCTCTTTTTTATAAATGAATGAACTAGATAGTAGTGAGATTATGTTTTGAATTTGAATGGAATGAGCTGATCTTTTAGAATACGGGTGGGTTTTATGTCTGAAATTTTCTATTGTAATATTTGTTTTATTTTTGTTTAGATAAGAATTGGTTACTCCACTCAATCAGAAAATGAGTCCTCCTACACTCCTTGGAGCGGAAAGGGATCTTAGATTCCTACTCATTAAATCCTTCTTTTTCGGGTTACCCGGGCCATGTCACAATTTTTAGACAACCCACAAACAGGTCTTGCGTTTGGGGCTTGCACTGCATGCTGCACATTGACTTACAAATGTAGTAGATACATAGCTGCCTTTTTGTACCGACAATATTTTAAAAATCATTTCTTAGTTTAAACCATTTATTTATTTATAGATACTAACAAAGTAAGTAACATCAGAAAGCTATACCGAAAAATTTAATTCAATACTTAGAAACTTTGTAGTGCACTTCGAAGACAATAAAAGATTCAGGTGAATTTACAGGCCGTTACGGGAACGACACGACTTCGAAATAAAACGAAATGTATAAAAGCGACGTGAGGTAATGCAGAAGATCTACTTTTCACAACATCTAGTACTCATAAATAATAGTAGATTATTAACCAAGGGGATAAAGCAGTGTCTTCTGTCGCGGGTGACGATTTAAATCGCGAGCATAACGAAGGACTCGAGGCTTACTCCCGAGCGTAGCGAGGGTGTTAGAAACTTAAATCACGAGCGAAGCGAGGGATTTAAGACGAGTCCTGAGTGTAGCGAGGGATTTAAGTTCACCCAAGACTAAGACAGCTTTATCACCGAGGAAAATACTCTACTTTTCGTACCACTTGCGAAAAAATTAACATAATAATAAATAATAATTTATTATTATGTTACCATTTACCAATTACCGGAAATATATTGTCAAGGACGGTACGGTTGACATGTGACGGTGAGTCGATCAGACACATTATTTCCGGTTGTTATCGTCTTGCTAACAGCGAGTACTTGCACAGACACAATCTAGTAGCTAGGATTATCCACCAGCAACTTGCCCTGCAGTACAACCTTGTGAATTCTGAAGTACCATACTATAGGTATGTGCCCGACCCAGTTCTTGAAAACGGTCATGCCATATTGTACTGGGATCAATCTATCATCACTGACAGGACTATTGTAGCCAATAAGCCTGATATAGTGGTGGTAGATCGCCGAGAGCGCCGTGCAATGATTGTTGACATCACCGTCCCTCATGACGAGAATCTCGTGAAAGCTGAAAATGATAAAAAAATCAAGTATCTTGATTTAGCTCACGAGATTGCTGACATGTGGGACGTGGACTCAGCAGTCATTGTACCGATAGTCGTTACGGTCAATGGACTAATCGCGAAGAGCCTCGACCAACATCTTAAGAGGCTCTCCTTGTGCAGTTGGCTCAAGGGCTTGATGCAGAAAGCAGTTCTCTTGGACACGGCACGCATAGTGAGGAGGTTCCTCTCTCTGGAGCCCTAACCACCGGCAGCTTGGACCCTGTTCCCGATGCTGGTGGGCACCTATTTTTTATATTTTAAATGTTTTTATTTTTTTGTAATAATATTTAAAAATGTATAAAATGTGATAAAAAATGAATAAAGGAGGATAATAATAATATGAGATAAGCATTAATTAAACATTTAAATTTAACAATAACCTTTCATAAAAAAATAAATTAAACTCAACGTTTATGTATTTGAAGAAAACAAAACGCGGCAAATTCCTAGATTAATATTGTATTCTCGGAAAAGCAAAGGCATCAAGCTCATACGGCCTCTTCGATTTTCGTAATTTTATTAAAATCATAACTGCATTAATAAATGCGTATTCCTTTTTCAAAAAGTTGTATAATGCTTTACATACAAACTCAATGGTGTAAAGACAGACTGATGTAGTTCACTATCGGTAAGTATTCGAAATTCAAATCACATTCTCTCCCTAGAGGATGAATGAAATTCAGTACAACTTTCTTTCCCTAGGGAAAGCTGTTTATAACAGATTAATAATGACTATTGTTATGTACGCTTTTTGTGGCATAGAATGTCACTTTTTTGAGCAAGTGGTACGAAAAATATATTTATAGTTATGTTGACTTTCACTTATTTCAATGTTGCTTTAATTAAGAGCTTATAAGTATATAAATACAGGGTGGAATCGAATTCATGGGCAATATTTTAATTAAAGTCACTATTTACGTTGTTGATTGCATTACGGCCAATAAATCACAAATCAAAAATATTATTATTTTAATTATGGGCACCTATTAGTAGTTAGCCTTGGAATTTCCAAAAGTCTTGGAACAAACATTGTTCAGTAAAATGGGCTTATGGGAGTTACCCCACGAGAGGTTTTGCGATATTAACGTTACACGTTGTATACCTCTGGGATACTCATAGGTCACAAAAATGCAACATCAAAATTAATAGAGCACTCTTGAACAACTAGAGTTGAAAATTGCACTTCTCTGAAATATGATTTCTGTTCCTTCAGATGACTGTGATATTATATGTGATGCACAGCAAAATAGACCTTCTGAAGATAAAATCTTTGAATAAAGAACATCGTGGCACTTGCCATAAATATCAACGTGTTTTCTTTGTCTTTTGCCTGCTGTTGCAATGTAACGTATAGTTTTTAGTATCATTTAAATTGCCAATTTGCATTTTAGTATTTTTGTGTTGCATTTTTGGTAAATAGGACTGTACTTTAATTGTTTTTTTTTGTTGCATTTGTCTCAAGAGCAGTCGACAAAATACGCAAAAAAAAACTTTGGAAGAATGTGAAATATGTCAAGCGCTGTTGTGACCATAATAATTATACAGGCTGAAATTTTATTAATGAGCAATATTTTAAACTTGGGCATTACTAACGATACTAATCGTATCCATAATTGCATTAATAATATTTTTGATTTGCGATTTATTAGCCGTAATGCAATCAGCATCGTAAGTAGAGCCTTCGATTAAAATATTGCCCATGATTTAGATTACAGCCTGTATAACTATTACCTCCAACGATATCAAAAATAAATTGAAGATAAAAACTTCAAAGACATTTTAACATAACAAGAATAAAAACACCAAATCAATTCCAAAAGTTTAAAACTACCTACTAACTGTCTAAGATGTATAAATAATATCAATTTATTCGTCCTTTCATGACATTTGGGTCGTACATTGTGCAACAACCTGTGAGTAATCTTATTCTCTGTAAGCCTCTTAAGAGTACAGGCCGTTATTATCATCTATTTACGGCTGAACGCAGACAAACCCACGACTGTGACTTTACACAGAGTAAAAAACCGTACCGTAGCAGCGCCTACGCTGTAGGCGGAGATGGCTACGGCGTAGGCATGCGTGCTACGTAGAGTTTATTTTTCTTAGTTCCTTTTAACAGCGTCATACCAAGAAGCATAATATTAACGAACGTAGCGTTCGTCCCATAGTTTCTTCATGAATATGGATGAAGCAATGGGTCTGTGTAGAGATCGTTAAGTCGTTGCGTTACGTATCTCTCGCTGTGAGAATTATATACAATTATGTAGCTACGAGTTTAGCCCAAGGGTACGCCCACGTTCTAAGTTTGCTTTGATAGGACGATATGTCCAACGTCCTTTTTAAATGCCAAGGTCTTCCTCTCTGATAAAGTTTTTGAAGCATGAAAAGATAGGTAGGACAGATATTTTCTTTTCTTTTCAAGAAAATTGAATAGGCAAAGAAGACAGTTACCTTTTATTTATTAGCGCAGTGGCTGAGCAATCGTGTCGCAGGTTTGATCCCCGCACGGGACAAATATTAATATGATCTGCAAGTAGTAAGTTGTTCCGGTGCATAGAAAAGCCCAGACGGGCCTTTCTATGTTTGTAAATGCAGTTTTAAGTAACTAGTAGGAAATCGACATCAAGCAGCACCTGTCTTCCATTGTGCAAGCTCGAATCCTGACATGTATCCCGGCGTGGCGACGAGTCCATCGAGCGCCTAGTAGTGCAGGGCAAAATTGAAGGCACCCGAGCACGAGGTAGATCGACTATGAAATGGACGGATCTTAATAAAAGCAGCTGTGGACAGTTCCCTGCACGTCTGCACCAGAAAGGCGGCTATCAGACAGAAATGGCGGCGTATTGTTAAGCGAGCCACTAACAGCTGAAATGACGACCACAACCACTCTGCCAAGAGTGCAACGACGAAGAAGTTTCAAATAAATACCTAGGTTATAACTCAGTATTCTTCTAACATTTTTCCCAAACCACAAGCCGAACAAGGCAGGTGTGTGGTACACCTGCCTTGTTCGACTTGTGGTTTGGAACGGTTAATTATTACTACTTACTATTAAATACGAGTATTAGGCTCTCCAAAAGCACCAATGTAGATTTCTGGGAACCAGAAGATGTTATTTTTTTTTTTAAATATTCCGTTCTATTTTGAAACTTAGGTCGTAGCAGTTAAGATCCTCTTTTGAAATATGTGTATTTCGAGCTTTTCAAGTACATCCAAATTAACTTACTTCCAAGTATTAGGTACTTTTCGGGTACTTTAAGGGCTTTATCAATTCAAATCTTTTATATGAAAATATGTTCATGAAATATGTTTCGCCAAGAGATGTAAAGACTTTAATAGAAAACTTATTTTTTGGAAAGAGTAACTGGAAAATATTTACCATTTGAGCTTATACTAACAAGTAATGTTAACAAAGATTTCTTAACATCAAAAGATAAAATTAGCAAGAAATATGTAATATTATAACAAGACAAATTATTGTTACTAGACTTCAAACCGTGAGTCCTAACCAAAGGAGTTAGTCGCTACAGTTAGAAATCGTCATTAGAAAGACTTAGTCCTTTTTGTTTTTATTTTTAATTTGGAGGTGATTTAGGGACTGTGACTGAATGAAAGTGAATGTCCAACCCTTACTTACAAAGTGTTATAAAATAGTTTCAATGTGCACACAGCTAAAGAGTAGAATTCCCTGCCGAAATCTGCATTCTCAGATAGCTACAATCTTGGGGTCTTTCAGTCAAGTGTGAACAGGTAACTTCAAGGCAAGCGTTATTCGCCGTCCACCACATATTGATTACCATCAGGCGAGATGATGGTCAAACGCTAGCCAGTGCCGTATTATCCATAAAGCACTTTAGGCCAGTGCTTAGGGGCCCACTATGACCCTTTTTTCATTTTTTTATCGACAGACCCGATAAAAAAATGAAAAAAGGGGATTGTGTGGGTTTATGAAACCAGGTAAAAGTAAAACTTTTTTTCACATCATAAGGTAACCAATCATTTCACGTTAAAGGCTCGAGAATTTTTCTTAAGAAGCTAGCAGACTCGATTAATAATTAATTGGTTGGCAGTATTTCCATTTATTTTTCTTTTCTCTGCACAAAGTGTGTATATATGTATTATGTATGTATTTATGAGTGTATGTATGTATTATAATTATGTATGTATTTATTTTCTTTCCTTTTTATATATATTATTTAATAATTATTATTTCTCTAGAAATACTTCTCTTTTTAGGGTTCCGAAGTCAACAAGGAACCCTTATAGTTTCGCCATGTCCGTCCGTCCGTCCGTCCGTCTGTCCGATGTTTAGCTCAGAGACGCACAGTACTAGAGAGCTGTAATTTGGTGTAAATATACGGATTTGTTGTCCCGAAAAAGTGGTAAAATAAAATCTAGTAAAATATTTTTTTTTAGGGTACCTCCAGTACTTACACATAAAGTGAGGATTTTTTTTTTCTCGCCTACCCCTTAGTGTGGGGTATCATTAAATAGGTCTTTAAAAAATAATGTGAGTTTCCGTTAACAATTTTTTGATAAAAAAATTCGTTTGTGAAATATTAAGCTTTAAAGTGCTAAATTTTGCTCGATTCGAGTGTCCCCCCCCTCTACCAGCTAAACGGTTATGTTTGGGGGTGTGAAAAAATTCACAATAGTAGTATTTATAACGAAGTTTAAAAGAAAATTATCACGACTAAGTAGGCTTTACAACTTTACGAGTAATAGTCGACCAACTTATAAAATGTACTTGGGTATCATATTTTCTTAAACAAAATGTATCGGAGACAACTGCAAATGTAAGTTTGTCAACTTTATTTTTACAGCTTTTATAGGTATGTTTTTTGGGGATAGGTAGGTTTTTATCGTCAACTATTTTTAACTAAATTCAAAAAAGGAGGAGGTTCTAAATTCGTTGTAATCTTTTTTCTTATGTATTTTCCCCGATTTCTCAAAGACTCCTGGACCGATTTTGAAAATTCTTCTTTTTAAAATTAAATTCAGCGAATCAGTTTAGTTAGTTCGCATAAGTATTTTGATGGGCAACTACGGAACCCTACACTGTGCGTGGCCCGACACGCACTTGGCCGGTTTTTTTTTTTGCACCTACTATGTTTTATCTCTGCACCACCCCAAGGTAGACTGGTAGAGAATGCCTACGGCATTAAGTCCGCCGTTGTACAGTGTTGTGCATAAAGTTTAATAAATAAATAAATAAATAAAAGCCCTCATTATTGACACTATGAGTGACGGTGAATGTCTGAATTTTTTAATTGTATTGAATATTCTATTTTTTTTTGTATTAGAAAATTATTAGTTTAATTATTTCTTGTTTATTCATCATTTTACATACGTTTTACATTTTTAAATATGATTAAAAAAAATATATTAAAAACATTTAAAAATGTAAAAAATAGTAGGACCACCAGCATCGGGAACAGGGTCCAAAGTGCCGGTGGTTAGGGCTCTAGAGAGAGGAACCTTAGTTTAATATTTATTAACTTGATTAATTTAATTTTAAACTTAAATAATCGCTTATTAAATGACAAATATATTAATTTGAAATCAGCAACTCAGTGTGGGTATTATTGACAGGGCAAAATGGTATAAGGGTCTATTATTGACTAATTGCGTTGTTGTGGTATGAAAAAGGTAGGGCCCGTAACAAGCTGTGCCTAGGGGCCCCGAGATGGTTAACCCCTAACGCTAGCCTTAAAAAAGAGATAGTGACTTACCTATAACAGTCAAATTGACTCTCGAGTTTCTCGTCTGCGCTTGTTTGAAGTCTACCCTACAGCGGTAGACTCCTTGGTCGGAAGCCTTCACTCGGTCTACTCCCAGCTCCGCCGGTCTTCTCTCGGGGAGGAAGTAGGCTCTGGACGCGAACACGCTCTCGTCGGACCAACGCTCTGCGACGCCGAAGTCTCGTTCTCTGGCGTCGACACTGGAAAAAAATGTTTAGTTAGATCCACAGATATCTTAAAGAAGGCGATATGGTGTGGAGTTTAAAATGTATAGAAAACCAGTGAAGCCGCAACAGCCCCACCTTATCGACAATATTGCGTATGTAGTGCAATTATAACAATACTACGAACAAGTGCACACACGCGCCACCAATAACTCAGTCATTTAAATATAAACCTTATTCTTTAAACCACAGCGTACTTTTTCCGTATAATTTACTCACACTAACAATTATCATTGTGTGTTGTCGCGACACGCGAGGGGCGGTACTACTACCGCTCAAATACAACGGACGCGACATTACGGCTTGATGAAGTATCGTTATGTCAGTTTTACATTGCTTGTCCAGTCACTCAGTGATAGAGAGAGGTGGATGTAAAAAAGCAATGTATTTAATGAAAAACAATAAAGTCGGAGTAATAAAGGAAACAAAAATAAAGTAGTCCAAGTGAAATAGCTGGCCAAAACGCTCAGAACCACGTGGTCACCGACATGCCCCTTGCCACTTCTCCTGTTTTTAATATTTCTGTGGTTAGATCAAACAGTTTTGATGATGAGGAAGAAATCGCTGTCAGTGATTGGATGGACATTGTTAGCATTGAATCAACAACGTTGTAAAAGAGTTGAGTAATATTTTACTTGACTGCCCAAAATATAGGGTTGGTTCGTTAGTTGGCGCTCTCTGGGGGAGATTTATTTTAAATAATTTATGGTAATTGGCTGACATGATAATGATAATAACATCAATGGGTTACCCAGTGAATTACACTTTTTATATGTGTAGAATGAACGACACTTCATTGAAACCTGAATATCATAAAGATAGTTTTTTTTTTTTAATTCGGCTGTTCTGTATCATGATCATCAGCCTATAATGTTCCCACTGCTGGGACACAGGCCTCCTCTCTGCGAGAGGGAGTGTAGTGGTAGATTTCACATGTCTTCGAATTTTTGGTGCATGCCGGTTTCCTCACGATGTTTTCCTTCACAGTTTTTGGAGCAGTGGTGATGAAATAAATTACACAAATTATTGCGCCTGGCGGGGTTCGAACCCACGACCTACAACTCGTAAGTCGGGACCTATACCACCGGGCCACCACTGCTCTCTATTCCGTATAACTTTATTTAATTTATCTTTAAAGAATTCTGTGTATGAATGAGTCTATGTCCTACTCCAAGGCAAAGACCAACTTTAGCTCTTTTCACACATAGGCCTGTTGTACTGTTTGTACACTTTACTATAAATAATAAAAACCAATCCCAGCTTTCAAAAAGATTATGACTATAAATTCTGAAACAAACAGATTTTTCTCACAGACACTTAACGAAAATAGTGACGTCTACAAGGTTCACTGAGCTAACAAATGACCCGATAAACTAAATTGTCCTCCAATTATCAAAAAGCTTTACTTTCATTGGCTTTAGGCCAAAAAACTTCGCATTCAGGCATTCAGATACAATTTTTACACGGTGAAAGAAAACAAAACAGTTTTCTAACAAAAGCGGTAATCAGAACTATCCTATTTATAACTGGAAATCAAATTAACTGATTAAACTCGAACCCTTGCCAAGTTTCAAGTTGTTCTTACTCAAGTTTGAGGAGGAAGCCTATCTGGTTTAGCTGAGAACTTGTATCTATACTACAGTTCGAGTTACAGAAACCTTATTATTTTATTGATTAAAATTATGTTGGTGTAAAGTTAAGTCGAATAGACTTGTGATCGGATTCCGAGAACTTCAAAGTTATTGATTTGGACTAATTTAAAACAGAAATCCATTTTGTGTTGTGATTGTGTGGGTTGGATACTCACAGAGGTTCACTTCTTATCGAATACAAACATGACGTCATTTAATGGCTAAATATACCCACTACGAACCACGGGGTGTAAACACATTCCATCTGAACTATTGTCCCTTTTGCTGTCAGAAAACCGCTCCTTCGTACTTTTTTCAAACCCTTAAAAAAAAGACGTGAAAAAATTGAAAGTTCACAAACTTGAAGCTGAAAATTCTGGTGTTACAAGCTTCCATATGCTACTTTTTCCATCAGGCAAGCCGTATGCTTGTTAGCGACCCATTAGGTATGAATATTTCTTCCAATAATTATTATCATGGGTGCGTTTACAAAGAAAGAAGCTCACGCAAAATCCAGACCCGGAAGAACTTATACTTGCAGATCATACTACTACTACGATCACGGATTACTATAATAATTCAAACGGCTTACCTACTGGGTTCCATTCTCTTTTGGGATGGAAAGAACAATGAGGAAGCAATACGAAAAGGATTGAAAATAATGGGTGACCGTTGCAAGACGGATGAACTGCTTAACTCTATCGATATTATAGTTCCACTAGCGACCTTCCAACTTGATACAGACAATTTACTGTTGTTGTTCTTGAATCAAGCCTTTCATTTCTAAAATGCAAGCGATCCGTCTCAGCTTCGATTCGAAGCTGAGACAGATCTTAGCCCATGTTAGTGTTTTTTTTAGTGTGGTGAAATTATCAAAATGAGTCCAAACACGTAGGGTAGGGCAGGAGGTACTGTCAGACTTGTACTGACTAAAATCCAAGGTGTCCTTCAGTAGCTCTTTATGTTCCGGGGTCACGGTAATTCGTTAGTCCCGCGACCAGCCTTTGTTACTTATAAGGGTGTATGTAGCTTTCTAACTGTGTTTTTTTTTTATATCGGTACAGTAGATTTTGAGCTTATTCATTACAAAAACATACACACACGAAACAAAAAAATATTTCCTCTTTACAATATCAGTGTATTAGAATAAGCTCAATGAAATAGTATAGTAGATAGAAAGACATTGGGTACATATTTGAATATCGAAGATTAAAATATCTACGCTTAAAATATCGATGTTCAAAATATCGAAAATGAAAATATCGAAAGTTTAAAATATATATAAAGTCCAATATATCTAAAATCTAAATATCTACTAAAGTTACATCGAAAGATCTAAATAGCGAAATACAGATTATCGAATGTCCGAAATATCGAACCTAACAAGGAAGTAAACGGAGTCCCGCTTCGCGGGGCTCCTATTTCTGTTTGCAAGGTTTAAAGTAACCTAACATGAAGAGGAGAAGTCCGTCCAGCTACCTTGTTGGGTAGTAATCAGTAATTTGACTAAGGACACAAGAGCGAGCGAAAGCGAGCTCGGGACTTGGGGCACCCCGACTCGGACAGGTTAGGTTCGAAGAGGGTGGCGGGGTCTGAAAGACCCCGCCATCCTCTTCGTGTTAGGTTACTCTAAACCTTGCAAACAGAAATAGGAGCCCCGCGAAGCGGGACTCCGTCTACTTACTTTGGTAGGTGGATATTTCAACTAGTTGGTATTTTTAAAGAAGATATTATGAAATTAGATATTATGAACTGCGATGTATTAAACGTTGATATTTTGAATTTCGACATATCGTCTTTCGATATTTTGAATCATTCGACATTTGAATCAGTCGACATTTTAATCTTCGACGTTTTAAGCGTAGATGTAACATTTTCGATATTTTGTTACAATCGATATTTTAATTTTCGATATTCTGAACATCGATATTTTAAGCGTAGATATTTTAATCTTCGATATTCAAATATGTACCCAAGACATTGCCAATGGACTCGATTAATCGGCCAACTAGTCGGCCAATTAATCGGTCTTTTTGCAATCTAGTCGGCCAGTCATCCGCTCAACTATTCCAACATTCCTTTTACTTACAAATCAAAACAGCATACTACGAGAGTTCTTCAATTCTGCTTTGTAACAAAAGTGCATAGCGTAAATGTTTTAGAATCTCTGGGAACATTCCCACGGTTTTCTTATAAAAGTTTAAAAGGCGATATTTGTTTTGAATTCTTTTATGTTCAACTTCTGCTTGTTCTTTGTCTAAGTGGATGAGGCGCTTATTGTCTTTCTTTTTATAGAATTTTATTAAAATGAATTCAAGGTGGAAAAATAACTCAACATAAGTACAAAAAATAGTAAAAAATTCAACCGTGTTAAAGGCATGACTTTACTTTTGAATAGTTATGTAACACAAAAAGGAAGACGATAGTTACTAAAGGGAAAAGCGGAATAATTTTCATAAACTTAACTAAAACGAAATAAATTATTCATTACATACTACTTTCGACTTATGATACTTTCGTAAGAAAGTGTATAGTGGAAAGTATATGTGTAAACAAAGAGCCACATGTCTTTCTAATCATGATTGAATTATCTATATATCTATATATATAAAATTCAAAACTGACTGACTGATCTGACAACGCACAGCCCAAACCGCTGGGCCTAGAAACTTGAAATTTGGCATAAGCCCTCTTTATATCACGTAGGTGAGCACTAAGAACGGATTTTGCGAAATTCGGTCCCTAAGGGGTTGTTTTTGGGGTTGATAGTTTGTATGAAACTTCGTAACTACAAGTGCTAGGAAGTTTAAATTTAGAATATGGGTTCTTTTGAGGACGTAAGAGTTACCTATGACAGGATTTTGCAAAATTCGACCCCTAAGGGGTTTGTTTTTGGGGTTGACAGTTTGTATGAAACTTTTTTAATACAAGTGCTAGGCGTCTTAAATCTTGCATGGTGGTACGTTTTAAGATGTAAATGCTAACCAAGGTGGAAAATTTGAGAAATTCGACTCCTGAGGGGTTGTTTTAGGCGTTAATACTTGATAGTATTGAGACTCAAATTTTTACATAGGGGTTCTTTTTTGGACGTAAGTAATACCTGAGACGGGATTTTGCGAAATTCGATCCCTAAGGGGTTGTTTTTGGGGTTGACAGTTTGTATGAAACTCTGTAACTACAAGTGCGAGGAGCCCCAAATTTTGCACCGGGTTCCTTTATAGGACTTGGATGTACGCCATGGCGGGATTTTGCGAAATTCGACCCCAAAGGGTTTTTGTGTTTGGTAGTTTGTATGAAACTTTGTTACTACGAGTGCTAGGCACAAGAGTTTGTAATTAGAGGACTCAACATTGCAGGGAGTTCCATTTTGGATACAGGTTCTCACTAAGAGAGGATGATACGAAATACGACCAATAAAATTAAAATTTTTAGAACCTAGGTTTTACCTAAGGCCCGACGCTGCGTTACGCGGATGCACGCGCGGTTCTATACAAAAGTGCTCCGTCGCGGGGACCCGTGCGGAGACCCGCGCGGAGCCACGTGCGGAGACCCGCGCGGACGTCCGTCGCGGGGGCACGCGCGGTGCCACGCACGGGGCCACGCGCGGGGCCACGCGCGGGACCACGCGCGGGGCCACGTGCGGAGCCACGCGCGGGGCTACGCGCGGTTCAGTCAATAAGGGTGCTTATACACGGTGCATGTAACTGGAGCAAACAGAGAGCAAATTTTTTTTTATGAAGACTTTCGAAAAATTCCTCCGGTGCTGAAATTTGGAATATGGTGAGAGTAGGTGATACAGATTATACATGCACAATAATGCAATTTTTTTTTAGCCGAGAAGTTCGGTTTTTTTTACCAAAACATGAAAATTGCTTATTTATTTAACTCTCTGAGAAAAATCCCTCAGTCTCAATTTTTTTTGTAGTTAAAGGTTTTGTAGGTTTAAATGAAATAATAGGAAGAAAAAAAGTTAGAATAGGAAATTATAAACATCCAACTCGACTTCAGTGTCACTCCAAATCAACTTTTTACATATCGCGCTTAGTGAGAATCTAGTGAAAAATTTGCTCTGCCGATTTTTTTTTTATGTGATTTCTTATCCTTAAACACATAGGTTTGTTACGTAATCAGAAACTTTTATACAACATTATTTGATGTCAAATCAGTCAACAAAGACTATACAAGTACACCGTTTAAATGAACTAGCGACACTGCGTAAATCGGTCGCGTGTCCACGCGCGTGGCCACGTGCGGGGCCCCGCGCGGGTCCACGCGCGTGTCTCCGCGCGGCAACCCGGACGGGACCACGCGCGGGGCCACGCGCGGAGCCACGGACGGGGCCACGCGCGGGACCACGGACGTGGACCCGCGACGGTTGCCCGTCGCGGGGACCCGTTTAACGCGGCGTCGGGCCTAAGACGGAATATTGCGGGTTGGTAGAATTTTCGTGGAATATTGATTTAGATTTTCCAACAGTATCCCATATAATTATAGAAATTGACAAAGGCAAAGTTTGAAAACCACGCGGACGAAGTCGCGGGCGTAGTGCTAGTACTCGTATAAAAGAACAGGGGTTTTTCTTTTGACACGACTACAGCCGAAACCGCTAAACGCAGAAACTTGAGTTTTGGATAACAGTTGCAGTCCACTATGTAGATTGGCAATAAGACGGGATTTTGCAAAAATCCTCCTCTAAGGGGGTGAAAAGGGGTGAAAACGTTTGTATGAAAAATCTTATTCCTTGGGTTTATAAACTTGAAACTTACCACGAATGAGAACACAAGTAAATAAATAAGATTGGCACCATTATTTTTTTAAAACTGCCCTCCATTGGTAATCTAGGGGTTGTTAAAGTTTGTATGGAAAAATCATAACGCGTGAGCTGATGAATTTGAAAATCAGTATTTATATACTAAATAAGAATTAATCAAACACGTGTTTTTGGATTTTTCGAAAATCACCCCCCAAGTTGGTGAAAAGGGGTATTTAAGTTTTAAGGGGAGGATATTAAACCACTACACGTAGAAACCTGAATTTTGGATGATAGTTGCAGTTTATAATTTAAGTAAGCACTAAGAAAGGATTTTACGGAAATATAACCCTAAGGGGGTGAAAAGGGGTAAAAACCTTTGCAAGTAAAATCTTATTCCATGGGTTTCTAAACTTGAAACTCGTTACGAATATGAGTATAAGTAAATAAAAAAGATAGTCATTATTCGTTTTTTATAACTACCCTCCATTTTTGGGTTTTTCGAAAATCACCCCCTAAATTTTGAAAAAGGGTGGATTAAGTTTTAAGGGAAGGATAAGGGGTGAGCGGGAATTAAATTCACTTAGTTCGAAGTTAGAAACACGCGCAGACGAAGTCGCGGGCAAAGTGCTAGTATTATTATAAGCAGAGTACAACCCGAACTGACGATCAAATTCTAAATTAACTCGAGTGAAGCCGCGTGCAAAACTCGACCAGGTTATATTTTGTAGAGACAGTTTAATACGTAATAGGGTAGTTTCCATGGTTAAAATTATTACATTCTATTTAGTCCGTATTTTAGATTATAAAAAAATGTTGGAAACGTATTGTTTCTTTTTTCGATTAAACATAAACGAATAATAGCCTATTTAAGTTACCTGTGACGTCACTTTGCGCGAAAAATGCCACGCATCGTGACGTCACACGTAACATTAATAGGCTATATCTTTGTCATTTTTGGTCTAATTTACAAATAAAAAAATACGTGTCCCTTATTTTTGAGTAATCTAAAAGACGGACTAATTACATTTTTTTTAAGGCAACTATCCTATTGTAGTTCTAAAAAGATTAGATACAAAAGACTATTACAAAATTTGTAGACACAAAAAAAAGGGAAACTTTGTCCATTAACTTTACTAAAACAAAATAAATTATTCGTCTAACAAGCGCAATTTACTATAAGCCGGTCAAAAAGCAATGATATACCAAAACTATGTCTTTTCCTTTTACTCAAAAGGTACCTTTAATCTACAAATAGGGTTCAACGAAGCGTGTTTGACTCACGACCCTTTTAAGGCTCCTCATCCATAGTGGAAACAGGGACTCTTTGGAATTTGCTCTCAAAGTAGTGCAAGCTAAGTTGATCTTGTATATCATATTGAAAGACGCTTCTTGATTTTAAGAGGATGTCTGTAAAGGTTGCTGTATACTTGTCGCACGAGAGTCATGTAATTTTTTTCAAAAAAAAGGAAATTGTCACCTAGACAAAAACTCAGATCCGGAACAATTACCAGTAGTTCATACAATTATGTGCTCAGTACGGATTCGAGCCCACAATATGTGTCGGGCAACGAGTCGCCCATTACTCGACGCCCGCATGCCCGCGCCTACGGTGGCCCGAGGACTGTCCTCTCCCTCACTCGGCCCGCCTCCATCTTCGCGAGCAAGACTGCTTCGCAGAAGGAGGTGACCGCTTCCCACTCCGTGTTGCCCCGAAGCATGGCCTAGACTGATGCCGGGCGCGAGAGGCCTATCGCCGCCGTGAGATCCAGACAATCTTTGAGTGAACTTAAAGAACTCAAAGGTGTCAATCCTAACTATGGTTTTTTTCTCACACCATCCCTATTTTGGAATTGACTGGACAAGGGCCAACTAAGAGACAACTTCGTTCTGAATGTTCTGTTCTGATCTGATGGTTTATTAAAGGCATCTTGCAAAGGCGATGAAGCGTATTTTTGCTTACACAGCACTAAAACGATGAATGTGTGTGCTTAAACCTTAAGCATGTAAGCTCACTCCTCCCGTTAGCCTTCGAAGTCAAAGGCTACATCTGATACTTTTTGCAGCAATATACATACAGTCGATGCACTCGAAACTTTTTCGTATACACGGAGTAAAGCAAAAAGGTAGCTCAAAGGATGAAAATACTTTCTCAACGCTTTTCATCAACTGTATTTCTGAAATAAAATGTGTTAAAATTATTACAGATTTCGTGAGTGCTTTATTTTATTTATTTTTGTATCGGATTGGGGATTTTTAATGAAGTTGCCTGTAGGCACTATGTTTGCAGTTCTGTCGGTATATAATTTTGGTAAATAACAAAACATGATGAAGATCCAGACAATTAAAATTATTTATAATAATACACAACTATCACACAACGCTATCTTGTCCCAAGCTAAGCAGAGCTTGTGTTATGGGTACTAAACAACTGATAAAAATATTTATATATTTCTAAATACATACAATCATATTCTAGATCAATTACACCCAGACACAGAACAAATGACACAAACATTTGTCCTGGGTGGAAATCGAACCCACGACCTTCGGCATAGCAGTATAGACCAACAGGCCAGACAAGGTCTACATGATTTATGGTCTTATTATAGGCCGGGTGCGTAGTACTTGTAGTTGATTTAATTATGTAAATTGTAACTCAGCCCTCTTCCTCTCTCCTAATTTTAGCGTGCACGACAGGGTCCATATTTGATATTGTACCATTTTTATATTTTACCATCTAAGTAGATTATGTAACATAATTATGGAATGCAATAAAGAATTGAGTATACTCGCAACCGTTGTGTTTTATCCTACCGAGAGTAGTTCCAGTGAGTGAAAGAGACAGAGCAATTCATTTAGTGCCAACTCGTTTACTCACAAGAGCTTCTCTAGGTTTAATAAGTCATGTTAAGCCACCATTAAGTTTGAACATAAACAAGGTGACAGGAGTAGGTATGAAAGGATCCACAGCATGTCATTGTGCGTTCGGTGGTTTATCCATGGGAAGAAGGCGCGAGTATGTGTCTGTACTTATTAGAGAAGAATACTTAATAACTATGTGGTCCTAAATTTCAAAAGAATGGAGCTCTGAAACAGATTTGTGAAGTCGTGGCTGAGGAAAAGTTGGCGGAAATTTTGATGGCTTCTTCGTGAATTGGCGTGACTCGGTTGAAAGAAGTGTTAGGAATGCGTCCAGGCTTATTCCGGTGAGTGAACGAGATGGCGCTAGACGACTTGTATAGCTCTGTCACTTTCACTCGCCGAAGTAAGCCTGGTTTTAAGACGTTGTAATACCCCCCAGGCTTTTGCTCAGGAGTAATACAAAATAGGCTAAAAAAATACAAGGTTAACTATAGAGTCGATAAAATCAAGCAAGCCCATTTCCATTCCCGTGGGTTTCGATAAGGTTTCTAGAATATTCAAATTGCCAAAGACATTATCAAAAAATATAGTCTATTGGTGACTACGATTGCAAAAGTTTAAGCAAAACGAGTGTTTGGAAAATTAAAATGGATATTGAAATTACTTTGAACAGACTTTAAGATGAACTTTGAAACTTTAGGTCCTCTTCACTGGTTTCATACTAAATTAGTACTAAAATTTAGAAATTCGGTAAACTGTTCCGAAAGTTGGTTTTTGTTAAAATATTACTGAGTACATTAAGATTGGATTGTAATAATATTAAACCTAAAGTTTGTTATATTCTGGCATACCGTTTTTGTAACTTCCAAGTACTTAGAAGATAAGTCAAAGGCAACTAACAAAGATATTTGCAATGCAGATGTGACTCAAGAGGGGAATTCCAAGAAGGACATACTCTGACCTCATTGGTGATATCGTCCAGACAGGTCAAGGGACATGCGAATGAACAGAGACAAAGCAAAATGGAGTACCCTACTGGAAGCGTTCAGTATCCCCAAACGAAACTATGGGGAATTGACGTTAATAATTACACTTTTTACTACTGCTAACTTTATTCCAAAAAAGTAATAAAGTATGTACTCTTAAAAAAACACAGATATGTACTAGGTTTGTCATTATCATAGAGCACTAGTATTTCTGTCATTTCACATGAAATTGATGGGCCAACTTGGCTAACATTTACCACGTTTCGGCTCCGTAGGTTAGAACTAGTTGGAACTGGAACTGGAGGAGTGGTGGCCCAGTGGTACTATCGGTCCCGACTTACAAGTTGTAGATCGTGGGTTCGAAACTTCGAACCCCGCCAGGCGCATTACTTTGTGTAATTTATTTCATCACCACTGCTCTCAAAACGGTGAAGGAAAACATCGTGAGGAAACCGGCATGTCTTAAAACCAAAACCAAAATAGGCTGATGATGATAATGAGGTTAGAACTGGAAGGACGCACTGACTATTTTACCAAATGCTGCCCAGCCCCAGCCAAGCTGTTTATGTATGTGAGTTACACAAACCCACAACGTAGGCAGTAACATCTAGCGTGAGACAAAGATAAAAAAAATGTTCTGACTGATAAACTTGACGGGGACGTCCCAGTAACATGAAAATATGAACTAAAGTAACAATAATGACGAATAAAACTATCTTATCTTATCTTATCTTATCTTATAAAATACCTGTAGATAGGCGTGCCGAGGTCTTCCCGGTACCACAGCACGAGCAGGACGGCGTCATCTTCATCCTGTGTCGCGATGTCGCACGGCAGGTACACCGGCTCGCCGGCCACGGCTACTACTTGTGTCATCGGCACTGGGGACAAGGAAATATAAACTATTAGTATCTGAATGCACATAAAACTAATGATCGGATCTGCAGGGAACCAGGAGCTAGTAGATTGATCGCTTCGATCTATTTATATTTTCAGCCCAAAAGAGCTGTCAGCAATCTGATGGCGGCTCTACGTTAGTGCCGTGAATTCACGCCGCGAATTGTCACCATGAATTCTCGGCACAATACCGACACTGATCGGGGAACAAGCAAGAACGCGCGTGATCCCCGCGAAAATCATCCATGTTCTTTCATTGTGGAGCCGCTATCATAGCGGCTCCACAATAGTGCCGTGAACCCCCGTGAACAGGCGCAAACGAGAATGTGGATGGTTTTCACGCGCGTTCGCGCATGTTCCCCGATCAGTGTCGGTATAATATTGTGCCTTGAATTCACGGCACTAATGTGGAGCCGCTACAGGCTCCGTTTCGTTTCATTGCTGACAGCTCTGTGAGTCGCACGTGGAACACGACGCTCCATCGACCCAGGCATGGTCCATGATCGGCCTCATGCCCATTGCTACGATCTTTGAAGATAATTCTGCCATTATGTTCATTGATAGATGATCATCAATGACATACCGAGTTTGTCGATAGATTTTCTTTGATGGCTTCTTCTCATTGCACATCTTTGATGCTCGGATTGGCATTTACGGTCGTTGGTCCGACCCATACAAAGACCGAGATCAAGATAGCAATCGACATAGACTTAATGTCCAGCTCAAGGTGTTGGATCTGGTTATAATTTGTTATTTTTTTATAGGTGCTAACAGAGAGAGCTATCGGTCAGAGTATTCTCAGACTGATAGTTTTTTTTTTAAGAAAAGCAAAAAAAGTTTGTTATGATTTAAAACTAGCAAACCCGGCGAACTCCGTTTCGCCACCAGTCTGTGTGTTATAAACCTCACGGAGCCCAAGACCTTTCCAACGAACGCAAAACCGTGGAAATCGGTTCGTGCCTTCGGGAGTTACAGCGTCAGGAAGGAAAACCGACTTATTTTTATATAGTAGAAGATTATATCAAACATTGAGAAGCATTTGTAAATACGTACATGGTTATGAAAACTACATCAATTGGCTCTTTAGAAAATACGAACACACTCGACGTAAGAAACTCAACTTTTGTTTATTTACTAATTATTGATGCCATGTTGGAATCACAAATTAGAATGAGTGATCAATATTGGTTTTATCTAACAACAGTTTTTTTTTTTACAATATTCCAATAAGTACACGAAATAATAACTTACATATTTCGTCTTGAGACTATTGTGCTTCATCAAAGTGATTTTTAGGGTTCCGTAGTCAACAAGGAACCCTTATAGTTTCGCTATGTCCGTCCGTCCGTCCGTCCGTCCGTCCGTCCGTCCGTCCGTCCGTCCGTCCGTCCGTCCGTCCGTCCGTCTGTCCGCAGTTTAGCTCAGAGACGCACAGTACTAGAGAGCTGTAATTTGGTGTAAATATACGGATTTGTTGTGCCAAAAAAGTGGTAAAATAAAATCTCGTAAAATATTTTTTTTTAGGGTACCTCCAGTACTTACACGTAAAGTGAGGATTTTTTTTTTCTCGCGTACCCCTTAGTGTGGGGTATCATTAAATAGGTCTTTAAAAAATAATGTGAGTTTCCATTAACAATTTTTTGATAAAAAAATTCGTTGGTGAAATATTAAGCTTTAAAGTGCCAAATTTTGCTCGACTCGAGTGTCCCCCCCCTCTACCAGCTAAACGGTTATGTTTGGGGGTGTGAAAAAATTCACAGTAGTAGTATATATAACGAAATTTAAAAGAAAATTATCATGACTAAGTAGGCTTTACAACTTTACGAGTAATAGTCGACCAACTTATAAAATGTACTTGATATCATATTTTCTTAAGCAAAATGTATCGGAGACAACTGCAAATGTAAGTTTGTTAACTTTATTTTTACAGCTTTTATAGGTATGTTTTTTGGGGATAGGTAGGTTTTAATCGTCAACTATTTTTAACTAACTTCAAAAAAAGGAGGAGTTTCTAAATTCGTCGTAATCTTTTTTTTTATGTATTATCACCGTTTTCTCAGACTCCTGGACCGATTTTGAAAATTCTTCTTTTTAAAATTAAATTCAGCGAATCAGTTTAGTTAGTTCTCATAAGTATTTTGGTGGGCAACTACGGAACCCTACACTGTTCGTGGCCCGACACGCACTTGGCCGGTTTTTTATCTACTAACGTTGTCATAATACACGTAAATTATTTTTCGTGGTAACTTTTGTTTTGTTTTTGTTCAATCTACAATGTCGGTCTATTTTCTTTTTTTTCCCGCGCATTTTTCATATGATTTGTCATGGCATTGAAACATTCAGCCTATATTATTTTTATTCAAATCACTCCGCGTTCCGAACTTGATTTTGTTTTAATCATTTGAACTTTGATTTTTTTTTCTCAATTTGGAATTGGAACGCAGAACATTATAAATGCATGGTCGTGATATAAAGTGGGTGGACCATGGAAGGCCATGCTCCTTCGAAGGCCAATTATTAAAATTTCGTAGTTATTGCCATGTGATGACAAATTCCTTCCGTTTACAAAGATCCATCCAACTGAAAATCACAGACGCAGCCGCGAATCGCTCGCGCTATTATTTTGGTAGTACGTAACAGGCCCTCGCTTCTTGGATATCGGGAATAGACAACGTAAAATTAAGGTGGTGTACCATGGAAGGCCACTCTCATAAATAAACAGTTATTATTAATTCATTTATTGCATAAATTAAACTAACAAATGTTAAAGTGATACTTTGTTTTATTATATAACAATCATATAAACCACTTCTTTTTAACGTAGATTTAATAACAGTAACTTTTAGTGTTAAATAACCTATTTATTACGATGGCCTTCATAGAAGCCCCTGTTCCTAGTTAGTACATTTGGTAGAGTTCAATAAAACTTATGTCTAATTAATATTGATTAAATCTGCAATTCAAAAAAGTGGTCTTATGATAAGTAATAAAACAAAGTATTACTACAATATTTGTTAGTTTTATTTGTTTAGTAAATAAACGAATAATAACTGTTTATTTGTTAGTGTGGCCTTCCTTGGTTCACCTACCTTATTATTATATTGTGACATTCTACATTTTTTTTTTCGCATTGTTTTTTTTTTGCATTTTGAATATTTCTGAATTTTAAAATTGGAACACCAACTTTTAATGTAGTTTGCAAGAGGTTTGTTATTAAAACTACGGCTTGTTTTTTAATGACGTTTAAAATATACTTTTCATAGAAATGAGTTTCACTGTACATTTCTTTGAATCTTCTTGTTGTTAAAGTCGCCTGACAAACTACAAGAAGTTTGCAGTAAAGGAGTTCTTCGTCAACTATAGACTATTAAATTGTCGTTGAACTATATTTTTACAATGTACTGCAGTAAACGACGTTTTACTGCGCATAAAAGAGTGCCCCGAATAATTGAATCTAGCACTGTATGATATACTATATTTTGAGCTTTAGAGAGCAAAATGATACTCATATGTTACATGAAACACTTCATTTTCATTGTCATTATACTTCAAGTATGCTGTACGGCCAAATTTTATTACAGAATTCCTTAAATATCGCATAATTTTTAATTTTCGCGAGTTTTAAATTTTTTACCCATTACAGAAAAAGTGTACAACGCCGCTAAAGAAGTTTTCACTTCAAAAAAAAAAAAAAAGGTTGCACTCCAGGAGTGCCGGTAGAAGTGAAAACTTTTTTGTTACTATGTTTTATTTTTAATTTGAATGACGTCTTACTCATTTTCGATCAGGGTCACGTGACCCTGACGCGAGTTTTGGTCACGTGACCCTGACGCGAGTTTTAAATTTTTTACCCATTACAGAAAAAGTGTACAACGCCGCTAAAGAAGTTTTCACTTCAAAAAAGGTTGCACTCCAGGAGTGCCGGTAGAAGTGAAAACTTTTTTGTTACTATGTTTTATTTTTAATTTGAATGACGTCTTACTCATTTTCGATCAGGGTCACGTGACCCTGACGCGAGTTTTGGTCACGTGACCCTGACGCGAGTTTTAAATTTTTTACCCATTACAGAAAAAGTGTACAACGCCGCTAAAGAAGTTTTCACTTCAAAAAAAAGGTTGCACTCCAGGAGTGCCGGTAGAAGTGAAAACTTTTTTGTTACTATGTTTTATTTTTAATTTGAATGACGTCTTACTCATTTTCGATCAGGGTCACGTGACCCTGACGCGAGTTTTGGTCACGTGACCCTGACGCGAGTTTTAAATTTTTTACCCATTACAGAAAAAGTGTACAACGCCGCTAAAGAAGTTTTCACTTCAAAAACTTTAAAAAAAGATCAGCAGACAACAATGAACATCGCATACCTGACCCGAAATTATTATGTTATAGAGCAGAAACATCACATAATACATTACCGAGAACGCGAATCGTTGGCCACACTTGTCCCCTACATCGTCAGAGTGGACACGAGAGCTTTTTGCACTCAACTGAGCAAAAGAGTTGCAACTAGCATAAGAACATGTCAAGAAACTCACAAGTCCTTTGCAAGATCCTGCAAAGGGGTTTTAAAAATGGAACTCGCGTTAAAAATAAAAAAATAAAGTGAGTTGTCGACGGCGTCTTTGTGTTTTTCTGAGACTTATTTTTGTTTATTGTTTGAGCTGGTATAATTGATTCGGTACAGATTCATTTGAAATATTCCATACATTATAGTCAGCTTTCATTTAGACTAACATTATAAAGGTGAACAGTTTGTTTGGTTGTATGCGCTATTCTTAGGAACTGGTCCGAATTGATTTTTTTTTAAATTGTTGGATAGTATGTTTATCGAGAAATAATACAGGCTATATAACATCACGCTAAGACTAAAAAGAGCCAAGCAACGGGGATGAAACCACGGGGAACCACTAGTTTGTCTTATGGTTCTTTTGTACCTAAGATGTTTTATGCTACGTTGCTAGTTTGATTTCCACCGATCATATTCCTTGGTCCACATAGCATTGCACTGGTCGAAATGGATTCAACTAAAACATGTTGTTAATATGGAAAGATGTAATTGTGATAGCCCCTTCGTACACTAGGCGACGCAAGTCTCCGATACCTTACGATTTTGGTATTCATTGACGCATGCTTGTGTTCGAACCGCTATGGGTTTGTATTGCGATAGCCGCTTGGATACCGAAGTCGTAAGGTATCGGAAACTTGAGTCCCCTTGTGTACGAAGGGCCTTAGAGCTGCGTAAGCTTGTCAATACACAGCGTAGCTCGAGCTGTGCATCATTCTCGCACAGCTATATACATTGAGACGACGTATCTTCACTGCACATCTAACTCGCTCCGCTACATATTTTAGGATCACTGGAAACAGTCCATAGTTTCGTAGCTTAGCTTTTACACTTTTGCAGCACATTTCCTGTGGTAAAGCATCCTTATGCCGATCGATAATAAACTCTGTTACCCACGAACTATAATACATAATTCTGATATTCTGACCACATTTTGTAGCGAAACTAAACAGTAACCACTGAACAATCCTTGGTTTGAAACTAAAAATAGATGTATGTAGGTGTAGGTACTTATAAGTTTATTTACATTTGCTCCATTTAGTTTCTATTTAAATAAAGAAGTGACAGCTAGTCTCTTTGATAATATGTCTCTCTGTCTTATCCTTGTACTCCAGATAACTACGCAAATTTTTTCGCTACAAAAAGACTCAAAGGAAAATCAATGTCAATTTATTGCTTAATAATAAAATACTTTTGAAACGAGACTAGAGCAGGCGTCACACGTACCACAGAGACTAAAAATAAGTCAAAGTAATCACCAAACTTCTTTTTCCAATAAAAACATAGTGAAGAACTCCAATTTCCTTACGTTTTGGGCGTTGTATTTTTAGGCCCAACCAACGGTATATTCTGAAGGCAGATTTATATCTGTTTTTATTTCGCATTTGCTTGGATTTCGTCGATCGTGAGGATTTGAATTTGAATATTATTGAAACTGCCATTCATATTTTTAGATGGATTAAAGGAAGCGGAAGACGTTTTTGTTGCTGTGGAAAAGATCTGTATCTGTTAAGTTAATGAAAAGAGTTTTTATTAAGAAACGTGAGATATTATACTTTTTGTACGGTTTGATTTGTAGGATGAAAGAGAGTTTTTCTTTAGTGATTTTTTTTCTGAGTAAATCATGGTAGTTTGTTAGAAGAAGGAATGTTGGGGTAACACTGTGATGTTTTTCTGTGGTAGATCCTATTTTTGATAAATACGTTCGAAAGTTTTAATGAAAATGGGAAAAACTAACATCATTTTCTGTTAGTTTCTTGTCGGATCAATATTGGTGATTATTATTAATTTTCCTATGTATTTGTGTGGCAGGAATTACTTTTTTTATTATTGACGGATGAGGTAAAGGCCTTCACAGTAAGTATATATCGCAGAAAAATAAGGGTGGTTATCAAACTTTAAGGCCAATGACTGCCTGTTTATTTTATTGTGGAAATATCATCAAAGTATTCTTCTCACCCAGGGCGGGACTGTCAAACTTCTACTGACTTAAATGCACGGTGATCTTTTAATAGTCCTATACTTTCCAATGTCACGGTTACCTAATGAGACAAGCAGGCACTGACTGTCTTTAACACCTGTCAAGAATCAACAAATAGAAAAAAAAAAAGGTTGCACTCCAGGAGTCGCCAGATTTTAAGAAGTGAAAAACAGGAATTTTTGTTACTATGTTTTACTTTTTCAATTTGAATGACGTCTTACTCATTTTCGATCAGGGTCACGTGACCCTGACGCGAGTTTTAAATTTTTTACCCATTACAGAAAAAGTGTACAACGCCGCTAAAGAAGTTTTCACTTCAAAAACAAAAGCGCATCAGTCACCAAAGAATGCCCAACTACATCACAAGAAGTTCAAACAATAAATCGGGCAATGTAACTGCGAGGATAAGTGACGTCTTCGCCATCCGGACATCCGCGCATCCGGGCGTTCTTACCCGTCCGGATGCAATGAGACAATGTACCGAGAAAAGCGTACCGTATTTGTGTTAGTCCGGACACAGTTTATCCGTAGTACTCTAACGAGTCCCTGTTCATTTTAAGTGATTTAAAATGTTCTGCTCTCTAAGACTGAATAAAATATTAGTTGAGAGAGCTGCTTGTTTTAAGACTTGTTAGCTAAAGAGTGTCTAAATTGAGCTTAATGGAAAATGCAATTCAAAAGGTTTTTGAATAAAGAAGAATTATGTAATTATATTAAGGAGAGGAAGTGTGCAATACGAGGGATTCATGGCAATGTATTTGACGACACGGTTGGTGATGATGTTGATAGATCAACTGTTGCTAAGCGTGTGGCAGGTTCAATTCCCGCACGGAACAAATATTTGTATGACTTGCAGGTGGTTGTTCCGTGTAAACGTTTGGTAAATGTAGATGTTACAGGGGAAGCTCCTAATTATTACGTTAGCAACAAAAACACAGCAGCGTCATCACTAGAGTATCGTAATACACTGTAAACATTGATTTTCATAAATTCTCACATATTGTATTTATATACACACATATTATGTATAATCCAAATACTACAAAAATCCAACTCAAAAACTACGTTAATCATCACTGTACAAACGGAAACTAAAACCCGTGACACAAAACCACTAAAAAAATAAAAACTCGGTTTACTTTTCCAAGAATTTCCACCATATCCTTCTGAGACCATAAAACATTCATGCAACTAAACGTCTATAAACCGTTATTGAATATCCTGGCTATTGGATATGGTTGCAATGGAAATTCAACGCTTCTCGTAGCGATGCGTCGCGGAAACGCTATTAATTTCCGAAATGTCGATTCGTGTCGGTTTTGCGTACGACATGAGACGCTTTCGGCTATATTAGAACATCGAGTCGTGTTCGATGTTCGAATTCTGAGTTTAAAAATCTGGTTGGTTTTGTGCATGTTGATTTCGAAGGGCAATGAAATTACATAAAACTTTGTTTCATTTGCTTTAATTTTGCGATACTGGCGCCTGCTGGTGGCGGTGCGTGGCAACTTTTCCGACTCATCAAACGATGCTTTCGCTTTGCCGTACGCCCTTAATTTGGAGTCTATCTAAAGTGAAGCACGCTTGGTATTACTCAATTGCTAAAGTACAGCAGAGGAGAGGGCAGACCAACATCTAGATGGGTATTTGTCATTTTCGCCGTTCATGAAGACAAAAGAAACATGGCAGAAAAACCTAATTTCACAGCAGTGGATGAAATAGGCTGCACATGATGAAAGAAAAAAAAAGAAAAGAAAGAAAAAACGTTTAATGGCACATGCCACATGTGTACACAGTACAGTATTAAGAAAAGAAACAAACAAAAATAACTTAAAACTAAACAATATTATGAAGCAAGAAAAAAACGGTATATTTACACTGTGTGACTTACGGCTGCGCCAAATAGGCCCATTTCAGCATAATGACATGTCGGACAACTAAAGGTGCCCGACGATGATGATAAACTAACACGTTCCGCACATATAAATTGTCAAGCCACCTTTAAACCAATCACGATCGCCTCCTTTATAGAATAATATCAAAACGCCCGCCAAATCATCACCCGTAATAGTCACGAAGTCAGTTCAGTAGAATCCAATAATCTTGTTTGGAAACCTTTCCAGTGCGAACGTGTTCGAATAAATCCTATTTCGTAGCTGTGACGCCATGCTTGAAAATACCCAAAATTTGACTATTCAGTGCAGACGTACGGGAAATCGAGTTAAGCGCTTCTAATTTGGCTTTGATGTTTAAACATCGTTTGTGTTGATGTTATTTTGAAAGGATAAGGTTGTAGTTTGGTGGAAATTGTTATAACGGGATTTTGTATGTCTAGGCGGACGTTACGTACTCTGCGAACTATGGCAACGTTCTCTACATAGTATGAAACAAGCCACTTCATCCGCCGGAATATTTTTCAACATTTAATGTCAGGATAAACCAATCAATCGGCAAAATAACGCCTGCACTAGACAGCTCAAACCCCCCACTAAAGTTGCCAAGTTAATCCATGTCCGAGGCGTTGGTCACTAATAAAAAAAAAGTTAGAGCCAGGATTGAGGATAAAAACCACACATAAACTTGGAAATACAATTACCTTTAAAATAAAACATCTACTAGAATCACAGACTCACTTTTGACCACTGAAAATTACACATAACTGTGCCCTTGGAACGTAAAGGGCTATTGAAAGGACAACGTAGATTTTAGTCAGTACTAGGCTGACAGTCCCTCTTTTCATTTCGATGAATTTGATGATAAATACCACGAAAAAATATGGAAACATTTTTTATTTAACATCATTATCTTGCCTAGACATTTACTAAACTTCGTTGAGCTTCTCCTTTCATGAGTTATTTAATGGTTATATACAGTAGACCATATTCCACTTTGTAACAAAGATTTTGCGAATCTAGCGTACTCGACTGGCATAATTAATATCGATCGATATCTGTTCTGAATTTAGTACAATTCAAACTTCCATTTATTGGAAAATTAATGGAGTAATGGCCCAAAGATAAAATCTAAGTGAAGCCTAAAATTACACAAACCTCTCAAATTGCTCTTTAACAAAGGAACATTCTAGAAACAGTTTAGAAAATGGCGTTAATATTCTGTAGTACCACCTCGTACTTGCCTATTTTACTAACGACACTATGTAAATGAAGTAATCAACACACCTAATCCAATCTTTTTGTCGTCCTACCAAATTGCTCAAAAACGATATTACTCCCAAACTGCAAGCACAAACTGGCAAAAAGCTTAATAAAGTACCGATATCGCAAAAGGAAATGGCTCCACTTCTATTCAAAAACGTTGCTAACCCAAATTGAACTTTGACAATAGTATAATAAAGTCCAATTCGGTTTGTCATTTATAATCCAAAGTTGGGATTCGAGGACGGTAGTGGGACATCATTTGAATAATTAAAAAGCGGCTTTATCTATTTATTCAGTTTCTCCCAAAAGTTGTTGAGTTGCATTGTGTCCAATCTATAGGCGAATTTGAGGGTGCTTTAGTTCGCTACAGCGCTGCTTTTCTCTGGAGGGCTGTTGACGAGAAGTGGGCTTTGCGGCCTTCGAAATAGATTCCACTGTACTGAGAATGTAGAAATGTTTTTGAATTTTATTTTCTGTGTATTATATATTCGCGTTTCTATTTCTCGAAAAGGTGAACAATGGTGGTATCGTGTACCTACTGGTTTTTCAATACTTTTATTTTTTAAATTCCAGCGATTGATCAGAGTAATGTTCTTTTTTTATATTTTTTGGGTGATGATGTGGCCATATTTGTAGATTGTAGTAGTCGCCTCTAGCTACCCCATAGGCCTCAAATTTGAGAGTTTCGATCTTTGAGTCCTTTGATACAAAAAAAGGAAAAAATAAAGATATGATTTTTTAGGACCAAGTTTTCTAGATTTTTATTATTATACGAGAGCCGTATTGACACTTCAGACTGTGACCTCGATATCGCTACGGTCCCTGATAACAAACAAACATACCTAAAAGTTTTTATATCGATAAGTTTTGACAAACACTTCTATTGGAGTATAGAAATACGGTGTCAAGTTCAGATGTTTTACAAGTAAATAAAATAGTAAGAATACAGAGGACAGTTATTTTTGTACATGCTGAAAGCACCAAAAAGGTTACGCAAACCATAGGCCAAGAAGTTCTAGTAAGTAAAATTATGCGATCTGATTCAGTTACAAAATAACATACGTACAAAGATTATATATACATATAAATAAGGTTACAGAAATACATTATCTGTGAAAATGTCAATTAAGCAACTTTAAAGCTATTGTCAAACAGACAAACGTCGTTAACGCGAAGCGAGGCATTTTTGTTTGTAATGCATGGAATTGTTTGAAGCCAGTTACATAGACTATCCGATCTCTTTCGCTTTTCTATGTGACTAGATTCAAACAATTCCATACATTAAAAATAAAAACGCTTCGGATCGCATTCGCTTTGCCTGTCTGTTTGACAATAGCTTTACGGTTCATGAAGCTGCAGACAAACGAACAGACAGACAGTTATACGGCGGATTCATTGTAATATTGCCCCGTTTACACGTTTGGATACGGAACCCTAAAAATGAAAATATAAACAATGGAAGCAAAAGAAAAAATCACAACAGCCAGCATTAATTCCAACACCATATTCCACATTTAAAAATCTCCACAACAAATTCAAGATGATCAGAACTCGAAACAAACCGTGTCCAAGACTAAGATAGCTAAAATAGCTTAGATAGCTTAAGTATCTCGCTCATGTAACAGTGCGGGTAGAATATAAAACAAGCACGTACGACCAATGTTTGTACATTGGTTCACAAACACTTCGTTTGATCATGTACAGCAAACAATTGGTCTTGGTCCTGCTAGGACGCTGGCAGTGTTTGGTGATTTTGATCGGGTGGTTAAGAATTTGTTGTTTGTACGTGTTTATGTTTGTAGAAGAATTCCTTTGTAGGTTGTAAAGGAGAACTTAAATTTTGAATTTTCTGTTGTTTTTGTTCCATTTTGACGGCAGCAAAGGAGACAGGGCTATCAAAAAAGTGCTAGTTTTAAGGAGACCATTTTAATGCGTCAAGTCGTGACTTCGTCAAAAAAGAAACTAGTCAGTTCCTGTACTTTTGTTTTTTGGTGCCGTCGATTCAAAAGCTAAGTTTTTATCAACCAATCTTTTCATAAGAAAAAAAAATACTAACACTTTTTTTTACGTGGCATAATCTTCAAATGAGTCCTCCCACCCCGGGCAGTGCGGGAGGGACTGTCAGACACGTCGTGACTTCGGTAGCCCTTTGTGTGCCGGAGTCGCGGTATACGTAATGTCCCGCAACCAATACTTTGATGGGTGTGTTTACAAATATTGAATACAGACACTAATCTTCCAGGCATTGGACATTACAATATTGCACATCAACCTTTGAACCTTGTCATTTAGCTATTTTTGGCTTCAACAAACATCTTCACTTTCACACTTGTAACATTGTAGAAGTAAATAGGATTGTATTGTCCATATTTTATCATCATCACCAGCCGGAAGACGTCCACTGCTGAACATAGGCCTCCAGCATTTTATACCTGTATTTCCCTAACAGTTAATAGCCTTGCGGTCTGGAAGTCAAGAGTGAACAGATTACTTCTAGGCAAGCGTGATTCACATTCAACCACATCTTCACTTACCATCAGACGAGATTGTGTCAAACGCGAACCTATCTATAATTAAAAAAAAACCTACTAAGAAATCCGTCTACAAACCAGCTGTAACTAAAAATATCAACCGCAAACCGTCTCCCAACAAAACCAAAGCCACCTGATCATAATCTTACACCAAAAACTTCCATAAATGACCTTGTGGTGCCCCAAGGGAAATCTCTCCATGTCCCGAAATGTCACGCCTGAAATATGAAAGGCCGACGGAGACTAATACTGGTTTCGTCTAGATGAAGCTAAGGATTTTCCGGATTAAGGCAAACGTGTTATTATTGCGTATGCGAGAGTTTCCGAGACTTACATACGCTTAATTTGGCTTTGAATTTTTGAGAGCGCAGCTTGGTGAGACTTTGGAGGATTAGCTAATGATTTATGCGTTACGAAGATGATGCTATTTGCTTATTTGTTTGAATACCTTCTTGTTTATGCTCGCGGCGTTGCCTTCGGTACCTAATTAGCCTATGGGAACATCATACCGGGATCAAATATATTATTTCTGTTAATCCAGTAATTTTAACTATCTCTGTAAAAAGGTAACCGTGTCCCCGTAACGTAACGGGACATGATGGATTTTAGTCTCAAAAATCCTTTCTACACTCAGGGTAAAAATACTCATTTTTTATGATTTTAGGACCTAAAACAGGGTATAAGGTAAGGATCTGTGTAACACATCCAAATCCGATCAGTATTTTTTGAAAGAGTAACAAATTTCTATCGATTTATCCTCACAAAGTTTTACGTTTATAATAGTAACACTGGTAGGCAACGACAAGACAATACATCATACAAACTTTGCAGTTCAAAATAATACTCTTTTCCCAAGAAATCCTTTTTATATTCTAAAGGCTTTGCACAAATAGCAAGTCCGGCGTGGTGCGACGATAGATAGATAGATAAAATACTATTTACTTTACAAGATATTTAATTCTATGGTTATGAAGATGGTGTGGCATGTCCGTGGGGTGCTTACTTCATCGTCCGTCCCGCAAAACGAGAGACAACGACAGACGAAGACGGCACAATTAGCGGAGTAGCTGAGCGATTGGGCTGCTGCGCTGTGTGTCGCCGGTTCAATTCCGGTAGAGAGAAATTATTTGTATAATCTACAAGTAGTTGTTCCAGGTCTGGGCGTTTGTGTATGTTAGTTGAATTTTTTTTTAATGCACCCACTATATAGGAAAAAATGCTAAAGCAACCCAAAGGGTTTAAAAAAAGCGCTAGTGGCGTGTTTTGTATGACGACTTACGTATATTGTATTTTCAAAGTAAGCACGTTAAAAAAACGCAACGCCTAGCCACGCTGTATGGCAAAGCCTTTGACCGACTTCAATAAAAAGCTGACGTTTTATCGTTTTATGTTCGACAATGATGAATTTATTGTTTTCAGTTTTGTTTTCAAGATGATTCTAATCAAATATTTCCTCAGATTGTGTGCCTGATTGTTAGGACTCAGACCCTAGGCCTCTAGAAATCGTATCAATCAGACGCACACCAGTTGTTATCTGTAAATAAGTTAGAACCTACTCATGTTTACTGCCTGTTGACTGGCCTGTTGGTCTAGTGGTTAGTGACCCTGACTGCTATGCCGGAGGTCGTGGGTTCGATTCCCACCCAGGACAAATGTTTGTGTGATGAGCACGATCATTTGTTCTGTGTCTGGGTGTAATTTATCTATAATATGTATGTATTTAGAAATATATAAATATGTTTATCAGTTGTCTAGTACCCATAACACAAGCTCTGCTTAGCTTGGGACTAGATGGCCTTGTGTGATAGTTGTGGAATGTTATATATTATGTTATATTATATTATACTAGCTGTGCCCGCGACTTCGTTCGCGTGGATGTCGGAATTTGACAACGTATTTTTTTGTGCGAAGCGCTTAATTCTCGCCAGGTTTCTTATAAATCATATCGTTTTCATATAAACCCTATATTTAGAATTTATTTAGAATTTTCAAGAATATTAGACGTGTTTGTAATAAACGCCCTCTGTAGTTCAAAGGCAGTACTATTCAATTAGAGCACCTATTCCATCCCATTCCATCCCACTCCATCCCACTTTATCCTACTCCACCCCACTCAATCCCACTCCATCCCACTCCATCGCTCTCTATCCCACTACATCCCACTCCAACCCCCTCCATCCCATTCCATCCCACTGCATCCGACTCCATACCACTCTATCCCACTCCATACCACTCCATCCCCCTCCATCGCTCTCTAACCCACTCCATCCCATTCCATCCCTCTCCATCCCATTCCATTTTCCCTCCATCCTTCTCCATCCCACTTCATCCCACTCCATCCCTCTCCATAGCACTCCATCAAAATCCGTCCCGCTCTACCCCACTCCACCCCACTCCATCCCTCTCCATCTCAATCCAGCCTGCTCCATCCCACTCCATCCCATTCCATCCCACTACATCCCTCTCCATCCCACTACATCCCACTCCATCCCACTCCATTCCACCCCATCCCACTCCATCCCGCTCTATCCCACTGCGTCCCAGTCCATCCCATTACATCCCACTCCATCCAACTCCATCCCACTTCATCCCACTCCATCCCTCCCCATCTCACTCCATCCCACTCTAATCCACTCCACCCCTCTCCATCCCACTTCAGCCTACTACATCCCTCTCCATCCTACTCCATACCACTCCATCCCACTCCGTCCTACGCCATCCCACTCCGGAACTCTTTCCTACTCCACTCCACTCAATCCCACTCCATCCCACTCCATCCCATTCCATCCCACTGCCTCCGACTCCATACCACTCCATCCCACTCCATACCACTCCATCCCCCTCCCTCCCCCTCCATCGCCCTCTAACCCACTCCATCCCATTCAATCCCACTCCATCCTACTCCATGCCACTTCATCCCACTCCATCCCTCTCCATAGCACTCCATCAAAATCCGTCCCACTCTACCCCACTCCACCCCACTCCATCCCATTACATCCCACTCCATCCCACTCTAATCCACTCCACCCCTCTCCATCCCACTTCAGCCTACTACATCCCTCTCCATCCTACTCCATACCACTCCATCCCACTCCTTCCTACGCCATCCCACTCCATCTCAATCCAGCCTGCTCCATCCCACTCCATCCCATTCCATCCCACTACCTCCCTCTCCATCCCACTACATCCCACTCCATCCCACTCCCTCACTCCATACCGCTCTATCCCACTGCGTCCCAGTCCATCCCATTACATCCCACTCCATCCAACTCCATCCCACTTCATCCCAGTCCATCCCTCTCCATCTCACTCCATCCCACTCTAATCCACTCCACCCCTCTCCATCCCACTTCAGCCTACTACATCCCTCTCCATCCTACTCCATACCACTCCATCCCACTCCGTCCTACGCCATCCCACTCCGGAACTCTATCCTACTCCGCTCCACTCAATCCCACTCCATCCCACTCTATCCCATTCCATCCCACTCCATCCCACTCCATCCCACTGCCTCCGACACCATACCACTCCATCCCACTCCATACCACTCCATCCCCCTCCATCGCACTCTAACCCACTCGATCCCATTCCATCCCTCTCCATCCCATTCCATCCCACTCCATCCTACTCCATCCCACTTCATCCCACTCCATCCCTCTCCATAGCACTCCATCAAAATCCGTCCCGCTCTACCCCACTCCACCCCACTCCATCCCTCTCCATCTCAATCCATCCCACTACATTCCACCCCATCCCACTCCATCTCACTCCATCCCGCTCTATCCCACTGCGTCCCAGTCCATCCCACTCCATCCAACTCCATCCCACTTCATCCTATTCCATCCCTCTCCATCCCACTCTAATCCACTCCACCCCTCTCCATCCCACTTCAGCCTACTACATCCCTCTCCATCCTACTCCATACCACTCCATCCCACTCCATCCTACGCCATCCCACTCCATCCTACTCCATCCCACTCTATCCCACTCCATCCCACTCCATCTCACTCCATCCGTTTCCATCCCGACCGCTGCGTAGGGAGCCGACCACGCGTCTGAGCCGCGCGGGTACCTTACTCATAGATCTAAACTCCCCTCCTGCACGCGCACCCCCGCCTTGGTGACGCTCACTTCGCAACGGGCCGTGCAGCAGAAATCGTGATATTTTAATTTCGCCATAACTTCGAAACTAAACATCCAATTTTAATCATTCAAAGACCAAATATCATCTACATTAACTGTACTTAATGATGAAATAAATTATTTTGATAAGGATTAATAGAATGAGTAAAATAAATGCGTTTAAAAGTAGTCCAAAAAAATTCAAGATTTTTGATTTAAAAAATGGTTGTTGTGCCTCACTCGACATAGATAGGTATAGTGTGTCGCGGAGTTTTTTGTAGATATTTATAAGATCTACAACTAATTAGAACATTTCATAGTTCTATCTTTTATAGTTTAGGCAGCGTACGCAAAATAAGTAACTTTTCTGGTTGATTTTTTACACCTTGTGTCCGAAAAACCCAAATATATTACGGAACCCTATTTATTTCCAAAATAAAATTTAGTCTATGTTACTCGTGGATAATGTAGCTTTCGAATAGTGAAAGAATTTTTGAAATCGGTCCAGTAGTTTTTGAGCCTATTCATTACAACCAAACAAACAAAGTTTTCCTCTTTATAATATTAGTATAGATTATATTATACTGCGACCCACATACAAACAGACATTGAAAAACAACGGTACAGTGACGTCAAAGGCGGAATTACAGTCGCTAATAATAAATTTAGGCTTTCGGGGATTCGAACAGTCGCTACCAAGAAGGCCGGACAGGAATAACTGTAGAAGGAAGTAAGGAAAGAAATACAGGACGTAGTTGGAATATCTTTGTTGGATTTCGAAGAATGTGTAGTAGGAACGTCAATAATAATGTCTTGGAGTTGTGATACGAATGGCTTGTTTTATCAAAATGATTTGTTGAGTCATCAAGATTTATTAGTGAAGAAAGTGAAAAGTCTTTAAATCGTTCGCTTTTAAAAGAATTAAATAACAGTATCGTTAAACATCCTGCGGTCGCACTACAACGTCTTAAAACCAGGCTTATTTCGGCGAGAGAAAGTGACAGAGCTGTACCTACAAGTCGTCTAGCGACGTTTCGTTCACTCACTGGAACAAACCTGGTTTTAAGACGTTGTAATACGGCCCCTGATATGTTTTAAACACTTTTCATTAACACCCAGACTCTAAACAGACTCAGAAAAAGACTCTACACCCAGTCTCTAAACCTTTATGTCGCGATACAAACATATACCGCGACTCCGGTACACAAAGGGCTACTGAAGGAAACATTATTAAAACACACATTTACAATGAACACTGTTTCTAAACGTAAATATAACAATAGCGACTTGTATAGCTTTTATCCTCCAAATTCGAACAAAACCTCCACTCTTTTATTCGTCCCACAATTCCATAATCACATTACCAGCTCACACATATAACACCTTCCCAGTATCTACCAATCCTTCCCATTCATCAGCTCACAAACACAAATAACGGCTACCATCCTAATCAACAGGACATCACATAAAATCCAGAGTACGTACTATGGATCCAGCAAATATTTTTCTACCATTTATCCTGCTGGGCAAACATTACCGTCCCCTGTGTAATTCCATTATGGATGGACCCGCCCGTTCTGTATTATTCAACGTCTCGCGAATCTCTGAGTAAAGATTCTTGTGTTTCTGTTTTAATATTAGTCCTGTTTACTAAGGAAATTGCCTGCTATATCTTAGTTGGATCTGTCTCTCTCCTTATCAGGTTGTCACTTTGTGTTTTTGAAATTTTTATGCGGTCGGCTCCGGACGAAATTATAGCGGTTGATTGATGTCAAATAATACAAAGTTGGTGGAATTTAACTGAGTTTTTTTCGACTCCCAAGTGTTTTGGTGAAGTTATTAAGAATGTAGGCTTATGTTTGAGGAGGGAGTTTTTGAAGATATTTTTTATTGTTTCAGTTTTAAGATGGGAAAACGAATGTTGAATTAATTTTCATGATGAGTTATTGTATTATGTATCAGGTTGATTTAGTAGTTGTGACGTAGGATAATATTGGATTTGACTTGTCGCCTCAGATAGGACTAATTGCATAATAACTACCATCTCAGATTAAACAACATATATTTTTTTACGATCGTTAACGACTACTTATTCCCGCCCCTTTTTTTCGAGATAAGTAATGCCATGTAGCCGATTTCGGCAACCGCGACTACATAATGCGACGATTTCAGCTGTTGAGACTTATATAAATTACATAACTATGTTGGCCTTTAATGAACATTCGCATAAATTGTTATCCAACTTTTAACAAAAAATTTCGAGCGCCAAGCGGAGACGTAAGAACATAATTGATAGTAATTAAGTACTAATGTACATACCACTAACTTATTTAACCTCCCAATTCACAGCACTCTAGACAATTCCCTGATTAACATAACAAGATTAGCATCAATAGATGTATTACAATCAAACCATTGATTACCGCCGAACCAATCATGTGGAGGGCCCCTAACTACTCTATTAGCAAATTACAGGACTGAATATATTATATCGGTAAATGAGGATGCATTTAAACGTGTTTGATTGGGCGGTGAAGCGGCTGACCGCGAGGTCGGTTTATGGATGGGTAGGCAGTAATTATCGAGCTCAGGAGACTAGGTAGTTAAGGTAGCATATTTAATCGTATTTCACTGTTACAGTAAGCTTCTAATCTAGCTTTGTCTGTATGTGCGCGGGCGGCGAGTAATGGGCGACTCGCTGTCCGACCAAGGATCATGCCCAGATCGACGGCGCGTTGTGTTCCACGCGCGCCTCAAAGAGCTTCAGCATGATGGTGGCACCTCCCTCTAGAGGGCCAAAGTCTGACGGGGTCGCGAGACTTACCTCATTACCTACCGTGACCCCGAAACACAAAGGGCTATTGAAGGACACCGTGGATTTTAGTCAGTACGAGTCTGACAGTCCCTCCCGCCCTAGCCTGGGCTGGGACTCATATGATGAATTTACCACGCTAAAAAAAAACTTTGTTTGTATGTATACTTTTAATATATTTTTCGTACCACTTGCTCAAAAAAGTGACATTCTATGCCACAAAAAGCGTACATAACAATAGTCATTATTAATCTGTTAGAAACAGCTTTCCCTAGGGAAAGAAAGTTGTACTGAATTTCATTCATCCTCTAGGGAGAGAATGTGATTTGAATTTGGAATACTTACCGATACTGAACTACATCAGTCTGTCTTTACAACATTGAGTTTGTATTTAAAGCATTATACAACTTTTTGAAAAAGGAATTCGCATTTATTATGCAGTTATGATTATTCAATATAATTACGAAAACCGTCGAGGCCGTATGAGCTTGATGCCTTTGCTTTTCCGACAAAAAAATATTAGTCTAGGAATTTGCCGCGTTTTTGTTTTTTTAAATACAATTTTAATTTTTATGCATAAATTAATATTCTAATATAAAAACGTGGGAAAAATAAGTTACGATGTTAAAGGGTAATATCAAAAATAATTGTACATTCTAACATGCTGAAATGTCCATGGTAGGTTTTATCGAAACAATGCGAAAATTTTATAAAACAAGTCGAGATACGTAGACATACAGAATAACGAATGAATAATATTAATTTTACAACATAATAAAGCATATAGTTTTTAAAATACGAATTTTTGTTTTGGGGTGTATCATTTTTCTCCCATATAAATAATAATGTCCTCGAAGTCTTGTGCGTCACAAAAAAGCCTCTAGTTTTTTTGCGTGCTACGTATCTCATTAATTCAAGCTAAAACTGAACTTCAGTATCATCCATTCATTCAAATACTGCATATTTTTTTTTAAAATAATAAAGAAATAGATAATTAACTTAAATCAAATCTTTGTCCACGATTTTCGTCATTTTTGTTATTCTATTTTGTAACAACAATATTTGGAAGTTTTTAAAATGAAGAATTGGCAGCACTGCGTTTACTGTGAGCAGCCAATCACGTAGCGCTAACTAGTGACAGTCGGCCATCTTGCAACGTGCGTTTTTGTGAGTTCAGTGTACGTAAGCCAGCGTTGACTTTTTTCAACATTTTTACGATCCTTTTTGTGCGGTGGTCTGTTTGTCACCCGGTAAGTTGTTTATTTACTATTAGACCATTTAAATATTGCATTACTCTTGCCCAAATCAAAAGTAAACAACAATTTTAGCTAAGGAGCCCTACTGATTTTTAATTCGTTTGAGGTTACATTCAACACGTGTTTTATATTCCTTTTCGTTACAATTTTTTGCTATGTAACAAAAATGAGTTAACAAAAAGGAAGTAAGGGTGATTTTATACTGCTGAAAAATACGTCACACTTACCTACTAGGAATATTAGTAAATAAAAGGCAAGAATCAATTAATTGTTATTTTTATAGTTTTGCTCGACGACATTTCGTGGTTTACCCAACTTGTTTCACCGGCCGTGCCATCACTGCTGTGTTTTGAGCTCATGTAAGATCCGTTCGAGATTGAAACTAATAGGTACTTGACAAAAATTAATGAATACGTTAGTAAAATGTAAAATCCTACCTGACATCAAATTAGACATTAGAGACACTAAGTCTCTCGAAATGTTGTTAATATAAAAATAATATGTGAAAATGTTGCTACATTTTTTTCTAAAATTCGTTTTTAATCCCAGATATTAATTTAACAGAAATTTATGGTAACATTCGTCCAAGTGTTAAATTTTTTAGTTTTTTATTTCATGTGTTTTTGTGTTTGCTTTTTAGTATAGAGTTTAACATTACACCTGTCAAGTTACAATTTGGGTAAATAACGAACTATACAGCTTAATTGGAGGGATTAACAGATTCCTGTTAACCCAATTAAGCTGAATATGCTTGTGTTGGAGTGGGATCACGGTTAGTATATAGTGTACTCACAACCGAGAGATTCACAAAATAAAATTTGTTCTAGAAAACATGCCCATGACACCTGCAGAACGACAAAGGAATTACAGAGAAAGACTGAAACAAAATGATCCTGAAAAATATGAAGAAGATTATGTGATTGATTATACAATTAATAAAACAAACCGAAACCTATTTTGTGTTATTTTTGTTCATAGTTTGAAATTACCCTATTAGTTCCTTTTTGTTTCTTTTTTGTAACACTTTTCATTTTTGTAACGAAATTCATTTTCGTTTCTTTTTGGTGACTGTACAATTATTTTTGATATTACCCTAAATCAAAGCGACAGTGACAGTGAATTGTCTGATTCCATCAGTGCAAATGCTGCCGCAATTATAAATAATTTGCTTCCAACAAAATCCAAGGAAAATTATTTAAAAACTTATGAAGAATTTTCAACGTGGAGAAGTGCGAAAGGCCTATCAATTTCAGAATCAGTACTTCTTGTCTATTTTGATTATTTATCCAAGACAAAGAATCCGAATACACTTTGGTGCATATACTCAAAACTGAAAGCTACAATAAGCATCAAACACAGCATTGAAATAAACAGATTAACGAAAATGCTGGCTTTTTTAAAAAGAAAATCAGAAGGGCATTGCGCAAAGAAGTCTAAAATTTTTACGACTCAAAATGTGGAAAAATTTCTTAATGAAGCTCCTGACGAAGTTTATCTGGCCACAAAAGTAAGTGTACATGATATAACTATGAATATTTCGTATCTTAGTAATGGTAATTATTCTATATATTTACCTGTTTTTTATCTTTGTTATAGGTGGCCTTAATTTTTGGACTCAATGGTGCCTGCCGCGGATGTGAACTTGTAAACTTAAAGGTGGAGGACGTTGAAAATCATTCCAATGAGTTGCTGCTGATTAATGTAAAGGAAACTAAGACAAAGAAAAATCGCTCATTCATTGTACAAGGAGAATATACTAAAATCATTCACAAATACCAAGCATTACGTCCCACCAACATGGAAAACAGTAGATTTTTTATAAACTATCGGAATGGGAAATGTACTCGACAAGCCATCGGCAAAAATAAAATTAGCAACATGCCAAAGGATATTGCAAAATATCTACAACTTAAAGATGTTGAACTCTACACCGGTCACTGCTTTAGAAGAACTTCGGCGACTTTCTTGGCGGATTCAGGGGCGGATATTACGTCAATAAAAAGACACGGTGGTTGGAGCTCTGATGGAGTAGCTGAGGGGTATATTGAAAGTTCAATGGCGAATAAAACTATGTTAAGCAGTCAAATTAACAAAAACATAAAATTTAATCCATCAGAGCCACAACCATCAACTTCTGGCATCTTATCTTCGTCCGTAACTGACATTGCACCAGCACCACTATCTCCGACGTTTACTAGCTGCAATGAAACGCAAGTTCCTCAGACGCAACTTGAACAGAGAAATACTCAAATTAACTCATCAACAATAAATGTACCCAACAAAAATATTACTCTTTCAATAAATAATTGGACCAATGTTTCAAATATTAACTTTTACTTTTAATTTTCATTATTTTTATTAAATGCTTATCTTATATTATTATTGTGTTATTTTTTTCGCAAATGGTACGAAAAGTAGAGTATTTTCCTCGGTGATAAAGCTGTCTTAGTCTTGGGTGAACTTAAATCCCTCGCTACACTCAGGACTCGTCTTAAATCCCTCGCTTCGCTCGTGATTTAAGGTTTTAACACCCTCGCTACGCTCGGGAGTAAACCTCGAGTCCTTCGTGACGCTCGCGATTTAAATCGTCACCCGCGACAGAAGACACTGCTTTATCCCCTTGGTTAATAATCTACTATTTTACATAGGCTGTAAAAATCCTTTATTCGCATAATATCAGATTCGCAAAATATCAGATTCTTCAAAATATTAAATTATCAAAATAGCAAATTCTCAAAATGTTGTGTGACCTACAAGTAGTTGTTTCGGGTCTGGCTGTTTCTGTATGTGAGTTTCTATGTTTGTAAACGCACCAATGATACAGGAGTAATTCCAAGTATAAAGCAAAGCTTTAAAAAAAAATAGAAAACTAACGTAACCGTATTGCTTTTTCATAAAATCCCATAAAGCAATTGCGTAAATGTTTTTCAAAAGCATCTCTCTGTCCCTCCATTCAGGCGAAAGCGCTTCAATCTCTTTTGTTTTCTCGATACAATTCAAGGTCGCTTCAAAGCGCTGATTTATTAGAACTGTAAAATTGGGTTAACTCACCGCTTTGTTTGCCAATACACAATCTACGGGGAACTCAGAGAAGGAAAACAAGTTTAGCGTGAAGAGAGAATTACGTAATAAGATTGGTGAGTAAAAAAAACTAGCCAAGTATGAGTCGGACGTTTGCGTTGTGTGGTTCCGTGCCACCGTTTACCAATAATAATAATTGTTCGTAAAAAAAACAAACATAGTAAATAAAATACTAATCACTGATCAAATGGCTGCTTAGCTGAAGTGGGACTGGATTGGCCATGTCTGCCGGATGCCCATTAAACTGTGGGCGAACATAACCACTATGTAGAGCCCTGATATATTATATGTGTATGTATAGCCAGAAGGCGCACAGACCTCGTAGAAGATGGCAGGATGAGGTAGACAAAACTACCGACCAGTCGCTCGCAGTACCCCGAAGTAAAGTATTTTAATTTAATTATAAATTCAAAATTGCTAATTTCTTTGTTATGTAATTTTAATATATTATTTTATACCTGTCCATATAGGAATGAGAAATTTAAAATTAAACTTAGCTTAAGTTGTTTATCTTTAATAATATTAATTCAATTTTTTTAGATTATTTTAATTGATTTGTTTGCTGATATTACTTGTTATATTCTTTATTACACTATATTATTTTTAAACGTATAATCTAATTCTAATAATGCATGTGGTGTTAACCTGTAATTAATTGTTGCACTTACTAATGTAAATTGTGAACTCTATTGTAATACATGATTCGTGTTAACAATTGTAGGTTAACCTAAATAAATAATTAGTGCTTGAGGTAGATCCTATTAGAAGTGCGATTTAAAATACAGGGTTATTATATTATGTGTAAGGTGCTAAATAACTTCTACTTTTTTTTTTAAAGTTTGTCAATGTTTTACGTAATCCCAACCCCACATTTTTTAATAACGCTTTTTGAAGCGATGTGTAAACTAACAGGCAGTGGAATCTTAGTAATAAAATAACGTTGTCAATTTTTGGGTGCGGACCCCTAAAAAGAACCGAACACCCAGTGAATCACTTAATTCAAAATAATAGGAAGTTCTCGGAAGATTTCCACCAATCGAGGTCCGAACCTTGAGCATTTTGTTTTGAAGATATGCGAAGTAAATTCACAACCGGAGGCCGCGAGTGGCTCAAATTGCTCGCCAAGGACCCGAAGCGAAGTTAAATTGGCTTCAGAATTTTACTCTCTCCGGATGTGAGGACCGATAAGGCCTATCAACAGAATTTTTAGGCAGCAAAAAGTTTTCTCGACGAAAAAGGTTGGAATAATAGTTATAATCAGTTATCGGGTATAACGTCCCGTTCATGACTGAGTGGTGCAGCGTGCGGTGCGAATAAGACATTAATTACTTTGTAAGCACGCGATTTGACGACAAGGTTGGCATCGTGGCTGAACGACCGACAGCTGTGCAACGTGTCGCGGGTTCGATACCCGCACGGAACAAATATTTATATAACGTCTAACGTTAATAGCGCAAAAACTCTTGTGGGGTAAGTCAACCCATGTTACTGAACAATGTTCGTTCTAAGACTTTTGGAAATTCGCAAAAAAGAAAACAAACTGATGGGCCCGATCAATTTCTCATTTTGTATGAAAAAGCAATTTTTTTTTGTGAACTTGCAGAAGTCTTGGAACAAACATTGTTTAATAACATGGGCTGAGTTACCCTATGAGAGGTTTTGCGCTAGTATTTGTTGCGGGTCTGAGTGTTTGTGCATGTGTATGTCTATGTTTGTAAACGTACCTACCCCTAATTCAGGAGAAATTCATAGGGCAGGACAATGTCAAAAAAGAAACTCGCCACAGTTGGCGCCTTATGGCATGTTTCAAACATTTCCATACATTTGTTAAAACCGCTCGTCGCCTCAAGCGATCGCTCATAGCGGCAAGGTGAACGTAAGTACCTTGAGTTTGCCCATTTTGGGTGCTCACTTTGGTACGTGTGATAGATTTTAAGTTTGATTTGGGTAAAGGAATGTGATTGACTGCTCAGGGATTAAAGTTGGGTAAGGTTAAGTCGGGTCGAATAAGGAACTGGAATTTATATCCCCAGTGCTTTTGGGTTCAGGGTCGGTAGGTACCTATTGATTCTGATATATTGGGAAAAAAGTTGAGTTCTGAGGACTTATAAAGCCTTTTTAACTTTAGCAACATCATATAAATATGCATTGCGCTAAGAGTTGTAAAAAATATTCTATTCTATTGCTCAAGCAATAGAGAAGATAGATCTTTTTCTTTTATTTACCATAATTTAATTAGAATTTTGCTAAAGTGTCGATTTTAAATCCCTTGTTTGTAACTATTTTTACTATTTTTTTAAGTATTTCAATGCTATTGGTAAAGAAGAGTCTCAATTCAAATCCACTCTAGGATTTTACCACGAAAAGAATAAGTACCATAACATTACTTACATTGAAATTGTAGTTAATATCGAAATCAAACATAATTTTTGATATTAAAAACGATTAGCACAATTATATTGGTGGCTACATTTTCTCCAAAAAACAAAAACCCACAACTTGCCAAATAAATAGCCATCGAATTCCATCCCTAAATCACCAATAGCCATTAAAATTTAAAGGTATTTTAGCTGGAAACAGTAACGAATGCTTCAATATATCTTATGTTGGAACAAAATAGAAAATGTACGGCTTCATCCCCCATTAGCTTTATAGCTAGTACATCGAGCTGGCAAAGTATTGTGCGTTGCGATGTATGGTTGGAATGTATGGGAGTCGTGTGGGCGTTCGTCCAAAAGTCAGTCGGCCATTGAAGGGGGAAACGGCATGGGAAGTTTATGGGTTATATGTGGAGTTTGTGATTGATTTGGTATTAATTAGTGATTATTTTGGGATGTTAATGGAGTGATTAAAATGTAGTTTCAATAGGTGGACGAGAAACAAACTGGAGAAATAGACTGTTTGCATCAGAGGCTTTTATATGAAAAGATTTCTGTATTTTATTTACAACGTATTTGAACTATCAAGTACGTTTATTGTATGTTTTTTTTTTTTTTTTAATGTAATCTATTTCAAAACAACCACAAAAACGGTTCAAAATAACCTACAAAAACTTTTCTTTCGAAAGTCGGTGACTTTATTTTTTATTTCATTAACTTTTTGTCGCCGATTTTGAGGCAGCTCGCTCTAGTATGTGGACGCACCTGTTGAGATCGTAGATTTTAGTCATTACTTACTTTTAGTCTGACAATAAGGGTTAGAGGACTCATAAATCCATGATTTTTTTAACGTTATATCCATTATAATTAATTCTTTATCTTCAATCAATTGACGAAAATAGAAAGACTCACAATACGTCAAAATCTATGAAGTTGTGTGGGCGTCGGTCCAAAAGCCAGTCGATCAATGGGGAAAATGGGATGGAATCGTTATTGGTATATATGGAGTTAGTGATTGATTGCTAATTGATTAGATGTTATTAGGTGGTAATGAGGTTGGGATAGTGAAGATAATTTGGGAACAAAACCTTGCCCTTATGTTACCTTAATATATCGAGGAAATAGTAGGTGTATTGGAGGATTGTGCTGTTGTCTTCGAAGAAAAGTGGCGGATGTTTACATTTAAGCGTTTGTAGATGCGTGACTATGTCCGTCCACATTAGAAGGAGAATACGAAGCAATTTGTATACAAGTTTAGTGTCTGTAGCTAAATGAAATTAGCTTGTTTTCGTTGTGTTTCGAAATATTTTACACGACTTTTTTCCACTTCTAATGCGAGTCAATAAAAAAAAACAGTTTACTCAAAGTTTGAGATAATAAGGGAACGGAAAAGGAGGCAGTGAATTCCACAAAACTAATAAATGAAGAATATTGGTTTTGCGATCTTTTATGTACGATAATAAACTTCCATTTTTTACCTCCAAATAAAATATATCTGACTGGAGACAAATAAAAAAATAAGTCTCGTTGTTGCCTTAAAAATCACTGGCAAAGAAACAACCCTTTCATAAATGTAAGACAAAAACATGATGAGACGCACACAATATAAGCACAGTTACACTGTTCCCTCAATCTACATTTACGACTCACTGGGGCACCAAGTTGATAAATTTTATGTTTTTCCTTCATTTTTAGAGCTGTATGCAAATGTGTAGTGACGAATAATAATATCTAGACTGATGTTGAGAAGAAAAATAGGAGCCTAACCATGAATTCTTAACTCGATCCTGTTTAGACTGTGGGAAAGAGACAGAGCTATACTAGTCGTCTAGCGCCATCTCTTTCCCTCAGCCTAAACTGGATCGCGGTAAGAGTTTCTGTTAAGGCACCAGGTTATGGAAAAAAATGTTTAGGGATATTAATGAGGTAAGAGAGAATGTTCTAGATGTGTTCCATCATAGACTTCATACATCAGACGAGAACAACTGCAAGTAACCCTTTTCTTATATTTTATTTTTTATCCTTCTTCAATTTGAGAGTGAGAATTAACTACAACATAAAATTATGTTTAAAGGCATTGGATTGAAATAGGCTTAGTTATGTCGAGGCCTATGTCCAGCAGTAGACAAATAATAATATTTCACACACACAATATAATATAATAATATTTCACAACTATCACCCAACGCCATCTAGTCCCAAGCTAAGCAGAGCTTGTGTTATGGGTACGTACTAGACAACTGATAAACATACTTATATATTTCTAAATACATACATATTATAGATATATTACACCCAGACACAGAACAAATGATCGTGCTCATCACACAAACATTTGTCCTGGGTGGGAATCGAACCCACGACCTCTGGCATAGCAGTGAGGGTCACTAACCACTAGGCCAACAGGCCGGTCAATTTGTAATGGGGTTCTTGGTAAATGATACTCCAGGGAGAAATACTTAAGACCTATATTCAAAATAACATACGAAAACACAAGAATGTTATACAAAACAAAGGCAGGTAGCATGGAAAATATTGTTTAGGCTAATATTATACTAAGAAGGTAGGTGATACAGGCTGATAATTAATTTAATTATGATGATGATGTCGATAAGCTTAATCTTTCGAAAATCATTGTAGAAGTATGGTTAAAAAGTTACTTTATTCCAGTTAAGACATTAAATAGAGATACTTGAAGTTCTTTAATGTCAAAACAATAGGTATGGTACCATTTTATCGTCATGATGTTTCGGTAGCCATTTCAATTCTAACTAATATTGACACAATCCAGCACTAAAAGTACAGTCCATTCCCAAAATACAGTTCCCAAAAACGTCAATACACTTCCCATCGAATCTATTTTCCCACCTATGTCAATGCATTTCACCCGCACCGCTAGGAAAACAAACAAAAAATGTTTGTGCCAACATTTGGCCAGCCCCCAAAACCTGGCCGTATAGAATACAGTGCTTTTTGTTCCACTTATTAAATAAAACAGGCCAGTGACCTAACAGGGATTGATGGCAAAATCCTCACGTTGTTGGCAAACAGTTTGGTCGTATGTAGCCAAAACGGTCACATTTTTATGGCCTCCTTGACCCGATAATATGGCTTACTTTGTCATTAATATATGGCCCGTGAATGGGAATTGGCGAAACTGGGAATAAAGTGGTAATTCCTGCTGGTGTCGAAGTTTGTTTGACGGGGTGAGATATGGGAAGTTTTGTTCCCGCGTGAGAACTGGGTTAATGTGGTTTTTGTAATCAAGATGTTGGCACTTTGGAACACTGTTTCTCAATGTTGGTATTATTTCTGGGTTGTGATGTGCCAATGTTCTTTATGAGTCTCTAGGTAAAGGATAAATCGAACTTGATCTATATTTTCTCAGATCATTTTTTTAAAAACCATTATTTTGTCTTTGCGATTTATATGGATTGCGTAAATTTCAAAAACTTACAATCAAGAAAACACTGACCGATTTTAAGAGCAAGGATCTTTATTTCTACAACATTATCCAAGTTCACACACAGAAAAGTACCACATTTATTTCTCTTTGATCGAAACAGACATCAAAAAAAAAAAACTGCACGTCCAATGTCGACTATTAAAAAAAAAACTAACCAAACGAACGCCGTAAAAAAAACTTGTCAAACCTTTTTTCGCGTCAGTCAACGGGTACGAAAATGAAAAATCCCTTGCGTTGGACCATCGATCTAAAACGACCGTATATTGTGATGTACGGAACCTTTCGCTGTATTTATTACCGTTCCCGATTCGGGTAACCGGTCAATGTTGGTTGATAGATGGTATTATGCTAATGTGTTATGTTTGTTTTTGGGGCCTTGATGAATGCGTTGATAGGGCGCGGTTACTGTGAAACGGTTATACCCGGTTATGGGTATAACCGGTTAGACTCGGGGTGTAATGAAAGGTGATTTATTTGAGAATAATTTTAATAGGCGGTCATTGTGGTGGTGTACTAGTTGGAGTATGATTTTCTGAGAACTTTGGCAAGTAAAAGATCGGTGAAACTGGAATAACGTTCGTACAATGCTGCCACAATAACGGTTAACAAGTCAATAAACTCTATCTGTAAGCGGTCACTTGAAAATATGAGCGAACTACTTAATTTACAATAATGTACTAATATTATTATCTCGCCATTGCTTTTTGTTCACGAGATTATTATTCATTCAATCATCTTAAAGTGCAGCGCGCATTGTAACAACATTGCACCTGTAATCTACTAGCTATCACCTTTAGCCTTCGAATGTGTAACGTTACATTACAGGTGAATGCTCGCGGCGAGGGAGCGCCTTTATTATTGTTTCCACTGGTACACAGGCGTTCACACACAGGCGTAGACCATATAATCTACCACGCGGGCCGAATGTGGGTTGATAGATGTCACATATCTTCGAATTCTTAGTTCTAGTATATGCCGGTTTCCTCACGATGTTTTCCTTCATGAGAGCTAATTAATGCGCCTGGCTTGGTTCGAGTCTACGTCCTACAACTCGTAATACTAGGCCAATACCAATGCTGCTAAGAAGCTTAGTAGAAAAAAAAAGTGAGCAACAAAATCTAGTTCTCAAATATAATGGCTAGAAGTATAACAGCGCGCCTCGCCAAGCCATACTATGTAGGGGCTTTGATGACGTATAAATTTGCGCGCCTCGCAAGGGATTTGCTCTGGTCAGCCAACCGCAAATAGCGCATTATTGGTGGAATTCTGTGTTTGTGAAATATGTGCTGTGACGGCCTATTTTGTAATAATAACGTGCCCAGCCCATAGATACGTATGTGTTCGGTTACACGAGATTTAATTATGGTTTGTCCAGGTATTTCATATGAACTTTAAGTCCTATTATTCAAAATTATGAAAAATAGAGCGTTTTGGTAGAACTTTCTGACGACAGTTTGAAATCTTTATAAATAACTAGTGAGTCGTTTTAATGATGTTAGACAAATAATATTTTTTTTTATTATTTCTTACTACAGTTAAATTACAGCCTACGAATATTAAACGTTATTTAATTAGCAGAAAACACTAACTTAACATCTCAGCAACTTCTTAAATGAAATCTACAAAAACTCCATCATCTGCCTAGCCTTTTACTAACTATATTGGGGTCGGCTTCCAGTCAAACTGGATGCAGCTGAATATCAGTATTTTACATGGAGCGACTGCCTATCGGACCTCCACAACCCAGTAATCGGGTAATACGATACCACATGGTAAGACTGGTTGTCAGACTTTAAAGCTTCTGACTAATAGTAACGACTGTCAAAGATCTACAAATGACAGCCGGGACCAACGGCTTTACGTGCTTTCCGAGGCAGGGACGAAACTCGCTATGACAGATGGTCACCACACCACAGACCAACCTCGGCAAGCGTGGCTTAACCCGGAAGATCGGCCTGTGCAGCTGTAATTATTTAGCCACGAGCTTCTCAAAATCTACAAAAAAACTACTAACATAAATTCCAACTGCAGCGTCCATTACACGTAAAACAGCTACCTTTTCACAAAATTAAAACAACCCCAGCATAAAATGCATAACATTATTTTTTAAAACACTTTGAACTACATCTTCGTATCGAAAGGAGCTTTTAACTACGAAGGGTGTGGTATTAAACAGGCTTTGCCTTGTCACCGTCGTCGAGGCACTAGTCGCCGGTGTAAACTAAGCTTTATTTATGTTCCTACTTTTATATTAACGGGCTTTCCGTATCTTGGAGACTTGAAAATTGTTTAATTATAGACAGGGTTCAAGAGGCGAGATTTTTGTTAAAGAAAATGCTTTTGTTTGCCTTTTCATAACCTTTTGGTATTAACTTGAAAGGTTATGAAAATATCTGTGTTTCTGAGATTTTAGAATTGTTTTCGGCTTGTTTTTGATTGAAGATTTTCTTGTTCTATTTGGCGGTCGATAACCTTTATCTACTTTCAAAAAACTGTATTTATTTATTCATATTTGGTTATTTATATTTTATCAAATTGGGTGCCAAAAGGGAGAACTCGAAGTCATGGCAGGCCCAAGCGAAGATGGCTAAATGACTTGAACTGCTTCCTGAAAGACTTGACAACAGTCGCGGAAAGCTGTTAGAAGTGGAGAGAGGCCTTTGCCCAGCAGTGCGACATTATGGGCTTTCATTCATAATCAAAGAGAAAACTCTGACGAAACGGCTGGCGCAGTGGCTGAGCGATTGACTGCTGTGCAGCGTGTCGCGGGTTCAATCCCCTCGTGGAAAAAATATTTGTATGATCTGCAAGTACACTCGGTTCCAAAAATAACGGGTCAGTCACATAAACCCGAATATCTCCCGAACTACGTATGCCATCCTAATGAAACGAAGACTGTTCAATTGAGAATTTAATTATACAGATAAAAAATAAAATAAAACTTAGTTGCACCCACAATATCAATCTCTAAATTAAAAAAAAACTAAAGTAGTCATATTTTTCTTAAGATTCCATTTTTTTATGATTGTTTTTTTGTTGTTTTTCATCATTTTCTTCATATTTTAATACTTTGTATGCCCCCACGAGCTCTTCTGACAGCTTCCAGGCGATTAGGCATGCTGTACACCAAATTTTGGAGCCGATGTTGAGGAACGCAGTCGCGCGCGAACCGACTCGCGCGGTAGCACGTTTTTTATTCCGCTGATAAAATTTAATTGAAAATGTGGTAAAAAGTGATCACAATCTATAGTGCCATATACCATAGTGAAGCTGTTGAACTGTACTTTTAAGTGGTGGTTTCAGTTTTTCTGAACTATAACATATGAGTGGATTATAAGCAAAAACTTTCTTAAAAAACTTTTTGCATAAATCATTGTCCTTGACCAAGGGCAACGCGCAGTGTTTTCGATCCTGCCTCACAAGTTAAGCGCTCGGTGGTTTACTTACCGAATGTTTACGGACTTATTCTAACTCACATACCTACTTCATTAATAAATAAAACACGAAAAGTTATAGTAGTAACATATTAAAACATAATAATGGAATGTCAAAAGTGTAAAAAAGTACTATCGAAAAAAGGAGCTCACTTCATGTGCCAAGGTTCCTGTCAAGGAACTTTTCACAGAAACTGCGTCAAAGGCCTAGCTGCTGACATGAAGGCAGGCAAAAATAGGATCTACTGTAACAACTGTGAAGACGAGGGTTCTGATGAAGAAGAAGTGGAGGAAGAGGTACAAGGTTTTGAAACAATATTAAAAGACATTCAAAATAAGGTCAGTGCCATACCCGGACTTAAAAAGCATTTAGACACAATACAGCAAAGCATTAGTGTATTATCAGAAAAGTACGATACACTATTATTTGAACATGAAGAATCTAAAGGAAAAATATTGAAACTTGAGAAGACTGTGACCAATATTAATAACAGATGCGTGTATTTAGAGAAATGCAACATCGCACTTGAGCAAAAACTACAAGAAGTTGAGCAATCGTCGCTTAAACAAAACCTCGAAATTGTAGGCGTTGAATATATACCTGGCGAAAATTTGAGAGAAATTGTGACCAAAATTGGAGATGAGATGGGCGTTAAAAGCAATGAAATAGAATGGGTAAAAAGGAACAAACATTCCAAACAAGAAAATAAACCATCTTCAATAATGGTGGGTTTTAAAGCGTCAGGCATTGAATCAAGGGAGGACTGGTTAGCCAATCGTCGTAAACTGATTGAGTTAAACAGTAGCATCTTTACCGGCGGAACGATTACAAACAAAGTATACATTAATGAAGACTTAACTAAGGCTACGAAAACACTACTGTGGAACGCTAAAAGACAACTTAAAGGTGTATACAAATATATATGGGTGACAAATGGGAAAATTTTAGCGAAGAAAAAGGATGGCGACAATACAATATGGATACGAAGCGAAAATGAACTGAGTCAGTTATCAAAGTGAAACAATAATTTAGGGACAACCTCCAAGTGCCTTCTGTTAAAAATTTAAAACTGATCTTATCCGTGATTATTCGTAAAACATAAAATTCGCCGACTTCAACAATTTTGATGTCATAGCTGACAATACAGTAAACTATACCTGTGCTAACGACCTCAGTAATTGGATAAGTTCAATTGTATACGATAAAGGACTATGTATTCTGCATTTAAATATTCGCTCAATAAAAAAACATTTCAGTGAACTACTTTTAACAATAAATTCCTGTACAGAAAAACTAGATGTAATAGTGCTAACCGAACCTAATATTAACTATGCCTTAGTGTCATTATTTCAAATAAAAGGCTATAACGTAAATACGTATACACGACCGGATCGAAGCGGTGGAGGAGTATTGGTATACACGCGACACGGGCTGAGCGCGCGTATGTGTGAGTTGACACAGTCCACAGGAATGCGTACGGCGGAGTGCGTCTCCATAACACTACAGTTCCATAATGAGATAGTATATTTAGTAGCAATCTACAGACCTCCGCGAATAAACAAACAGACTAATTTAAACCAATTTATTGATGAATTTCGGAATCTTATTAGAAAAATACCTATAAATTCTAAAGTAGTTTTCTGCGGGGATATAAATATAAACTTGTTAGATGGGCACGACAAATTTGTAATATCGTACGAAAATCTATTATCTGAACATGGATTCACAAAGTGCATAAATGACGTTACGCGAAAGGAAATTGTATCGGGAAAGATAGTCCAATCTTGTCTTGATCATATTTATATTCGAGCTAATAATGCCGTTATCCATTCAGCTGTTATAACACAAAAAATATCAGATCACTATTTCGTTTCAACTAACGTGCAGTGGAGACGCGCACCGTCTGGGAAGTTTTCGCAAACTCATATCTTAAGTAATGCACAACCATCACCGCCACGACTTGTGACCACTAAGCGCGTCCTTGACAATAATAAAGTTCGAGAGAAATTATTAAGTACGGATTTTGACCATCTTATGTCATTAGAATGTCCCATTGCATTATATAAAGCATTTAAACAAATATTCGTAGGTATTTATTATGACTGTTATGTCAATAAACGTATTTCTATCAGTAATAGGAACAATAAGAAATGGATTGATAATAGGTTGAAATCCATGATAAAAGAAAAAGACAGATTATTTGATGTATGGAGCAATGAACCAAAAAATATGCTAAAGAGACTTAATTATACCAAATTTAGAAATAAATGCCAGAAAGCCATTAATAAAAGTAAAAACCTTTATGATAAAAATAGTATATTAGAGTGTAATAATAATATTAAAAAAATATGGGAAAGGATAAATATAATGATGGGAAATAACAAACAATCGGTAGATGAATTAATTTTATCAAACATGGACGGACAAGGAAGTATTTCAGACATAAGTAATAAATTTGCGTCTACCTTCACTAAAGAAATAGAAGAAATAAAACATAAGTGCAATGAGATTTGGTTGGACAGGCAGACCTATGTAAAAGAAACGGACATGTCCATGAGGTGGCAACCTGTAAGCTCTAAATATGTCAAAAACATAATAAAAAACATGAATGTAAATAAATCACCGGGTAGCGATCTTGTGCGAATGTCAGACCTTAAACTAATTATTGATAAAGTCAGCCCTGTACTAGCCAAACTAATAAACCTAACTGTTAAGCACTACAAATTTCCTAACAAGCTTAAAGAATCAATAGTTCGCCCAATTTACAAAAAAGGTGATCGTAAGAATGTATCGAACTTCAGACCTATATCTATTTTATCCAGTATAGATAAAATTATTGAAAAGTGTATCGTCAACCAATTAAGTAACTATCTTCAAAAAAATAACATCATTAACGAGTGTCAACATGGTTTTTTAAAGGGAAAAAGTACAAATACATTGTTAACAAAATTCACAGACGAAATTAACTGTTACCTAGAGGATAAAAATTTTGTTATTACAATATTTTTCGATTATAAGAAAGCATTTGATACTTTACAATCTAATACCATACTCAATGCAATGGCGGAGTGCGGGGTGGGGGAACCACTGAACCCATGGTTCCGTGATTACCTCACTGCGCGCTCCTACCGTGTGAAGGTGGGCGACGTGCTTAGTGACAGAGTTGAGGTGCGGAGTGGGGTGGCGCAGGGCTCGGGATGTGGACCTATTTGTTATCTTATGCATGTTAACAGCTTGTGCCGAGTGCTACAACATTGTTCAGCTTACATGTTTGCAGATGACTTGTGCATACTTCGATCCGGAACTAACATAGACGATACCTACCAGCTAGTTCAGCAAGATATAGACGCTGTTGTTAAATGGTCGCATGACAATGGCATTATGTTAAATGCTGAAAAAACTAAATTAATGATAATTCATTCGCCATATTTACAGCTACAAAGTGCGACTCCACCTTTATTTACCCACAGTTATGTATGCCACCATAATAATTTGCAAAATTGTAAATGTAAACCTATTGAAAGGGTGAAATGTGTAACCTATCTTGGCATGAAAATAGATGAGAATTTTTCTTGGTCCCAACACATAGATTACATTTGTAATAAATTAAGAATATTATTAAGTAAATGTACCACCTAAGCTTTAAAGTTCCTATTAGAATATTAAGATGTATATACATGTCATTAGTAGATTCTATAATGAGTTATGCTCTTGACAGTTATGGGTTAACATTCAAAACTAACTTGGATAAATTAGAAACTCTTCAAATTCGATTTTTGAAACTACTTGTTACACAAAAAACTAAAAACAGTTGTAAAGGTGATTATAGAAAACTTTTTAAAATGTGTAAAATTCTACCAATCAGTTACAAACATAAATATCTTTTAGCAGTTAACCACCATGGAACTCAAGAGCATAACTTAACGCACGTAATTAATAACCATAACACACGATCTATGGCTGCTGGTAGATTTAATGTACCCAGAGTCACTAATTACTTTGGTGACAGAACCCTAAAAAAACGATTACCTTATCTACTGAATAGTCTGCCGGCAGAAATAAGGAGTGAAACTAATAAAAATAGTTTTAAAAATAAATTGAAAAAATACTATTTGGAAAGTGCTACCGTTATTGAATAATTTAGTTTTAAGTAAGAAATGTACCAACTTTTTTAAAGAGTGTTTGCTTAGATTCATCGACCCCTTAGTCAAACCATTACAACGGTTTTGAGGGGCTTAGTTTATAAGTATGTAACTTATGTGAATACAAATAAATAAATAAATAAATAATAATTCCTCCACCAATGCTTGTTTGAGCTCGGGAAGCGTGATTGGTGAGGGGTTTCGACCTTTCACGCATCTCTGAAGCTCGTCCCAGGCGTGCTCGATGGGTTTAAGTCCGGGCTTCGCGCTGGCCACTGCATGAGTTCGATACCGACCTCTTCAAGGTAGTCATGTACAATTCTGGCGGTATGGGGACGCGCATTATCATGCATTAATATGCCATGCCGGTCCATCCTGGCCATGAAAGGACCTACATGTTCATTGAGGATCTCTTCCACGTACCTCTCTGCATTTAGAGTTTCATTTTGAATGAGTACCAGCTCGGTGCGGGACTCGGCAGAAATCCCAGCCTAAACTTGTACGGAGTCCCCACCGTACGCCACTTTTTACTCCACACACGCTTGATGGAAGCGCTCCCCTGGTCTTTTACTAACAGCTTACCATCATGCTTATAAAGCATGAATTTAGACTCGTCCGTGAACACCCTACACCAATCGTCTAGTGTCCAGTTTAGGTGCTCGCGCAAGTATCTCTGTTTGCAATTCGATGTCGATGTTTGGAGCCACCCTCAATGGTTTACAAACGTGCTTCAAAGACCATTCGTTACTATTTCAACAGCAGATTGCCACCGTTCGAATAAGTGAGTTTTAGACAACAACGGTTTGAAAACGATTTCGGACAAGCCACCATGTCTGTTTCCCTGTAGCATGCCTTATCACCTGGAAGCTTTCAGAAGAGCTCGTGGAGGCAATGCAAAGTATTAAATGAAGAATTGATGAAAAAAAAGCAAAACAATAACAAAATTCTAATTTGAGAAAAACATGAAATCTTTAGTTTTTTGAATGAGATAATATTGTTGATAAAAACACAAACATTTATTTGAATAAAACGTTGATTAGTGCATTTTTCTGTCTTTTGTTCGAAACTAACCTATCAGTGTTGGGCTGCTCTAGGCTTTGTGCCTTTTTGTCGCACTCGTAGTTTTGACGCTGTTAGTAGTGCGACAAAAGGGCAATAAAATTGTGCGACAGTAGGTAGTCCAATCTACCTTCTACACAAGCGTGCATTCGAACTATGGTGAGTGAAATAAACTGTAGTTTCTATTAATAAACGAAAATCCGTTATTACTGAAATCCCAACCCTACGCATAGTGGTACATCTCCAGAGGAGCGGGCAGAGAGAAGTCAGGATGACGTATGACAGCGTGGTGTGATTTGACAATCCGGCAAAATTCAAGTTGCAAGATGATAATTATATTTTATTGAATAAACTGTATGTTCAGTAATGATTCAGTTTTCTTTTTAATACTATTTAAGATGAACTTTATTTTTCTGTTCAACTTTATGCTTTTAAGGCATAAAACTAAAGGACCAAAGCCTGCTGAGGGGGCAATAGCCTGTCAAGGTCGTGGTAATGTCTCATCAGATAACCGTGGCCCTGGAACGTAAAGGGCTGTTGAAGGATCACCGTAGATTTTATAGTCTGTACAAGTCTGTCAGTAAATACCATCCGCTCCTGGAGGACATTTTGATTTGATTTTCCCACAATAAAAAAGATCATATAAATTAAAATCTATAAAAAATACTCAGTTTTACGATCATCGTTTAGCACAAATGTCTAAGCCTTTATTTTGTCGCATTAGCGTCAATCGCACATCCATTTGTCGACCACGTAGTACACTTACATAGTTTGGCAAACCAAACGTGCCACTATCAAATTGCAAGTAATACCAAACGATTCTAAAGCTCAGAACACACAGCACACAGTCAAGGCTCCATCCATCTCACCCGAAATCAGAACACGTCCTAATTTGATATCGGTACCCTTTCCGTCTGTCAGTCATAACGGAATTGAATTGTGCCCTATCATGGCGCATAATACCCGCTCGTGTACACGTAAAATTTTATTCATTTATTCAGTGGCCTTAATATCTGAGGCGTTTTGTTCAGATGGGAATGGTGAGCAACTTGATAGTTGAATCTCATCTCATTGATTATGAGATATGTGTAGAAAAAAAAAGTATTAATAAGAATTGTGTCTGGACACTTTTATGGTTGTCGCCACTGTTAAATTCTGAGTTTCAGGGTATCTAGTGATGAGAGGGCCAAAGCCTGCCGCGTATATTGGTTAAAAAAAGTGCTATTGAAAAATCACCGTGGATTTTAGTCAGAAATCTGACAAACCCTCTCGACCCGCTCTACCCAGAACGTAGCGCAAGCGCCAACAAGACGCCATTTGGTAATAGCCTCTTGCAAATGACGTTCTGATGGCGCTTGCGCTAAACACTAACGTAAGTATTTTGTTAAGTATGCCTAAAGAGTGTATGTCCTCATTTTACCTTGCACCTCCGTCTTATACATTGTTCCCCTACTGATTTTACCCCAAAAAAATGTTTTTTTGGGGTAAAATTCGGGAACAATGAAATGAAAAAAAAAATACCCATGTGGGTATTAAGTGATTGAAAATGGTGCGACAGGTTTGTCATTGCATTTCCGGTACCTTTTAAAGTATATAATAAGTTAGAACTTATTTCTTTTATTACCTTTTGCCAAAATCTTCAAAATTAGTATGTAAGTACACTTAGTTCTGAAATTTTAATTGAAATGGAATAGATCTAAGATAATATTTTACTAATGAATGTTTACATGACTGTTTGTATTACATGGCTATTTGTTACTCAATTAAATCCGAACGACTCTAGATTTTTGATTTAGAAATAGGTTATAGTTTGACACAACACATAGACCATCGTTTGTCGCATTATTATGTTCTTATAGGATATTTTTTTAGTTACACGTAAACAAGGCCGCTGCCAACTAGTATTTCATATAAATATAATTATATTAAATTTTACGAAACAACTGATATCAGATACCTACAACTTTATCAAAGAAAACATTACAAAGGCAGTCGAGTAAGATATTTCTAATATTTTGTTGTGCCCTCCAAAGAATCTTTACAATTAAATTAATAACTTTGAACCCAATATACCTCTCAATAAAACGAAAATTCGAGAAGCAATACTTGTTGAAATATTAATAAACATAGCAGCTTTGTGTAACGATACGATCAAAATTACTTTCAGAAAAGCGGTTAAAAGAAAAAAAAATTGGATCATGCAGAAAAGCAATTAACGTACGTTTTGTATAGCGTCAAATTGCTCGTCGGCTACTGGCCGTTGTTGCCCGTAGTTGGCCGAATCGCCGTGTGAATGCGCCTTTATAACTCGTTTACAGGACAAAGGATCTACGCAATATAACCGAAAGAAGAGAAAATTTATGTGCATGTGCTAAATTATGTGTTCTTTTTTATTGATTGACTATGGAAGGTATGTGATATATTTGGTCGTCTACAGATATTGTGGTTTGTCGGATTTTATGTTTGACATAATGAAATTAGTATTTTTCAGTGAGAGTGTAAATATAAATTTCATTTTTTTAAAACCAAACAAACATCATCATCGGCCTATAATGTTCCCACTGGCTGGGACACAGGCCTCACTGTGAGAGGGAATGGGTCACAACCCACCACGCGTGCCCAGTGCGGGTTTGTCACAAACATAGAAGCTCATAATTATACACAAACACCCAGATAATACGGGTGACGGGTATGGAGACCACGAAACGGAGTTCGAGGCAGCTTACCGCGCGGATAAGTGGACATGGGGCAACCTGTCATCCGCGTCCGCGCGCGGATCACATACACGTGTACAGAATCCATTTAAAGAACGACCTTCACCGATCGAGTAACCGGACAAAATGTGCTTTTCAAGAATAAAAATATGTTACTATAGTTGGTGCCAGTTAACATGGCAATAGCGGACATTGACCCCTACCTAATAAGTCCTTGTATAATGGACATAAGCTCAGAATTAGCATTTTTATAAAATACCGAATAAATAAGTAAGTATATTGTAAGGATATAAGTACTTTATTATTCATAAAATATCAAAATTTTAAAAATATTTCACCTATACCTAAGATTTTATATTATTTTTAAATTTAAGACTCCCAAGTAAACACTATCATTTCACAAGAAAATGCTAATTCTTATCTTATGTCATCATACGAGGACTTATTAGGTAAAGGTCAATGACCGCTATTGCCATCTTAACTGGCACCGACTATAGAATGTTTTTTTTTTTTTTGTTTCCGAGATTAGAGAAACAAGTAGATTATAGTAATGAGTTCTCATAAACTACAAATTCTAGATAAGTGAGTGTTTCAAATAACCATTAAAACATTTACCTGACTTAAATTTCAACTTAAAGAAAAACAGGACCCCTAGTCCCATCGGTGGGAATCTAAATCCTAAATAAGCTAATAAATTCACAGCTGAAATGGATCGTTAACATAGGCTTGCTAAACCGCGCTAGTTCTGAGTTATGTTTTGTTTAGGACTCCATCCCTCCCTAGAGGGAAATTAAGTGAATTTCGCGTTTTACTGTAATTTATACGTGCGTGTATTTTGTATTAAAACTTTTAGGCTCCGAGTTTTGCCGCCATATTGAAATGGAGCCCTTGGTTATCATGTGAGGTTACTGACCTTATTCTTTATCAATTAGTTTGTTTATTTTCGGACTCTAGGATGTTAGCAGTTATTGTTAATAATTTAAATGATGATTGATGATATTGCCACAAGATTCTGGATTAATTAGTACCTAGTCTACGGCTCGGTATCCACCAATGCGGAGAGGAGAGGAGATATGTATAAATAACCAATCAGATGTCCAAATCTCATCTGACTTATTGATAGACGCTTATTACAGACATCTGATTGATTATTCAAACACATCTTCTCTCCTCTCCACTTTGGTTGATACCGGAACTAAAACGTTAATTCAATTCTTTAAGCATGACTATAAATGTGACCTTTTGTTTACACCTATTTTTTGCTTTACGATCCCCGGCTGTTTCCTACGTCGACTACAGCGCGAGGAGGAGGTATGCCTCTTTCTCACGAGTTTGGCCTCCTCAAATTCTCAAATACCAAGAAACCATCAAAGAAATTCTATTCCTAGAAGTATCAAACCGATTCAAACAAAAACAAAAACGAAAGAAAGTAAAAACCATAAAAAAAACCGTTCTAAGATATCAACGGTTTTGTAGCAGGCGTTCCACCATTCCTCGTTTTCTCCATTTTCTCCATTCCTCGATTTCTCCGTTCTTCAATTCCTAGTGCATCCGAGATTAATTTTCCGAGTCATTGGTCAGTTTTACACTACGCTGGTCCTCAAGAAGATGTTTCGATTACTCCGTTACAACTTTGCAATTCTAATTTGCCTGCATCGTCGTCTGTCTGTAAAAATGTATTCGCTTCGATCGACGGAGAGATATTTAAGACTTCATTGCGTTTGAAGTTGGGTATTATGGATTTGAAGATGCTTGAACGTATTGAGAAGGAAATGTTATAGTTTCCTTGTGTTTACTTGAATGTAATTAGACAAAATTCTTATAATTATCATGATGAGCAGTGGTGGCCCAGTGGTATCGGTCCCGACTTACGAATTGCAGGTCGTGGATTTGAACCCCGCCAGGCGCGTTACTTTGTGTAATTTATTTCATTACTACTGCTCTCAAAACGGTGAAGGAAAACACCGTAAGGAAAACGGCATGTCCTAGAACCAAAAATTCGAAGACATGTGACATCTACCAACCCGCACTGGGCCCGCGTGATGGATTATGGCCCTCTCCCTCTCACAGAGAGGAGGCCTGAGTCTCAGCAGTGAGAACATCTAAAGGCTGATTAAGACTTATAATTATACGAAATAATTATGTAACTTTTGCATAAATGTTAAGGAGACAGAAAAGTAAATGGTTGGACCTCTCATGTCAGAGCGGTTGAACGGATTCTGATGAAACTCTGCTCAGTTTGAAAGCATCCATTCTTACAATAAAATTATTTCCTTAATGATGTCATCATATGCCCGGTCTTTTACAAACTATGTTAGGATCGGTCTCCAATCTAACCAGCTACAGCTATAAAACCACCATTTACTATTTTTCCCTTAACGAGGAAAGGTTTAGGAAAAACAGTTATCATCTTCCTGCCCTTATTCCATTTCCATCTTTTCTTTGGCCTTCCTCTTCTTCTCCATCCACCAGTGATATCAGCATTCATACTCATCACTCTCTTAATCACAAGAGTGTCATCTTTCCTCGTCACAAGACAGAACAATAAACGGTAAACGATACAAACGATAATAAACTAACTACTTCTTCATCATCCAATCGATATTACTGACCATGGCGCACTATTTCACTGACGTCAGATAAAATACTTTCGAACAAAAACACACCATTCTTCCTCCACTTACCGTCGGCCACACGACCACAAACTTCACACTTTATGAGTTTGTCCCTCACGTACGGTCCTATTATATTCACATTACTGTAAAGCAATGTTAAAGGTATGGTCAACAAAAGATATATGTTTGCAGGCTATTAGTTTTCCTGTTGTTATAGGTTGCATTTGAAGGAATTGGAACGCAAACACACAACATTGGGAAACCGTTTAAAACTTGCTGTCTGCATACTGACTTCTTTTGTTGACTGTACATCGATAGGTATAAGGGCTAGTTTTTTGACCGTGATATAATATTTTGATGAAGATAATAATATAATCAAAGACCTTTTTTTTATTTTTTGTGACGTTCAGTAAATTTTTTATGGTTAATGAATAATCCTAATCCCAATTTTCAGTTAAATTTTTCACGCCCAAACCACTGAAAAGATCATACTGAAATTGTATAACCTTGCCATGTGTACATAAAAGGACATGGACCTACCTTTCATCCCGAAAACAATACTATTGCCGAGAAAAAGATACCACCACACTGTATGATCCGAATTTATTTATCAAATCCTGAATTAACGCAAGCGAAGCTGCGAGCAAAACCTAGTTAATAATCAACTCTACCAGATTAAATACCAACCTAAATACCAATAGCAACATCCCAATAATAATTCCAATAACAATATATCCATCCATTGTTTCAAAGCTTCATAATTACACCTATTCACTTTTTCGCCTCTACAAACAAAATTAACCCAACAAATTAAGCGACTATCACCTCTAAAGCTCATGAAAATACCTATTATAATAAACTAAAATCGCATGAAAGTGATCACGGCATCACCTCCATATAAATATTTATTATGCTACATCAATATGTATGCAATCGTTAAGCACAGGCCCCGCGCATAATACAGAGTGTTCTACAAAATTAATACAGGGTGGGTTCCACCGAGAAATAATATGATATGTGAATTTCAAATTATATAGCCAATTTATGCGGTAGTGAAAAAATGACTGGATTATGGTTTAATTTTCATTTTGAAGTGACGGAGGGTGAATGTGAAATGTGCCGAGCATTTTAGAAGTAATTATATGTATATTATTATAGAAAGATGTTACCATATTCTCATTTTGTTACAGTTATGGAAGATTTTGTATGTATAATAAGTATAACAGGGGCCCCCAGTGTTTGCGCGTACAGCCAGACAGGGCTTTTTTTTAGCGTGGTAAAATCATCAAATGAATCCTCCCACCCGGGCAGGGCGGGAAGGACTGTCAGACTTGTACTGACTAAAATCCACGGTGTCCTTCAATAGCCCTTTATGTTCCGGGGTCACGGTAAGGAAATAAATCCCGCGACCCCGGCAGGCTTTGGCCATCTGAGAGGTGGCGCGCGTGGAACACGATGCGCCGGGCCAGACAGAACCTACAAAATTACATATTGTTTTATGAATAGTTTTTTTTTTTTAATAATGCACGGTGATTTACGATAAATAAGGGCCTTATTTATCGTAAATCACCATGCATTATTTACCTTACAATTTATTTCGGGCTCCACGCATGCCTAATCCGGCACTGCCGCTCACTAAACCTTCAGTAATTTCCTTCGTGATGTAACATTAAGTAGATAAGCTCATTTTTCTCTTAAGTTTTCAGCATTCTTCATAGCACAGTCAATATCCATCTTTGTAGCAATATGGACGCAGGCTCTGCAATAATACATCTGATTACGTAAATTATTCCGAATACATTACACTGAGGCGAGGCTTAAGCAGTCCCAATTTACATCGCATTGGGACTAAGTGTTGTAGCTTTTAAAAGAAAGTATTGTTTTTAGAGCTTTTGTTTTTGGAACGAATTTCCTTATCGCGCGCTGTGAAAGGGGGCTAGACGGAAAAAATTCTTACGAAAAGTTGGCACGACACTTTTTTGCCTCGCCCCGCACCTCGCGCCTGCACCCCGCGCCCCGTACCCCTCACTGAACCCCCGTTCCTCGTGACTCTTGTCGTATTGCGGCGTGCACATGTTTCTCTGTCTCTCTCTCTCTAATAGAAAGCAAGCCAGATATTTTCGTTTCGTCTTTCTATTTCGCATTTAACAGTGTGGTGTTGCGACGATTATTTTTGTTAACTTCGTTCCATCCGGGTGTCCCTTCACACCTCTCAAGTTTTTTCCGTTTATATGAGTAGGGGGATATTTCTTGCGCTTTGCCGATCTTGCAGAAACGTTTTATGGCCTTCTTAAAGGGCTCAATGCTGTAACTTGTTGGGAAAGCCTTTTATAGAAGTTATTATGTTAATTTTCTTGCAATTGAGGAGACTGTGACCCCAGAACGTAAAGGTCAACTGGAGGAACGGGGATTTCAGTCTCTTGCGCTACATCTACAACACGCAGAAAAATGTCTGTCCACCTATTTAACTTCACAAAATTTCTATTAATAAATACTAAGTAAGTAGTAGAGGTAACAAAGACTGAGTATTTATTACTAGAAATGTTGTAAAGTCAACAAGTGAGTCCTGCTGTCACGGTTGCAACCAGAAGTTCTCGTATACATTTCTCTGCGTGAAGTCTGACCTGTTCCTTTTGTTCAATTTAGACCGAGTCACTAATGCATTTGTCAAACTGAAAAGCGTGCCGAAGCGTTTTTGTTTGTAATGTATGGAATTGTTTGAAGCCTGTCACATAGAATATCGGACCGCTTTCGCATTTTTATATGGCAGGATTCGGATCGCATTCGCTTCGCCCTGTCTGTTTGACAATAGCTTTAATGATCTAATTAGTTTACTTTTTCATTTTTTAATAAAACGAAATAATATAGAATTTTTTATTAGATTTTAACATAGTTCAAGACAGCACTCTAAAAGCTCTTTCTCCTAAAGATGTCTAGTGTTTTAAATCTGCGAATTTATTAGGTGTCCATTTTGAAAATGAATTCTTTTTTCATAAATTAGGTTGGTACTTATTATCTTTTTTCTGTTCTTATTTTGGGTCAGTAAGGCCCGTCATCCACAAAAGCGGAGAGGAGAGGAGATGTGTTTGAATAACCAATCAGATGTCCACATCTCCCCTCCGCTCATTGACAGACGCTTATTACAGACATCTGATTGGTTATTCAAACACATCTCCTCTCCTCTCCGCTTTGGTGGATGACGGGCCTAACATAGGACGAAGGAAATTAACGAAACTGTAATGGCACCACATCATGACGTCATGCACGCCTTGCTAACGCTAGCACATTCTTAAATATACAACAATTCTTAAAGATAATAACTAAATTAAAAGCTTTACTATCGATAGTATTTTTTAACTTATTTTATCCTACTGATGGGCAAAGGTTTCACTCATTATTTTAAGCAGTAAAAAATACTAGTGAAAATTAGCACATTTTTTTGGTAAACGTAATTCTCAGTTGACCATTGACAGATGAAGGACACGGATGTTTTCGTTCTTATCTTAGTCTCATAGTACCGTAAGAATCAGTGGCTTAGTAGTAAAGACTTTCAGTTGAAGCTCAAACCCATGTAGTGAAATGAGTTACAATGTTACGTTTCGACATGAAAATAATAAATAAATTGGGCGCAAACATGCCACAATAAACCATGAACAAAACAAACACCTGATAACGAAATTCTCCATATATTTACAAAAATATTTTTCTACGAACCCATACGTTTGTTCAAGATCAAGCAAATCTTCTACTAAACATACTAAGTCACGTACCAAGCATATTTACAACGACTATCGCGGCAAGTTCTTAGCTTTAGTGTTCTAAGTTGTGTGCTAACTCGACATAACTTCTAAACTGATAAAAGAGGGAAAGAAAGTTATGTTCTAAGTGTGACTGAGAGCGATGGAGTGTCAGTTAGATGTATCGAAACTTCCTTGGCACCGTTCGCAGGTTTGGACGTTTGGACTTGAAGCAAGAAAGACGCACGCTTGTCATTTGTTTCTTTGGCGTCGCAATGCTCAAAACAATTGTTCGTTTCTGGGTTCTACTATCTAAGCATGTAAAACGTAATTCCGGCCAAAGCTTCAGTACCCTTAGCACGAATTTTCACTCTTTTACTTTACAGCGTTTCTTGTATGAAAAAATGGAACAGCGCCTCTGGTGAGGGCATTAATTTACGTCTCAAATACTGAAAACTCGTACTAAGGGTACAGTCGTTTCAAACTGATTATCAAAATTGATATAAACATGATTATATAGTTATCCCGACTCCCGATGTGTTGTCAGAACTTATAAATTCAGAAGTAATAAGAAGAAGAATTTATAAAGTTTCGAGAACGGGCCCATATTTTTTTCTGACAGAATAAGAGATTTGACCCCCTGGGATACCCAATGCTACTTGCATTGGGTATCCGTACCACAAACACTCAAAATTGATCAAAAGCGCAAACAACTTTTGCAAACAAAGAACATCTAGCAGTCAAAACAATACAAAACCCAAATATCAGAATAATCTCTCTGAAAATCATTTATATTTTACAAGTCAACGTAGATCAAAACCTAATCATCCCACATAATATTCAGTATCAATCCGCCTGCAGGTAGAGACTGCTCCTTACCTACAACTAAATAATATCCTATCTCAAATGTAGTCAAGTGAACATTCAGCCAGCTCTTTGTACACAGTAAAAATGTAAATCAGTAAGACAACAACGCCTATAAAGGTCACATTGCTCATTCATCATAAAATGTCTCTCTGTGTCATGGAAAAGTCTATATTGTGTAGAATGACTTTGTGGATGTTTTTAAGACATATATATATGTCAGCGTAAAATTGTAGCAACCGTTTGTTTATAATCTAACTCTATAAATTTACGGTAGGTTGGGTTAGGTTAGTTTATAAACTTGCGGATCTTGATATCTTCCGGTGACATATATAATATCTTGTTCTACAAGCAGCAAGAACTGAAATGCAAGTTTGAGTATATGTGTATTGCGGTATGTTTGATCAATTGAATTTTTATTAATAATAGTTGCGTATAAAAGTAAAGTAGAAAACACACTTACACGCAATTCGCATGTATTTTCTTGCATCAACTAAATGAGGCTTTAAAGTCAAATTGAGAATAAGGAATAAAATGCTTTGTAAAAAAACACAGTTGTCATATTATTAAAATGGAACAGAGCAGGACACGTCTGTTACAACATGTTGTATTATAATTGGGCGAATTTGGTCACAGATTGGGTTACGAATAATGAAACCGATACGGTAGGCCCAGAAGCCGATGGTGTGATGAATCGAACTTGAATAATAATTAGTCCCAAATTGTTACAAAGGAAAACGTCAAAATGCCCATAACAATAATATAGATTTCCAGTAAATTTTTCTTTACTGTTTTGAAAGAATTGATGATTAAATATAGGCGGATAAATTGGTGTAAAATAAATCTCTGGTGTTGCGTTTGTTGTGTGAATTACGAGTTTGTTCCAAGTTGATCTACTGGTATTGTATGCACTGTGCCTGCCTTAGGCCCGAGGCAGTTCTAAGAACATCGATCCCGGCTATCCTTACCCTATTTCATACTATCCGAGTGTATGTTACTTTGTTTTGAAGGTTTATCTAAAATCCCAATGCCATCTCAGTTTTATGTTAGATTTTGTGAATGTTGTAGCCTTTTTTTTGTTGATTTTTAGAGGGTAAAGTTTTAGTACGAACATTTTGGTTTAGTGTGTGTCTTTTGAGATTTATTTTAAAAATCTTTTTCATCAGAAATGTCCAGTTTGGATTATTATATTTTGTAGGATCATTTACTAATATGATGTATATTTCATTTCTTTTTAAATCTTTTTAACTCTTGTCGTAACCACGGGTCTCGTCTGTTTTTTGGTCACAGAAAATCAGATCGCTATGTTACTTGATAACAATGATTCCAATATCAAATAACAAAGGTAGGTTTTTTTTTTTCTTGGTTAGTGAAATCATCGAATGTGTCCTCCCACCCTGTGTGGACCATAGACCATAAATCTAACTTGTTTCTTCAGTAGCCCTTTGCATTCAAGAGCCGCACAACAGAATTTTATACACTTAATTTGTTGATAATTATCATGACGACTTTTTTGACGTTCTTTAATTCTTAATTGTATAAATGATACTTGTTACTAATATTTTAAATCTTTGATAGTTATAATGTATTATGTTTCACAGTCTAAGTAAGTAATCATAATTTAATTCAACGAAGACACCTAAATAATGACTTAAATCTACTTCCCATGTATAAATCCAGATAAATGATCATCATTTCTAACTAAGCTCCGAAATATCTAAACCTAAACGATGACTTACAACAAACAAATTCAATTATTCATAAACCTCCTAACATTACCTTTAGCCATCTGAATATAATTTCTAACATAAGCTTTCCCTATAAATTCCTAAGTGACTAGAACACGAAAGCCTATACTTACCTACAAATGATTCTAGATCTACTAGTCTAATACTCATATTCATAAATACAAGGTCATACCTAAATTAATGCGTAACTGAACGCTTGCTTTTGGATATTCAACTTTAGCCTATTATAAATTCTATGGTTTAGCCCCAAAATCGTGAGTTGAAAATAAAACTATTTTTATTTTTAGGTATTATTCACGTCTAATACCCAGTCTTGACTATTACAAGAAAACTCCTAACCTAAATAAATGCGTAACGCTAGGTTTTGGATATTCAACTTTAGTTTCTAAACCGTAGGTTTAAAATCCAACTGACTACTTTTATTTAAGCAATCGTTCAGGGCTTATACTCAGTTTTCACTATTACAAGACAATCTTTATCTTTCTTTATCTTTATCTTTACATATAATAAAATCGTAGAGCTGTCATTCCTGTACATTGAATATTTTTTTCTTTTTGTATTTTTTTCGAGTTAAGGGATCGATTCTGATGCCAGATCAACTTTTATTTTTTTTCGAATTTTTTTATGTTTTTTTGATTTGATCTATCTCCGAAACTACTGTAAAGTTGTCGATCAAATTTTCCTCAAATATTCCTAATAATATGCTTCTCTTAATATGCTATGTATTATTACGCTATTTTTCCTGGGAGATGAGCAATTTTGAATTTTGTTGTTTTTAGATGTTTGTTGATTGTTGGAAGCTAAACCACTGGATATTATTTAGTCAATTTTTCCTCAAATATTCCTTAAACTGCTGTTCTATTAATAGGATATGTATAATTACGCTATTCCCCTTGGGGGATTAGCAATTTTATAATATGTTGATTTTCAGTCATTGTTGACATTTGTACAAGAACCGCTATTTGAAAGTCATTGTCAGCGTACTAGCCAGTCCGGTCGGTAACCTGCTTGACTTTCGTGCAAGGGGTCTCTGGATCGAATCTCGCAGATTTTTTTTTTCTCTTTTTGAGTTTTTTTTTTATTTGTCCTTAGAGTTTTAAATAATTAAAAAAAAATGTGCATACTTTTGTTTCAATATTATTCGCGGTTTTAAATAATTATATTTTTTTTTCAATACTTCTTTAGGATATAAATCTACACCGATATAGATTTTAGGTAGTAAGTTGGATATTTTTTTTAATTGTACCTAATTGTTTCGAGGTGTGGAATTTTAAAGATTAGAAAAAAAACAGGGTTTCTATTTTGTGTTTATTTATGTTTTGAATTGGTGCTCAAACCAGTGCATAGATTCTGTTTTAAACGACGACAAGTTGTACTCATCGAGTCAGATAATTAGTTATTTTTTAGGTATCACGCGATATGCTAAAGGGAGAAGAGCAATGCTATGGTACGTTCAATTTGCAGCGATACTGTAAATCGACCCAAAAATGATAGTCTAAGTTTAAAATAAACACGGTTCTTTGAAATTAATGTCGCTCAAGGACGTTTTCTATGCAAACTATGTACCTAGATATAACATTATTGATCTAAACTAATAATAAAAATGCAAGTATGTTTGTTTTTTACCTTTTCACGCATTACTACCTACTGAATCGATCGTCCCAAAATTTAGCATATACGTTGTCAGGAGTATAGACACGGATATAAGGTATCTTACATCCCGAATAACAGAAGAGAGCTGTTTCCGAGAAAACAATTACGTTCATATTCCAGATGGCGCCACACGATCCGTATTGTTTCTCAAATTCTAAAATAACGCAAGCGAAGCCGCGGGCAAACACTAGTTCCTAAATAAATGCATAAACGGACGTTTGCTTTTGGAGATTCATCTTTATTAAAATTCAACAAATCGTTTTTATTTATGTAATCGCTCAAATCTAATACCCAGTCTTCACTATTAAAGACAATACCTAAATTAATGCATTGCACTGAACGCTAGCTTTTGGATCTTCAACTTTAGTCCCAAAATCCTAGGTTGAAAATCCAACAGAGCGTTTTTATTTTGTTCCTTTTGCCATTGCATAGTGTTATAGGATAGGTTTATACATAAGGTTTCAAGTAACAAATCGTTAGCCGTTTGTCTTTGAAACCTACATTACTCTATTCCAATTGAATTTCTCGATTTAGATACTCAAGGGGGTTGTCTAGTGCTCAGGGTCAGTGTATAGTACCCTTTTGCCTCTATCCTATATATTTCTTGCTCACTTTAGTCTATACGACAAGGGTATGCTGAAATATATCTACTACGTATAAAATTGTGAGATATGTATGTTGTAGAACGCTTTCATACTTTCCAAGTTATGTATGTTCTGTTTTGGTACTTTACGATGTCAATTTAGCTAGTTTCGTTTTCGGGTAAAAGACATTCATTGTATTGTCCGAAATCTAAATTAGGTTTTAACTATTTGTTTCCGCTAAGAATAGGACGCGAATCTTAGCGCTTATGACTTAAAGCACAATTTGCAATGACGCATAAGCTTTTAAATAAACAACTGTCAAAAATTTGATTAAATAGATTTAATATCTTTTTAATCATATTTTGTGATAGTTAATAATGATTGTAATGAATATTGTTATTGAAAAATAATAAATGAAAATTAAACAATTTCACAAAGTTTTTTTGTTGAAAAGCAATTGCCGTCTCAGTATGGTTTCAAAGTCGTCATAAAGTAAGTTGAAATGCATTATACGGGGTGCTTTCACTCAATAGTAAGGCTTTACTTGGCTTATTAATATGAATTATCCTGATTACAGGCTGATTACACGGGCTATATTAAAATGACAAAATAAAGATCATTTTTGAGAAAAGAAAAAAATCTGCTGCAAGTGAGATTTGAACCCGCATCTTCAAGATCTTCTTCTTCATTCCTCAAAAGTCTTTTAAAAATAATTTCATCTCAAAACCTAACCCACATGACAAAAAACAAAATTAATGTACCATAAACAAACCATAACGAAACGAATACTCGTCAGCAAGCTGGCTGCACACGTAACCTCGATACGTCGCGCGTTTACATAATTATTAACGTATTACTCTGGCTCGTTTGTCACCCGCCTAATCCGGCCTTAGTCGCACCTGTGCTCAGACAGCTAGGATAAGTCAAAAACAATTTTGTTTTAATGCCGACGTCATGGGGATCGATGATGTACATAACGGTACGGGATAATGATTATGTAGGGTACCTATGGATGGCGGTTATAGAGGGCTATCACTGATCCTCTTTTGTTTATGCTGTGAGAACGTATACCTTCGAATGGGCTATGAAAACATCTTAGTATAATGTATAGTTTATGAATAATCATCATCATCAACAGCCTATAATGTTCCCACTGCTGAGACACAAGCCTCCTCTCTGTGAGAGGGGGTGAACTATAATCCACCACGCGGGCCCAGTGCGGGTTGGTAGATGACACATGTCTTCGAATTTTTGGTTCTAGAAGGAAAACATCGTGAGGAAGCCGGCATGTCGGCTTCCTCACGATGTTTTCCTTCACCGCTTTGAGAGCAGTGGTGATGAAATAAATTACACATAGTAATGCGTCTGGCGGGATTCGAACCTTCATAAGTCGGCACCGATACCACTGGAACACCACTGTGCACCTCTACAGTTTATAATAAACGTCATGGAAATTGGCAAATAAAAAGTTCGTCTTTTACCAGCTCCTCCAAGAGCTTATTTGGCTCTATGGCGTTTTCCACCTTCATGTGGTGATGGCGACAATCAAGTTGTTCTTATGAGATAAGAATCCCTCATTCCCATAGTGTAATCCCAAAGTCCAGGCGACTTTTGAAGCATGCACCCTGCCTGACAGATAAGATTCTCACCAACAACACACAGTTCATATTTACTTGCAAAAAAGTAGCGACGTGTCCCGTAAGTTGCAGCAAATATGAACTGTTTTTACTGTTGATAGATTTCAATGTTCTTTACATGTAAAATGCCGCCGAGTCCGGCCGGTTTGTGGGAAATCATACCATAGAAAAATGTGTGTCCCTAAAACATCACTAAAAGTCTTCTAATTCTTCTTTCATCTTAAATCAATCATTGCTTAGTGTATGTCTCTTCCAAACCTTTCCACTTTTGGCCACTTTAGGTATTGGAATCTTCTGTCCACCTAGTCGGTTGTCTGCCCACATTTCTCTTTTCCCTTCATGGTCTTCACTCCAAGATTTTCCTACCCCATCAAGTCTTCGGCACATGTCTGTCTCTGCCCAGTTAAGCTTTACTTTGCTTTAAACTCTGCTAAGTAGTCAGTAAGTCAGCAAAAGCAATCATATTATTGTGCTTCCCCATTTCCCAAAAGATATAGCAACTCTCCCTTCACAATCACAACCCAGTCGGATACAGATCTATATTAAGCAGTTAACCAGTTTATTGTGTGTATGGGATATTGATATTAAGTAGGGTAGATATTAACTGACATAGGTTGGATCATGTTATGTTAGTTATATTATATTGCTAATGTAAGTGTAGATCCGTACATTATATTTTTGGTAGTTGGATACATATTGCAAAATGAAGATGGGGGCATCATAATAATCATTGTGTTACAACAAAATACTCTTCAAAAATTGCGTGAAAAAGTTTATAATCGGCAACGCGTAGGCGCTACCTCTGGTGTAGCAGACGTCTCTGCTTAATGTGACGTGCGTGTGCTTGATGCTTATGCTTATCGGTACAAAAATTATAAGGAGGTATCTTTTGCCAATAGGGGTCTCAAGTACAGAGTTTAAACTCATGTGTTTGTCGTTTGTACGTCACAGAAGCGCTTTCAATATAAAATGAAAAAAGTGCCGTCACGAAACTATAAAACGTGGACGAATCTAAAAGAACATGTTCTTATAATGGAAAAGGAGAGGTTAGTTTAGCTTCATAATATGTATGTGTGTAAATTTAATATCATCATCATCATCATCATCTCAGCCATAGGACGTCCACTGCTGAACATAGGCCTCCCCTTTGGATCTCCACAGATACCGGTTGTAAGCGACCTGCATCCAGCGTCTTCCGGCGACCTTTATAAGGTCGTCTGTCCACCTTGCTGGTGGACGTCCTACGCTGCGCTTGCTAGTCCGTGGTCTCCACTCTAGCACTTTTCGACCCCATCGGCCATCTGCTCTGCGAGCAATATGGCCTGCCCATTGCCACTTCAGCTTGCTAATCCGGTGGGCTATATCGGTGACTTTAGTTCGTCTACGGATCTCCTCATTTCGGATTCGATCACGTAGAGAAACACCTAGCATAGCCCTCTCCATAGCTCGTTGAGCGACTTTGAGCTTTGAGATGAGGCCGATAGTGAAAGACCACGTTTCGGTGCCGTAACTCATCACTGGTAACACACATTGGTTGAAGACTTTCGTCTTGAGGCACTGAGGTATGTCGGACGAAAAGACATTGCGTAGTTTCCCGAACGCTGCCCAACCGAGTTGGATTCGGCGGTTGACCTCTTTCTCGAAGTTGGACCTACCTAACTGGACTACTTGTCCTAAGTAGATATATGAGTCAACAACTTCGAGTACCGAGTTTCCAACAGAGACTGGGGTGGGCACAACATTGGCATTTGACATAATTTTCGTCTTGTCCATGTTCATTTTCAAGCCCACCCGTTGTGAAACTCGGTCGAGGCCATCGAGCATCATGCTGAGTTCCTCCATCGACTTTGCCATGACTACGATGTCGTCGGCAAACCGAAGGTGAGTGATGTATTCGCCGTTGATGTTGATGCCAAGTCCTTGCCATTCCAGGAGCTTGAAGGCGTCTTCCATTGCGGCAGTAAACAGTTTCGGGGAGATAACGTCCCCCTGTCTCACGCCTCTTCTCAATGGAATCGCAATAATAATTGAAAAAAACATTTTCATCTACCTAAGTGTTAACCCAACTATGATTTAGGTACTTGGTTTCTAGTCAAACTAAATGCAGCTTATTACCAGTATTTTATAAGCAGCGTCTGCAAATGAAACTTAATAACTTAAACAATCAATTCTCAGATTCTTACTAACTTAATTAATCCCACAAATTGTAAGCAGCAATTAACGTTAACGAACTCCGATATGTTTGAGATAAGTTAAGGATCCATTACAGCTTAAGTTAGTAATCTTAACTTGAACTTAGTTTCACAATCTGAGTTTCGTTCGAGAAGGTATTTATCACGTGGATTTCATTAGCTACGTGAGTGCGCTTAGTTAAGTTAGGTATCTATTTTCTATTTACATTAGGAGTCGACTTAACTAAAATAAACATTGTGTTATTAAAAATTAAGAGGATGTGAGTTTTACTGATTTTTCCAGAAAGGTCCGGTGCGTAGCATTTAGAACCAAATGCGGTTATCATAGATTTATGAACGTGGATGAAACAGTAAAAAGAGGTAGGAGAGATAAGCCCAAGACGGGTAACCTGCCTAAAACGGGTATGCATTATATGAGGAACCGCGTCCTGCACCCCCTATGTTAGGATTGTAATTTGTATATTGTTTTAAATTGTGGTGATGACTTCACACTGGCGGTGGGTCGTCTCACCAGGGCAGCCTGGCTTGCTTCCACCATCTGCCCATTTTTTGCGTCTGGGCCAGATTGAGGGAAAGAGCAAAACCAGTAAAGCATTAATTAAACTAAACAAAATTCAACTAAAAGCTCCCTATTTATAAACAGCCTAAATAATACCTATAACGACTAAATTTATGTGCCTGGATATAAGTCTGTAAACTAGGCCAGTTAGTTTCGAACTCAGCTGACAGGTTAACCTTTTCACCATGACGTGAACCGTTTTCATGTAACTTCAGCTGACATGAAACTTTCAAACCTACACACTAACTTCAGGAAACCTATCACCGCAAATAGGGTGCTGAATTAAATTTTATTGTCTGTTGTATAGATAGAAATATGTATTCATAACGACTAACCCAGTGAATACTTTCTTTTTTAGCCTGGTAAAATCTTCAAATGAGTCAGGTTCGTTCCAGTGAGTGAACGAGATGGCGCTAGACGACTTGTATAGCTCTGTCACTTTCACTCGCCGGAATAAGCCTGGTTTTAAGACGTTGTAATACCCCCCTGATAATCAATGTGAATTGGTTTTCAGTCGTTTGAAATAGGTTCGTACAGACAGAAAGATTAAGAAGATGTTTTTTTTGGTCACAAAACTTTGATTTGTCTGGAAATCAGACAAGGTAAGAAACAAACTTACTTTTACATTTATAATTTCAGTTCAGATAAGATGGGGATTTTTTTATAATGGTAATTTATCATCAATCAATAGCTTTTTACGTTCCAGGTCACTGTTATGAGATGAGACAACACTAGACAAGGACAAAACACAAGGATAGCTCAGAATCATTAAAAAATCAAAATAACACATCATCATCAAGATGTTTAACATCGAATCAGCTTCAGGCAATTCAGAATTTTATATAAAGAGGGCTTGCACGACTGGTTCCGATTTCCCAAATCTATTGGACAATCGGATATTTTAATCGGACAGTTCCAACTCGATCGTTCATTCGATACCGTGCAAATCGCGTTGGGGTTCGAAAATAAAATAAAATTATCTGGCTGCATCCCATTGAAATTAAAATGATGTTTATTTGTTTTTTTTTTTTTTTTGTTATTCGATTGTATGCTGTGTTTGTTTGCGAATAAAGCTATGTTCTGTTTGTTCTTTAGTGTTGGATATAATTATATTGAAATAAATTACATACACATTTATTCTACTAGTTTTCTCTGTGGTTTGTTCCTCGTGAATGTTGAAACTCATTGTGCTACATCCAGATCAGTTCAACACTTTACACCCTGAAAACAAACAGATGAACAGCTTCACGCAAGACGCACACCAGAAGTGGATGGAATGATGAAGGCCTTTGTTCAGGAGTGGGACAAAGTTGGCTAGTTAAAAATAAATAACAGACAGACATACAGAGATACCAACCGACAAATAATTGTATGGATTTTATATTTGCCTTGTAACCGCTTGAGGCTAATTGTACAGCATTTCATTTGAATAAAGCGTACTTATAACGAGCTAACAACATCACTACCTAGATAATAACGAAATACTTGAACAAAAACACACACGTTACTGAAACTCGCTGAAAATTTCATACGAACGAGTTATTTACTAAACGAGAAGAGTTCAAACGCTTTTATAATTTTATGAATCAACACTAAAAACACACTTAAAATTTCATATCAATTAAATGGGCGCGAGGTTCCGTACAAAATGAAATTTGGCAGAACGATCCGCGTGTCGGAACGAGATCGACCTGCCGTGTAAATTTATGACATAAGTTTGGATTTTGTGACCCCTTTCAACCTTCCCTCCCTCCAACCGTTGCCATGACAACCCCTCTAGGGAACCAACCAGTTTCACGCCGATTGGATTGTCCTCCCGCGAAATACGAAACCAAACTTTTTAAACATTTCCCATCCATCTCTCGCTCACTATTTATTACCGAATATATATTATCTCTAAAATTCAATTTAACCTCAAAATTCTGCGGTAAATGTGAAAAATTACAATTTTTATGATGCATACCCGAAACAAGGTACCTACCATAATTTAGACAAAAATGGGCTTTAATATTAATCTTACGGTCGTAGTTTTTACAGACCGTAATAAAGGCAAGCTCATATCGTGAGTGACACTTAAGCCCGAGCCCAGGATTTTATTAAAACTCCTTACGGGACCCACCTTTATTCATCCAGAATTCCTTGAAAAAAGTGGAGCGAAAGGAACGTTATAAACGTCTGCTTATTGACGTTACGTCTGAGAATAAAATGGTTGACTAAATTCGGAATTCAAAATAAAATTCTTGCCAGTCAGTATTTTTACATAATTTCGGTCATGGAAAATGGAACGAAAATAATTTAAACAATTTGGATTTAGAATGTCATCTACGGAATCCTTAATGTAATTCGAATTCCAATGAATCGTTGTTTTCTGTAAGGAAAGATTGAACTCCTGTAGTTTTGATTAAAACATGTTTACTATGTAAGCATGATTTCCTTATAAGGTCGGCTAATATATAAATAACTTTACCATAACATGTTGTTACCGCTCTAAGTAAAGGGCAAATAACAATCACAGGGAAAGTCGTAGCAAGTTTCATAGACCCGTAATAAACTTAGCTAGCGTGCTGAAGTGAAATTCGTAGCCTCGCTACCGTTTTTGTACCAACGTATTATTCCTCACTAAGCGTTGGCTCATTCTAATAGCTGGTTGTCAATAAATACCCAAAAACTTAATATTTTAAGATTGAAGATTTTTCAAATATGTTTATAAGTATAAGTTTATACGCCTAGACAGAAAAGAAACAATCGCAAGAGAACACTTTTAAGTCAAAGTGTTCTTTTGCGATTGTTTTTTATTAAAGAAAAAAAAAACAATACTAAAGAGACAAAACAAATACGAATATAAACAACATTGGAAACACCATATTTGGAGCATGGGGTCCACCACATAGGTTTAGAAAAACGCCGAACAGCTAAGCGCAACGCTAGTAGTCAACCGGACCTAGACGAAACGCTTCTCTCCATTTTTGTCTGGAAAAATTCCCATGGATATATTCAAAGCATTAGTAAAATATAACACATCGTGTTGGTTAGTTTGTATGTATGTTTGTAAACGCACCCATGAAACAGGAAGAAACGCCAAGTGGGAAAGTTTAAAAAAAAAAAAACTTAAAAAAAGAAATAATATCGGAAAGGACTATTTTCAATTTCAAAATCGAAGTACGTATATTTACTTGACATTGACGTCACACACTCTCGCGTCTAGTTTACAAACAAAACCTCCACACAAACAAATTCACAATAACTTATATTCAATACACTCCACTCGACTCGCAAGAATATCTAAGGAAAGTGTATAAAAACATCCACAGTCGGATAGCCTGCAATGCACCGCATTATTACTCAGAATAGATTAGACTCGAAAGAAATGCAAATATCCAACCGTTCGGAAAATATCTTTTTACGTACCAACGTTTTCTATGAGAAAGTATTTCAATTTCTCTTTTATGTCATCTGCAGTGTTTAAGCTGTTTGTTGGTAGCGTTGAAATAACGTTTATTTATTAAGTGTTTGGAGAATTCTTTTCGTTGTATTTGTATGAGAAGCTCGTGGCTAAATAATAAAATTCATGTGACTTTTTTTGTGTGGAAAGAAAAATCGGTAGCGAGCAAAACTTGGATCTGTGTGTGGCCTTCTGATTTAGATACCAGACGCCTCATCAAATAGACCATCAAAGTCATGCTTGTCAAAATCGAACTCTTAACATCTTGTCAATCTTGACTTAGGCCCGTATCGGAAAACGTCACTAAAATTCAAGGCATTTGATTGGTTGAAAGTAATGTGGTTTTAAGTAATACTCGAGTTTTGAGGTGCTTTTATAATACGGGCCTTAAAGAATACAAAACTGTAGCTATCAGGAAACCCTGCATCCATGAAAGCATTCCATTCCTTAGCTGTCGGTAAAACGAAAATGTTCGCAAAATGCTTCGCACGTATAAATGGGATGCCTCATGCCATTCATTGCCATCATGTACCGATGATGGGTGCATTGCTGTACGTCTTGAAGTAATCGAACAATGTAGCGACGCCAGGGAAGCCTTAATAAAGCATAGAGGTTGGCTTGTGGATGGATAATTAATGAAATATAAAGCTTGCATAACACCTGTACTTTCACGATTACGGGAACGATGTTAAGATACGGTTCTCCGAGAATTTTACATTATTTTTCTCCATTATATTCCAGGGGGACACCCGCATATTATTTCTATTTTCCCCTTCATTCTTTCTTGTCAACTGTCAAACTATCATTCACTCATTTTCAATTCCATGGGTCACAGGTTTTATTAATTCGTCAAACTTCGGTCGTCTTCGGTTTTTCTCGGGTTATTTTTTCCTCATGAATTTCTCAAAGGGTTTTTAATTACAAGACGTCTGACAACTGTGTTAGTAATTAACTTTTTTATCGTCGCTATGTTAAGGGATCGTTTTACATTGCAGCTTCTTTAAAGTAGCATAATTTTACTCATTTTCTCTGAGGATATTTCTAAGATGGCATCTTTGAAAATGAGTTAGAGTCGTATACGTCAAATAAATGTACAACTTTATAGTTTTTATCTTATGGGAAATTTTGTTTTCTTTAATTTAGATAAAATTTTATAACATCGTAAGCTAACTACAAAATTACTAGTAGACATTACTAAGTCCAAATTAGCTATTCATACTCTTTTCAAATAATTGACCAGCCAACCTAATCCCTAAAATACTTTACGAGGTGCTCATCATCCACAATATTATAAAATTTATGTTCTAAAACATAAACTTGAAAACCCACTAACAAACTGTAGTTTCCGCGGCGCTGAGTGGTCTCATCACATCATGGTATTAACACATCGTCTTTTTTACCATTTTCCCATTTTTCTTGGTTTTTGAGCATGTATACGACCAATTAATTGATACCAATACCAATACCAAGCGACCTCATAAATTCTCAACTTCAACTTATTTCTATAGCTCAAACTTTCCATTTTGTCCAGAAACTTCGACCCATTCCGATTAATGTCGATTGAAGTCAACTCAAATGCTTGGGAAAGGCTAGGGGGCTACCATCACCTCTGTTAGTGATATTATTCAGTAGCATGCTTCTGAGTCAGCATTACGGTTAGCTGTTTTTGGTTTAACGTGGTAAAATCATCATTATTATAATTATGTCCTCAATCGCCCTTGGACAGGAGGGACTGTCAGACTTGTATACTAACTAAAATCCAAGGTGTCTTTCAGTAGCTCTTTACGTTTCAGGGTCAGGGTTACCAAATGCGAGAGTTCGGCAACCCAACCCAAGCTATGAAATTCTACATCAAGTAAATTGTTCAGATACTATAGCCTAGATTATGAAGATTAGACGGTTATAATGGCAAACCACATTTAGATTTACCTATAAGAAAGTATCTCCACTGCATTGGTATTATTTCAATCAACCATAATGCGGGAAAGAGATGGAGCTAGTCCTATACAGCGTCTCTTTTCCTCGAGAGATGGTGGTATAGACCCAAGTCCAAATATCAGGAGTGTCAAGAGCCAATTACAGAAAACGTTTATACCGTCACGGTAAATTTGTTTTTATCTTTATTCCGACTTTTGCCAATTTGGATGGAATTAGAATGCGGGCTTGTTTTTTATAGCGGAATTTTGAGTCGAGAGAGAGTGCAAAATTGCTTTGAAGTGCAAGAATTATGCGGAGGAGTAAACAACTTTGTATTCTTACGTCGATTGATTTTGCACATGCCATAAATTTATTTCTGTAAGTAGGAGTTCACGTAAGTTAATAAGTAAGTAGACCATGTTTGAAAGAAAAATAAAATTAAAAAACCAAGTTTAAAAGTTTAACAAAATAACACGGAAATAAGACAAGTTAGTTATATTCGAATCATAACACCGAAATTACCAGATATAGAGACTAAAAAGAACTAATCTAATAAAATAAAGCTAAAAATGCTAAAAGAACAGTTTCACCGAAGCGTAAGTTTAACAAGATTTCCAAGATTAACACAGAAATGAATACTGTTTAAAACTCTAATTACCTTTGCAAATCATACAAGAATCTCGTTGAGCAGACTTAAATCCAGTCATAAAACGCTCACTTGGAACCGCCGTAAACCAGTTTCGTACCGGTATAAACTGGATAAAACTGGTTCACCCGTAGACGGGCGATATGAAGGAATATGAACGTAGGCGCTCACAGGTTGAGTGAGTAAATGTTTGATGAGTGGTGACAGGAATATTGCTGTTTTGGTTAGATATACTTTTTGGGACATACTGACGTATTGAATAAGTGTCATACATAAACGAAGGAGTCCTGAGATATTCGTGAATGTTATATAAGAAAAATAAGATTCAGAAATGTGTTTCTCAAGTTTTGTGTTACAAAATCGACATAATAGCGGGGTGGCTGCTTTTCAGAAATGTTATTTAGAGGGTTAACGTTACTCGAATTTAAGATGATTGTTGATTGGTTAAACGTGTCCACTAAACAGGTGTCAGAAGAAAGACGGTGTTGCTGAAGCTGGTTTACAATGAAGTGGCAAGAGAAGCAAACAAAAATTAATGCCATAAATAAATAATTAAAAGAAAATCACTTAAGATAAATGGGGGTAATGGCTTTTAAAAACATATTGTTGAAAAAATTACTGAGACAGAAGTAGAAACTCAGTAGTAAGTAAAAATATCAATCGAATCCTAGTTTTTACTATTCGTTTTAAACATTCGTTTCCAATAAAAAAAGAGCAATATATGTAGATTATGAGTCAAACAAAAAACGTAATTCTTTGAAAAACATTTCGATATTACACAAATATAACAACTCTTTCAATTTTCAAAAGGCTTTACAAAAACTACAAATTCAAGTGCAGCTAGCTATATTCCCAGCCGCAGAGGGCCCACGTTCCACCAAATAGATACTACCCTCGATTGCGTACCACCCCGTAAATGGAACAAAAATATTTTTGTTAGTTTTTCCCTGCCGAGGTCGCCTCTAGAAATTTGATTCGTAGACGGCACTAGAATATAGAATTCCCTTTGAACAAGTTACCTTTTTGCTAAAGAAAAATGGTTTTAAAATTAACGTCGAGAATACGAGATAGACTTGTCTCTGTTTTTTTTTTCTTTTTCTGTCGTTCGGTTTTCGAATGGACTGCTTCGGTAACAGTGATTTTCTTTTTTTTTTGGTTGAAAGTTGTATCAGTGTTGCAATACTTTGTTGTATTTTTGTTTAGTCTGTGGTTAGAATATTTTGTGATAGTGTTTAAAAATATGTTGGTGTAATCTTTATGATTAATAAACAAAAAAACATACAATAATAAATTGAGTGCTACTAAAACAATCCTTTTTACTCGAATCCGTCACCTAACATTTTCCCTAGTCATTATTATATTCTAAAAACCTTTCTCTTCACAAAGAAAAATTCGTCCTAAATCGTGAGTTGCCAGCTCATTGCTTACGGCCCAACCCATTCATCCCTTTAAGTCTTTTACGAAAGATAAGCAGACTACACAAGTAAAATACATATTAAAGGGAAAACATAGTTATTGGTAAGTCATCCTATTTTACGATTCAACCCTTAAATGGCGCGTAAGGATAAAACCGAATGATCGTAAAATAGTGTTTAAAGATTGCTTTTTATTGTGTTTGTGTAGTGTACATAATGGTTTTTGTATATTTCTAGGTATAACGTGACTCTTTTATTTAAATAATGCTGAGTCTAGCGTCTGTGAGTCATAAAATAGTTTATTTTATGTACTGACGTCCAGGCTGGCACTATCTGGATCACATGTTTGTTATAGAGAAGCTAAAAACATGTTATGTTTGATACATCTATCAAGTCAAGCACAATCTGCTACAGACATTTGTGATCTTAACCGATGTCACACAGATTTGTGAACAAATAACAACATTCTAGTTCGAAAGAATGTTTTTTTTTTTTTATTTAATCACAAAGTATGTGTAAAAAATGCACTAGAAAGCTGAGTTCCCACTGTATAGGTTCAAGACGAAATTAATTTTAAATTTGATTAAACACCGAAAACCTCTCTAGAGTATGTGTAATCAATTTCAGCTCAGAGCGCAAGTGTGAAGTACCGGGTCCAAAAGTCCTTTAGCAGTGCAACAGAATGAATTGTGGCAAAATTTGTAAAATGGAATATTCGATTTTATTGCGCACCAATAGAGTAGTTAGTAGACAGACTGCCATTGATCTCCATGCGATTTTTAGCAACTCTGTTTTACAAAAGATGTGACACCTTATTTATAACGTCCTCTGCACCCCGCAATGGGAAATGATTAATGTTAAAGATAGCGCTAAGATTGCAGGAAACTTCTGGGACAACTCCATTATTATTATATAACGATACTCTAAGAAGAAAATGCTATTACGTATCGAATTGACATAAAATAAGCTAAATATCGTTTATGAAAACTTTGCCCCACACTTGAACTTGAGCAAGTTCAAGTGTGGGGGCAAAGCAAAGCTTACAAAAAAAAACTCACATACATACCTAAATTAAACAACAGCACCCTAAGCACGAATTTTCACTCTTTTACTTTACAGTATTTACAGCGTTTCTTGTATAAAAAAATGGAACAGCGCCTCTGGTGTGCGAAAAAGGAACTAATTTTTGAAAACTGTCAGTTTGAAATTTTAAAAGTTCCAGTTTACTTTACGTCTCAAATACTGTACCCTTAGCACAAATTTTCAGTTTTTGAGACGTAAAGTAAAATGGAACATTGACATTTTTCAAATTAGTTCCGCCTTCGCGCACCAGAGGCGCAAGAAACGCTGTAAATACTGTAAAGTAATAGAGTGAAAATTCGTGTTAAGGGTACTGATAATTCATGCTTAGGGTACTGAACACAGAACCACTAGTTGTAGAACGTGAAAAATTGAACCTGCGCAAGCCAATAGTTTAGTCATTACACCAAGTCATCATTACAAAAAAAACAATGTAAATATTATGAAACACGAACAAAAAATTAATATAACCTCAGTTGCGGTCCCTTGGGCTAAGGAAACATAGCTATGGTGCCAAAGTATAATTTTATTATCATTTTATGCTAAAATAGACGACTGCTCTCAGATGGTGTAGGATTTTGTAAGAATATTCCTTTGCCACAAAATTATTCCGCTGACTTTTGATAGCATTTGTAATATAAATGGTTGATACGCATGGTGGTTTTATTAACGTGTTCTTGCAGGGTTCAAATATAGAGCATATGGTGGGATTTGTACTGTGGGTAGGAAGCAAGATTTTTTTTTTTTTTTTTTAAATATATGCTTCTTCTAAAAATTTATTTATCATTAGATGCTGACAGCGGCTTCGTCTGCGTGTAACTAGAAAATTAGTATTAAGTTCCCACGGGAACGTTATACTGGGGATAAGAAATATCCTTTGTATTTATCTAGACTATTAACTGGTATTTTGGCTCAACAGGTTTTATGTGAAAGAGTAACAAACATCTACCTATCTATTAACTCAAAGTTTCATATTTATGATACCAGATAGATTAATTTTACGTTAATTAAGACAGGACTAAACTGTCTCTTTTAGGTTAATCCAGGTTATAAACTATCTGCTTGCCAAATTATATCCAGGTACGTTCAGTGATTTTTGCGTGAAAAAGTAAAAAACATCTAGGTGTCCGTCCAAACGTTTGCCTTTACAAAAGTAGTAGGATCCAGTCATAGCTAGAGCCAATTTTATAACAAGGTAGTATAATCCCATGTGGTACAGTTATCGCACTCCAATCAGATGAAGCCGCGAACGTTAAACTATAATTATAAAAAACCTAGAAACTCAATATTAAGGGTAACATTAAATTTATTTAATGAACACCATAATCAATGACGGAACATAATTTATAGTGCAAAGGCAATAGGGTTCAAATCGGCTTAGCTACTGCGAGAGTACCCTAGCCTAGATCACACCACATTCCACGTCACCCAAAAAAATGGGGTCATTGGTCATTAAGTTTCATTTTCACTCTCCACCTTTTCTTATGCCCTAAGATATCAGTAACGGAACATATTCCAGCTAGAGATAACTCCATCGGGCTGCATCTAATAATATACCTTCACAAAAGTGTGTCATACGATCTCAAGGTTTCGGCACTTCCCGACCTTTTTCGGGCCATTTCGTGTCATTTGCTTCTTTTGATCAGGATACACTTGATTTACTCCCGAATATTATATTATGTTAGGGTTTATACGTTAAGATTTTTGGGTTTTGGTGAAAGAATTGTGGGTTTTCGTGGTTCTTTTATCTTATTTATCGACAGAAATGCCTATGTTTGTGTTGGAAGCCCAACACTAACTTTAGTCGATAAAGTCTACACCTCACTAGAGTGTCAAAAGCGACGTATAATTTTATTATAATCTGTGGGCATTCGCACCCTCAGTGCGGTAGTTCAGTGTAGCAATCTAGCCATCTTTAGGTTACAGGGGATCGATAAAATCCATTTTTTTTGTATTTAGTGTCATTTTCGTGTAGTCCTGTGGCCATATAAGACGATTAAAGTGTCCAATCGAATACATTTTTTCATGGCTCCTACTCTACCACAGTTTGTGAGTATGGCATAAGGAAAGAGGGATACATATTCGTTACGCTTTTAGGTGCAAAGTGTTTTGAAAATATTTACTTTCATTATGTGCACAGCAAAAATTTTCCTACCGGAGTGTTTCCTGATCGATACAAACTTGGTATTTTCAAGTTAAGGTGATCATCTTCACGAGCGGGAGAATCGGTACTCTTCTAGGCAAGTGGTGGGCTTCGCCGCCGGCTAAATGATTGCTTATCGGAGAGCCTAATCAGAAAAAGTACCAACGGAATTTGGACAGAAGGTAAACAAATATTTTATAATCTGAATAAAAATATTAGTTGCTTTTTATTCCGTTAAAGCCTACCGTATTTCTTTCAAATCCACATAGCCTTTTAGGCATAGAAAGGTGACAAACAGTTACTTTCACAGATAAAACACGTGAATAGATTTTAATTATTCCATTCTTTGAGTTCATTTAATCAGTTCCCCCAATGAAAGTTACCTACCTGCCTCAAAATGTGCACAATTTTTAGCAAGTACATAAAAATATAATTGGAGGGGCACGGTACGAGCACGCTATTAGGCCGCGCTCCAAACTGCGGGGGAAACGTTATTACTTCACCGCTTATGCACACCCAGCCTTATTTTGAAGCTTCTGAAGCTACTCTGTAACCAAAGTGGTTTCTAGTAGGTAAGATTATTTTTTGTAAGAAATAAGAAAGAAAGAAGTATTTTCTTTAAAATTTGCTTTTAAAATTTTGTATGAAATCAACTGAAACATCACTGATGTGAAATTTTGGGTTTTCTTTCTTTTAAATAGTAATACTGTTGCCTCGTTCGTCTTGTGTTCGAAAGCACAACTGCTGAACTTGAAATCCTTGGGTCAACCCAGACTCGGAACAGTTACTAACAGATCATACAAATTTTTGTTACGTGGGGGGATCGAACCTGCGACACGTTACGCATCAGTCGAATACTCAGCCATTGCGCCAAATAAAACATCCGCTAAGATACCCAATACGAAAAGAATGAATCACAAGATTGATAATATATCTTATAGATTACGAGCACTGCACTCAATCGAGTCACGCAATACCAACATTACACACTTCTAATGCTTCGGACATATTCGCCTCATTTCGGCGGGTTTCGGTCAGCTTCGGACGCTTTCGGCGGCTTTCGGCCAGCTTCGTGAATTTTCGGGAGCAGCTGACAGAATAATAGATTTTTTAAAGTGTAGTTTTATTGATAGATTTCCCACACAATATCAATTGATTAAATGAAATCAGTCCATTCGATGTTTAAAAAAATATTCTGGCTAGGAGATCAGTATTGGTACCTATGGTATTGGTGTGTCATCGAAACGTCGGCAAGATTCGGCACAGCTTCGGCAATTTTCGGCAGCCGCTGATCGAATAACGTTCGACGATATTGGGGCCGTAATGAGCTCTGACCCAAATTTTAATTACCTTTCCTGCTGGAGTTTGAAGGGTTGATTAACTTACTCATTTTTTTAGGGTTCCGTAGTCAACAAGGAACCCTTATAGTTTCGCCATGTCCGTCCGTCCGTCCGTCCGTCCGTCCGTCCGTCCGTCCGTCCGTCCGTCCGTCCGTCTGTCCGCAGTTTAGCTCAGAGACGCACAGTACTAGAGAGCTGTAATTTGGTGTAAATATACGGATTTGTTGTGCCGAAAAAGTGGTAAAATAAAATCTCGTAAAATATTTTTTTTTAGGGTACCTCCAGTACTTACACGTAAAGTGAGGATTTTTTTTTTCTCGCGTACCCCTTAGTGTGGGGTATCATTAAATAGGCCTTTAAAAAATAATGATAGTTTCCATTAACAATTTTTGATATAAAAAATTCGTTTGTGAAATATTAAGCTTTAAAGTGCTAAATTTTGCTCGATTCGAGTGTCCCCCCCCTCTACCAGCTAAACGGTTATGTTTGGGGGTGTGAAAAAATTCACAATAGTAGTATATATAACGAAGTTTAAAAAAATTATCATGACTAATCAGGCTTTACAACTTTACGAGTAATAGTCGACCAACTTATAAAATGTACTTGGATTCATATTTTCTTAAACAAAATGTATTGGAGAGAACTGCAAATGTAAGTTTGTCAACTTTATTTTACAGCTTTTATAGGTATGCTTTTTGGGGATATGTAGGTTTTTATCGTCAAATATTTTTAACTAAATTCAAAAAAAGGAGGAGGTTCTAAATTCGTCGTAATCTTTTTTCTTATGCATTTTCCCCGATTTCTCAAAGACTCCTGGACCGATTTCGAAAATTCTTCTTTTTAAAATTAAATTCAGCGAATCAGTTTAGTTAGTTCGCATAAGTATTTTGATGGGCAACTACGGAACCCTACACTGTGCGTGGCCCGACACGCACTTGGCCGGTTTTTATTTTGGTATATTTTGTATGCAATGAATTTTATAGCACAAGTGATGAATTCGTTTTACTTTACTTTATATCAAGCGAAACAGAGTGACAAGTTGATATAACAGCTGTCCCTATGTTTTCATATTTTCATGAGAACGTAATAGTCAATTTATTATTTTTTATTTATCAGAATTTTATTAGGAAGCAGCATTGAATAAATGCAATTTATATATTCTATCATGGTCACTTATTTCATATCATGAGCAAGTAAGTATTACAATTAAATGTCGTTTTGCCTTGTAGATCTATATTAAATTCACAATTTGACTCCACGCCAAAACAGACCTTAAATTCATAAATTGTTACAAGTAATAGTTCCAGATCTGTGTGTTTGTGTATGTGAGTTTCCTATTTTGTGTGGACAAAGTTAAAAACAAACTTCAACATCTTTCGTACAAATACCAATAAAAATATTACAATCATACTGTTTACTCGTAATAATATTAGTGTACAATAAATTATATTCCGTTATATTCTAATCATTTAGAATTGGCCTTGAACTTGTCCAGCAAACGATTACAACTCAAACCCAAAAATAGGATCAGCCAACCCGACAAAATAAACTTTTTTAATCACACAAAATGAGAGGGACCATAAAAGTCACTCAAGCAAATGTAACGTCGTTAGAGGCTCTCACGATCTTACGTCAGCTTTTTAATTAAAAGTCCAAGCTTTTATTTTTATTAAAATGCTTATTTTCAGGTCTTCGATTCAAATTATTATGTTGGCAGTACCGTGCGTGATTTTTTTGTTCCCGCAATTTTTAACAGGTGCATTTTTCCGTATTTCATTTTTCCGTATTTTTGCAGGGTATTGTGTTTTATTTTCTTGGATACACGTTCATAATTATTTAATGAAACTTTAAAAGTGTTGGATATTCCGAGACTTACTCACCGTAGGCTCTTCTGTTATTCGGGATGTAAGATACCTTATATCCGTGTCTATACTCCTGACAACGTATATACTAAATTTTGGGACGATCGATTCAGTAGGTAGTAATGCGTGAAAAGGTAAAAAACAAACATACTTGCATTTTTATTATTAGGGTAGATTAATAATGTTATATCTAGGTACATAGTTTGCATAGGAAATGTCCTTATTTGAGCGACATTAATTTCAAAGAACCGTGTTTATTTTAAACATTAGACTATCATTTTTCAGTCGATTTACAGTATCGCTGCAAATTGAACGTACGATAGCATTTCTCTTCTCCCTTTAGTATACCGCGTGATACCTAAAAAGTAACTAATTATCTGACTCGAGGAGTACAACTTGTCGTCGTTTAAAACAGAATCTATGCACTGGTTTGAGCACCAATTCAAAACATAAATAAACACAAATTATAGAAACCCTGATTTTTTCTAATCTTTAAAATTCCACACCTCGAAACAATTACAATTTAATAAAATATCCAACTTACTACCTACAATTTAAATCGGTGTAGATTTATATCCTAGACAAGTATTGAAAAAAAAAATAGTAATTATTTAAAATCGCGAATAATATTGAAACAAAAGTATGCACATTTTTTTTGAATTATTTAAAACTCTCAGGACAAATAAAAAAAAACTCAAAAAGAGAAAATAAAAACTGCTAGATTTGATCCAGAGACCCCTTGCACGAAAGTCAAGCAGAGTACCGACCGGACTGGCTAGTACGCTGACAGTGCTTTCCAAATAGCGGTTCTTATACAAATGTCAACAATGACTGAAAATCAACATATTATAAAATTGCTAATCCCCCAAGGCGAATAACGTAATTATACATATCCTATTAATTGAAGAGCAGTTTAAGGAATATTTGAAGAAAAATTTACTAAATAATATCCAGTGGTTTAGCTTCCAACTATCAACAAACATCTAAAAACAACAAAATTCAAAATTGCTTATCTCCCAGGAAAAATAGCGTAATATTACATAGCCTATTAACAGAAGCATAGTATTAGGAATATTTGAGGAAAATTTGATCGACAACTTTACAGTAGTTTCGGAGATAGATCAAACCAAAAACACATAAAAAACTTCGAAAAAAAATAAAAGTTGATCTGGCATCAGAATCGAGCCCTTATCTCAAAAAAAAATACAAAAAGAAAAAAAGATTCAATGTACAGGAATGACATCTCTACGATTTTATTATATGTAAAGATTTTCTTTGTTTTCTTTATATTTCGACTTTCGCGCCATTTTGTGATTCCATTAAAACTTTTCTATTTTATTTATTGCTCATTGTATTTGTTTATTTTTCTATAATACTCACACTCGGGTGCGGGTTGGGAAATGTCAGATTTCCCCTTAAAGATTTTTTTCGGTGTTTTGAGAGCAGTCGTGCTGAAATAAATTATATCGAGTAATGCACCCAGTAATTGTATTCAAGCCATGATATACAACTCCTAATTTGGAGTCGTTATCTGTAGGCCACCACTCCACATCTTAAACAATTTGACTGGCGTGTTGGTCTAGTGGTCAGTGACCCTGACTGCTATGCCGGAGGCTGTGGGTTCGGGTAAATGTTTGTGTGATGAGCACGATCATTTGTTCTGTGTCTGGGTGTAATTTATCTATAAAATGTATGTATTTAGATTTTAGAAATATAAAACTATGTTTATCAGTTGTCTAGTACACATAACACAAGCTCTGCTTAGCTTGGGACTAGATGGCGTTGTGTGATAGTTGTGGAATATTAATACAATAATCTAATACCTTAACAAAACACCGCAGTCATTGTTATACCAGACCATTTGTCAAGGCAGTAACAAATGATTGCTTATGACCGAAGCGACATTAATGAATAACACCCAGTGATTAATCGAGAAGAAAACTGTTTTAATTAAAAATAACTGCGATATCCAATCCCGGAGTTTTCATTAAAAGGAATGGAATTAATCTTCAAAAGTCGTGTTTCTAAGGGTCTGTTTCCACTAAGCGGAAAAGTCCGCTCGTACTTTTTGAACGTCACTGAAGAAATGAATGAATCAGTATTGTCATTCATTTGTATATTTTGGCAGTCGGTGCAGGTGGTCAGTGATTCGAAAATAGTTTCCTTAATGGTATAATAATACCTTGTAGATACTAACTGGGATTATGCATGTCAAATAGGCAGTCGCTCCCTAGAAGTTATTTGTATTTAGCTGTATTGGATTAGCCTAAAAACGGATCCCAGCATAGTTTGGAAAAAGCTATGCAGACGATTATTTTTTATAAGCACTGCCTTAAGTTCGTGCATGCTCAGAAATACGCTAGCATCTAATGGGGGTGGCAACTGGGGAACTAATGGCGCTAGTATAGCTTGTTCCAAGCATCGTCATTGGTTCAAATCAGTTAAAATAGTGAAGGTACTTCAAAATAGTACTACGTCATTGGTCGGATTAGGTTCTCTTTATGGTGGTGTCATCTACAATATCTTTGCGTTGCCAACCATTTTATATATTTAGCAATATTTATGCAGTCCATTACAAAAAGTACGCAAAGATTTTTCCGCTTCGTGGATACGTACCCTAAGTTGGATTCAAATGCTTTCTCCCTCGCACGTGTTGGGGGTTGATATAAATGATCGGACGGAATTGGGATCATCTTATGTGTATCTAAAGCGGGAATATCGGTGTTGGTCCAGTAATTGGGTTGTGGAGGTCAGATGGTGGTCGCTTCAGTGTAAATACTGATATTTGGCGGTTTTTGGTGGGTTAGAACTTGACCCAAATATGATTGGGGGACAGCGTATTGCTAAATGGTTAGCCAAACGTGGTGTATGATTTTAGTTACGAATGCATTGTGCTTTTGAGAAATAATTGCTTTTGTCAGAATTATGACTTTTTCAGAATGAAAATAATTATGGTGTATTTATCTAATATAATATTTTACACAGAAATATTTGTATGTTTGTGTTTTTATGTTTGTAATGAATAAACTTAAAAACGACTGTGACGATTTCAATTTTTTTTTCATCATTAGAAAACTACCTACATTTATCCTGTGCTATATTATGTCCACTCGTGCCACCGGGACAGGCCGCTAGTTACTAAATACACAATACGATACACGATCATGTTCTTGATACAAACATTACTAGAAATTACTTTTATGGATATTATACGCCTTGCAGTAGGTTAACAAAAAATGTAGTATTGTATTACCAAAAATACTTTTAATATTCCACCACAGATTTAATCCTAACCAACCCAGTCCCTGCAAAGAAAACATAACATGGCCACGTAAGCGGAAAAAGTAAAAAAAAAAAAAAAAAAATATTCCAGTCCAGTGGCGGACTTAATTCCGAGTACCGCAACACTAATTACGGTAAAAGGCGAATCTCTAAGGTAAGGATAATCCTTCCTTGTACCTACTTCGTTTTAATAAATGCTGCGTATTTTACGTATATTTTAATTAAACATTCTCACGTCGTAACCCTTGGGTGTTCGCACCTCGGGTCGGAATGATAAATTATTGTGAAGACGCACTTCTATATTAAGTTTTTTTTTTCTGAGTATTTTTTTTTCGTTCATGTTGAGTTAGGAATTCCGTTTGGGAATTAATTGAGTTGTGTTTTTATGAAATAAGGGATGTGTATGTTATGTTTATTGTGTTTTGGGAAAATTGGTTAACGTGTGCATTGTTGTATATTACAGACCAGTAGGTACATACTTATCCAAGTCCATACTTACTTTGTTTTCCAAACATTGTGAACACAAAGATTTTTCTTTGCTTTCTTGTTGAGTTATTGTGATTTTTTGGGAATTGAGAATGTTTATTGTGTTTTGGGAAAATTTGTTAGCTCGTGAATTGTTCCATGTTTATTTAACTTACACATATATATTTAACACACATGACATACCTATTCAAGAAATTTTCCCGCTACCTTAAATAAATGATTCCTATTATTTACTCTGTTTTCAAAACGATGAAAATATCATGTGTCCAAGATTAACAAACATTCATCCATCACCACAAAGTTTTGCATTTACACAAATCGTTAGATGACCTTTTGCCCGTTACAAGTAAAATCCCAAAGTAACAGGGATAAAGAAGTATTTTTTGTTAGAAGTATTTCTTCATTTATAGCATTAAATTAGATGTAACTCATGTAACTGTGGCTGCAACTGACCTAATTAAGTCAGCAGGTCGAGTAGATTGTTATTGTGTTTGCTATTAGAAGTTTCTTAGTAGCAAGTACGGACGCAATAAAAGTCGATTTGCTCGCCTTAGTGAACGCGATTTGATTACATTGCTGTACTATAGCTGCTAGATTTATTAATCTATTAGGAAAAGAAAATGTGTTTTTATGAGAACAAAAATGTTTCGAAGAGTAAGTAATTACACAAACTTTTCTTTGACTGTTTTTGTTTTGTATGGAAAAAATGACACGGGATTTTGAAATCTGGTTAGATCAGACTCTTACCAAACTAGTTAATATAGTTTGGTTCCTTAAACTATTTACTGAATTTTTTTATTTAGCGAATAATTTGCATAAATTAACAAAAAAAAAAATACTACGTGCAATTAATTTTTAGTTTAATTCTGCTGTCGTTAATATCATCATCAATGTTATATTCATACTAGGCTTCTATTTATGGCTTGTGGGAATTGTAGCTTTTATTTTCGGAAATTGGACCTATTCCGAACCGAGCCGCATAGTCATAGACCAAAAACGCCGGTCGAAAAAAAACTATTCAAATAAACAAAAACTAAGTTCTCTTAACTGAAAATCATAATCTGTTGTTTATTTTCACGTAAAAACTACTGAAAGCATTTTGTACACAGAGAGTTTATAACCTGCATTAACACAAAGGATAGTTTTTATCCCGATTTTATTTCCTTAGGGGATAATTTAGGAGTTGCAGCGGGAGAAACCGCTGGCAACAGCTAGTGCTATCTAAAGAAAATAAAGAAGATTCGAGATACACCCACGCTTTGATCCTTCATCGGAGCATTAAAAATATGACTTCCCAGAAATAACAAACTAATAAAACGTTTTGCTTTTGTTTCAATCGACAACCTTTAGTTGAATATACGAAAGTTTTGTAAGGAATACAAAACTTTCGTTTATTCAACCAAAGGTTTACTGAAAATTGATCAAGAGCCTTCACGCGATCCAGATTAGGCTGTGAGAAAGAGACAGAGCTATACATGTCGTTACCGCCATCTCTTTCCCACAGCCTAAACTGGATCGCGTTAAGAGCTCGTGGTAAGGTAACTTAATTTTGGAGAAAAGAGCATATAAAGTACTAAAGAGATTAGTTATTTTACAGAATAGCTTATCATAATTTGTCTATAATGTTACCGTACCTGGGACACAGGCCTCTTCTCTGCGAGAAAGAGTGAGCTTCAATCCAATACCCCCTAAAACGTGTTCGTTAGGTATGACGTGTCTCGATCTGTGATTTTTTATTCTAAGTTAATGCAGGTTATAATTATCACGACTTTTACGTTCACCGTTTTGAGAGCGTATGTGCCAGGACCCCTGACTACTATCTAACAGAACTAGATCCGTAGCTTCGGAAAAGGTTTCGAGCAATTCCTACACTTTATCACTTATAGTCATGAAATTAGTTTGTGGTACGGTCTAAAAAATTGGTTATAACATGATTAGACTGTAATGTTGTCCTTACTCTTGATTTTTTGTCACAATGTATGATTCAAATTATCTAATAGGGTTCACCTTAAAGTTTCGAGGTACTTTCGTACGGGTCCGTATCTTCGCTGACGGACTAAGACAGTAGATCCCTTGCTTGCGTTCACGACCAAAAGAAAACTTATCTAGTAAAGAAAGTTCTGTTGTCACACCATGTGTAAGCAAAACCGGGGTTTTGTGTAAACATTAACATTTTAATTAATGTATAAAACTAAGCTGTTTATGTTGCCGAGTTACAGTGTTTATGTGCGTACACTCGCGGGTAGAAGTGTTTATGAATGTTAATATTATATTAAAAGTTGTGGGAACATGTTTCATCGCAGATTTTGTATGTTTTAATATTTATTTAAGGAATAAATGCTTTAAAGGGATGTGGTTATTGCAATTAAAATGTTGTACTGGGTGATAATTTCTCGGATAATAAGAAAAACGAAACTTTAAATGAATTTTTTTTTCGTTCATCTTTGGTAAAACAGCTGTTGTAGGTTTAGTATAGTAACGTTTTGAGATGGCTACAGTACTTTCACAGTTTTTATGTATTGTGACTGGGACTGTAGCACACTAAATTATTTAAATATTTTGTTTTGTGTTACTTTTTGTCTTATAAGTATTCAAAAGTGCCTGTAACTGGCTTACTTGAATTAATGATTTTATTTTGATTCTGAATAGGTACATTTCTCCGAAATCTATATCTATAAAAATGTCAATGTCACTTTTCGTTGTAATTTTATAACTCAAGAACGGGCTCACCTATCCAAACCAAATGTTCAGGCTTTGTTCGGACTATTTGGTAAACAACAACACTTCACATGGTAGACCATGTGAAGTTTGCACAAAATCGGTCGAGCGGTTTTTCATCTAACACATTTTTTATAACAAACGAATTCAATAAATAGCGGACCATTTTGTTGATGGGGATTTTGCTGCCAAAGTAGCGAAGCAAGTATCGGGCCGCTAGTTCTTTAGATAAAAGACTCCTAGGACATTTCTTTAATAATCTCTGTTTTGATACTAAAACTTTACATAAAATTCCTTTCTCTTAAACAAAAACTTCCATCCATCCTAATAGAAGCCTGCCTTCAATTACTGAGCTAGAATGAAAGTCATGGCGTGCTAATATAAGTATATATTATTAGAGCATGACTCAGGACAGCCATTACTCAGTAACCTACCCGTAAGGGTCTGCCTTTCACTTGGTTTCAGTCTGAAGGATTTTGTCTTATTGTTTTGTAAGATTTGAACAATACTTGTAAGTGAAGTTTGGTTGTGTTCAATAAAAGACAACAGGGAACTTTTCCTAAGGTCATATTTAAGTGGTCGCGGGACTCACTAATTACCGTGATCCCGGAACGTAAAGAGCTATTGAAGGACACCGTGGATTTTAGTCAGTACGAGTCTGACAGCCCCTCCCGCTCTGCCTTTAGTGGGAGGACTCATTTGATGATTTTACCACGCTAAAACAAAGGTGATTATTCGTGTATGTTCATGATTAAGTACATGTAGGCAAAAACTAATATCTTTTTTACGAAAATAGACGATGGGAAAAGTTTGAAATTTGGCAGAGTTAAAGAAAAGTGGAGAAGGACTGAAGAGAGCAATTATTTCTTTCTTCAAACTAACAATATAAATGTAAGTATTGTGTTTGAGTTCCGACCCCTGGGCGACTACTAGTATTAACTATTTTTTTTTTCAATTTTTTTTTTTCAATTAATAATTTTATATTGTGGGTGTATACAACAACAATATCTCAATTAAAATAGACCTGTAGCATCGGCAATGGGCTCCAAGCTACCTACAGAATCAATTTCTTGATCCAGCCACGCAAAAATAACTTTCCAATAAATAATTCAATGTAAAAATAAACTCGCAACTAATATAAAACAGCGTCCATTTATTCCACATTTCTCGAACTACCAAACCACTTTTCCACTCGAGCGTACATTGCAACCAGTAGTTTACGTGCTTGAACATTTGCCGTAAAACTTGCTCATAAGGTTACAAGGCAACGGTTAATATACGAGTTAATGGGAATTAAGTACTTTCGAGCTGGCTGTACATTTTATGAGCTGTGTCATTTTAGTAAATAGTTCTGGAGTTAAGTGTTTGTTTTGACTTGATATGGGAAGTTTCTTTCATTCGTTTGTTTGTTTAATTGATAATTAATATTCAACTTGTTCTTCTCATTAATGATAAGCGTCCACAGGTCCGCATCGCACGTATCGGACGTATCGTACGTAACGGATTTTAGTTTGCCTTGTATTAAAACTCTTACAACTGCGTCCACTGATCCGCGTCGTACGGACGGCTCATCTGCAATGCTTACATGCGATGCGTACCGATGACGTCATACGGAATGCTGATCAGTGGACGCGTCCCGCAAGCTTACTGAATCATTTATTCTTTTTCTTTCTTGCATTCCTCTTCTGCTAAAGAACAAGCAATAAGAACTTCTGCATCGCTTTCCTTCTTTCTCACCATCACTTTCCAAACGTACGATCACTAAAAAAATCCAAATGAAGGTGGCATCAGCAATCCGATTGCTGATACTCGCGTCGGCAATCCGATCGCTGCCGATACAGAAATCAGTTTGATGCGATGCGTCCGATACGTACGATGCCGACATGTGGACACTTACCTTAAGTTCACGGTTACCTGATAATACAGTTCCGCGACCCCGGCGCGCGGCGGGCTTTTGATAATGACTGCTTTGAGTACTCCTTGTATGGTCAGTCTTAGATATCAAGATTGACTACTCCATACAAAACTGTTTCTATAACATCTAATAGATTCCTCTCTTGTATCTTTTGCATATGACCCTCTTTAATAAACACTATTTCACATCTTCAGAAGCTTTGTAATAAACGTAGCGAAGTGGAAGCGTCGCGGAAGCGTCGTGGAAGTGAAGTGATAGTGTTAACAGAGTGTAAAATGACACACACTCCACTTAGCACTCATAGTGAATACCCAATTAAATCAGCTACTAATCTGTGTATTATAACAAGCTGTATTAATTCTACTGCAAAATAAAAGGGCTGAGGCCTTATCACAAGATTTCCGTATTTTCTTTCAGCGTATGTGTAGTAATTACTTCGTTTATTGTATGGAAAATGAAAAAGCCACTAAGCCTCTCACAACATAAGGCGACGCAAATCCCCGGTACCTTACGACTTTGGTATCCATTGACGCATGCCTGTGTACCAACCTCTGTGGGTTTCTATTGTGATTGTCACTTGGATATTAAAGTATCGGAGACTAAAAAAGCAAAGTATTACATTTGAAACGTAAAATAAAATACCTCCATCTTATTAATTATCTAGTAATAACTGAAATCCTCAAAATACCAAGAGGAAAGGTTAGGAAAAAATGTCGGTACGCCGAACATTAATTATTTTAGAAATAGGGAAAAATATTCCATTTTGTTTTGATGAAACAATTTAAAATACTTTGTTGTCATAATAAAAAAAATAATCTCCTGAGAAGAGGTTCTAGGAAAAAGTCCAGAAATAAAACTTGTGAGAGCTTAGAAAAAACGAAAGGTATTTTAGGTTTTCCATGGACTTTTCAGTTCTTGTTTTTTTGGAAAATCTTTATCATCCCGTATTATGTGGAGTGGAAGAAACTTGATTTCCAAAAAAAAAAACCTGTTTTTACTGTTCTACTTTGACTTCTACAGCCACGATATTTTGTAAAGATTAAAAGTGAAAAAGAAGAAAGTCTAGAAACCTCGGCCAACATCAGTACGCCTTATTAACATTTTGGGAAACTAGTATCACGTATCAAAAGCGCTTGACAAATAAAAACTGTATAAAAATAAACGTCTAAAATATTTAACATTCAATCTATTCTTCTTTGGAATGCGCTTCCTTTCGTTATCAGGACGGCCACCAGTCAACTTGCATTTAAGCGGAATTTGCGTCATCATTTTCTTCACCAATAGCAGAGTCGTCTCAATCTTATTTCTTTTATTTGTATATATATATTTATTTAAATATTTATCATAGTAAATAATATATAATATGTATGTATGTTTATTTAAACTATATTCATCCTTAAATTTATCTCATTCTTTTTATGCACCTGCCATGTTATTTCTCTACTGCCATTGGTTGACTGGTAGATAATGCCTCAAGCATGTCCGCCAATGGAACTCTGTGTTGCATGAAGTTTAAATAAATAAACTTTAGTGTTCTTTTCTGATAAAGAAATGTGTTCAATAATTATCCATAAACCAATAACATGTTTAAAAATCCATACTACATAAAAAAAAACCCTGTATTTCTCAAGGACATCGTACCAGATCAATTGTCAGGTACTTACAGTACGTATTCAAGTCTAACATTCACAGAAAATGATAGACATTAAGCATCAATTTACTCAGAAGATAATGGCAGGGGAAGTGGAAACGATTATGCTTGCCCTCACAAAATAGCCCATTGAGTGGTTCATCTTTTTCCTAGTAATTATTTTGTAAAGGAAAAATGCTCTGGTGTATTGTTTTGTATTATCTGTTATACTTATTTTGTCTTCTAAGAAGAATTAGAGAGATTAGCTGTCTTCAAAGTCAGGAAGAGTTTTTGCGTTTTCCTGTGTCGCTACTCAGAGGCCTTTTCTTTTAGGTAGTGAAGTTATTTTTAATGAGTCCAGCCTGGGAGAAGCGAAAGAAAATTTAAGACTTGACTGCCTAAAAACAATCTATTTCTTTTTCATAGTGGTAAAATCACCAAATGAGTTCTCCCACCCTACTGTCAGACTTGTACTGACTAAAATCCACGGTGATCCTCCAATCTTTTGCATTTCAGGGTCACGGTTACGGGTTACCTGATGAAATATATGAATCAGGCATTACTTAGCAGAAATCCATGACATCAAAATTTTAGTTTAGTTTCAATTCGAGACAAAAATCAAGGTTTGGATGCAGAACTCTCTTCGCCTTCATGCTTGCTCATTATAATAGTCTTTATAGTCTTTAGTCTTTCCGTTTTAGGGCAGTGAAATTTTTTAAAATAGTCCCGCGATACGAGGATTTAAAGAATGTAAGCAGCAACACCATTTTTACGCTAGTTACTGCTTGAATCCTTATGCCTCGCATATGTTTGCATATATTTAAGGCGCTTTAGCGCTCACTCATAAAATACTTCACAATTAATCGCAGAAAATGTTTCTGACTTCATTCCACGTAATTAGTCACAAGCTAACTATAACACACTAATTAATTAAGATACCGCCAACAAACAAAATATTCCACCCAATTCATTTAGGGTCATCGCGACCAAATGCGCTAGTTTCAAAGCCTTTGTTGCTGCAATTTAGGAGTAAATACAAAATAGTGGTTTAATTACTGAACTCCCCCTGAAAAGGGGAGGGAGGGGCGAATGCTGGTGGCTGAGTTTTGAATTAAAGCTAATAATGCATAATGTTTTAGGAGCTTCCCCAAAGAATAGAAGCCGTGACGGGTTTATGGAGCAAGGGTGGAAAATTACCGGTCATAAGTTTCGTTATTGTGAGTTAAGACGTGCCTTTTGTGTGCTTGGTGGTTTTCATTTGATTAATATTTTTGTGTTTTTTTTTATGTTGCCACGAACAATACGTTATGTGCAAAATCAGAGGTGGGGACTATCAAATCGATTGCAGCGCTCGATGTGACTGAGATGTGAACTAAACAGGGACACCCCCGTATTGAACACAATCTATTTAAGTTTTTTTTTTATATGAAACTCAAGACGGAAAAATGTTTATCAAAATATCTAGTTGGCACAATGTAGAAAGGGAAATATTAGGCAAACGTTGCTGATATAAAAAACTTTTTCAAAAAAAATGTGACCGCCTTCAAAAACAACCACAAAAAAACCGGCCAAGTGCGTGTCGGGCCACGCACAGTGTAGGGTTCCGTAGTTGCCCATCAAAATACTTATGCGAACTAACGAAACTGATTCGCTGAATTTAATTTTAAAAAGAAGAATTTTCAAAATCGGTCCAGGAGTCTTTGAGAAATCGGGGAAAATACATAAGAAAAAAGATTACAACGAATTTAGAACCTCCTCCTTTTTTGAATTTAGTTAAAAATAGTTGACGATAAAAACCTACCTATCCCCAAAAAACATACCTACAAAAGCTGTAAAAATAAAGTTGACAAACTTACATTTGCAGTTGTCTCCGATACATTTTGTTTAAGAAAATATGACATCAAGTACATTTTATAAGTTGGTCGACTTTTACTCGTAAAATTGTAAAGCCTACTTAGTCATGATAATTTTCTTTTAAACTTCGTTATATATACTACTATTGTGAATTTTTTCACACCCCCAAACATAACCGTTTAGCTGGTAGAGGGGGGGGACACTCGAATCGAGCAAAGGCACTTTAAAGCTTAATATTTCACAAACGAATTTTTTTATCAAAAAATTGTTAATGGAAACTATCATTATTTTTTAAAAGCCTATTTAATGATACCCCACACAAAGGGGTACGCGAGAAAAAAAAAACCTCACTTTACGTGTAAGTACTGGAGGTACCCTAAAAAAAATATTTTACGAGATTTTATTTCACCACTTTTTCGGCACAACAAATCCGTATATTTACACCAAATTACAGCTTTCTAGTACTGTGCGTCTCTGAGCTAAACTGCGGACAGACGGACGGACGGACATGGCGAAACTATAAGGGTTCCTTGTTGACTACGGAACCCTAAAAAGAGTAAAATAACCTACAAAACTTTTCTTTCGGAAGTCGGTGGTTTTTTAGGGTTCCGTAGTCAACAAGGAACCCTTATAGTTTCGCCATGTCCGTCCGTCCGTCCGTCCGTCCGTCCGTTCGTCCGTCCGTCTGTCCGCAGTTTAGCTCAGAGACGCACAGTACTAGAGAGCTGTAATTTGGTGTAAATATACGGATTTGTTGTGCCAAAAAAGTGGTAAAATAAAATCTCGTAAAATATTTTTTTTTAGGGTACCTCCAGTACTTACACGTAAAGTGAGAATTTTTTTTTTCTCGCGTACCCCTTAGCCCTGCAGTGGTCGCGCCCCTAAAAGTTACATGAGTGGTCGCGTGGACTACATACGTAATCCATATTACAAATTGAAAAAAAACAAAAGATTTATTCTAAACTCTTTATTACTTCAATGAAAATGTAATCAGTATAGTTTTCTTAATAAATATAAATAAAACAATTTCATCACAACCCCTGTTTTACTAATAATAAAAAATATTTCAAATCTTCTCTAACATCATGGCATGAAAATCACTTGGACTGTTCTTATTGAGGTCTCAATTTATAAATAATAGTAAACACTTTTATCTAAATGTTATTTTAGCACAGGATAGGCATATAATCTTGAAATGATCCCCACATACAAACTTAGTACACTTGGTGCACATCTTCCTAGTGCTTATAATGCGCGCTCATCCACACTCACGGCAATGGCGAACAACATTGCTCGATGCTCCTTTCGAGGTAGTGGGTTGAGTTTCTGCATAAATAATACAAAGTACCAGTACTTTTCTTTTTCCAACTACTTCAGCCATTAGTAATATTCCTGTAAATCCTCAAATTTCAGTTTCATTGGTCCGTGTAGCATCTCGTTCTCTTCTATGTTTCTTCTCGATATTATCAATTTTCTTCTTAGTATAATATTAGATAAATCAGTCTTCTAGGGTTGTTTTTTGACGAGCTGTTCCTTTCGGGTATAAATACTATGTTATGGCTTTGTATTATCCCTTTGTTTTCGAGAATTATTTTCGACCATAATGTGTCATTCACTTCTTTGTAAAAGTCAGTGCGTTAGCGACGTTGCTGAGATGGATATCTTCTTCAGAACTTTCGTCAGATCATCACTTGGTATTTCTTGTTCTTGCTGGGATTCTGATTGATGGTCTTCCTCTAGTAAATTATCAATTTCTTCGTCGGAGCTTGATTCAGCTTCATAAACATCATTTCCCACATCAACTTCAGCTAGCCACGACTAAATTAGTGCATCACGCGCATTGTCCATTTTTTTTCTAAAATCAAACATCATAAATAACAATAATGTGACAAAACAAAACAAAATAAGGTATTATTTGTCTACAATAAACGAAAACATGACAATTTAATGTAAAAAAAATACTTACGTAATTGGTCGCGCGGATTACAGTTGTAGTCCACGCACTTTACTGAGCTCCTGTGACACAACCGAGTGAGTCCTACGCTTATGCTGCACGGAGTGTGTCGCTCAATCATTCATTTGAAAGTACTTGGAGGCTCAACAAATTAAAGCAAATCGATTGTTGGAAATTATCAATTTTGTATAGGTGGATTACATATGTAGTCCACGCGACCACTCCAGGGTTAGTGTGGGGTATCATTAAATAGGCCTTTAAAAATAATGATAGTTTTCATTAACAATTTCTTGATTAAAAAATTCGTTTGTGAAATATTAAGCTTTAAAGTGCTAAATTTTGTTCGATTCGAGTGTCCCCCCCCTCTACCAGCTAAACGGTTATGTTTGGGGGTGTGAAAAAATTCACAATAGTAGTATACAGGGTGGAATTTTGTAATGCCCCCTGGACGGAAAGTACTCTTAATACTGCAGATAGAAAAATTTACTCAAAGGAAACATTCCTTTATTTTTGAATAGAAAGCAAACTGCATTCAAAGATTTTCGAAAATTCTCTTCTCTCACCCGGGAATCGAACCGGCTAAAATCTGACAAAATTATACCCTGTACTTTTATTGCACCGATCGTTAGGGTCAATTATATGGATGAAATCTCTCTAACAAACATGATAAATTAAATGAAAAAAAAAACCAGGAAATCTTAAATTAAAGCTCTCGTAACATGTAACATGGTTTCTTGGTTCAATTCCCGGGTGTGGGAGAAGAGAATTTTCGAAAATCTTTGAATGCAATTTGCTTTCTATTCAAAAATAAAGGAATGTTTCCTTTGAGTAAAATTTTCTATATGCAGTATTAAAGGTACTTTCCCTCCAGGTGGCATTACAAAATTCCACCCTGTATATAACGAAGTTTAAAAGAAAATTATCATGACTAAGTAGGCTTTACAACTTTACGAGTAATAGTCGACCAACTTATAAAATGTACTTGGATATTATATTTTCTTCAACAAAATGTATCAGAGACAACTGCAAATGTAAGTTTGTCAACTTTATTTTTACAGCTTTTATAGGTGTTTTTTGGGGATAGGTAGGTTTTTATCGTCAACTATTTTTAACTAAATTCAAAAAAAGGAGGAGGTTCTTAATTCGTCGTAATCTTTTTTCTTATGTATTTTTTCCGATTTCGCAAAGACTCCTGGACCGATTTTGAAAATTCTTCTTTTAAAAATTAAATTCAGCGAATCAGTTTAGTTAGTTCGCATAAGTATTTTGATGGGCAACTACGGAACCCTACACTGTGCGTGGCCCGACACGCACTTGGCCGGTTTTTATTAATTTCATTGTCTCTTTTGCCACCGACTTCCGAAAGAAAAGTTTTGTAGGTTATTTTACTCTTTTTAGGGTTCCGTAGTCAACAAGGAACCCTTATAGTTTCGCCATGTCCGTCCGTCCGTCCGTCCGTCTGTCCGCAGTTTAGCTCAGAGACGCACAGTACTAGAGAGCTGTAATTTGGTGTCAATATACGGATTTGTTGTGCCGAAAAAGTGGTAAAATAAAATCTCGTAAAATATTTTTTTTTAGGGTACCTCCAGTACTTACACGTAAAGTGAGGATTTTTTTTTTCTCGCGTACCCCTTATTGTGGGGTATCATTAAATAGGCCTTTAAAAAATAATGATAGTTTCCATTAACAATTTTTTGATAAAAAGATTCGTTTGTGAAATATTAAACTTTAAAGTGTTAAATTTTGCTCGATTCGAGTGTCCCCCCCCTCTACCAGCTAAACGGTTATGTTTGGGGGTATGAAAAAATTCACAATAGTAGTATATATAACGAAGTTTAAAAGAAAATTGTCATGACTAAGTAGGCTTTACAACTTTACGAGTAATAGTCGACCAACTTATAAAATGTACTTGGATATTATATTTTCTTAAACAAAATGTATCGGAGAAAACTGCAAATGTAAGTTTGTCAACTTTATTTTTACAGCTTTTATAGGTATGTTTTTTGGGGATAGGTAGGTTTTTATCGTCAACTATTTTTAACTAAATTCAAAAAAAGGAGGAGGTTCTATTCGTCGTAATCTTTTTTCTTATGTATTTTCCCCGATTTTTCAAAGACTCCTGGACCGATTTTGAAAATTCTTCTTTTTAAAATTAAATTCAGCGAATCAGTTTAGTTAGTTCGCATAAGTATTTTGATGGGCAACTACGGAACCCTACACTGTGCGTGGCCCGACACGCACTTGGCCGGTTTTTTGTGGTTGTTTTTGAAGGCGGTCACATTTTTAGGGTTCCGTAGTCAACAAGGAACCCTTATAGTTTCGCCATGTCCGTCCGTCCGTCCGTCCGTCCGTCTGTCCGCAGTTTAGCTCAGAGACGCACAGTACTAGAGAGCTGTAATTTGGTGTATATATACGGATTTGTTGTGCCGAAAAAGTGGTAAAATAAAATCTCGTAAAATATTTTTTTTTAGGGTACCTCCAGTACTTACACGTAAAGTGAGGATTTTTTTTCTCTCGCGTACCCCTTAGTGTGGGGTATCATTAAATAGGCCTTTAAAAAATAATGATAGTTTCCATTAACAATTTTTTGATAAAAAAATTCGTTTGTGAAATATTAAGCTTTAAAGTGCTAAATTTTGCTCGATTCGAGTGTGCCCCCCCTCTACCAGCTAAACGGTTATGTTTGGGGGTGTGAAAAAATTCACAATAGTAGTACATATAACGAAGTTTAAAAGAAAATTATCATGACTAAGTAGGCTTTACAACTTTACGAGTAATAGTCGACCAACTTATAAAATGTACTTGATATCATATTTTCTTAAACAAAATGTATCGGAGACAACTGCAAATGTAAGTTTGTCAACTTTATTTTTACAGCTTTTATAGGTATGTTTTTTGGGGATAGGTAGATTTTTATCGTCAACTATTTTTAACTAAATTCAAAAAAAAGGAGGAGGTTCTAAATTCGTTGTAATCTTTTTTCTTATGTATTTTCCCCAATTTCTCAAAGACTCCTGGACCGATTTTGAAATTTCTTCTTTTTAAAATTAAATTCAGCGAATCAGTTTAGTTAGTTCGCATAAGTATTTTGATGGGCAACTACGGAACCCTACACTGTGCGTGGCCCGACACGCACTTGGCCGGTTTTTTTTTGAAAAAGTTTTTATTTTACTCTTTTTAGTTTCAATATTCAACCAAAATTCTTGTCAAATACATCATTTTCTTACATGTGCATTAGAATTTTGTAATCCAGCACCGGTAATAACATCGTTAACATCTCTTTCATTTATTCCCTATCTCAAAAACTGCTGAACCGATTTTGATGAAATTTGCAGTATTCCCTAAGTTGAACGATACCTAGTACAACAAAAAAAGAATTACTTAAATCGGACTTATAGCTCCGGAGATATGCGAACACAAACATAATTTTCTTACTTGAGGAGTTGTACCTTCCATCATCAGCTCAGCTACATGAGATAATGATTTCCATACGCAATTAAGTACTTGAATCTATATATATAAAATTCAAAACTGACTGACTGATCTGACAACGCACAGCCCAAACGGCTGAGCCTAGAAACTTGAAATTTGGCATAAGCCCTCCTTATACCACGTAGGTGAGCACTAAGAACGGATTTCGTGAAATTCCGCCCCTAAGGGGTTATTTTGAGGGTTGATAGTTTGTATGAAACTTCGCTACCACAGGTGCTAGGAATTCCAAATTTTGCATGAGGTTTCTTTTTAGCACGTAGATGGTCACCATGACGGGATTTTGCGGAATTCGACCCCTAAGGGGTTTGTTTTTGGGTTCAATAGTTTGTATGAAACTTTTTTAATAGAAGTGCTAGGCATCTCAAATCTTGCATGGTGGTACGTTTTAAGATGTAAATGCTCACCAATGTGGAAATTTTGTGAAACTCGACCCCTAAGGGGTTGTTTTTGGGGTTGATAGTTTTTAGACTTAAATTGTTACATATGTGTTCTTTTTTGGACGTAAGTAATACCTAAGACGTGATTTTGCAAAATTCGATTGCTAAGAGGTTGTTTTTGGGGTTGACAGTTTAAATATGAAACTCTGTTACTTTAAGTGCGAGGAGCCTCAAATTTTGCACCGGTTTTCTTTAAAGGACTTAGATGCACACTTTGGCGGGATTTTGCGAAATTCGACCCCAAGGTGCTTTTGTGTTTGATAGTTTCTATGAAACTTTGTTACTACAAGTGGTAGGCGTCTTGAATTTTGCGAGGGGCTTTTTTTAAGACCTTTTTTGCGAAATTAGACTCAAATTTTGCATGGAGATTCTATTTTGTACGTAGTTGCGGGTGTTTTGTGAAAATAGACCACCAAGGGGTTGATATTCTGTATAAAACTTCGTTTCTACATATGCTAGGAGTACTAAATTTTGCAAGGTTGTTCTTTTATGATGCAAATGCACACCAAGGCACTGTTTTCTGAAATTGTACACCTAAGGGGCTGTTTATGGGGTTGAAAGTTGGTATGAAACTTTGCTGCTACAAATGCTAGGACTTTCAACATGGGGGTTGTTTTAGGACCTAGGTTCTCAGTAAGACGGAATTCTACAAAATTCGACCCCTTAGGGGTTGCCTTTGTAATTAGAGGACTCAACATTGCAGGGGGTTCTATTTAGGATACACGTTCTCACCAAGAGAGGATGATACAGAATTCGAACCCTAAAAGTTTGTATTGGGGTTCATAGTTAGGAGTCTTAAATTTTGCATTGGGATTATTTTTGAACCTCGGTTTTACCTAAGACGGAATATTGCGGATTGATAGATTTTTTTAAAATATTGGTTTAGATTTTCTAACAGTATCCCATATAAAGGGTGGCCTGGACTAGAAATTCACAAAAGCAAAGTTCGAAAATCACGCGGACGAAGTCGCGGGCGTAGCGCTAGTTACTTCATAAGATTTGCGAAAAACTATGTGTCAGCTAATAAAATTTGAGGGTTGCCCTCGATTTCTCCAAGATCCAATCATCAAATCCTGAAACGGTGACAATGGGACCACACGGAAAGCACCAGCTTTCGAATAAAAAAAGAATCATGAAAATCGGTTCACCCAGTCGCAAGTTATGAGGTAACAAACATAAAAAAAAAATACAGTCGTATTGATAACCTCCTCCTTTTTTTGAAGTCGGTTAATTATTCATCATCATCAGCCGGAAGACGTCTATTGCTGACATAGGCTGCTGATACGTATAATATATTTACGTACGTAAAATGTGTGATAATAATAGCTCGTATTAATTTCCTAATAATATTATTGAATCTGTTCATGTAAAATATATTAAGATTCTTGTTACATTATTACTGTAGTCAATAATAAAATTATTGACTATGAATGGTGGTAGTTTGGTTAGATTATATTACTGTTATTTATGTATACTATCATACACGGTAGTAATATCATATTCAATAACAACCAATACCATTCTTATTGAATTACCGCTAAATCCTCCAAATAATAACCTAGCAACAATTCTCTGAGTCACAAAAAACCTTAATATCTCCGTCCGATCGACGAAAAATTGTGTTTCCTACTTCGGATCGATGCCAGTCAAATTGACATTAGGAAAAGCCGGTTCTGTTCCGAACGTAATAAATAATACAGGAAAATTCTCTCTAATTATACCAACAGAGTTAGCCTTGAAAGTTGACTAAAAACACCAATTATTTATAGGTTAGCTTCGGGTAATAATACCCTTTTTGACCCTCACATCGATCGTTTTAAAAATGTATAATAATTTGATGGCTTTTTATAGCAACGAAAGTTTGAGTACCTTTGTATTACTTATGGGCATTAATCAAGTAATAAATTTTGTTATTTTTCATACAAATATAATTTACTATCATAATTTGTTCAGTTTGTGTTGATTTTCCTTATTGGCGCCCAGTTGGGACACCAACGTCTACTTTTATTTGACTACCCTCAAATATGTCACGCTCGAAATATGTCATCGATTCTTGAAGGTCGTTCCATATTTGATTGATTGTAAGTTAATTATGTAGGAAATATTGTAATAACTTATTACTTATCTTCAACCACTGCTTTGATTAAGTGTCAAGTGTCATTTGATAACTGTACCTTCGACGTAAACTGTTAAGATTTATCAATTTGTAAACTTGGATATTTGTCGCAACGTAATTTATTGACTTAAAAGAATAATCAGTAGCAACCAACAAAACTCATAAGGAAACTGAAGATAATATTGCTTCAATAATATTTATCTACTTACATTCTACTACCTGAACGATAATATTTGTTATGTCAACACCATAAATAAATAGACATAGGTAAAGGTAGAGTCAACATAAACGGTCGAGGTAAACTATCAATTAGTTACATAATGGTTACTGGGTTTTTATGTTGACATGTTTGGTTATGTTCACGCAATGTAAGCTTTCATAGTTTAGTCGGCCTTTAAGCACACTCACTTCAAGTGAATTTGTTGTCTTCAATCCAATTTTATGTATTTTCATGCCACAAATAGATAAATTGCTTTATCTGCTAATTTTGGAATATTTTTATAGCCCTTGTACTACTTCTAACTAAGATATTCTTGTGTTATAAGAAAGTAAAACCTGGAACACATACCTATTAGGTCGAATTTTCAAAGTTAAATTACACTTGCTGAGGTTAGAATGTGGATAGGAGACCATCTGTCGCAATGAGTTTCCTCGGTGCCTCGGAAAATAATTTACAAATTTTAGTGCTTGGTTATCATTAGTACTATTATTAGATCGTTCACAGCCGTTACTGTTAGAAAGAAGCTGTAACTTTGACAATCAGTGTTAATAATTGTATAACCCAGTTATTTTATTAACAACAGCATTTATGTGGAAAGTCAAAAAATATTAAATTGTCATAAATCGAACCAAAAACATTAATGCCAAACTTGTTCAGTGTTCAAGTTGTACATATAGGAATAAAAAACACCTAACCTAACCTTATATCAACACTTCCATGGTCCAACAAAGTGAACAATATATCCCCAACATTTCAAACGAAGGTAGGCAGAAACTACAAAACGCCACGTGATACAATCCCCATTAAATATGTATGCAAGAATTAAGTCCGCCCCAGATCACATTCATGCCACTTACTGCGTTTTAACGGGCTCAAAGAGAATATTTAATAGGGTCTGTCATAGTTATAAGTTTTAAGGTATGTCCTCTCTTAAGGGATTGTTGGATCTATTTATAAACTTAGAAGTTGTTATAATAAATTAATGCCTGAGTTCACTAACACGCGTAACTATGTTCGACAGTCGTTATAGTCAGCAAGAAATCATTGTCCTGACTATTAAGCCTTTGTCAAACTGACAGGCGAAACGAATGCGTGCCGAAGCGTTTTTGTTTGTAAAGTATGGAATTGTTTGAATCCAGTCACATAGAAATGCGAAAGCGATCCGATAGTCTATGTGACTGGCTTCAAACTATTCCATACATTACAAAAACGCTTCGGATCGTATTCGCTTCGCCTGTCTATTTGATAATAGCTTTAAGCTTTTTGGGATGTGGAGGCCACTGTTTTACTGAGTTGTGGAGGTAACTGTGGAATCAAAATCAAAACCAAATTATATATTTATTTCAAATAGGCCAGTTACAGGCATTTTTATATAGTCTAAAGACAAAAAAAAAAAGTATAGAATGATGGTGCTATAGCCTCCCAGTCAAGTTCCAAATTCCAGTCAGTTACGAGACATAATAACTGTAAAAGCGCTATAGGTGCATGGAACTTTAATTAGATTTTTTGTCATCATTTGCCAACACAACTGTCATTGCATCGAACTGATTAATTTATTATGGTTTTAAAAGGGCTACATTTTCGAAGCTTACATAAACCCCTATCGCATTATTTACTCATAATATATATCAAATCCAACCTCCGTAATTAACCCTAATGCACACATATCTAAACACAAATTTTAATTATTAACGCGAAATATACTAAGATGTTTCGCTACGACAAGGTAAGATGCTTGCTTTCATTTCCGGACTTCGTCCTGGCGTACTTTAATCTCGGCGGCATCTTGGATATTTCGTCTGTTTGTTTTCGCAACAGTGTATTTACTGCCTTAGTTCGTCTTGTTTGTTTTTCTTGTTTGTCGATCGGAAAGTTTTTAATTTAAGCTTAGTGTTCAATAAGGGTGAAAGTTGTTGTAATTAGTGAGAAATGGGGATTAGTTTGATTGGCTTTTTGTTAATAGCCCAACCATTGTTGTATTGTTTATTGACTTAATTCCAAACAGAAAATACCGCATAACCCAAGATATTTCTATTTTTATGGTACCGTAAAAACATACATTTTTTTTTCAAAAATATTATTGCCCCACTCTAAGAATTTCTCCTGTGTCTTGGGTTAGTTTTACAAACATAATTATAAACACACATACACAAACGCCCAAACCCACAACAACTTGTAGATCAAACTAATATTTTCTCCATGTTGGAATCAAACCCGCAACACGCAGCGCAGCAACAACCGTGCTGTCAAAATTCATGTTGAAAAGGCTGTCATTTGTAGATCTTTGACATTTATTACGAGTAACTATTAGTCAAAAGTTCTCTCGACAACCAGTCTTACCTGGGGTATCGTACTACCCAGTTACTGGGTTGTGGAGGTCCGATAGGCAGTCACTCCGCGTGATATACTAATATTCAGATACATCTGGTTCAACTGGAAGCCGACCCAAATATAGATAGTTAGATAAGAATACACTTTATTATGCACACCATACAAATTAAAAAAATAAAGAATAATTATCTCACACATATCGCTAAATATACTGTGAAAAAGCTAGGCAGATGATATCCTTACAACAACGCACAACTTTAAAATATCCTCATTCAAAGTGCATTCACCCCCTCCCTCTAATCTCGATAACTAAGCCACAAAGGCTCTACAAACAGCAGCACACAAAGGTAAATCTCAATCAAACGCAACAAAACAGGCTAAGTACACGAACAAAGAGCGGACTTGTAAAAAAATGAGCGTAAAAACATCGAGCCGCAGGCGTTTCATTTGAGCCTTTTGTTTGAGCAGCCAGCTTCTTCATTAAACGTTAGGGGTGACGATATTAGCTGTGCTCGATATTACAGGCAGTTTGCTTGTAAAAGAAGTTTTTTATACGTATGTATACATATACGTAAAAGAGTGAGGAAGTAATGTAATGTTTGTATAAAATAAACCAATTTGATGGTTTCCATGTTTCCATCTTCCACATCTTCATGTTTCGTTGTCACAACGTGTTATCCTGAGGCGTAATCAAAAGATTTCAGTGAACTTGAAGCATTTGCTGTGTTTATTTTATGGAAAGTTGTAAAAACGCCTGCAGTGTACAAACTAGGGTTTTTTTTCCATCAAATTAGCTTCTCAATGAAATCAAATTGAATTCTCAGTGAAATCAAATTGAATTCTCAGTGAAATCAAACTAACTTCTCAGTGCAATCAAATTGACTTCTCAATGAAAGTCAAAATTTGACGTCACGGTTGTCGCAGTCATGGCTGAGCGATGGACTGCTGCGGAGCGTGTCGCGTGTTCGATTCCCGCACGGAACAAATATTTATATGATCTACAAGTAATTATTCTGGGTCTGGGTGTTTGTGCATGTGAGTTTCTATGTTCGTAAACACACTCTCGACACAGGAGAAATTCCTAATGTGGAGCAGTCATTAAAAAAAAGTTGCAGGCGGACAATACCGCCACGACTGAAGTCATTTTTACGCGGCGATAGTGTCTGTAAGATAATATTACATAAAATTGCTTTAAAAAAATATAGTACCTACCACAAATTTTACATAGGTCAATGAGCGGTGACGGGACTCTAGGAATTAACTGTCAAATCGTAAATCATTCATTCATAATTCGGGCTCATTGTCAAAACGGGTTTCGTACTTAGTGATTAGACCCTATTAGGCCCCCATTATGTTACGTTATTCACCAAATAATTGCTGAAAACTACCAGTGCTCAATATTATACACGTTACAGACTGTCATTGATGAATTGAGAACATAAGAAATTTTGTATGAATTGTATGACTTTATAAACTTAGTTTACTTTAGTTTTTAATAATTTGTAACTTAGTACTTGCAACATTAAAATAAATAAATAAATAAATAATATTTCACAACTATCACACAACGCCATCTAGTCCCAAGCTAAGCAGAGCTTGTGTTATGGGTACTAGACAACTGATAAACATACTTATATATTTCTAAATACATACATATTATAGATAAATTACACCCAGACACGGAACAAATGATCGTGCTCATCACACAAACATTTGTCCTGGGTGGGAATCGAACCCACGACCCCCGGCATAGCAGTCAGGGTCACTAACCACTAGACCAACAGGCCAGTCAAACATTAACAATGCTTTAAAATAAAATATGCATCAAAGCATTTTCAATATCATATTAACATAAAAAAACACTTCTAAAATACACCCTCCCGTATCATTAACATTTTGTACAACATGTTTTATAATATGTATTAGCATCTAATTTTCTTTTACATCTAATTTACTAAAATCGCAGCGAACCTCGTGATATCAGGTCAAAAACTTCTCACTTCCAAACCTAACCTAACTTTCACAACCGCATTACACAAAACAAAACAAGCGCGAAAATACAGAAATACGCACCTAATTACCCTTCTTACTTGGCAAAGAAACCTCAAAGATTTAACCCGAGACAGGTAAACCACAAACACGTTTTAAGGGCTGTTACTCGACAAAATTGGAAATGAAACTGAGCGTAGGCCCAACCGAGTGAGTCTGAGCGTAGCGAGGCATTGAAACGTTGAAATTATTTTCACATCGTCCTTTGGTTAATGTCGACAAAGGGTGTCATTATTTTTTAATTAAATTAGAGGTTTTGTGTGGCAATCGTGTACTGGTTTCAGGTGGTAGTATAATATTGTGGTTGGTTTTTAACGTGTTTTGTTTCACCACACGTAAATTAGTAAGTAGCTTGTAAATTAGCTTACTAAAAGTTTTTTTTGTGGAAAGAGAAGTTTACTGCGAGCAGGATTTGTTCTTCTGACCTTATAATTCAGGACGCCATAAGCAGTTTTCTAAACGAACTATCACAGTCCTACTCGCAGCTTAAAATTTTCCATTATTATTGTCTTAAGGTGATGTTAAAGCCATCTTATTCCGCAACAAAATAGACCACAATTCGTGACGCAGGAATTGATGCATAATTATAAAATGCTTATTTATTAGAACTGAGGCCTTACCACGAGCAGTTAACGCAATCCAGTATAGGCTGTGAGAAAGAGATGGCGCTAGACGACTTGTATATCTCTGTCTCTTTCCCAGAGCCTAAACTGGATCGCGTTAAGAGCTCGTGGATAGGCTCCTGTTAGCAAGCAAGCAAGCAAGCAAGGATTGTTTTGGACGATGGGGTTTGTCTTCGTCACCCCTGACCATCTCAAGTAAAAAAAAAAACTTGTACTTATTAAAACCAACCATCCTTTAATTATGCTCTCTGATTTTGTCGCGGTAACTCTTCCAAAATATTCTCACAACCCTTCTTAGCAACGATGTGAGCTAAATTCACCGCCTGAATTTTATGTAAGGGCTCACTGTAAATCTAAATTTAGCCTGTACAAGCTCTACTGAATACTTTCAGCAATTAGTTTAACAATGTTCGCTCGGATTTTAAAAGAACACTTGAAATGCAAGAAAAAATAATTTTAGATAATATGGCGGTGCAGTGGGTAAATGATAAATTAATGTTAGATGTATAAATTTTACAAATAGGTATAAGCAAACACTTTTACACGTGAAAACACTATTATATTTATTCCATAATTATATTCTTACTATAATTAGATATTCCATCTATTCTTACTATAAAATTGTATATTTTTTATACAAGATTAGGCCGGTTTTCTTACCTGACTACTCTGAGAAGCAACAGCCGAAACAAACTCAGAGATCATAGGAGTGTCTTTAAAGCCCAGACATTAAATTGGTTAAGTCATACGAAGACCATGAAGGTTTGTGCCTGAGACAGTCTTTTGAAGAAAAAACCATAATTATAGATTTGAATGCATCTGTCCAGTCAGTGCAAGCATTTGTCAGAACCATAATATAGCTCAACTCACAACTCAAGGAGCTCAACAATATCTCGTGTCATTGTCCTAAATAGCTTCTCACCTTGATCTAATAACATACAAAACTTCCACTATTTATTTATCAATCAAATTCCAGAACCAATTAACATCTTGGCCTTGTATGTAATTGTACATTTGTGGCATACGAAGACTTAATACCGATGTCCCTTGCTCAATAATTCAGCAGGCTCGAAAACAACCTTCTGCCTTTCAGGTCGATACGAATATAGCTGTCTATTCTTTGGTATATTTACTTAAATATTCTACTATGGAAATTGTAAGGAACTTGTTCGAACTGTAATGAGTAGATTGTGTGTCACTTTAGTTTTAATATATGAGCCGTGAGAAATAGGTCGATGGCAAGATGTCAACCGATTGAGTTTCTTAATATAGTAAACGTTGATATCATTTACTGTTACAATATGCTGCGACTAAATTGTTTCACATAGTTGATTCATGTTGAATAGTTTACTTCAGTAACAGTACATAACAAAAAAGGAGTAAATGATACACACGTTTCACATTTACAAACAAAAAAACGTACAAATTTTTTGAAGAATAATGGAATTATTTTATCTCTTTGTCAAAATTCATTAATTAGGGTTCAACAGTTTAGTCGTGATAGCGTAAAAAACAAACTCACTTTTGAGTTCATAATAATATTAGAAATTTTCTATTATACTCTTACCCATACCCATAATTATTATCGACTAGCAATATACAACATTTGATTGACATTTATTATAAACCAAAACAAATTGCCGGAGAATAAATGATGAACAAATAATGAATTTATATTTGCCTCGTTGAATGTTCCGCGCTAATATTTATTTGTATCTAATATTTTGAATATCGAATATTACGATTATGTTATCACTAATTATCAATATTGATTACACAATACAACGAATTAAATGAAACTAATCAGAATTGTGTCTGAAATAGACAGATTTTTTCGTAATTAATGATTTCACTAAAAATGCAGCGAAAGCATGTATCCTCACAGAGTGGGGCGATGACATCGTGACAGTCTCTGGTAACTGATTGTTGGAAGTGTAATTTTCATTGCAGTTGAAAGTGTTTTTCGTAATGATCATGAATGACAATGATTTCCCGAAAGATGCAGCGTAGTCAGACATCCCAATAGGTCGACCGCCGAAATCGTGACAGTCTCTGAAATCTGACGTATGCAAGTTGCGAATTGTCGTACAGCGTGTTGATCATTATCAGCCGGAAGACGACGTCTACTCCTGAACAAAGGCCTTCCCCTGCGACCGACACGCTGAACTACAATTTTTTATCGGTCCACATAGTGGGAGGCATGTCTACAGTGCGTCTTCTGGACCGTGGTAGCCACTCCAGAATGATCAGCGTATAATGATGATGAATGAATTCCAAACAACCCGAATGCCGACAGTGCCGAACTCTAATCCGTAACTGAAAACATAGAACGGAATAACCGCCCTTGTTCCCGTGAAGTTGCAGGCGGCCGGTGGAAAATTTTCCATTTTCCGTCAGTATGAATAAAATCAAACATAAAACTTGCGACAGTTTGTTAGAGTTTCAATAATGTTGCTTTTGTAAAGTTGTTTTCGTTTTTATTAAAGTTTTTGTTTGACGAACTAAAATAACTTCTTGTTTGGGTAAAGTCGGGTCCAAACATGCTATTGTATGTACCTACATCTAAGGGACATTATAAGGGCCAGGGTCGCGGGACTGTCTTACAGGACACCGTGACCGTAGAAGACAAAGCTAAACTGAAGGTAATGTAAAGGGATATTATTTGATGAGACAGGCAACACAGTGATAGAGTCTTAAAAGTCTCTCAAAACGTTACTTAAGCGTGCAGTACTGCGAAACGATGCAACTAGTTCACCACTAAAGTGGACAAGACATAGTGACACATCATTTCGCATTACTGCATGCGTAAGTAACGATTTGAGAGACTTTTAAGACTCTATCACTGAGTTGCCTGTCTCACCAAATAATCTCCCTTTACCCTACATGGTGATAACTCGATCAGCCTGGAAGTACCCTCTGTAAATATGCTCTTTAAGCGCTCAACTTTTTATTTTAGATAATTTATGCGACCCAAATTTTAAGAAATCGATCAAACCTTCAATTGTCACTTGATGATAACATTTAGCTATAAAATACGAGTACTTTGTGCAAATAAATGTTTAAAAGTGTATACCTATTCTTAATAATTATTTAGTGAGACTTATTTTGCATATTTTATTGTTTATTTAAAAGCAAGAGCTCGTGGCTAAATAATTACAGCCGCCCAGGTCAATCTTCCAGGTTAAGCCGCGCTTGCCGAGTTTGGTCTGTGGCCATCAGTCATAGGGAGTTACCTCCATTCCTCGGAAAGCAAGTAAAGCTGTTGGACCTGGCTGTCATTTGTACATCTTTGACTGTCGTTACTAATAGTCAGAAGCTCTAAGAATCTGACAACCAGTCTTACCCAGTTACTTGGATGTGGAGGTCTGATAGGCAGTCGCTCCATGTAAAATACTTAGATTCAGCTGCATCTGGTTCGACTGGAAGCCGATCCCAATTTAATTAGGAAAAGGCAGGCAGATGATGATTGTTTATATAAAAGCGTGCAAGTGTTAAAAAACCATGCATGACGTCACAATGTGGCATCAGCAAACCGTCCTTCCTAATTGGATGGCATTGAACATTGTTTTGAATCAAATATTTAACCAGAGAGAGACGGAAACGAAATTAATTTAATATTCTTTGTTCTTTCATAATTTTCTTTTTGTGCCTCCTTTCCTTATTATTTGATTTCAGAAATTTTATTACAAGTGCTCCAGTAATTCCATAGCAAGTATTTAAGATATTTTCATATTGTAAATTTTACTGTTGCTAAGCTATGTTTTATATTGTAAATATTACTCGATGTTACACAATGTTTTCGTTTCTGGCAGGTATGTGGTGTATATTAGAATTAATGTTTTTGCTGAATAATTGAGATTCATTTATGATCATACCTATAGAAATATTCATGAAATATGTGAGTATAATACTCGTATCATGTTTTATCATTAAAGCAGATAATATTATTATGCAAATTGTTTCAATATTATGAGTTTGTTCGTCTGCGGTTTGTTCAGAACAAGCTTTTAATTTCGCACGCTAACATGTAAAATTTAAATAAGTGGTATGAATATTGTTGCTATACAATATTTTAGATTTTTCAAATAATTTATTTATGTTTAAAAATCGTGAAAAAAAAAACTTTTTCTCTTCATTAAGTGCAATGTGTATTCAAAATTTGTAGCCTGATCACAAACGGAGAAAAAGTTATCATATGGATAAGACGTTAACGAAAAACGATAAATGTAAATCAATTAATCAATTAAAATACCATTCAATAAAAAACCTGCACCAAAAATACTGAAGCCAGGTAACAAATCCTTTTCGAAAAACCATGTTTCACAATCCAATAAAAATGAACATTTACACAAACAAACCACAGCTCTATCCAGGCGTAATATTGTTGGAAAAATTCATAGTAACCAATAAACAACTTGATGGCCGAAACAAGTTTCATCAAAAACTTTTGAGGCAGAAGGTCGGATGCGTACAACGGGCAAAATTGACCACTTTGTTCTCACAGGTGATATCACCCAGACGCACCTGTAGTATTTTGTTTGTAATAAATATTGTTTAATAGTTTTTGACATACCTCCATGCAAGCAGTAAAGTTATAGTTTCTAAATAATTTACATTATTCTTTATAGGAGGGAGCAGTGGTGGCCCAGTGGTATCGGCCCCGACTTACGAGTTGTAGGTCGTGGGTTCGAATCCCGGCAGGCGCATTACTTTGTGTAATTTATTTCATCACCACTGCTCTCAAAACGGTGAAGGAAAACATCGTGAGGCAGAACCGGCATGTCCTAGAACCAAAATTCGAAGACATGTGACATCCACCAATCCGCACTGGGCCCGCGTGGTGGATTATGGCCCACCCCCTCACACAGAGAGGAGGCCTGTGTCCCAGCAGTGGGAACATTAATAGGCTGATGATGATGATGATATTTTCCTAAAATTGTTGTGTTAAGTTCATGTTGTAACCAGTGTTAATTTATATTTAAAAAGCTTTCAAAGGCGATTCGCTAGCCGAATAAAGTGCCGTAATGTTTAGTGTGTGAATGTATCTTAGGGTAAGTGCATTTTGTGATTGTGTTTAATCCTAATAAAGATTATTGAAAATGAAAATGAAATCACCCAGACGAACATAATCCACTAAATAAGTAGGCAAATTTCGAACTATTGCAGATCGGTTTGTATAAACGAACATAGAACAAAGACCACTTACACTTTATTCTGGACAGTTACTGTGAGTTGTTGTAACAAAGAAAATAATATTCTGTCCCTGTTTAAAGAAGGGGTTAAAATTGCTTTTGATTTTAAACGACCTTAATACGGTCAACCCGCAAGTTATATCACTATGAATCGTCACGTGCTCTACGAAACGTTTAAACATTTCTTTTTTCCGCAGTCACTTCCGCTAACCGTTATTATGTTGCTAAAGCTAGCCAAGATGTGATGATGTAGATCTTGCGTCGGACGTCGGCAGACGATCTCCGGCCACCGTAGGCGCGGGCATGCGGACAGCGAGTAAAGGGCAACTTGCCATGGACCATGCCCGGGTCGACGGCGCGTCGTGTTCCACGCGCGCCTCAAAAGCTTCAGCAGAAATGGCGGACCCCTCTCAGAAGGCCTGGCGGGGTCGCGGGATTTTTTTCCTCACCGTGACCCCGGAACATAAAGGGCTATTGAAGGACACCGTGGATTTTAGTCAGTACAAGTCTAACAGTGCCTCCCGCCTTGCCCGGGGTGGGAGGACTCATTTGATGATTTCACCACGCTAAAAAAAAAAATCGCTAATGAAATGTTGTAAAACTGCCGTTATAATGCTTTGATGTGTTACTTGGGACACGTGCGTGAGTTTTCCCTGGTCATGTAGATCCGACCTTCTGCAATTATCTATTTTGTCATGCTGCGGGACAAAAGTTTCCGGCGCAGTCACGCATTTTCCCTGTTTCGGTCAGGCAACGTGACATTGTCTGTTATTGCAACGCTCAGCGAAATGTGTCCTGATTTCTGATATTGGTCTTAAAATTATATCGTGATGATTATGATGACATTATCAAACATTGTGATGTGTTACATAACTGAAAAAGTTTTTGTTTCATTTACTAGATGATTCTTGAATTATTTATTGTTTTTCTGGGGATGAATTCGAATAAAATTTTTTCATGAGCAAGACAGCAGTAAAATAGCTATAATTAATATGTAAATGTCAAAACTTTTATTTAATAATACGATTTATTTAGATGAGTGTTAATAAATCAATAAATGAAAAACTGACTTTTTGAAGTAGTACTAATTTTTATCGAAAAATGGGGCTACCTACCTGCTAATTTCCATCTTTTAAAAGACGAAAACAAAACAGAAACGATACCCGAAACCAACTGTACATAAAAAACACACACACTATCTGCATAAAACCTTTTTACTCCAGAAAAAACAACACCACACAAAATTAAATTCCTTCACCACAACACGCAGAATACCGTCAACTATAATTAGTTTTTTCTACGTCAAAACGTAAACAACCTCGCACAAGAGGCTATTATGAAATATTAATAACTGCCTCTAGATGCCATAGAGAGCCAATTTTTCTGTCCATTGTCCTCAGATAGCGTTGATAGCTGGGACAAAGCGAGTGAACAAAGCCAGCTGTACAATGCCGACACTGCAGGATTGAATGTTGTGGCTATTGACTTGGACGGTATTTTAACGGAGCTGGAATCGGCCCTGATACTGTTTTAGTTCTACTTTCAGAGTGGGAATGGATTAGGTATGTTGGACAATGGATTTAAAAGGACTAGAAGATTTGATGAGTTATTTTAAGGCGAATTTTTTGGTCGCGGGACTCACTAATTACAGTGACCCCGGACCGTAAAGGCCTTTTGAAGGACACAGTGGATTTTAGTCAGTACGAGTTTGGCAGTCCCTCTGACTCTGCCCTGGGTGGGATGACTCATTTGATTATTTTACCATGCTAAAAAACCCCCGGAAAACTGGCTAGTAACATATTATCCATAGTGGACGTTACGGAACTAACAAAATTATTATTAATGACTAACCATGTGGCAACTGAACGAAGGTCATTTTAACCTATTTACAAGCATTGTTCATTCTACATAAGGTATACGACACACTTTATTCGCATCGGCTTTATTTAGTAAAGTCGAACGGCAAAAGAAAAAAAAGGTTGCAGCTGCTCGATGTGTACATGTGCGCAACAAACTCTGCCTTAGTATTTGCTGAACGATGTTTATAAAAGGCACAAGAGGAATAAAATCCTAAAACGAGAAGGTACTCGTTATTGCTTCGAGTCGACTATTTTGTTTTCAAGAAAACATGTATTAATACATGCTCTCGTGCCGAATCGTCAATTCCTAAGTACATTGATTGCAACTCGAATTTGCTACATTCATTTCAGCGCAAAAGTTTCAAATCAAAAGCTTACTCAATATTTCCAACGATTTTTCATATTTTCAATATAAAAATAACGCTTAATTGAAAGTGCCGACCGAAAATTGTGTGTATCATGCCTAAACCACTCACAAAAGTAGTGTTATTACTATGTCCATATATCATATACCCTTCTTTATTTAACGTTAATTCTGCACAATAAATCTAAAGGGATTACCTTCTGCGTGTGTGTATAGAGAGTTATCTCCCGAAAAGGGTCTGGTTCTGTATCTACACGGTTAGTTTTTCCTGTTGTACGGTGAGCAGGAAAGATTGTATTATTGATGCTGCTTAAGCGAAATCTGATTGGTTAATAAGTGATTTATTTGATGATACTAAGTTAAGGGCAAAAATGACCTAAGAGGACTAGATTGATTAGAAAAGTGATTCCCTATTTAACTATATGGGTTTGAAGAATTTATTGGTACATCTGAAAATATATCTTGTAGTTAATAATACTACTAATACGTAAGCTTTTACAAAATACATCGGAAGAAAATGCTTAGATTTGAAAATTGAATGTAAAATTAAAGTTTTCTTAACTTCTATGTGTAAAAACAAACCCTGCTGCGATAATTACATAACACACACATGGTAGAAATATTTTATAAATTCTATTTATAAATACCCATGCTCTAAAAATAATACCCGCAATTTCAAGAGTCACCATAAAAATGCAGCACAAAATTTTTAAACCTCCCCAAAGATCAAAGTCAAAAATAAAACAGTTTCAAGGCTTTCTTTTCAAATTGATACCATCATAAAACTGAGGAAATTTCATGTTATTCCTACATACTTTATTCACTCATGAATTATAAATGTGTAAGCTTAATTTGTGTTAAATTATACTTAAAAGAGTACCCTTTTCAGGCGTTTTATATAAAATTAGCATGATATTGTATAGAAAATTATAATTCAACTTGCATGTTCTGTAATCTGAATAATATTAAAGCTTTTGTCGAGATGTTTATTTTGTTTCTTTAATATTTGCATGTATAATTAATTTGTAAAGTATTTTATTGTGAATGGCAACGTTTTATGAACTTTATGAATCTGGTAACATTGTTTTGGCGGAATTAAAATTGTTGAATGGGCTTTGTAAACTTTGTATGTTCCAATAAATATTGGATTAAAGATTTTAACAATTTTGTGTTCAGGATTTTGCTCATTTTATTTTCATGTGTAACAGAGATTTAAGAGGAAACAATGGGATTAAAGTTAGTTTTAATTTTACTGACTGATAGTGGAAATCAATTGCTGTTTGGATTGTTTGTAATCCTACTGCTGCTTTGCATGACATTCTATTCACAATAGATATACATAGGTACATACCTCTTGGTATTTACAAAATCGTTTAATAAGTATAGAACTGAATAGCATTGTTATTCATAAAGTATTTTATTTAAGATTTTAGACTAGATTTTAGAAATTAATTTTGAAAAATTAATTTTTTGTTTAGTAGTTCAGTTAGACGACCAATGCAAATTTTCTGAATTGAAGAGATATATAATTTATAGTATTGGCAATAGTTATAATGCAGATTTTTTTATCCGTATTTCATGTTCTGTAAATAAATCTGAAATACATCACAAAAATCTCGTAAAATATTATATTTGTTCTTTTTTTGTTCCGTATGTAATTTGAATAGCAAATCAGTCACCGATTTATTCGGTAAAAATAAAACACTTTGTATTAATAAAATCCTGTAGTACTTCAAAATAGTAGACCATAAAAATTGGGTCATTTAAAATCAGGGACGTTTCAATCGGTTAAGGGTCTCAGCACACATATGGGATCGGAAAGGGATCGTCACCGTATCGCCTCGAGCCGTTCAGAATGGTTTGTATTAAACTCCCTACTGCAACGCACACTAATCGGAATAATAACGTAATCGCCTCGCCTCGGAACAGGCTCCGAACTTGAATTCCCGCGCTTACGGCTCATCGTCCCCGCGCTTACGTTTCTCCGTCCCCGCGCTTACGTCTCTCCGTACCCGAGCTCACATCTCTTCGTCCACCCTTTCCCCTTTCCCCTCCCGCGACTTGCCTGCTAAAGATGCTTGCCTGCTTTTTCCTCTTCAACAAGTGCTATGGCTATGATAGCCAACTCACGTATTGTAAACCAAGACATAACCGTGCGCTACACTTAACGTTTGGATTCAAACTGATCTGGTGCCAACCAGGTCAGCCAGGGGGCGGCGAGGCGTAAGCGCGGTGTCGCCTAGCCGTAGCCGAGTTGACGTACAGGCGCTGCTGATACGCTTTCGTTACGTGCATACGGTAGGTTGACGCCTGGTTGACAGCGAGGCGAAAGGCGTTACGGTTACGATCCCTTTCCGATCCCATATGTGTGCTGAGACCTTTACCCACAACGACGTAAGTATCTTATATAATATTTTTAACGCTTAAAAAATAAAGGTTAACAATTTATGTTTTATCCGCTGTTTTTGTATTATTCCCTGTACAAATCTCCTTTGATAATCAAAAATAATATTTCAATGAAAACAAATTAGTCAGTGTGCAGTTTTTTTACCCGACCACTTTGTCAAAAGACATTCAAAAAATTCAAACTGTGGTTAGTCTTAGCCAAATCACAGATAAATACTGTCTTGGCAGGATCCAGTGTAATACGTCTGCAAATTGTCTATACCGATTGACTGAACATCGAATTGATATGTACTAAAAATGACAAATATTGATATTTATATAACAACCTACAAGAAAACGTGGCTGTATACAGGGCGTCGCACACAGCAATAGCCTGTATACAATTTTCTTAATTATAATGTAGTGTATACTTGCACCGAACGGCTTCGTCCATGGCAGACTAGAGTTATCTCTCGTGATGATTACCTGTAACCAAAAATGAATATATTATTAGATAAGCATAATAATTATTGTCAAAAAAATATCACGTTTGTGTCTCGTTGACAAGACATTTAAATACCATAAATTATTTTCTTACTTATTTTATAAAATGAGAAACGTTATAAGAAAGGGATGATGTTAGTTACTGAATGATGTCAGAATAGCTGAACGGATTTTGATAAAATAAAGCTCAAAGATAATTTATAGATTTAATATAATAGTTCATTGTATTCTGTTATACGTTCACGTGGATTATTTTATTTTTTAATTATTCTGGCTATTGATAAAAACCGCATTCATCTGTTGCGGATTGTAAGCAACGTTTTTACCTACCTACCTAGCATTAAAAATACCTACGTCTAGTTATATTAATATTCAGCACAGGAACAGAATCTACGGAGCCATCATTTAATCCACACCGTAAAAACATGACAATCAACTTAGCCTCAAGCAAATCCGTGGGGTATCAAAGTACCCCAATAAAGCTGTCAAAAAATAATCATATTGAAACAATAATCCGGGCGTGTCAGGGGACCGATGTGGGGTACATTATCACGGATTTTATCGCAAAATAGGGTACGATTTTTTATTCATAATAATAATCGGTCGGCTGATCAAATAGATTGGCTGCACGCGAGGTAATGGAGGTAAGAGAATTTAGGTGAGCTGTAATAGGGTTAATAGTGCGGCTAACGATGTATCGATAGATTTTTTTGTTGTTTTGTTTGTAAATATACCTTAGCATGAATTTTCAATATTTGAGACGTAAAGTAAACTGGAACTTTGACAATTTCAAATTGACAATTTTCAAGGGAAAAATTAGTTCCTTTTCGCACACCAGAGGCGCTGTTCCATTTTTTCATACTAGAAACGCTGTAAATACTGTAAAGTTAAGAGTGAAAATTCGTGCTAAGGGTACTGTTCGATGTTATTTATTTGCTGTCGTGAATTAATGTAAATGATATAAAAAAAAATGCTATCTATTTCTACTAGGCAGGGAAGAAAATACATAATAATATTTTGTTTGGAATATCAAAAGAACATCGTAATATTTATTACAAAAACTAATCTGCTTACAAATTACTCAGAATCAGATGTATCAGTTTACCAGATGAATTGAAAGTAAACATATCCCATCGTCGTTCAAGATTGATAAAACAATTTTGTTTTACAGAATTATAATTCAGAAAATAATATGGATCAGAAGATCAAAATAATAATAAACTCAAACATGAATTCTGAGGAAATCTCTTAACATTGCAATTCAACAATATTTATCTTTAATGAGGCAAAAACAATACTAAAATGTTCAAATTCATCATCAGCCTGATCACATCGAATGTAAGGTTTGCCTGCATTTTAAGGTCACCACTAACACAGGTTAATAAATTTATCAGTCTCTGATCAATAATTATTCATAAGTCGCGAACATTTCTGCCAACCTCACCATAAAAAAATTCACAAAATAATAATGTTATAAAATAAAAGTAAAAAAGATCCATCAATCACACTTATCTTGAAATGCACGTGTCAAACATAATAGTTCTAAATTGAGCTCGCAGTTAAGTTGTTATCGTAATTTTCAAAGTGTTTAGTGAAAAAGAGGTTCTATTTTCAAGAGTTCATTCGCTTTTGAAACTTGAATTTAGACTTTTGAAATCTTTGGGACAAGTTTTGCATGATTAGATTAAATTGGTTCTCTTTGAAATTTTAAGAAGGCACTGCTCAAAGATACCTTGTCAAATTGAGTGAGAGAATTAGGAATACCTGGAATAATTTTAGAATGTTGAATATCTACTGGACATGAGTAATCAACTTTTTTTGTTCCGTGGTAAAATCATCAGATGACTACTCCCACCCAAGGTAGGGCGGGAGGGATTCTCAGACTCGTACTGACTAAAATCCACTGTGTCCTTCAATAGCCCTTTACGTATCGGAGTCACGGTAATTCGTTAGTCCCGCGACCTCAGCAGGTTTTGGCTCTCTAATGGGGGGGGGGCGTCTGAATAATTAACATAGCTAATAGATTTTTGCAGAACAAATTAGTCTTGATGACAGTGGTCAGTTTGAGTATTGAAAAATTATGGACCCTTTTTGTAAATAAAATCAATCGATATTGACAAAGAGAAAACGTTTCAAAACTAGTGGCTGAGATGACACGAGAACAAACTATAAATGATAACAGAGTATGACGAATAGTGAATCTAAAAGCGTCGCCACGTTGTACCTTCGTCAATTTTGTTATAGGTAACAAAACAAAAAGTACCAATGAAATGTTTTTTGGTATTTATTTACATGTAACTGTTGGATTAACTGGAATTTTAGTGGTCTGTCTTTTTTATTTCTGTGAAACACGAATTTTGATAAAAACATTAATTAGTAGTTATAACTCATACGTTTAACTTTGAACGTATAGAAGAACTGACAAAAATTTAAACTCCAAATTCTGAGAACTGAAACCGGCTGCCAGAAAATTGACATTAAACAACAAGATTCTTTCGAAACTCCCACTAACTTCTGCCCACAACCTCCCAAGCATACTCAAATAAGACACGGTTTGAATTAAAATCTCTCAAACTGATTAATATTCGAGATATGAACGAATGTTTAAGTTCGGAAGCACAGCTGTCGTGAGCACAGTGGCAGTGCAAGTTTATTTTGATAATAAGTTTATTTTCACGCAGAGAAATGTATACGAAAACTTCTGGTTGCAACCGTGACGGCAAGATTCACTAGTTGACTTTACAAAATTTCTAGTAAAAATCCCATTGACCGAGTACTGGATTCATATTGTTTATTACCCAGATTTTTCATCCAAGTTTTTAAGCCTTTCGATGTGCAACAACTAGGCCGATTAAACGAATCTGCAAGAATATTAGCAACACTGGTTATGTAGCACGTGCTACGCCGTAGCAGTTATTACGTAGAAGCTACGGCGTAGCTGTTGGCTACAGCAATAAAGCAGCGGTCCTACCGCCGACGATGGACGAGTCACGAGTAGAACTATACACTCTAAAAAGAGTTGGCGATAGGCGGGAAACGAATGTAGTTTTTTATAAAAAGTCTTGAGTGCTATCATTCAATTGGGTCAAACAGTTGGTCATACCAATATTCCAGTCATTTTCATTTACAAAGTTCAATTTGGTTGTATCTGCCAAATTTCTAAGCAAAATACAAAAACATTAAAATATATATAGCGCAAAACCTCTCGTCTCAGCTCATGTTACTGAACAACGTTTCTTTCTTTTGGAAATTCTATCTCTATTTGTATGAAAAAGCAATTTTTTTTTTCCGACTACGCAAAAGTCTTGGAACAAACATTGTTCAGTAACATGGGCTGAGCTACCCCACGAGACGTTTTGCGCTATTAACGTTACACGTTGTATACCAGGCAAAATATAACCAAGGTTATTAGTAAAACTTCCACCTGTTCGCTTCCAAACCTAACTAAGAACATCTGGTACCTCAAAATCAATATTCAAAATCGTGAAGTGGCTCCGTCGCATATTTATCAACTGATTAGTATTGGTGGGCTGTCTCGGTGAAGGGGGGACTCTCTATTGAAAAGAAGGGCCTGTTGTGAACTGATTTTTGGTTGAGTCCTTATGTGAAGTTGATTTAGAATAATTACTAGAGATTGGAATCTTGAAATGCTAGAAAAACTTTTGACAATCAAATTGCTTTCCAAGAAAAGGTTTTATTTAGTTAGGGTGCTTGTACACGGCGCATGTAACCCGCGCAAGTGCCTCAACATACTCAAGTTACATGCGCCGTGTACACTCACCCCGCGAGTAGCTTGATCAAGTAGCTTGCGCATATTAATCGTGCGGGTAACACGCATCTTTACTTGTGCGGGTTACATGCGCCGTGTACAAGCACCCTTAGTTAAAAATCTCGTTGGCGTTTTGGTTACAGTAGTATTCATTGACCCGATGACGTTATAAGTTTTTTTAATAGAATAGATGCTGATTTTGAAATAATATTTTATATCTGAGCTATTTCTAATAGTGTGCAAAGTACTTATAAGAAGCGACAATGCTGCCGTTTTTTAATGTTAATCCTTTAAAAACCTCTTGAAACTTAAAACAGTAATGATAACTTTTTATATCTTAGATGCATGTCTTGCATAGAAGTATGGAATTTCATTAAAACAGTTCAGTCATTTCTGTCATGTACGAAATGCCGTACAACAAAAACGGTTCTAAATAGCATGAGGTTGAAATCTTAGAATCGGTCAATTGAACGAATGAAAAATTTTTCACAACATCCCATATCTATAAAAAAAAAAACTTGAGAGGTGTCAAGGGACACCCGGATGGAACGAAATTAACAAAAATAATCGTCGCAACACCACACTGTTCAATGCGAAATAGAAAGACGAAACGAAAATATCTGGCTTGCTTTCTATTAGTGAGAGAGAGAGAGAGAGAGACAGAGAAACATGTGCACGCCGCAATACGACAAGAGTCACGAGGAACAGGGGTTGAGTGAGGGGTACGGGGCGCGGGGTGCAAAAAAGTGTCGTGCCAACTTTTCGTAAGAATTTTTTCCGCCTAGCCCCCTTTCACAACGCGCGATAAGAAACTTCGTTCCAAAAAACATCTCTCATACACACAGCGTTTGAACCGTCAAGTGCGAACCCCCAAACACCCCGGTCCGTTCAGTTGGGTGTCCTCGCATATTCATCAACTCATTATTATTGGCGGACCGTTCTCTGTTGAAATATTCAATGCGGACGCCCCAATGACTTTGTTTATTAGCTTTTGTACCAAATAGCTGTTTGATAGTAGCTCTATGTGCCTGATTTGGTCTTTATGGGGGACGAAAGAACTAATTTTCGAGCTGGTTTTTTGTAAGATCTTTTTTTTTGTTATTCAGAGTGTTGAGAACTTTTTTCTGTGAAAAGGATTTTTTGTGAGAGGTGAATGGACTCTTTGTTGTCTAGGATATTTTGACAAAAGTTTCTGTACACTTTAGTACTCAATGCGTTCAGTGTACAGTTCTGTTCTGTTGTATTCTGTTTATTGAGACAAGGCGGAAGTAATTTCTGATATCAGAGATAAAAACTTTAGTTCCGAGGTTATCCAACACAAACATATTTTTTTAATTCGAACCAGTAGATCCTGAGATTTACGCGTTCAACCAAACAAACAAACTTTATAATATTAGTATAAATCACCAGAATAAGGTTGAACACGTCAATGACCACCTCCATCTGTCACCTCCATTTTTCACCTGTCGCTTGAAAATTAATAAAAAATAATTCAATCGTCCGATTTTGCATCACTGTCACAAAAATAGTGACCTTTACTGTGTAACAATAACGTTCTTATTTTCATTGCGATAGGGTTGCTTTTGTCTTGCGGACTGTCAGTAGTAAAAATACTACTAAAAGTCTTTATCCAACAACGATCACTTTTCACGTTTAC